>CM046865.1:36000727-36685727 GCA_025617745.1 Heliocidaris erythrogramma | reverse complement strand
TATTTCATGACAAGAAACTTCCATCATCATCATTATCATCAGTACACGGAAGTAAGCGGTAGTCCCGTTGAGACTTCCGGTCGTTCCTTTGAGTGGTACATATTCCAACCAACACTCTAGATAGTGAGCATTCATGCATGGTGGGTGGACATTTATGGAAGGATTTGGTGTTGAGGACCAATATTTGTCCAAACAATGAATGAATTTAGTGAGGATGCAGAGATGATGCACAGAGATGAAGCACAGAGAAAAAAAATGTTGCAATCAACCTCCGAACCAGGAGAAGATACCATGATAGATAGAGCAGGGATGATATATAAAGGAAGATTATTCCAAGTCTTAACCACTCTCTGACTAAAACTAAATAAAATCTTTGATTAAACATTTTGCACATCAGTCTCAGTTTGAATATCTATATCTGATTGTAAATTATTGTGATAATCTCTTTAAATGGCAAGTTCGCTGCGAGTGATAAGCTAGGTAATCCTACAAGCTTTAGAGATCAGCACACTCAGAAACACAGACATCCGTTGCATACATGGATGTACAGATTCAATGTGTAGTATGGTCACACTTATTTTCTTTAAAAAATGCATATAAGTCTATGTTACAGCCTCTTGCAAAAAAAATCATTCATCAACTAATTGAATCAAGCAATTATTCATGAGTAAATGGTGTGAATGAATGTTTTGAGATTTAAAGATCACAAATGTATTTCATTGACCATGACAGGGGCGGGGGTAGTGTAAAATACAGAAAGTCAGAAAGTGGTATTAACAGCCTGAAGTGTAAAAAAGAATGATAATCATCATTAAATCTTTATGTGCAAGAGCAGCATAAATAATAGGAAACTATCAGCATCATAATTTCACTTGCGCAATGTTCAATCAATGTCTTAGAAAAACTTAAGGACTCTAAAATAAATCAATGTTAACTTTTTGTACAGCTTAGGAGTTGGCTTTTATATCATGAATACATTCTGTACATAATAGTAATATGTTACATTTATATAGCGCATCACATGACTACTTCAATGCGCTTCACAATGTTATTAATTATCTATTATTCATAATACATAAAGACTTGGTTTAAGAATATGTCTAAAAAAACTTTTGTGTAGCACACAAACAGTTTTTATGACCTATAAATCATGCGGTACATACTATATAAAAGGTCAATTCATGAAGCAATGTGACTTAAAACATGGTGTATAAATCATGCATACTTACTGAACTTAAAGGTGGGCTTTCACAGGGCACACAAAACGATTTGCGAATGATGCGAATGTCGAAAAAATGGCAAAGTCCAACATTCATATTTTAGGCTCCAATAGTTTGCCAAACATGCGCTGGGGTTCGGAGGCGTCGTCAATAGTTCGCGGAAGTCGTTTTTAGTTCGGAGGGAATTTTTTTTAAAGTTTGAAAGTTCTTGTGCGTTTCCAGCTTCCCTGGTAGTGATTTGTTCAGGATATGCTCTAAAAAATGTTTGAAAAGCTTTGTCATTTGCGCACGACCTACTCACAAAGTGGGTGATGGGAAACCCCAAACAGGTTACGACAGTTTGGAGAACGTGTCGTGCATGTCACGCAAAAATAGCAAAGTTTGTTTGTGTTGTAAATTTAGTAGCCTGTTATATGTGTATCTGGATGGTCTGGCCAAAGCTCGGCAACACTACATACAACATTCGCACATGTACGTTGGGAGAACTACGCACAAACTGCGCAAGAATATTACGGCTCCATTGTCGTGACACATTTGGAGAAAACTTCTCTGAATGTTGGACGTTGCCATTTTTTCGACATTTGCATCCTATCTTAACAATTTGATTCATACAGTATGCAAAATTCATGTACTACAAGATGCACAAAAAACTTGGGGGTACAAAAAAACTTTGGGGGGTACCAAAAGAATTCAAGAGAATGTTGAGATCTGGCAGAGAGAAAAGAATGATGATAAGCATTCCAACTTTGTTATTACATACATGTACATGTATATGAATGAACTTCCCATGACAACTAAATGAACCCTGTGATTTTCAGAAAATTTGCTACAATATTTCACTCCTGTCCATTTAAATCCATGTTAGATTTGTGTTAGGATGTTTACTGTACAGGGTGATGTGTAGCACTAAAATTATTTGGCTGGGATCAGTGACCATTTCAATTGATGGTTTCAAGATTCAAACAACAGTACATGTAGCATCCATTTGCTAAAAATCCATGCAAAATCGGATAAGAATGTAAGAATATTTTGCACATTTACATTTTCACTGATATGGAACAAAATAAGAATATATTGGGGTGTATACATATTATTTCCAGCATTCTTTACAAAAGGAAAGTGGGCAATATACCTAAACATCTCTAACAAGCAAAAACAGGGGGGTACATGTGGGGGGCGTAATATTTCAGATGTCTTTTTAAGTCGGAAATTTGAAAGAGAGGGACAAACATAATTAAAGGGGCAAAAATTTTTGGTGTACTTTAATACAAAATGTAGATGTAGATGTACATGTGTACATGTATGGTATGCTAGATGGAATCATATAGAACAGGGGCATAAGCCAAGTGTGCCTCATTTCCCCTGGATCCCTATAGATCTTTTACTATTTTACATACCCGGTAACCAGAACTTTTGAAAAATTATGAATTAAAAAAAATCATAAATACTGAAGGTATAAATGTAAATATGGGATTAAACAATTATATGCTATGTAGTATGGACTTACTTTTTGGTCTCGTTGCAGTACATGAATTAGGCCAGCAAACTTTCATTATTACATATCATGACTTGTAAACCATGCATACAACAAACTAGTACACATACAAGTGCTGAATACATAAATACTGCACATTTACATGTACTTGTAGTACCAAATGATGATATGGACTTACATGAACTTTATAAACCTTTGGACATGTAGCAGAACATGAGCCAGGCCAGCAATCCTCACATACTTTCATTAGTGAACATCGATCGTTGACAGCAGCAAGGACCTCAAATGATGGAGGTGATGAAGGATGGGAAGAAAACTAGATCTCCATCCCACGAATCACATGAGCAAACTTTACTTCCAATCTTATGGAGGGCTAGTAGGCTTGTAGTGGTACACAGCTAGGCAGCCCTTTTAATCCAACATTAGTGTCACCTCTTCTTTTTAATTTCAGAAACCAAAATGTAGCCCAGAAACAACCAAGCATTGATTCCCAAGTTGGGTTTATCGGCTTGTTGAGGTACTGAGCTAAATAGTCATCATAATCCAACGTAAACTCTTTTTCAAATATCTGAAGCTAAAATGAAACACTGATTCTTAAGGTGGGTTTGTTGGCTTGTCAAGGTAAAGCTAAACAGTCTCTATAATCCAACATTTAATGTAGTATTAACTCCTCCTTCAATTACTGAAACTTTCATTCAGCTCAGATGGACGTTGAACTAGTGGCATGCAAATCTCCAAATTATAATAATTTTGATCCAAAATTATCCCTCCTTCATAATGCAACAACCCTTTGGATGAGAGTTAGAACACTTTCCTTATAATCACAGCTATAATTAAAGGTCCATTAATACTATATGTACATTCCACCAAGGATCCTTATTCAGAACATTCAAAGCTCCAGATCGAACATGAGTTCAATCATAATCCACACTGATGATACAAGTGATGAGGCTAGCTTAGAAGTAGGCCTATATAGTACCGCATACCAGTCTTACTTCCACAGATGTAACGCTAGTTCATAATCACATTAATAATGAGAGCTTGCTTAGAAATAGCCTACACAATCACACAGTTCTTGAACCAGTTATGTTCAACGCTCTCAAATTAACTGTATTTCCTTCCCACTCTTTCAAATACATTGGAAGAGCTTGCTCAGAAACGTGCAGCTAAACAGTACCACTGACATTTAAGCATCATATTTACACGGGCTTATAATGCAACGATGGACATGGGCAGGTAGTCCTGTGGCACATGTAGATTTGTTCAAAACATACCACTACAGAGTTCTTGTAATACTGAAGCAACAAGCAACAAACTTAACACCATCATGCTGAAATCACAGAGGCAAAATGCTTCTTCCTGACATCAGGAACGATGACTTTTATTCAGCTGCCAATTTCCCCATCAATGCCTTTTGTTCCAAACAGTTTCACTCTCAATAAGAGCATGTCTCAAGGCAGATTTCCAATCCTCCATCAAAGCTTTGTAAGCTCTAGATCTGGCAAAGTTATTGCATTAATTACATCTACACGGCATCCTGAAAATGACAGGAAAATAGCATTGCTCCTTGCACACCAAATCCTTGATGATAAATGGGAGCTCAGAATGGGTGCTGGGAAGAACTGAATATCACTAATACTGTTGAATCAGATAACAAGCTCCTTTCTGAGATCAAAATCCACCGAATAGACCGGGATGTTATCAGTCTTTAAGATAATGAGAAAAGGGATGATGTGTTGCTAGGTAACAAGATGATGAATGGTCATCTTTAATAGAGAAGTAAGTGAAGATGTAACAAGAGGTTCTGATTTTTCTTTCTAGAAAAGGGAAAGGTCTGTTCAAGCAGTTGGTACACAGTTTTAGAAATGAAGACAAAACGATGATGCGTTGCTAGGTAATAAGATACCTAGTTATCTTAGAGGAGTGCAATGACGGAATCAGACCATAAAAGTTGCAGGAGGCTGTGAGTAGCAGAGAGATGCCGATGATAGCACCGATATTCACAAATGTGTGCCAAGAGCCGAGATGGAGGATAGATGATGCTGTCCATGTGCAGGATGATGATGTTGATATTATCATCGATGCCGAGGAGAATGGTTGTAGGAAGAGTAGTAGGAGGAGGAGGGCGAGTGCAGCTCTGTTTCCTCTTCTGGACAGCTGTTGGACTAGTGGGGCAAGATTTGCACTTTGGTGTGGCACACATAATTCAAAGTCTGGTTTCCTGTTGCCTGACAATGTTAATCACAATACATGTACATTGATCTCAATCTGAGCTTACAACACTGAATTAACTTTGAAGAGCCTTTTATCCTCTTCAGATTCCTTTCCTGTTTTATTTTCTCTTTCACTTCCCCTTCACTATCTTCACCCATCTATCCCGACTTTCCATCTCCTAAAATCAATGTTCAATCCCCTCTTCTCCTCTTCCTTCTGTTTTACCTTCCCTCAATTTTTTAATTCTTTCTATCATCCTATTTTCCTTCTATCTCTTCTCTACTCTTTCCTCCTTCCTCTTTTCTTCTCTTCCATTCTAATTTTGCATACATGTAACCCTTTATCCTCTATCTTCCTCTCGATTTTAATTTTTTTCTCTCTACCTCATTTTCCTTTCCTTCTTCCTTCATTATCAAATCTCATTTTCTGCCATCTCTCTATATCTCTTCTTTCTTCATTCATGGAAGAACTACATGTTTGACCCTATCTAATTTATATTCTGTTCTTCCTCTTCTTCATCCCACAACTTTAATGTATTCATCAACCAAAATCAAATAAATATACAAAAATATACATACATGTACATACATACATGTACATGTATAGATGTACATTAGCAGGCCTTAAAATTAAAAGAACAAATTGACTTACAGCAGTATCCTGCTATATGGTAGTTATCCACTGAAAACTCACTGTTAATCATTTATAATGACCAATATATGAAGAAATGAATTGCCAATTAAAAGTAAAAAACAAGAAAGACCCATAATTCAAAGGGCTTTGTTTTACAATGTACGAGAGAACAGACTTAATATTACTTATCATTCAGTGAAAGAGCTGCACTCTGTAGATTTAAATGAAAGAAAAGAACTAGAAAATCACCTCTCCACTGATAAAGGAAAAAAAAATTCATATTGGTTTTTACAGCCTACAAGTAGATACTGTATGTACAGTTGTAGTAAGGCCTAAAAAGCACTGCATATAGTGTATGTCATATTTCTTTGATTCTAGTTGACAAATGCACAACAGGATACAATCCAAATGGCTGCAAAGTTATTTTCCTTCTCAAGTGAATGAAACACTTTTTTGTCTTTATGCATGAACCCTACATGTATGTCTGAATTTTGACATTCTGGGGGTCCTGAATTGGATTGGGGGGGGGGGGGGGGGGAGAGTGGACTTCACCTTTAATTTCATTTCCCAAAAGTGAATTTTCAAGAAGAAATCCAAGTGTGAACACACCTAGCACTAATAACTGCACAGAAGTCCTACTACAAACGTTTCTTCAAGATTTTTCAAGAAGAAACCCAAAGTGTGAACACACCTAGCATTGATTACTACACAGAAGTCCTACTATAAACCTTTCTTCAAGAATTTTCCCCTTTAATTTCATTTCCCAAAAGTGAATTTTCAAAAAGAAATCCAAAGTGTGAACACACCTAGCATTGATAACTGCACAGAATTCCTAAGTACTACAAACCTTTCTTCAAGAATTTTCAAGAAGAAACCCAAAGTGTGAACATATCGCGTTGATTACCACACAGAAGTCTTACTACAAATCTTCCTTGTGGACAAAAGGCAGAATACTCACCTTACACTGATAATATCTACAGGCTCTTCTTGATACGCCTATGGTTTCAGCATGGTGCGCAAGATCTCACATTGATTTCCTTTACTACGACGGGAAGTAGCCCTGGGCGAAATGGCTGACTCCTAGCGTTGCAAGTTACGAAAACGAAGATGGGGTACACTTCACAAATGATAATGAGATCATACCCCCAGGCGCGCAGAACAGGGTTCCATTACCCAGGCATTTAATTTGAATAATTGCTGATCTTGATTTTACATATAAATACATGTCATGCTAGGACTCCACAAACTGATTGGAAAAATTATTTGTTTATCTTCATAACTTCTTTTGAAATCAGTTTTAAATAGGATTTTTTCCCCCACATCCCACTGTAGTCCTAGGCGAATGCCGATATTGATTCAAGGGGAAATACAAATAATACAATACATTGTGTATGGATATCGTCTTTATTTTTTGCCTCCTCATGGAATGACCCATATATGTTTTAGAAGTACAAGTAAATCATTGAAAACAGTCATTCAATATCTACAATCATTAGAAAATTGAACAAAACAATTGATCCTTCCATATCATGGAAGTTTTAGGCCTGTAATAGTTCATAGTAGCTCAAACAGAAAATACATGTATGCTAGTAAATGATTACTTTGCAAACCTACAATAAAGCACTAATAATAATTAAATAATTTTCCAGTAGAGATCATTGTGAAAATTTAGAATGAAGTTCTGTATATACCTCTACATGTACACCCAATTAAGAATCCTAAAATTGGCAAAATACATGTACATGTATGTTGTAATAGGAGACAAGAAAAATCAATGCTTTGTGAATGTCACTGTTTCCTCAAGGTCTTCCTAGATCTTCCTGTCTTTAATACATTCACTAATCTCTAGCTTTAATCAAAGGTGTGAATGACAGGGAAATAACAAGATACATTTCACATTCAATGTTGAAGGGGTTTAAGTCCAGACTAAGTCCAGGATGAATTTCGAGAGTGGTTCAAACTCAACACTGAACTTTGTAACTTACGAATGTGCCGTGAAAATGGACATCGATCATATTTATTAGTTTGCAAATTTTTCATATCGCGAACATTTCTGGTTTTACAGGTATGGACTCAGCACTTTATTCCTGAGACAACTTGACCTACTTCAACAACAGGATTGATGGCACAACAAATGCGCAACTCTGCAAAACAACACTACAAATGGAAAGTATCTTTAAAAGGCAATAAGATGATTTGTGTGAAAGTAGAAAAATAAGAACAGAAGGGTGACAGTTTGAAAGAAATCGGACAAGGAATAAGAAAGTTATGGATGTTTGAAATATGAGATCACTAATCTATGCGAATCATTAGGCGAGTCGATTGTGACACATTGGCTGCCAACTCTCCCGTTTGTTTCCTTATGGGAAGTACTCAAAATATATTGTAGATAGCATGTTGTTATAAGTCTTCATAAAAGAAAAAGATCCTGTTGAGTAGTTAATACATTTTGAAAAAAATGACATTTTAGTCATTTCGCCCGTGGGAGCAAATGGGGAGTTGTCCGCCACTACATGACAATGACATTTCTAATTCGGCCAATTTGAAATTCCCATATAGTGATTACAACTTTCCATAATTTCATAAGTTTCTTATTGCTCATCCGATTTCGTTCAAACTTTCACCAATCTGCTTCTCTAATTTTCCTCTTTCTTTCAGAACAACTTGCCATTTAAGGTTGGATTTCCCTTTAACAACTAATACAGTTTGAATCATTTCCTCATCAAAGCAAGTTATGTTTAACAATGAAACTGCAGAAAAAATCACAAAGCATTCAAATAAGGCATGATCATTTTAATAGTCTACACTTATTATATTTTCACTGATAGTTTTTAGCCTGCAAGCAAGGCTAGCGTGTTGCCAACTTGCAGACAGATGAACAAACAGAGGACAGCCACCCAAGTCTGAAGTGTGCCTCTTGCTCCAATATATTGATCGCAGAGCAAGCACAAACTCATTTTTTTCCCAACAATCCCAATAATTTTGTATTCAAATATGGACAGAATAAGGCCAAAATAACAGAAGAAATAAGCATAAATGTTTGCAAATTGGAAATATGATATCCCATCATTGCTAGAAGTATGTCAGAGGCTGTCATCTTTCATTCTCTGGCAGCAAAACAAGACGCAGGGTGATGACTTTGAGGGCTTTGTGGAAGATATCAGAATAATTTTTTGCAGTTTCCAACTCGTATTGTTTACCTCATATTAGCTGGGGGCTTATCACTAAACATTCAAATAATTGCCATATCAGTCTATCTAAGCTGAACTTTGGTTCATATGAAGTCTATGAACAAAGAGCAAGTTTGCTTTCACAAGATAAATACTGTCATCTGATTTAATATAATGTACAATATGTATGCTTTAAAGGCTCATAATACACACATTAGACCCATTCCACAATAAGGTAAAAACTTTGTGTTGTATCATTCACCAATCTGTAAAATATCCAAAAAGGCTATAAGATAAAACTTCTGCTAAAACTTTCCAATTATCTTTAAAACTATATATGTCAAGAAATGTGTATATTTTCTCAAGCAAAATTGAACAATTTTTACCTCCACTTGAACAATGTTAGTTTACTGAGATGTCAAACGTTGTTTTTAAATTCATTTTGACAAACAGACCAAAACACAAATGAGGTGGCATCTTTTTATAAATTTTAACCATCTGACTTTTGGCTTTCATCTTGCAAGATATCAGGGAAAACAATTAAGAATCATTTACAGCTTGTACGCATACGATCTGTAAATTGGCCACCCAGCTGTAGATGGTTTCTACAACTACATGTAGAGGGAGAATATTGTAGAGGGATGCAGCATTCAGCAGCTGCTGTTGTTAATGGATAAGGAGGAATAATGGATTTTACAAGCCAAACTTTAGTTAGATTTATAGTTAGCATCAATAATCAACAAGAAATGATGGTAAAGGCACACACCATTCACCAACTTTGCTCATAATCAAGATTTTAATATATTAAAGTGATTCTTATTTCAAGACTGAATTCAAGCAACACAAAAATATTTTTTCAAGTCAGTAATGTTCGAGAAAAGATTACATGAAAATTAAATGAAGTTCTGAGGACGTAAAAACAAAGAGATTTAGTCTGTAAAAAAAAATGTCATATTATGTTATTTGTTTAATGTATGTAACTCAGCTCTTATTATGAAATCTAAAAGTTATTTACATGTACATGTATATATTCTAATTCCTGATTTACTTGTAATTCAGTTTCTGATTTTCAATGCAAGCGTATGCAGTAGCGGATCTACATAGGGGGAAAACCGGGCCCGTGCCCCCTCTTTTGAAACCCAACTGGCATACCTAAGTACACAATGAATAAATATTGCCCCCTTAATTGTGTACTTTTACCTTTTCCGGCTCAGTGCCCCCTCTTTTACAAAATCCTGGATGTGATTTTCTGTTACTTCCAGTGATCAAAAGATACCAATGATTTCCTACATACATGTACATGTAGCTCATTTCTTCAAGGAATATTTTGTTCATACATGTAAGTGACTTTCAGGCTAATCTTGCATCTATAACACTTTGGAAAGATTCTCTTTCGTTTTGTATTTCATTGGTTGCAAATAGCTCACACTTTCTTTAATATCTTAGTACAAGAAATGCAAAGGATTGGCCAGAACTGCTGTCTACAACCCTTTCTCTCTAGCTATGCATTATTTGTTGGGTTGGGGTAAACATTGGCACAATAGGAGCTGGAAGCCCCAAATTTACAAAACTGACAATGTCAACATATTTTTGTGGAAGTTATACAACCTCCAATGTAGATACAGCGGCACATGTCTGGCATTTGCTGTAAGTGTAGAAATGACCACAGTGGCAATAAAATGAAAACTAATTAACTGTATGCAAGTCTTGTGAGAAAAAGTAAAATCATCTTTGTGAAATTTCGATACCTGAAAGGGGGACAGGTGCAGGTGGAAATTAGTGGAATGGTCCATGGGGTATACAGAACCCCTCTGAGAGTATCCTAGAGGGGTTTTCTTTGCCCCCTACTACCAATTTGATGGTTAAAACCTGCACCAAACAAATAGGTCACACATCATGCAGTTCCATTCTTTGCTGTTTAATAATAATATGCCTACCATGACAATGTACATACGTGTACTTTTCTGCTATTCAGAAGTTAACTCTGACAAATTGAACAGTTTGAAGCTTTACACATGGCAGGCAACATTATATATTACCGATTAAGTCAAATTCACAGATGATTTCAGGCTGCAAGCCATTACCAATTATATAAATGAATTTCAAAAGCATGAAAATTCTTATTTGAATATATACAAATCATAGGAGAGTGAACAACTAAAAAAACATTAATCTACACTGGGCCCTTCTATTGGAATCATCTTGATTCAAATCTAAAGCAAGCTACCTCTCTTAAATCTTTTAGAAGAAATCTTAATTAAACATTATCAAATTATAGCTCTTACAGTGTATATTAAGTCCATAACAACTGTACAGTATTTGGCTTTCTGCCTGTGTCTAAACAGAACATACAAAATCTATCCTTCAAGACATCTTTTTAATCATACTTCATACACATACATGTATTATGTGTATAGATCTGGTTTTTCTAATACTATATAAACCCAATAGGCTGACATTAACTGCTAGTAAACTAGTTCGTAGTATGCTTATTTTATTTTGATGTTTTGGTGATGTTTGTGTGTGTATTGTTGTTTTTTCCCCCTTTTACACACGTCTTGTCTCGTCTCTTTACTATTATATGTATACATAATTGCATAAATGTATTTCTTAATTCTCTCTGTTATTGGGGAACCTAGTTTTAACAAGCTGTGCTTTTCCTTAGGTTCTCCCATGATACTGCTTTTTTCTATTGACTAATGTAAATTTTCCACTTTTGACTGTATGTACATTTACATTGGAATTGTTATTGATTATGATAGATTCGAAATTTTGAACGATGTATGCTCACCAATTGTAATGTTCATGGCAGATTTCTGCAGTATTATGAAATAAATTCATTCATTCATTCATTCATTCATTCATATATTAGAGAGTTTTCCCACTTCACACATGTGGTCAAATGACCAATTCATAAATACATGTACATGAATATGATTCACACATTATACTCATATATATTTTATACAATTTCTTTAAAACTGCCCCTGGTCTGTTTCTGTCATTTTTCTACTTTTATATTAAACTTGTTACAAAGGCAGGATTTTCACTTAAATAGAGTAGTGATCTCGGAATTAAACTCATGCCATCTGAGAGACTGGAAAAACTTATATAATAACTCCCTATGCATTTATTGTAAGCTTAACCTCGAGATCGTGTTATACTAAGTAGTCGTATACTACCATAGTACCAACACAGAAAAGCAATGGCTATCTGAAGTGAATACTGATGATGCTGGGATGTTTTCCTGCTAAAGCAAAAACACCAACACTAGAAGAAATGGAATAACATGAGAGACTCACCCAGATTCATGCTTTGAATCAGAGCTCGTACTTCCAATTTATTAAATCCTGGTCGTTCCATGTTAACCGATACAATAATCGTCCACTACTGGCAAACAGTAACAAAATGCCTTATAAATGAACCACAGGCCAGCTTAGTATGACCATTAGAATGTAAATGACAACGGCATTAATATCCTAAACAATACTGGCAATGAAAAGTTTGTGCTGAATTAACGACTTACCGAATGTAGCAAAGAGGCTGTTGATATCAATTCCCAGCAGGTTTGGCTCCGTGTGACAGCCACCGTCAGCTTCCGTCATCCTGCCGCACGCTCTTCCTGTTAAACTTCCAAGGAAAACCAAAATGTTGTTTTTTGCATTGATCAACCTATGACCGTTGCTAGTGCTATGTAGGTGTTCATGAAATTGGAAGAAAATCTTCCCCTGTTAAGAAAACTTCCTGCTATGAGTGTTTTTGGTTTTAACCCATTGCCTACGTTGTCAGTAAAAATCACTGACAAAACGCTTGATGAAACGCTACCCAGGTGGGCCCTGTATTAAGCCTATGGGAATTTGAGAATTCAGTAGTCAACAGGTTATTCTGGCCCAATTCTACAGAAGCTTCAAGTAACTAGTAGTTCTTCCAACCAGCTTGCCAGAAAAATATCTCCTTCTTTCATAAATATCCTAAATCCTTCATTTCCTTCTGCTACCAGAGGAGCAAGAACTTTCTGGTCATTCAGAAACTATTCATCAGACTACTGATGAATCACTTATCATATTTTGGGAAGCTGAGATTCCACAGAATAAGCAATAAAAGAATAATAAAACTGGTCAGTTTTTCTTTCCCCAGAAATTGCTCGATGGTATTTAGATTGGGACTGACCCTCTATCTGGACAAAACCTCTCACGTTACTGAAATAGCATCAGAATTTCGGAGCCCCCTCGAGCTGTTTCACAAGTTTTTTGCCATTACTTCTATCAAGAATAACAGTTTTTGTTTTGCAGTTACTTTTGTTAAATGTGAACAAAATCCCACCCTGCTTTTATCTTGCAGCAGTTCATCAGAATCCTGTCATCAAGTAACGTCCCTTTGCTTACATGTAGAGCTTCTTTCATATAAAAACTCAAGCTACAAGTTGAACAATCATCACAGATTCTTTTGAAGCTTCTTGGGTCCACGGTATTCAAGAAAACATGCAATATGCATGTACTCTACAAGCAATCTCAGGCTGACATACAGATATTGTTGCTAGACCACACCAGAAAAATTTTATGAAGATTGTTGATGATTGGAAAGCTGCATAAAGGTATATATAATCCAATGTGGAAACTGCAGACAATGATGTAATACCAGGTACGTCCTTGGCTCAGTTAAGATGGTTTTAATTATCCAAATGACAGGATATCACCTAGGTCTCTCAAATGTCCGCTGGTTGTTCCTGCAGCAAAAATGATAAAAACAGATAAATCAATTGTCAGCTTTCGAACAGAGTATAAGAGCATGAATCTAACCAAGAACAGCACTACAATTATAGTTGCAGCATGAATATTCTTCTGCATCGTACATGTATATCAACGCTTTATTTGCCATGGATCAAAGTAAACCCTTGACTGTTGTACACACGCTCCATGTGCCAAAGGTTGACTGTGGCAGGCCAGTTTGTTCAATTTTTAGACCAAAGTCAGTACCAATCACCTCAAAAAATTATTTGTGTACAGTTAGAAAATATAAAAAATCAACCTCAAAGAACTTTATATGGCATTCGATAGGTCAACAGTTGGAGTATGAAGGAAATAAAGGATAACATGAAGGTGCGCGGGTGGAACTCTAACATACAGGGCAAAATGTTTTTTGTGATTGTTAACCCTTTAATGCTGATTTTTATCTCAAGACATTAAATGGCTTTCTTAAACTGAAACTACGGTTAAGGTACATGGAACTTATCACAAATTTATACATCACCAACAAATGATACATCAATAGCATTTTTTTTTTGCTACATGTATACCTTTATATGCCTAGTGCACATTTGCATAATGCAGTAAACATCCTCAAATAAATCCCAACAGGAAAATAAATGACATAGTATAAAGTGTAGTGCTCTTCACATTTTTAAATATTAAAGAAAGGTTAAGTTCTTGGCAAGGTAAACAATAATTTGTGAGCTTTCTCATTCTTTTTATGTCAATTTGTAAGATTATCATAGTCAAAATGTACCCTGAAAAGGATTGCTTTTCAAATGCCCTCACAATATGACAAAAAACAGCTGAAAAAGTTCGGGCCAAACATTTGTGTGTAGTCCCACATTTCTGTATGCAGTGCATGTGACTCGCAGCAGGATTGACTCAATTTCTTCATCATTTTGGTGATTCCAAAACCTTACAGCATACACCAATTCTTATGTGCTATATATATGTAATTAAACTTTTCCAATTGCTTTAAGACAGTTTCTTTCACAATTCAATCTCATGACCAGAACTCAACTCTACCTTTAAAACTGAAGGATAAGCAAGTAATTAAGACTTTGTTGTATGTATACAGCTACTTCTTCTTCCCTCTGTTTGCCATGCATGAATCACTTGCAGTATTACCCTTAAAAAAATCACATGTGGCAAATAATTAAATGACTTACATGTACAGTAAGTGTAGCGCACTTCACATTTCTAGATATTAAAACTGAAAGATAAGTAAAACTTTGCTGCAAACAACCACTTAATTTCCCCTCTGTTTGACGTGTTTTGTACGTAAACTGCTCTGTAATATATGATCTCAAAAATCTAATGTCTCTCAGGTCTTCAGAAACATCATATGAAGGCATGCAACACTTTATCTATTTGTTCTCAACAATGGAAAGATAATAATGGGCCTTCCCCAAAATTTACTTCCCTATCTTGGCAAGGATCCTTTATCACTGTATCATAATATTTTGATTGGCTTTTGTAAAATAATTAAAGGCAAATACAAAAGCATACACGCAATTAATGTGCATACACTGTATATGCAGTAAAATGATCCGCGGGGCTTTCTACAATTAGTGTCAGAAACTACTTAAAACAATTAGCATATAAAACTGAAACCAGGGCAAGCAGAAAGTCATATGAATCTCACAGCTCCAGTTGAAACAAACATATAACTTTATTTGAGAGCATATTGTAATTATATAATGAATAGGTACATCTTTCTATCTCTTTATAAATAATTTTTTTTAAACAGTTTTTAGGGATTCCCTTCTGAGTGTGATCAGTTCACGGACAGACATTTACAAATTTTCCAAGTAGGGAGAACTGTAAAAATATGTGATTAGATGTGATGGATTGCTTTATGATTTATTTTGGAGGATATCACTAGGTGTACTGAAAAATGATAAAATATGGTTGTCACTTGTCTTGGTTACTTATTTCAATGAGAATCAATAAAATGCTCCATTTCTTAGAGTGGGAGATAGAAATTTTGTGTTGACTTCTCATTACTCTTTTTCTATTAATATCAGAACAACATGATGTTGTCTAATACTTTCACTTGCAAATGTTAGTCAGATAAACTGGCTTCCTTATCAGACATTTGGAATTTCAAAACAAGCTTTCAAGATTCCATAAGAGATGTGAAATATGTGCATCACAGATGGAAATTTTGCTAAAAGTGTCATTTTTTACAACACCCCTGTGAAAAAGTAGTTTATTCCAAGAACTCTGGCACCTTGAAACCCTTTGAAGAACCAAATTTTTAGTAACTTTTGAAGTATTTCATGGCAGTAATAGTCTTTCAATTAGTTTTATGATAAAATATATTTTGTGTCACGGAGGGATAAATTGCACTCTCTGATCATGCTCTTCTACAAAAGCAAATCATGGTGTGATAAAACTGTGACAATATTTTTGCTGAATTATATCATTTTTTTATTAATCAACATTTATGAGAGCACAATTCAATACCCTATTATGAGACAATTACATCTTTGAGATATCATTCCTTTCACACACTTTGTTTTTGTTGTTCTTTTCCATTTTTTTAATTGATGGGGGTCCACTGTTCCACGAAAATATGAAAGCTTTCTCTAGCATGATTTTTTTTTTCAAAGGGATGAGTAAATTATACCGAAACAACAACCCTTTAAACTAGTTACAGACAGTAGTCATTAACAATAAGTTATTCAAGAAATAGAACTGAATATCCATTAATTCATCGCATACAGTAATAGCATCGTAGGCCTACAAGTACTTTTAAATTTCTTCACCAGATTAGTATTATATAACCTTCATATTAACCCATTCCATGCCACCAGATTTTTGAGCAATTGTCAAAAGGGAACTTTCATGACTTGAATATTAATGTTCAATGAGTTTTTTTTTCTTGAGCAAAGTGGGCAAAGATTTATTGCACAGGAATAAACATTATATTGGAGGCACAAGTTTCTGTACGAGGAAGAATTTTCCAGCCATTCTGAGCCAAAACAAAATGTTCAACACTCACATTTTTTGGCGGGATTTGCCGCCCACGGCATGGAAGGGGTTAAGCCTGGAGTTTTACTATTGTTATTCCTGCAAAGTGAATACTCGTTTTCCTCTTGAATAAAGGGAGGTGTAAGAAAAATCTCTGACAGACTTCATTTTGTTCTTCCTGGATTCCTCCCAGTCCCACACAGTGCCATCTAGGTTGTTGTACATGTATGCACAGGAAGAGGATGTTGTGTAGTGGTCTTGCAACATGTAATATGGAAATAATAGCATAGCAGTCAATTTCTAACACAAAAAAAATCCTATTCCATCCTCAGACCCAACACAATACATTAGGTTAATTCCACGGTAACGGAAGGACATTTAGATACAGTTTGTGTGTGATTGTCCTTCCGTTACTGTGGAATTGACCATTACCTAACCTTAACCCTAAAACTACCTTATAACCTTGAGCAAATGTCACCAGAGCAAATTTCATCAACATATTAATGAAATAATCTGCAAGATATATCTATAAAAGTTATATAATTCTATGAAGATAATGAATGACATATAAATGTATTTTGTTGCTGTCATTTTGTCAAAACAAAATAATGTACATTTGGATTCTTGTAAATTGTTAAGATAATAGCTCTAGGCAACTCAACGAAATTGTGAAAGCAATGAAATATGTGACCCTCCACCACAAAACGACCAAAGTCGGAAATTTTGTTTTTTTAAATTTCAGCACAGTTTGAAAGCTTAGATTCTAAGCTTTAAAATGATACACAACTTGTCTTCTATAGACTAAGCAAACCCTTATAAAGTACAATGAGAATGTCTGAGTGTCAGACGGGGTAATCACCAAAACAATAGAGAAAACGAGCTCTAAAGAAGCGTGATCATTTAAGAGCGCCTAATCTGTGTCCTATTATTTATCGCACAAAAGGTTGAGTCAAAACTTCAAAGATTACTTTGTGAAGTACTCATTGAATTGGGTTGAAAGTTTCCATACCTTCAGAATAGATATATTTCTTTCCTTCTGTAGATTTTGAATATCAGGCAATGCAAACTTTTTGAGTTATACCAGAAAAGCGATGTGAAGTACGATCCCAATAAAGCTGATTCACAAAGTTTGAATGTCCATGAAAAAAAATGGTCATTTTGAAGGAGAGTAAAAACAGATTTCAATATGGTATTTTACTCCGAAATTTTGTCAGATGGTAGATTAATATCTATACTTTCAGAAAATACCGAAAACTTAAAATATATATTTCCACAAAAAAAAACCTTTTCAGCTGTTTACTCTAGAACTCCCATTGCGACTTATTGGTCGTTTGGTGGTGGAGGGTCACATATGGGGATAACCCATGATGTAGGGCTTTATGATCTTCATGATGACATGTACATGTTCATGTATGTCGACTTCAGCTGGTGTCATTGCAAATTCTTGCTGTCTTTTATTTCCTGGAAAAATCTCCTGCAGCCTTATTTTCCAAAACTTTTTTGGCCATGCCATAAAAATTTAATTTGTATACAGCTATGCAAAACTGAATGATAAGCACCATTAAAACTTAACCAACAACAACAACAATGGTCCCTCCAACAACAATGGTGATTCACGCAGGGAACTGTCACTGGCACTGCATTCAAGGGTGTAGAATTTGGACAGTACTTGTGATTTAAGTAAGCCCACTCATTGCATAATCACTACCATAAAAACGCAGTAGGTTCTAAATCATGCATGGAATTCCATTGGTGTAAAGACACCTAATCCTAGGACTAAAACCTTCCTAATGATCTGAAGAAAAAAAAATTCTTGAGTACTGTAAAACCAGAAACTATCGCGAATTGTTAAAGTAGCTATTCAAAGAACATCACAAATATGGCAAATAATGTATCACTAGAAACTGGGAAGGTTACAGATGGCAATCGTATAAGTTTTATGTCAACTGCGTATCTGATGATTATAAAAACAACATAAATAAAAGCTCTTCTCAGCATCTGGAACATCCAAGGATTCGCCAGAAATATAGCGATGTTTTGATGACGTCGTCGCACTAGGGATCGATCCTGCTTAAGCAGACGACGTCCTATAATGAATGAACGTAATTGCAATGGAATTATTTATCAACTTATTAAAGTAGATATTCATTTTTAGAAAATCACAAATATGGCAATTAATGTATCACTAGAAACTGGGAAGCTTACAGATGGCAATCGTATAAGTTTTATGTCAACTGCGTATCTGGTGATTATAAAAACAACACAAATAAAAGCTCTTCTCAGCATCTGGAATATCCGAGGATTCGCCAGAAATATAGCGATGTTTTGATGTCGTCACACTCGGGATCGATCCTGCTTAAGCAGACGACGTCCTATAATGAATGAACGTAATTGCAATGCAATTATTTATCAAATTATAAAGAGTTTGGTGTATTTAAACATGACCTTATTTCACACCATTATAAAGGGAAAGTGAAACTGATTCTGATAGCTAAAACCGTTTGATTGTAAATACATAGGAGAAGGGTCAATGATCAATGAAATAAACCCCACTTTCAAATTGAAAAGCCCTCCGAATAATAGCAGGATGGTATTCGTTCCCTCTTGAAACGCAAAACATGCCCGGTGCAAGCAGCTGAAAATACAATGGCGTCTTATTTTGTTTACAAGTGACTGATTCCTTTATTTTTTTAACGCTGCATTTTTCATCAAAATAATACCATACACGAAGTTAAGAGTGAGGCAACAGACTAACATTAAGACTGACGCTAGTGAAGGAAGAGAAATAAGTGAAGAGGAGATGACAAAATAGGCTCTGAAAAATGTGTAAGATGTTATGGGACATCGTCTGCTTAGACAGGACTGGTCCAGGGTGTGTCGTCACATATCTCAGCAGCGTTCGAGGAGCTCTTCAGCTGCTATATCGGGGGCTGTATTTTACCGTTTTATAATTGATAATAATCATTACTTCAAATGTTTCCAAGCGTTGAATTTGGATAACCTTGTTTAATTTATGCCATCTATGCAATAATAAGTATTAAGCCAATATTTAAAATCAATAAAGTTCTACTTAAATGACAGCTAATTTTGCAGCAAGAAACTTTCGCGTTTTGCAATAATTTTATGTTGTTTCAATTATGATTTCAATATTTCGCGAATCTCTACCACTCGCCAAATTCATGAAAGTTTCATGCACACCAACATTTCTGTTTTTACTACAGTATGTAAACCTGCATAACATACACAGCTAATTTGATAAACATTCAAGTTATACAAAAAATTGTAAAATATACATGTACATGTATATTGTATTTGACAATTATAGCATTAAAAAAAAGTCTTCAAAAAATGAGAAGAGAAAATATCAAACGAGATAGCTAAAATCAGAAGCTTTTATGACCTTATGTATTAAAGATAACATGTGCAGATGGGAATGGTTTTGATGGCTCTGAACAATGCACTTTAGTTTGAACAAATTGACCCAAACTATGAAAATATATACAATGTACGTACCATGTAGACTGAGTACGCATCTACATGTATATGTAATGTATATCATCATTCATAATAAAAATTGAAATGTAAATTTTTTCAAAATGTATAACTTTGTAGGATCATTTTCTTTCTGGAAGACCTATATGCTATCTACATGTACAATAGATTTTGAGTACACGTACTGCCCCGAGGGAAAATGCTATCAGGAGAAAAATTGAATTTAATGATATTTTGGTGTACAACAAAAAGGAGAGTTGACCGTGAATACATCACAATTGATTCACCAAATTGCCAATTTGAGATTCCCATAGAAGTAGTGATGTCATTTTTCAAACATTCAGAACTTTCATATTCTTCGTCCGATTTCTTTCAAACTTTCGACTTTCTCTTTCCCTTAATTATTTGCTGCTTTCACACAAATCAGCTTTTACAAAGGTTGGATTGCCCTTACCTGGAAAATATACACTGTGTGGTGGAGGGTGAATAGACTGCTTCAGTAATGTATTCAAATTTTATAAATCAAACAAAGGTTGTTCTTGACACTGACACCTGAAAGCTTGCCAGAGGCTTGCCAGACATAGCAACAAGTAATGTATGCAAACTCTGAATTCCAAGCACTGAGGCTCATTTATTAAAAAAACAGTTTAATGGAATAGCTCATCACTAGGTGCTCAAAGAAATGGGCATAAATTTGAATACATTACAGGACCAGTCTATTGAAGGGGGGGGGGGGGTGTACTGTACAAGAGGGGCTAACTTTACCATTTAAAAAAAGATACAAACTAAACTTACTTACCTTGAATAGTCAGGATTGAGAACTACTTCATTAGCCTAGAATCGAGTATCAATTTACTAGCACTGTACCACACAAAATGGTCAGCAAAACACAATAGGATAGGGGTTACAACAGAAATTTAAAAGCATGGTAGAGATTTCTCTATTCATGAGTAATGAATATAACTGGACACCTTCACAACTGTAATTGTGAGGTTTATGACTATGATGGGTGACTGGGTCTTTGTTCTATAGATCCTCTTTAGTGGGTGCTCATAAAGGGCTAGATTATACAATATAGTTGGTGTTATATTATATATGCTAGCAGAAGCAGCCCGTGGACATCCACTGGCGCTAGCTGTGTTTATGATTAATCACCGTACCGTATATTTGTTACAATAATCAAGTGAATAAATAAAAAAGTCGGGTAAAGTTATTTTTACCAAGAAGTATTTACAACATGTGCATTGGCAAATCGGGGGGGGGGGGGGGGGGGGGGGGGGGGATGGGGGGGTGTGTGTTCACCCCGAGCCATAGACGATCCGCCCTTTTGTCGATTGTGCCCCCGCCCCGATTAGAATGAAACCTTTCTTTTTTTTTTGCTTGTCAGAGAATTATGGAGGGACCCCCATAACCACCCCCTCCTGAGTGAATTTTGTAGGTCTGACAAAAAAAATTCTCGCCACCCCCCCCCCCCCCCAGGTCTGCCTTTTCCAAAAGTTGACAAACCTGCACTTGTGTTCCCCGCCTTATACTAAATTCTGGATCCGCCCCTGATCATGTGAGTATGTCTTATTTATCCAAAGCTTGCATGAGTTCTGAAGAAAATGCATTTTCATCTTGATGAAAATTAATGATATGGATATAATAATGTTCGAGTAGAATATCCATGCATAGGCCTAGAGGGAGCGATTTGATTTCTGTGGTTTAATACTCAGAGAAATTAAGGCCATGAAAACATAACATCCATAATTAGCGGTACATCCCCTGTAAAGGATGCAAAAATGAGAAAAAATGAATTTGTCATTTTATTTTCAGGGGGATTATGGCCCCCTATGATGGGTCTTGGGAGGACCGACGGATTGACTTTCCCCTTCTACCCCCCTCCCACTCCCCCCTCCCGCTCCCACCCTCCCGCTCTCTCCCCTCCCTCCCGCTCCCCTCCCTCCCGCTCCCCTCCCCCCCCCCCATTCCATTGTCATCCCATCACCCCCAGCGCGAGGGGAGAAGGGATTAATATTATATGTATTCATATCATAGTGGAAATATTTTTGAAGGAATTTTCTTCTTTATATCAGATTTTCTGATAAAGGGTCAAATTAGGGTCTATGCTTACAGATATTCCGGAAAATACGGTATACCGTACCGGTAGCGAACGTCGTGAAACCATAGAGTTACATACACACTAAACTGTGTGTGTGACCATGAAGCTTCAAATGATGTAACTCTATGCGTAATGTACCTGTATGACCTGTACACGTGCGAACGCTCTTACACGTGTGTATAATACTGTACTGTACATTGAAGCCATCCATGCATGCGGATATGGCCACGCTGTTCTAATTTGGCATACCTCCCTTCACAGGTAAAGGGTATGGGCTTGGCTGGGCATGAAGCTACAAACCCACTTCATGGGTTGGCAGAATTATTAGGCCTACATGTACTCCCTGTGGAAATTCAATGTTTAAAAATGAATTTATGAAATATGGACAGCACGTCAGCCCTTAAGAAGTGCCTCCCACCACTCTAAGAACCATTCCCCGCCCATGGGTGCCAAAAGGCGGGGACCGAAAGCGCCAGGGGAGGAGCCTATTCGAACCAAAAAATAGGCCCCAAATCCTTAACGTAATATATAGATAGTCCATGCTCTGGAGTTGAATATACTGTGATGTGTGCATCCATACTGATTTAGAATTTCTCACTTAGTGCATTGTACATGTCAACGAGGCCGTAGGCCACGGTGAGATATAATGCACAAGAGAAATTCTACATCTATGGATGCACATTTTATGGTATATTTGACGACAATGAAAATGAGAAACTGTTGTGGGAGCTCACCAAACTATTTACATTGCAACCTCCATCAAAACTCGTAAAGTGCAAAATCGTGAATTCATTGTGACGTCATACAGCCAGTCCAAAATAATGCGCAATAAATGTGTCGCTGATATAATTGGCTTGTGCGCAGCTATACCAAAACCTTTGGCCTTATGGGATTTTGTACAGAAATAAGCATGCAAAAATTGTTGTTATATACCACTGTCATGGCCATATAACAAATTACGCAATTACAAGAAGAGTGAATCTGACCAATCAGAAACCTTCTTTTAAGTAACCTGTATTATATACACGAGTAAACCTACTACATGTACACTGTAGGTATACCAGAAAACAATGTTTGTAGATTGGACATGTATTTTGTTATGTTTTAATCAAGGTCCATGATCTATAAATGCATTAAAACAGGAAGTATAAATTAGAGAAAATGGAAATTATTATGTTTTGGGGGATACAGGGCAAATGGGAAAGGAGCTCGCAAGATACAGACACATCATGGAGTTGCCAATTTGTGTTTGATTACATAATTAATACAAGTTCAAAAGTTGTTAATTTAGCTGACTTTGTCTTTGGAAGTTTGGAGTTTAGTCTCTAAACTCAAGACAGTGAAGTGAGTAACAATATTCATCATAGTTTGAACTTCATCATGATTTCTTCATAAATATCATGCAGGATAAACGATTAAAGATATGGATAAGTTAAACATGTAGTAATTTCAGTGAGTTTTACTTCAGCTGTGCTCAACAAGTAGACAGCAACGGTTAGTCACACCTGACTGGCCCGGGGAGCACAGCCACAGGTAGGGCAAAAGCAATGCCACCGTTCATCCCCCAACTCTCCTGCCTTCTCCTTCAACCCCCCGTCAGCCAAGTTTTGAATTTGAACTGAAGATATTGTCCCCTATTAAACTTAAAGAAAGTATTTATAAATATAAGAACTTACCTAGTGAGTGTGCGTTCAATCAAACATATTTTCCAATCTTAGAATATACGGTATTTGCTTGATTCAAAAAGTTTCCAAAAGGAAATATTGCAAACAATCTCGAACTTCGAACATGACAGCGACTCCTCAACACCTCACGTACCACATGCACACGTACATGTACATGTGCATCAAAGTTTGGAAAGTTCAATGACCTCGCAGCGATCAGCTGGCCGTCGAATTTAGTCTCATTTTGTATAGAGGGTATCGATCAAGAGGCCCCTGAAATTTGAAATCTGAGCCTCGGAACCAATAAATTTGTGTAAATTTAGATGTGGCAGTCCTCATCTACCTCACCTACTGCATATGAGAGCATGCCTAGACATAGTTTGTGTAATCTTATTTTAGGCAGGATCGGTGAAGAATTTCACTACTTTAATAATTGAGTGTGCTTCAAGGAAAATCATCGATATAATAGAGGCAATTATAAGTCAGTATAGAAACCGCCAAAGCATATTGAAAATATTCAAACTATTTAATACCGAGGACGTATAATACTTTCAAAACTTGCCAAGTTTGACAACAGTATTATTTTAAAGTTTGGTATAGATCATAAGTAACCATCTGCTTCAACTTCAGTTAATTCCACATGCTCTTATAAATTATAATTTATCATTGATATATTTTAAAACCGTTATAATATTGTGTTTTTATCATACTCCTAAAGGGGACGATAGATATAAAGTTCTGGTTTCAAGTTTCATATTTTTGTCAGATATGTGACATTTTCTCCGTATTTATACACCCGAATACTATAACGATGCTATAAGTAGCTGGTAACATCTTTTCTTCTTTCTTTTTTTTTCTAAAATGGTTTGACTGTGAAATTTTTATGCTTTTGTTGCTGGGCGATAATCCGTCGGTTAACAAATGGATTAGTGTTGAGTTATGTCAAAACTTAACTACACACCACATGAGAGGTTTTCTCCGAAGTATAAGGAAACATCAAAGATGAATGATTATCTTACTGTTTACATATTTATTAGATATAGATCCATCGACATCTGTGTATCTTTCATATTATTGTCTGTAAATCATTGATATGCTCTGATTTCCTTGCCCAAAGCTTTACCAGTCACAGGGGCTGTTCCAGGATTGTCAAAAACCAGTGGCGGAGATAATCCCACCCCCCCCCCCCCGGGCCCCGACAAAAAAAAATGATTTTATAATCTTGAATATTAAAATTCCAGCCAGTCAAGCTAGGGTGGTAGAAGCAATTTCCCCCTGACGTATGCTCACTCTCTCTCGCTTATTTATTTATCTATACGCCTATTTATCTATACGCCTATGAACCAAAGTAAATTCTGAATGAAGTAGTTCCTTATCAAAAAACTTGTGATAAACAGGGCCAATAATCATTGAACTTCCTCTTCCTCGCGGTGGCCCCGTCGTAGCCTCACATTTTATTGATCCCAACCTCCCCAGGCCTTCATGATCATACGGAGGGGCATATTATGCTGGCCCCACCTTGTGTTGGATACCCAGGCACACTGGCGTAGACAGGGGGCACCGGGGCCATGCCCCCCCCCCCCTATTCAGCCACTAAAAAAAAAAGCGAGAGCGAAAAAGCGGGGGAAGTGAGAGAAAAGGCCTAAAAAGGCGCTACAAGCCGTTATCTGGCTCTCAAAATTTGCTAAAACGTCAAAGCGGGAAGGGGGGAAATAACTCTCCTCTCACTGCACCCACTCCTGTTACCATGGGTGTCGATACCGGGGGATGGGGGTATATATCCAAAAAAGGATTTGAGGTGGGGGATGCCCTGTATTAACCCCCACCCAATATTTTTGGATAAAATAAATAAGAATTATGATACATTCATTTAAAACTAATAATTATCCAACCTTATGATGTTTGATCTTGAAATACCATCACGATCTTTAATGATTAGAAGTAAGGAAATAAGAAATGCCATAATTTCAATGCGAAAATATCGAAAAAAATCGTTCGCTCGCATTGTTATTCTCAATTACGGGGTTCCGTTCATTGGCGTAGATCCGTGCATTCCTTCTTTTCATTAAAAACCATTTTGCGATGCTCTAAAATGCAAGTTTTATAGACAGATTTTTGAAAAAAAATCCCTGATGTATAGGAGGGGAATACCCATCCCACCCTCGCTCGGTCTCTTCCCTCAGTGGTGTATCTAAGGGGCAGGGAGGCACTTGGAGGGGGCGCAAAAAACGCAAAGGAGAGAAAGCAAAATAGGGGGAAATGAAGAAAAATCATAATCTTTATACAGTCAAACCTGTCTTAGTGGCTACCTGTCTATAGTGGTCACTTATATTGCCTCCCTACAGCAAGAAATATGTGTCTTAGAACCTGTCTATAAAGGCCACCTGTCTAGAGTGGCCACTTTTTCTGTTTCCTTGGGTGGCCTTAATAGACAGGTTTGACGGATCATGCGCCCCCAAATCCGCAGGGTAAATGCACTAGAAATCTAGGTTTTGAAGGTTTGAAATGCGAAAATTTTCCAAAGCTCGGTCGCTTTGCTCCCTTGCATAATTATTTTCTTCCAGGATCTCGTAATTTCGCTCCCCAGTATAATAGATCTTAAATAAGTTCAAAAAGTTTGAAAAAATAAAGATGTAATTGCTTTGCTCGCTATATCATGTAAGTTTCATATGACTCCTGCTAAATATTGCGCTCCCAATATAGGATAAAGTGTATAAAAAACATTTGCAAAGGTTCAACTTTTGAAAGAAATCTCCACTTCAGGTCGCCTTGCTGAATTTCTCTCTTAAACCTATAGGGTTTTCATTAGTTCTGCTCCCGATTGTAGAAGTGAGTGAATAGAAAACCGTTTATCGATGTATAAAATTCGAGCTTCTCTATACGCTCAACTGCGGTAGTCAAATGCAAAATTTCCTGGGTAAAATGCACAAGAAAATGCGTTTTTTAGGGTTAAAAATTGAAAAATTTGCCGCTCGATCGCTTTGCTCCCTCGTTTTTACAATAAAGTAGATAAGTTGGGGCACTCGGGGAGGGGGGGGGGCATAACTTCATTGTTTGCCCGAGCGCCATAATCCCTAGATACGCCACTGGCTTCGCTCCCTCGCATGTGAAATGTTGCGTCCAAATAATTGAAAAAAAAGCAGTCCGGGCGTCGAACTATAACTTCCACCTAAAAAAATTGTTTGCCAAAAGCCGTTATCTTTCTCTCAAATTTGTTAAAACGTCAGAGATTTCGCGCTTCGCGCTGGAAGGGGGAAACTCCCCCTCCCTGCACCCACCCCTGTTACATACAGTGCAGTATTGCGTCCAAAAGAACTGAAAAGCAGCCATGGCGGTGAACTAACATT
Source organism: Heliocidaris erythrogramma (assembly GCA_025617745.1). Classification (NCBI taxonomy): domain Eukaryota; kingdom Metazoa; phylum Echinodermata; class Echinoidea; order Camarodonta; family Echinometridae; genus Heliocidaris; species Heliocidaris erythrogramma. The sequence continues at coordinate 36,658,664 of CM046865.1, read as the reverse complement.
CCGCCTAAAAAAAAAGATGCTAAAACGTCAGAGCTTTCGCGCTTCGCGCGGGAAGGGGTAAACTTCCCCTCCTTGCACCCACCCCTGTTACATAATACAGTGCAGTATTACGTTCAAATAAATGAAAAGCAGTCAGGGGTCAAACTATAAATTTCCGCCTAAAAAATTTGTTTGCTACGAGCCGTTTATCTTTCTCTCAAATTTGCTAAAAACGTCGGAGCTTTAGCGCTTCGAGCGGGAAGGGGAACCTTCCCCTCCCTGCACCAACCCCTCTTACATACAGTGAAGTATTGCGTCCAAATAACTGAAAAGCAGCCAGGGCGTCGAACTAACTTTCGGCCTTAAAAAATGTGTTACGAGCCGTTATCTTTCTCTCAAATTTGCTGTAAAGCGTAAGAGCATTCGCGCGGGAGGGGGGGGGGGTGGAACTCCCCTCCCTGCACCACCCAATTTCGCACTCCTTGCGTGCCCCACAACTGCCCCCTGAAATGAAATCCTGGCTATGCGGTTGGATCCTTCACGTCTGCCCCCCCCCTCCCCCTATTGAAAAATCCTGGCTACGCCTGTGCCCAGGCACATCTGTCCTTGCCCCTTTTATCGACACCCAAGAGGCACAACTCAAAAATATTATTGTGCCACCCCCTTTTTTTAGGTGAAAATCTTTTTCCCCCTTTTTTTCTTTCTTTTGTCGTTTGTTTTGTTTTTCTTGTCAGAAAGTTTTGGAATATTCTGTTCCCCTTTTACAAAATCTTGGAGCCCCCTGACTGGATACGCTACAATGTAACACAATTGAAACTTGAAAAGCCCGTGAGGAGTCCTGAAAATCAGGAGCACCTCTCGATCAAAAAAGTTAAAGCGCAATTAAGAAAGCAAATTGTCGATTGATTTTTTCCCTCAGCTTCATGTATAAGCTTTAGGGCACCAAGGGCTCCGGAAATTATTACATGTTTGGACTAAATCAGAACACTGTGGATGTTTAAGTTAAGAAGAACTTTTTTTCAGATTTCAGAAGCATTTCTATTCCTGGCCCCCTGCTAAGATAACTATGCCCCAAACTCTAAAAGGGAAAAAAAGGAGTCCATAAATCAAATTTTCAATTTTTACCCTCACTTTTCCTCCCCTTCACCCCCCCCCCCCCCTATCCGATGCGATATGCCCTTCGCAGATAGGAAGGTGTGAATTATGAAAATCGGAGGATTATTAAGACAAAATACTTTACTCTGAAATATTCACTTGATCAAGTAGTTAAAGATGACGCTGGGCGTTTCGTGCTTTTGAAAGGGGATTTATTAGGGTATAAATTGCTGTTGGGAAATGTTTATCTTCCAACTAGGGAAAAGGTACAGCAACAAATAACCTTTTTAGAACATTTGGACAAGTGTATTTCAAACTTGTATTCTCAAAATTACTCAATTGTTTTAGGGGGAGATTTTACATATTAAACAAAGAACTGGATTACATCGGAACTAGTGTGCAGGTTAAAACGAATTTTGTGAACAAATTAGAAGTGTTTTTAAGTAAACTTGAATTAATTGATATATGGAGGAAACAAAACCCAACGACAAAGAAATTTACTTTTAGACAGAATACTCCACTTGTGCAAAGTCGTCTTGACTACTGGTTTATTTCAAGAAATTTGGAAAGTAAAATAAATACATGTGATATTATAACTTCAATTGCCCCTGACCATTCGGGAATCCTTTTAGAACTGAAACCATTACGAGGTAATGAAATGCATGGAAAGTCATATTGGAAATTTAATAATAGTTTATGTTTAGATAAAGACTTTGTACAGGGGATGTGTGAGGAAATCAGAGTGGTGGAAATAAAGTGGTTGAAAGAATTCAATAATATATCTTCATTTTGGGATTTTCTTAAAATGAAAATGAGAAATTATGCTTCGAAATACGCTAGGAAGAAATCGAAAGAAAGGAGACACAATATACAACAACTTGAAAAAGAAATAATATCACTAGAGGAAGATCTAGTCCTCTCTCCCAATAGTTCCTCAGTTATCAAAAATATAGAAGCTAAAAAAAGTCAGCTAAAGAAATTATATAATATGTCCGTAGATGGACTCAAGGTCAGGTCAAGAGCTGTTTGGTACGAAGATGGTGAACATAATAAAGAGTACTTTGAGCAGTTACTTCGTTCTAATAAAAAGAAAACTCAAATAAGGGAACTGGTCAGTGATAATGGGGAGGTTGTGACAGACAGGAAAACAATATTGCAAACATTGAGAGGCTTTTATAAAAATTTGTATTCAGAAAAGTTAGATGTGGAGGCTGATTTAAAAGAAGATAGTATATTTTGTAAATATTTACCGCGCCTAAGCGTCGAAAGTAAGAACACATGTGAAGGAAAAATTACCAGAGAAGAATGTTATAAAGCACTAACAAGTATGAAAATTAATAAATCCCCTGGTAATGATGGGTTTACAGCAGAATTTTATCTCACATTTTGGCCGCAGTTAGGAGGGTTACTGGTTGATGTTTTTAATGAAGCAATTGAAAAAGGTTGTTTATCGACTTCTCAGAAACAAGGTGTCATAACATTAATTGAAAAAGACGGTAAGGATCCTTTATATGCTAAAAATTATAGACCAATTACGCTGTTGAACACCGACTATAAGATAATATCAAAAGTAATGGCAAAACGAATAAAGGACGTCCTGAATGATGTTATTTCTGCTGATCAAGTAATGGTAGACATATTGGTGAAGCTATACGTTTGATAGAGGATGTAATTTTTCACTGTAATAACCATTGTGAGGAAGATGTTTTCCTTATAGCAGTCGATTTTCAAAAGGCTTTTGACTCTGTCTCACACAAATTTCTTTTCAAAGTATTGGAATTATTTGGGTTTGGACAGTATTTTTGTTCTTGGGTTAAAACCATGTATAATGGAATTAGTAGTTGCGTTATGAATGGAGGCTTCTCTACAGGTTATTTTTATATTAAGAGAGGGGTAAGGCAGGGGGACCCGCTTTCACCGTATTTGTTTTTGCTCGTTATAGAAACTATGGCTCACGCCCTTAGAAATTATGATAGTGCTATTAAAGGAGTGGAATTCGATAATTCTGAAATTCGACAAATTCTATATGCCGATGACATGACAATGTTTGTAAGGAATGAATCATCGATTAAAAGAATACAAGATATATTCCTAGCTTTCTATAAATTAAGTGGTTTAAAGGTTAACATTGAAAAAAACCAATGTAATGAGAATAGGTAAAAATAGAAGAGAGTCGGGAACATTACCTTTCGGTAATATTGTAACGGAAATGAAGATTTTAGGCGTATATTTTTGCCTCGATGCAATGAGAATGGAAGATTTGAATTATAAAGAAATCTTGAGTAGAATTAAAAGACTTTTGGGGTGGTGGAAACAGAGAGATTTAACAATGATGGGGAAAGTACATTTGCTCAAAACATATGCCTTTCGTCGTCATTAGTTGTTCCAAGGTGGGTAGGAATAGAAATTAAGAAAATTAGCTTTGATTTCATATGGAATGGAAAAGATAGAATTAAAAGAGATATTTGCTATCAAGACTACAGGGATGGTGGCTTAAGGATGATAGATTTTGATTTATTTGTGAAAACCCAAAGGGTAATGTGGTTAAAACGATTACTTTATGGGGAAACAAATATGGGCTGGAAACTTTATTTTGATTACATCTTTAGAAAAGTGGGTGGAAGGTTTATCTCGCTTTGTAATTATGATATTAAGTTATTGAATCTGAAAGCCCCGCAGTTTTATTTAGAGATTTTAAAGGCTTGGCAGGATATTGAGGAAAACAGGAACTTTGCAGGAAAATTCAATCCAATTATTTTTAATAATAAAAACTACCTTTTGAGAGGTAAAATGATTTTTGATGAAGAGTTGTTTAAAAAGAATATTTACCTAGTTGATCACATTCTTGAGAGAGAACAGGTGAAAACAATAAATTATTTTCATAGACTGGGCATGAGTGCTGAAAATATTATGGAAATTTGGAAGATAAGTGATGTCGTTTTGAAAAGCGGAAAATATAAAGGGAACTTCCAGGACTTATGCTCAAATGACGTAGACAATTATAATATTTCTTTGAAGATTTTTGGAAAAGTTATTTTTCTGAAAGATGTACCATCTAGAAAGGTTTACGAAAACTTTGTAACTAATCTCCAGCACCTGTATACTTTACGAATAAAAGATGATCACAACCATTTTGATTTTTCAGAAAAAGAAATTTCACAAATATTCATAAGACTTAGAACTACAACAATTTTACCAAAAGTCAGGGAATTTCAGTATAAATTACTTCATGGTGCAATATACACAAATGAACATCTTTTCAAATTTGGATTTGTTGATAACAATTACTGTTCATTCTGCAAGCATAAATTGGAATCATACGAACACCTATTTTGGGCTTGTCGTGATGTAAAGGTTTTATGGCAAATAGTTATTGAAAAACTAGGTTTAGCAAATCTCCGGAAGGCAGAGTGGAAGGAAATACACGTGGGAATTACTGGATCCGACCCTGAAATTAAATTTTGCAATACTGTGATTTTCTTAATGAAATATATTATTTTTAAGACAAGGTCAGAGGGAAGAGTTCCTACTCAAGAAAGATGTTTTCAAATCTTGTTAGAATATCAAAATGAAGAAAAAGCAATAGCTATTAAAAGGAATAAGTTAGATAAGCATTTGTTAAAATGGGAGAGATTGCACCGACATGGCAGGACTGGGGGCGATATCCAGGGGTAAGGAGAGGGAGAGGGAGAGAGAGAGAGAGTTGAAAGAGGATTTGTGTAGCGTGGTGTGTCTGTGTGTGCGTGTGTGCGTGTGTTGCGGTTGTTTGTGTTTTGTGTTTTTTTTTAAAGGAGGGTGGGGGTTAGGGAAGGTCAAAGGGGTAGGTTTTTTGGTAAAGAAGAAAGATATCACTCATTTTTTTTTTTCTCTCTTATAAAAATTGTTAAGGTTTTTTTTTTGTGTGTTTTTTTTTTCTCTCCTTTGATGTTTAACATGTTCAATTCATTGAAATAGTTTTAGTGATTAATTGTATTTCTAGTAATGCATTTCAGTGGGTCAAGCCTTATCTTCTATTGTTCATATGATCATGTAAGTCACTGAAATATTTCAGTTGTGATTTTTATTGTATTTCTGTTATGTAATTCAATGAAAATAATTTTGTAAAAAGGAAAAAAATCGATGTGGGTGGGAGGGATGGAAGGTTTCTACGCAGTGGTAGTTCCCTAGGGAATGGGTATAGGTAGGGGCATAGGTGGGTAGGAAGGGGTCCTTGTCGTTTTTTTTTTTTTTTTTTTAATAATAGATTCCGTAAAAATTATGATTTGTTCACTTTGTTTGGATATACATCATCACATCTAATGTTTAATTCTTATATAATCATGTATGGAATAAGTTCAATTCAGTTACAGCATTAGAAACGCACATTTATTAGTTTTGATTTTATACATTCCAGAGGAAGAATATTTTGCAAGTGATGATAAAGTATTTTATTTGTTTATATTGTTAAAACATTCAAAGAGAATATGTTGATTGTATAATCTGTTTCATGGAATCGTTAATAAAGATCATTGAAAAAAAAAATGGTGCTATTTATACTAAAGAATATTTGTTTAAGTCCGGATTCATTCCAGATAACATATGTTCTTTTTGTCAAATGCATGTAGAAACATACTCACATGTTTTTTGGTATTGCAGAAAGGTTCAACAGGTATGGCAAGAAGTTTTACAACATTTTGATTTGAATGAAATTGGGAATATGGATTGGGAGGATATATTTGTTGGGTTGGCAGGAAATTCCTTCAGAATTAAATGTTGTAATTCAATTATTCTTATTGTAAAATTTATTATTTTCAAGTCTAGAACAGAGGGTGTGGTACCATCAATCGAACGAATAAGGCAAATGATTTTGGACTATAAGGAAGAGGAAAAGGTATTGGCAATGAAAATAGGGAAAATGGGCTTACATATGCAAAAATGGGATCAGGTTAAGTTTTAATTTTAATTTTTTTTAGTATCAATTGTCAGTTGAAGATCATGCGGGGGTTGGGGGGGGGGGGGGGGGGGGGGGGGGGGGTAGGGACAAAAAAATTTTTTTTGCCAAACTTCCAAAAATCGCTCAGTATAGGGGTTATGGGGCCCAGTTTCCCTCCATAATTCACTGACAAGCAAAAAAAAAAAAAAGGGCGCAAGGGCGTACAAAATTTTTTTTTCACCCTTTTAATTTTTTTCACTCCGAAAATTATTGGGGGGGGGCAAGTGGGGGGGCAAAGCTTCTGACTGGGGGGGGGGGCAAATGCCCCCCCATGCCCCCCCCCCCCCCCCCTGGTGCCGCCACTGGAGAGGAGTGTGTCTGAGTGTGTGTTGTGTGTATATGGGTGGGGTGGGGTGGAGAAGGGGGAGTAAGTTTAAGTGGAGAAAGTTTGAATTCTTTTTAATTTATTTTCCCCCTTTTAGTTTTAGGATTTCAAGTTCCTCCAGCTTCTTTCTTAGTTTCGCTTTGTTTTGTTATTAAAATATTTTGAATATAATTATTGTTAGGGATATTGCTTATATTTGTTACATGTACATTATGTTATGTTTACTTGGAGTTATGACGTGCTTTATAACTTGTGCATGTATTTGGTTTTATATTTACTATTATGTTATGTTGTACATGTATATATGAGAACTTCAATTTGGAGGAATAAACAAAAACACTAGTGGGTGGGTTTACATAGATTCATTTGTGGGGTACAGAGAACAATAGAGCACAATGATGGCCTTTATTCCGTCATGCTTGTGGGGTACAAAAAACAATAGGAGAAGTGCTTGCGGGGTACAAAATACAATAGGAGAAAACAATAAAGTTCCCCGCAAATCAATGTGTGTAGAGATGTGTGTGTGGGGGGGGGGGGGGGGGGCGTGTGTGGGTGTGTGATGAGATCAGAATAAAAAATTATGGAAATATTCATGGGGTAGGGTGTGTGATTTTGGTTTTGGTTTATGTATGTACTTTTGTTGAGATTTCTTTGTTTATATTAATTTATGTATATTGATGTATTTTCAATGAAATCTCTAATAAAAAACATTATGGAAAAGAAAGTGTGTGTGTGTGTGTGTGTGTATGTGTGTGTAAAATGGTGTTATTAATGGCCATTGAACGAAAAGGCAACCGCTAGAGGGGATTGTGGGTTTGTCACTTCACCATTCTAAATTGCTGTTGGCAAATACGCCAACCCTGTCGGTAGAAAAGGGGAGGGGAATAAATGGGAGAGGGAAGAGGAAAGAAAAAGGAAAATGAGAAAAGAGAAAGAAGAAGAAAAAAAGGGAAAACAAACACAGAAAGAAAAGAAAGAAAGGAACAGAAAGGAAGGGAAAAGAAGAATAAGATGGCTGAAAATATTCGGGAAAAAGCGTCCCCCTTCGGCAATGGGCTCCAGTCCCCCCCCCCCCCCCCCCCCCCCCCCCCCCCCCCCCCCCCCCCCATACAGGATTTTCAAAGTTCAGATATTCGGGCAACACCACTTCATTTTCGCGCAGCAAGATGCCAGAATATCCACATAATTTGGGTAGAGAGGTTCCGGATAATGTTGTGTTATTATTTGTGTGTGTGTGTGTGTGTGTGGGGGGGGGGGGGGAGGGTGAAGCATTTTTGTCGGCAAATTTGGGTGTCACCCCCCCCCCCCCCATTCAAAATGTTCTAGCGACGCCCCTGCACAAAGGGGTACAAATTTTCAAAAACTTCATCAGCCAAGACGTTTGATATTCAAAATGTTCTTTTACTGAGAGATAAAAGACAAATATTATGCAAAATTATCTGAATAAACCGACACTCTTTATGATCTTAATATTGTTCTCATTTTCGTATTAGGTTAAGTATGAAGTACATCATGACCGGGCATGCATAAGAGTTGTATTTGATATTGTTGAAGTTTTACCAATCACCCCAGGAGCGGATCCAATATTTTGTAAAAGAGGGGGCGCAATAGTCAGAAAATTCCTGACAAACACGCAAAAAAAAGAGAAGAGAAAATAAGGGTCATAATTCACCCAAAAGGGGGATGGGCGGGGGCCATGGGCCGGACATTCCCCCTCCCATGCCCCCTCCACTAAATCCGCCACTGAATTGACCTTACAACATTTCATACCATTTAAAGCAAGAGATGTATGTTGAATGTGACACCATCATTCGAAATTTTCTGTCACCACATTTTCAATTTTGTCGGCAGATTTGAAAATTATAAGAACCGCGGCTTTTCCCTTTTTTCGCAGATTTTTAAGATCTGACCACTTTTTAAAAAATTAAAAATGGTTTAGTGACGCCCCTGCATTAAAAATTGTAGTCCAAATGGCTATGGTATTCTATTGCTGCCCTTGTGGATAACTAAAACATCATGGAATGTGAGACTTTTCATACTTATTTCCAAATTTCATTTGGAAAGTCATAATTACAATTTTGTGTTATTTCTTGTCGGCTAATAACATTTCAGGCCTGACATTTACATGAAAAGAATAAAGTGATTTTGAATACATATGATTGACTGATTCTTTTTTTTTTCTCGTTCGTTCAGTATTTGTATTTGTTACTTCCCCTCTATTTTTTTTTAAATCGAAAGCTCGCACTGTATAGCACGGCACGGTATAGAGTTCAGTGTCACCAAAATTCAAATGAGCAGTGGCGAAAGCCCATAGAGGGCGTAAGCACTTTACACAAGTGCGACAGTGGAAGTCTTTTTGGATTATAACTGATCGCTACGGGAAAATTTTTTTTTTCCGTAGAGATCAGTGGAATTATAGCAGGAACAGAGCACAAATTTCAAATGTTTGACTATACCAAGGAGTTACGCCTCGCCCCATTAAATAGCAAAAAAACAAACAAACAAACAAACCAAAAAATGAAGAAAAAAAATGAAAGGAGTTAGTAAGGTGAGAAAATGATTATGATTCCCTTCAAACTCTATATCCTGTGTGGTCAACTTTATAATCCCTCATATTTTATCTATGTAGTTTATAGACCCACGTCCCCTCGACGGCCAGTGCCCCATCAGTGACTGAAACTATTCTATACCATATTAATTATATTGTACTGAAATATCTGAAGCCAGGAGGTCTCCCCCCCCCCCCCCCCCCCCCCCCCCCCCCCCCCCCCCTCTCTCTCCCCATCTCTCTCTTTCTCCCAAATTTTGTACCTCACCCTCTTCTCTCCTATCTCTTTCACCTTCTTTACCACCTCTCTCTATCTCACACACACACACACACACACACACACACACTTCAGTGCATCCCCCTCTCTCTTTTCAACCCCCTCTCTCCTTCCTTCTTTTCTCACTTCTTTACCCCCTCCCTCTGTTTATTGTTTCCTGTTCTCTTCCACTTTCTCCATTTATTACTTTTTATTCTAATTCATCTTTAATTACTAATACATTCATTATGAATTACAAGAACAACAAAAAAATGAAATATCTCATGACAGGTACTTAGTCAAAATTATAAAGAAGACATACTTGCAACCTTTACTCTCGCACTGTACACTATATACACTCTGACAAAGAGATCTAATACACATATTGAATTCTATGACTTTTGGTCATCTAAATTTAATGGTTTGAATACTATTATGTACTCCTCATCATCATAAGAAAAATATTTACATAATATCTGCCATGGTATTGAAAACAAAATGCTGCTACACAATTCTTTCAAAAATTCAGCCTTGAGTTTCTACATCCAGAACAATACCAAAAATATAAGCACTGCAATCTATAATGACAAGAAAACAGGGGATAATAAGCTTGTTGATTATTTCAGTCCGGTCAACATGATTAATATACAAAATCTCCTCACATATTTCATTTGATAAGAACTCAACAAGCAAATTGCGGTATATGTGCTCAGATATTTAAACACATTTATGAAACTGTGCATTTGATTTTTCAAAATACACTGTTTCCAAGTCAAAATCAACTACACTATACATACATTAAGAGGAACCATTGACATGCAGGCCCAATCTCATCATTGGGGGCTAGAGACTCCTGTAAAAATATCAAACTTTCAACTTTTCTACATTTTCAGAGTGAGCAAAGCAAGCAAAAGTTTTGATACTTCTTCACAGTGGCGTATCCGGGGGGGGGGGGGGGGGGGGGGGGCGCAACAGGCGCGCCCCCCCCCCCTATTGGCCGTCGTTAAAAAAAAAAATAGCAAAAAAAAAAAAAAATCCTCATACCAATTTAAAATATTGTTCATTTATAAAATAGGCTTCAAAATTGGTCACATATAGCACTATTTTGCATCTCAGCCCTTCTACAGAAGCAAAAATTTTCCAAAGACCCCTCCCCCATGACGGCCCATGTCAATAAGTTTCGCCTACTTTGTTGCATCCGCGTACTTGAAGGCCACCGAATGACAAGCATCGACGCACTATACGAGCACACGCACAGATCTGATTATTGAGTGATCAGTCTACAAACACAAGAGATCTTCTAATTTTCAGGGAATCAAATATCGATAAAAAATTTTCTTTCACAATTTTTCAGTTGAATAATAGTTATTAGTAGTAGTATATTAAATTTACACATAGGTAATATATGTAAGGAGACAAAGAAATATCTAATTATTCATCATTTGGAAACATTTGCGTAAAATTCAAATTGGCAACAAAAAGTAGTTCTGCTTCTGGGCTTTTCCGCCATTAGGCATGGTAATTTATTCATGAAATTGGATGGCCAGAATTCCATGCAGCCAATCGAAAGCCAGAATAGAAAGATCAAAACTGGACCTTGTATTCTTTTAAGAAACAATTTAACTGGTTAATTTCCGCCATCAGAAACACTTCGAACCAATCACCAAAGAAACCCTTGTCAACGTGCATGGACGTACTTTCCCATAGAAACGTGTGTAAATATGGTGTTTCGGCTTGTGTTGAACATCAATAAACAGGCCGTTTTGAAACAAAATGGGCCAGAATTCTCAAAACAAACAGTCATACTCATAGTTTCATGTACAGCAGAACATTTAGGTTTTTTATATATATTTTCCTTTTTAACTGAATTAAACCAGTGTAAACTAAAAAAGATAAAATGTGACCCGACGCCTCAAAACCTACAATAGGTCGCCAAAATTATTTTTGTTTTTGTTTTGTACATTTTCTGAAAGTCGAGATTCTCAACTTTCCAATGGTATATCACTTGCCTAGTTTACTCTGTGTTCGCTCTCTGTGTGCGCCCAAGTAAAACTGGGTATTCAAAGGCCATAGCAACCAGTATGAAGGGATTATCAGATTAGGCTGAATTTTGGCAAACTGCTACAGGAGGACCTATTCATTACTCACTCCAAAAATCAATTTAATACCTTTAGAGGTAAAGTAGTAATTTGGCATTGAATGAAAGTGTTACAAAAACTCTTTAAACATTCATTAGCTGGACAGGTGAAAAAAGGAGTTATTTTAAAATACCCCAAAACCATATTTCTAAGTCGAATTCCGACTCACAAACTTGAGACATGATAGAATGATAATGAAACTACCCATTTCTATCAAAAACAGAAAATTGACTGATCGAAGCAAATTTGCTATTTTGGGCTGTTTGCTACGTTGTGGTCTGTGCGACTTATTGTAGGTTTTGAGGCGGCGGGTCACAAATGGTTTTAAAAGTTGAGATTTATGGATTTTCATGATTAATGTACATGGTTCTATGGTGGAAATTTGTGGTGGGTGATGCGCGCGCGGAAAGTTAAACTCGCGCAATGCAACACACTTTTTGGTATGATCAATAATTCCTGGCGCCCCCCCTATTGGGAAATCCTGGATACGCCCCTGTCTTCATAATGAAAATAGTAACAACAGCCCTTGTACACCTATGCTAGTACAAGACGAATGGAAAGACTTCCAGCCAAATACTGTTCTAGAATTTGCAGCAAGTATACAATACATTTACATTTTACGCATGACTACAACTAAATGCTTCATAATATATATTTTTTTTATTGTTATTGTACAAAATTAAGATCCATGAGACTTCTAGCTTTTTAAAAAACTTGAGTTTTCGGCCTCACAGACCTTTTAAAAACAAGTCCCAACTTGAGACCATGAGACCACAGTTCATGAGACCAAACTTCAGAGTCTTGTAGATGTTCCCACAACAAGTCATACGCTTCACAAGACCAAAAGTTGAAAAAGACGAAAGTTGCGGGTCTCATGAACCTTCTAGCAGTCAGGCTTCTGGGCAGAAAAAAGTTTATGCATGGTTCAAATTGACAGAAATATGGCTCTACCAAATCCAATGGGGGTGCTCTGACACATTTATTGGTCAATACTGAGTGAAATATGGCCTTATGACATCACTGGAAGGTGGTTTGGGAAGACCATGAAGCTACATCGGAAGACCAAAAGAACTTTGGAGATTGAAAGTACATGTAGGCATTGACTGATTTATTACCCTTGTTGGTACCTTGTTGGGGGAATCTACACAAGGATTTTATTTTCTGAAATTCCTCACCCTTGGTATCAACACCATGGATGTTACATGTATGTACTAATGAGAAAGCTGCTAGCAAGTACCAACGAATCCTAACTTTCACAAGATTGAAGACCCACAAGACTAAAAGACCCTAAGCCTACCATTCTAGTCTCCTTTACATTACACTATGAACATGGCGAACAAAGAAGTGGACAAAATATACAGCTCCTCATTGTACCTTCCACAATAGACCTGTTTACTAATGTATTTCAATTTATGCATGTTTCTCTCCAGAATCCTTAGTTACCAACTATTTGGTGCACCTGCTATGCATAATGGCGTCTCTATAGATGGAATCCATTTTTGCATACATTGGTTATGTCGGGCAAGCCTCTGGCAAGCTTTCGAGTGTCAAGAGAAACTTTTGTTCAAAAAGTATGCATAAAATTAGTAAACAGGTCTATTGCTCTGGTAGACAAAAGAACATCCCTTGATTATGCTCTTATGTAAAAGTATGTAGAACAGTGTCACATGCATATTCACCTGTTCTACTTATTTTGCATAATAGCAACCAAGGGATGTTGTTTTGTCTACCAGAGCAATTGTGGAGGGTACAATGAGGAGCTGTATATTTTGTCCGCTCTCTTTGTCATCGTGTTCATAGTGTTACTCTCATGAAAATTTGGTTTCAAAGACATTCCTCTGGATTGCACCCAAAAGATGGAAATTGATCCCGGTGTTATACTGTACAATTTTCAACAATCAAAATCCATGTAATGATTTGTATAACCTTTATAACAATACACTTTGTACATGAATATAATTACATATCAAGAATACAGCTCCTTTATTTATCACAATATAGAGAAAAATAAAAGTGTATCATTATGGATATAAAGACAGGAATAACAAAAATATCTTGGGAGATGATTTCACTGTTCCCTTATCTAAAAGACATTAATATATCCTGTGGAAAAATAAGATATGTATCAGCCATATGCCATTTGAAATAATGGAAAGCAAACATGTAAGTGTATTTCAATAATATGACGCTTTGACATATGGCAATGTTTGGAAATAAATTCTTTGGCAATGAAAGCTTCTCTTTTTTTGAAAAACAAAATTAGACTAAGCTTTTTTTCAGCTGAAACGTGCAGAATCTGGTCTATATACACAGTATTTCAATATAAATGTAACTGAACTTTAATCAACATTTCTGCCAATAAAACTGCATGTATTCCCCCCCCCCCCCCACGCTGAATAGTAACTATTGCAACATAAGTGTCTTGTACTGTTTTTTTAAAGCAAACTTAGGCTCAACTCAAGTCTTCTTGAATATTCTGACATGCATGTACAACACAAAAGCACTTGTAAGAAAAGTAGGTATAAGAACAATTAGATATGCCTAATATAATACATGCACTCCTCATAACCTGCTATCAAATCTGTTTAATAGACCTGTTTACTAATGTATTTCAATTTATGCATATTTCTCTCCAGAATCCTTAGTTACCAACTATTGAGTGCACCTGGTATGCGTAATGGCATCCCTATGGATGGAATCCATTTTGCATACATTAGTAATTGCTATGTCGGGCAAGCCTCTGGCAAGCTTTTGAGTCGTCAAGGGCAACTTTTGTCCAGGAAGTATGCATAAAATTAGTAAACAGGTCTATTGTGATTCTTTCTCTGCCCCATCTACTTGTACTGTAAATACATTTGTATATACATAGTTTACACAAGCTGTCTTTTCCTTACAAAATTCCTGAGCTGGAATAATAAATTTCAAGTGACAAGACTGGAATGATAGAAAGGGAAATATTGAGAAATGCTCAGTAACTGGCCTGAAATGAATATTACGAGATATAGATGATTTCATAATCCATGATTTTGACCATTGAACAATGTATTCCCCCCCCCCCCCCCAACTGAGAGGAAATATTGGTCAGTCAGACCCAACTTCGGAAAACCGAGCACAGGTATATTATCAAAAGCAGGTCGACATTGCAGGATTTTCCCCATGCCTTTTGTACACACTGTCTCGCACTGAACAATCAGGACTCTATATTCATCTTGCTCTATACGCCGTTTTCGGAGTATAAACCTGTCCTCGGTTTTCCGAAGTTGGGTCTGACTGTTGGTAGTAAATACTTTCACAAACAGTTAACAATTTTTAAATTCAGCTACACTTTAGAAATACTATTACAAGATAGATAATGGTTAAAGTAGTCACTCGAAGAAAATTCACAACTGAAAATTAGTGAGAAATTATATATGGATGGAAAGATTACGACGTCACACATCGCGACACTCCACGGAGGACTGCTGAAGGCAGAAAATCTGGATCTCACAAATACCATTTTTGAAAGATGATTACTGCGGGCCCCAAACATATCTTGGCCAGGGAAGTTGTTATACCTAATCAGTAAAGCTTCCCCTTCGCAGTGATATGAATTTTGCAGCAATTCAAAACACTTTTGACTCTTTGCGTGACTACTTTAAATAATTGCCAAGAGTTACATTCTTGGCAAGAATGTTGATTATCCTATACAAAATGGTTTGAAAATCTACAAGTTTATAGAGTGGCAGCTGGTTGCCAATACAGGAAATTGTAATGCTTTAGCCGACCATGAAGAAAGAATATACAATACAGGTGGACTACCCCCCACCCAAACAACCCCTTAATAAAAAATACTGGAACTTTTCATTGATGTGATAGCTTAGATGTGTACCAATTACCTAAAAATGATTTGTGTACAGCTAGAATGTATAAAATCAACCTCAAAACACTTTACCTCTCGTTCTATGGGTTAACAGTTAATCCGTTCAGGCCAGGAATAATTTAAAGGCTAAATTGATCACATTTTGTTCTTCAAATTGGCAACAATAATATTTTTCTTTTAGTGCTACATGGTTCTAATATTAAAGGTGTGATGTTTTTGAAAACAATATACATGGTTAAAAACTTTGTTGAGAAGTTGAAAAATTGCCAATTTTGATGAAAAACAGTGATTTTGAACCTCTCAATGTCTTGCCAATTTAAGGATTTTAAAGCATATTCTTGTTTTAGAAATTCCTGGCATCAAACGCAATATGGTCATGCAACAAAAATGGACATAGTGTGTGCAGAAATTTTTGCTCTTTCTATTCATGCATCTGGTATATTTTTTAGAGCTCTGAATCAGAAGTTATTTGGGCAAACCACAAAATATGGTCAGTTGTCTCAAATGGGTTTTTAAAAGAAGACACCACTGACAAATTTTAGGACTTTTACAATTTTTAATGTTATAAAACTAGTCAGATTGACCAAAAAACTCATCGCTCAGGTCGATAAAATCATAGATCTCGATTTAAAAAAAATAAATATTACAATATCTACTAGTACGAGCCGCAAAAATCTGTTACGTCACTGCAGCACTACTGCAAAAACCATG
The DNA here is from genome assembly GCA_025617745.1 of Heliocidaris erythrogramma. Taxonomy (NCBI): domain Eukaryota; kingdom Metazoa; phylum Echinodermata; class Echinoidea; order Camarodonta; family Echinometridae; genus Heliocidaris; species Heliocidaris erythrogramma. The sequence goes on along the minus strand of CM046865.1, from coordinate 36,642,781 downwards.
GCAAATCACGGTAATGCCGATATGGAGCAATACACAGATCGCTTTCACAGCGCCTATAAAAATGCTATTTGTGAGACAATTATGTATGACAAAAAGAAAATGTTATTAATTTTTCAGTTTTTTGTATTTTTGAATATTATCTGCTGAAAAAATAAAGTGCTTTAGCAAAATTTTTTCACAATTTATCGAACTAAATAAAATTAAAATTGGCACTACTGTTTGTCATCGTTCGTACGTGCTTCCCATTAACGCGTGTACTTTAAGGCACGCGCGGAAAGCTAATGCAGCAAGCTGCATTGTTTACGTTATTACGTTCGCGATATAGATAGCAAGTACGACATTAACATAAATTCCTGGTTAATCTTCAAGTAAAATCTGATCACATTCTTCAATAAGCTTGTAATCTAAGCTAAGGAGATGAATGAGGGATTTTCTGGGCGAAGAAAGATTGCTTGCTTGTAAAGATTTTGTGGGAGAATATGGTTGGTACAGCGTCGGGCTTTAGCAGCTTCCTGGGTTTGTATCCCAGGCACACGGCTTTATAGTTGGTCTCGAACGCCAAAACGTCAAAATGGTCTTCACAGACCACTCGAAAACGGGAATAAATGTACGTTTTGACGTTGAATTTGGTTGTTCCAATGTTCCTTATCCATACAGCACACCTTTCTCTATCCTTCTTCGGATCAGGGATTGCAAAAAAGGATTTTCCCAGACAATTTCACGACGATTCGAACAGTAAATTGCGTGGCACAACGGCATTTTTGCAACTCCACGAATATGTATGCATGCTATATATATGCGCTATCGTCTGCTTTTACGGACGCGTAACGCACACGGATTGTGGTGGAAACTCAAAGTGCTGCAACAACGTCACAGCTTTGGCCGACACGAGCCAATTTGCGTATCGACAGTGGCAAAAACATACTTTTTATATCAAAATATACGCACTTGTAGGCTGTCCAAAAATTACAATTTTGATACTAATTAGTTCCTAGGGACATGCAGAGCAACATATTTTTTCAAAATTTGCCAGTGGTGTCTTCTTTTAAAGAGTATTACAGAAATAAAGGAAAACATAAAACCCTCTTGCACGGAACCCAACTTATTCTACGTTAACGTGTACGAAGGCGTCAACTAGTCTCTTCACAAGTCCCTGTAATGTTTATGGGGAGTGCATTCCAACTTGCAATCTCTTTATAGAATCAACTTTTAAAGCTCATATTTTGAACATAGTATGGCGACATGGACCCCCAAACATAGAGAGCAAAATATTTGTTGGTGACGGGTAGACTTTAAGCTTGTTATATACAATGCAAGAGAGGTTACTGCAGAATGTTGTAGCAAACTCTCGGCAGGCATCATATAGATGTAGGTATGAAGCAATCTCAAAGCTACATCTAAGAGGATATCCTTTGACGTGATCAGCAATTATCACATTTGTAATGAGTGATTTCTGTAAATTATCTGTAAACCGTCTTTGATCATAATTGATGTATGTGCATATAGGCCCGAATTCACAAAGGAGGTTTGGTTTAAACCATGGTTCAAACCCCCTCCTGGTGGTTTTATGCATACATGCGCACGGAATCCGTTCCAATCATATATTTTCTTTGAGTGCGCGCATGGGTAATGTTCGCTTATTTACGCGTATTTCAGTATGCTTACGGAGGTTTAAACCATGGTTTAGGTTTAAACCTCCTTTGTGAATTCAGGCCATAAAGTACTCTTTTGAGGTCACTAGACACTATATAACAAACAACATGAAAGTTAAAATTACAAGTCACATAAAAAAAATATAAAAAGTATTGTGAGGACTGATATTGTGCTGAAGTACATAAGACACTTGTGAGAGGCATAACTCACATTCTGCTTTAAATGTTCAAACCATAAAATATCCAATAAAATATTTCAGTTTCTGGATTTGAAAAGAAAAAAGTACAATACGAGTTTCTTTACTGTAAGACTCTGACTGTCAAATATTACACATCAAAAAAGAACCTTTCAAAAAGAGGACAGAATACCAAGATGTACTAAAATCAAGCGGGTCCGCTCACTATTCATAAGGACCGCTATTCATAGAAAACCGCTATTCATTTCAACACGCGTTATGAATAGCAGTCCTTATGAATAGTTATGAATAGTGGTCCTCATGAATAGCGAGGTCCTTATGAATAGCGAGGTAATTTATCTATGGTTTGCTCGCTATTCATAAGGACGGCTATTCATACAAAACCATTATTCACTGAGTCACGCGTTATGGATAGCGGTCCTTATGAATAAGTGGTCCTTATGGATAGTGGTCCTTATGACTAGCGAGGTTACCCCGAATCAAGGTGGTCAATAAAACTTGCGGAATAGATGTGTACAAAAATAAATAAGATTTTTTTTTCTTCAAATAAGGCACATAGTCTATGTTAAAAGAAGTGATAAATTGTGTGCATCCTGGAATGGTCATCATACGTGTGTTGCATTCTGAGAGCAAAAACGGTATTATGAGACAACTCAATACCCTACTGGTTCTTACTGGAAGGAAGGAAGATTCAAATATCCCCCTTCTTATTGACGAAGTGTCCGGTTCGAGACGTGAGTATTCGTAGATTTGCAATAATTTTTTATAAAATGTCGGGTAAACTGGACCCGACACTTCGCTAATAAGAGGAGGGTATTTCACAAATGTTACACCCTACCCTTTGTGAATTTAGGCTTAATAATCACGAAAGGTTGTGTAATGTGACGACGTGACGTGTAATGTGACGACGTGACATGAACGTGATCATACGATGGTTCAAAGTAAGCCCCAATAGTTATAGTCATAGTCATATCAAGAGATTTTTCATTCATGGATGAAATATATGGATAAATGGCATATGGTTAAAGGGAGTGGCAAGTCATAATCCATGGGCCTGACCAGTTGGCCTGACTAGGGGAAATTCGGATACAATCAGGTGCAATCGTACGCTAGCGAAGGAATGTTATTGCCGAATTCCTCGCGTGATCGTTAACTCGAATCCCTACATACGTAACCGACCAATGAGATTCAAATACTGGAATAAAGAACGCGCGATCTTGTTTACTCAAATTTGGGTCAATGTGCGAACTTTTATTAGTTGCGTGCGATAAATTGAAGTCGCTTTGAACTTTGATCCAGAGAAAGGAGCAGACAACGGTAAAACCGCCCATAGATTGCGACTTGTCGCTCTCTTTAATTCCACGGTAACGGAAGGACATTTAGATACAGTTTGTGTGTGATTGTCCTTCCGTTACTGTGGAATTGACCATATGTGGTACGGGACATTCTACAAGGAATCGCTCTATTGTAATGTGTGAATGTATGGAAGGATCTCACTGAGCTGGAATGGCTGTGTCCCCTTTGAGTTTCTTGAGAGGCGGGGCATCACCTGCACCATCCACCATCACCATCTTATTGTTATCATTCAGGTCACCGTCCACACTGGGAAGCGCTTCGACCTTTAACATGCGCAGCTCCTCAGGACCAAAGGGGTGGCAGAGGATGTCTCTAGGGGTCTTCATCATATAGGTGTGGTCAGGTCGTGTCATATAGACGTCCATGTCAGAACCGAACTGAGAGGGAGAGAGTCACAGAACAAAAGAAACATACTGAGACAGGTATTTCCCCACATATGTGAAAGAACTTGATCAGGTATAGATCCTACTTATTAGTAATAGTCCAAGCCAATCTCAGAGAAAGATAACCTATAGATCAAGAGAAACATGTTGGTACAAGCTATAGTATTTCATGATAAATGGTAAAGCACTTGATAAGATGTATACACTGTACTCTCTTAATTTCTAAGACTTATTTTAAAGGCCAAAAGATTTATATTTAAGTCCAAGAAAGTTTTAAACCAGTGACAAAGCAAGTCCTTATGACTTGTTTTGTCACTGGTTTAAGTCTTAGAAATTAAGAGAGGAGATGTATCATTCAGAGCAAAGTTTTTGGGAAGAGGAACAATTAAAAGAATAGCAATTATATTGTTATATAGGTTATTGGTTTGACGATAAAAACTATTACGAGGAAAGAACTTGATCAGAAATTTACAAAGAATAAATATCACAGATACCTGCAATTTTCATTTCTAAACAGACAACATGGTGTTTGTTTTTAACAGTTATCATGACAAATGATAAAACAAACACTGGATGGATATATTGTTATAGCCAAAGAAATCACATGTTGAATACACAAGAGTATCTTTAACTCAGATTATGAGACAATTTACAACATTTTGTGGTTTGGCTCAATAACATTTGATTCTGACTTTCTGAGCTCTCAAAAATATACCAGCTGCATGAGTAAATTTCTGCACACACTATGTCCATTTTTGTTGTATGACCATTGATGCCAGGAATTTGGAAAACGAAAATAAGCTTTAAAATCCTTAAATAGGCAACACATTGAGAGGTTCAAAATCATTGTTTTTTATCAAAATTGGCAATTTTTCGAACTTTTTGACAAAACTTGTAACCATGTATATGTTTTCAAAGACATTACACCTTATTAGAACCATGTAGCACTAAAAGAAATATATTATTGTTGCCAATTTGAAGAACAAAGTGTGATCGATTTAGCCCTTAAATAATTCCTGTCCTGAAAGTATTAAAGCACTTTTGTTTTCTCATCATACCTCATACATGATCTGTCTACAGGCTCCGCATGGCGTTGAGTAGAGCTTCTCAACATCCCTACAATTGAAAAAAACAACATAATAACCATGCGGATATCATCTCTTGGCGTATACTGTTTAGATTTCATTACATGAGCCCAAAAATGAATGTTTCCATGTGTTTTTCAAACTTTTTAAATCCAGTGGGCAAAGTGATTTACTCGGCATTGCAGTTTTTTGAGGGGTAGATTCTTGCCAATTTTTATTCATACGACCGACCAACAGGGAGAGCACGCAATAACCCAACTGATTCACTTACCCCCCCCCCCCCCACCCCTCAGCACCTAAAAAGCTTCTGATCTATACTTGTGTACTTTATTCACATGCCACCGTCAGGAGAATCGCTGAAAACAGTCCTGGCAATGGCCTAGGAGTAGGTATACATTAAAACATTAAAGCTTTACAATTAATCGACAAATTTATTACCCTTGTTAGTACCTTGACCTTGTTTTGATTTGATTTGATTTGTTTCCATGTTCAGTTTACATAATGTACGTACAGTGAGAAGCAAAATATAAGCATATAAATCAAATGACATAATGAAATGAAATAACAATAAGAGTAATAACAGCTCAGTATAGTAAATATTTTCCAGTAGTTATAATAAACCCATACAGTATATACGACATGTGGGGGAACCTACATGTATTACAAGCGGGGCTTGTCGAGTTAGGTCCCCATCCAGGTCGAAAATCCCATAGAAAAACCAGTAGAAAATTTCTACTGGTTTCTACTGGTCAATTACCTATTGGTTTGTACTGTTGTTTACTGGTCAATATCTACTGGTTTGAATATGGAAAGTGGACCCCCTAACCAGTAGAAACCAGTAGAATTATGTTTAATGGCTCCATTAGAAAACCAGTAGAAATCTCTACTGGGACCATTACAAACCAGTAGAAAACCAGTATAAGTTTCTACTGGAACCAATAGAAAATAGTAGAAAAACCTACTAGGACCATTCGGAGACCAGAAGGAATCACTTCTAAAACCATTAGGATTCCAGTAGAAATTTCTAATGGTTTCCAAGAAATTTCTAATGGTTTCAATAGAAATTTCTAATGGTATCATCCAGGAATTCTACTGTAAACCTACTAGAACCATTAGGAGACCAGTAGGAATCACTTCTAAAACCATTAGGATTCCAGTAGAAATTTCTAATGGTTTCAGCCAGGATTTCTACTGGATTCCTACTTACATGTATCTCATAATGGTTCCAGTAGAAAATCCTACTGGTCTGCTATTGGTTTCAATACAATTTCCTACTGGTTTGTACTGTTTTTTACTGGTTTGACTTTTTTTAACAGCCTGCTGAAACCATTAGGCTTGCCTGGTTTCTTAAATGGTATTTAATGGTCTTCAGAACGATTAGACTTTACTGGTTTCTAGTGGTTTATACTGGTTTGACTTAGTGTTTTTAACACCCTGTTTAAACCACTAGACTTGACTGGTTTCCAATGGTATTTACTGGTCTTCAGAACCATTAGACTTTACTGTTTTCTACTGGTTTGACTTAGTTTTTTTAACACCCTGCTGACACCCTTAGACTTGACTAGTTTCTAATGGTATTTAATGGTCTTCAGAACCATTAGACTTTACTGGTTTCTTGTGGTTTGTACTGGTTTGACTTGACCAACTTGCTGAAAACCATTTAATGCAAAAACTGGTTTCTATGGGAATTTCGACCTGGGTAGTTAGCAAAGAAACGGAGATGGAGTGGTGAGATCAAGATGAGAGGAAACAAAGAAAGCATGGAAATCAGCATATGAAAACATAACAGAACATGAAAAGACTAAATAATTGTAGAGAAGGAAAGGGAGAGAGAGATAGAGAGGAAGAGAGAAAGAGAGAGAGGGAGAGAGAAGGTGGAGTTGTCTGATACATATATGAGAGCATTTCAAGTGCAATCCTTTTCACGTGACATCGCTACTATGTCATTCTTCCACATCGGAAAAAAAAAAGGAAGCTCACGATTTTCTTGTCACCTTCCAGAACCCAAATTTCTTTTTAACTTACGTTGAGATGGCCATTGCCTTGAAATGCCTGTAACCTTCCGAGACAGCCTTGAAGATAGCACAACGTTCAGCACAGATTCCAAGAGTATAGGAGGCATTCTCTACGTTACATCCTGATTAAAAGAAAAAGGGAATATGTCAACATTGAAAATTACTATTTTTTAATCTAATTAAAACTACTGAATTTTGTTGTACCTGGCTAGGACTTAAGTATTGCTCATATGCTAAAATACACAATCCACTTCTCTTTCCCTAAATGCTTTCTTTACGAAGCCACTTCCATTTTGTTAAAACAATTACAATTTCATTTAACCCTATGAACAGCAAAATAAAATAACTTTTCTTTTCAAGGGGGGGGGGGGGGGGAGAAGGGTTTTAAAAAAAGATACAATGGCAGGCCCACATCACATGTACAGCCTTGTTTACACACGACATGGTATAATACCTTTAAATAAAAAGCGCATGGGCAAAATAAAATGACAAAAGCGTAGTGAACTTCACATTTCTGTCTTGTATGTACACTTAAGAGTCCTTTCTGCGCTGAGCTATTCTTGATTACTTCCATCTGCCATTCATTTACCAGTAAAATTATTATTTGCTAGAGGCAGTTTTTTACATTTTTAAAAACAAAATTATTTTTATTTTTTATTTATTTATTTATTTATTTATTTATTATTATTATTATTATTATCATAATTTTTTTTTTTTTTTTTTTTTGGGGGGGAGCAGGTTACCACATCATGGTTGAACAAAGCTATGGGATACACAACTGGTTCCTATGTTTGGAATTTGAATAATGAAATTGTAAACATTTGTCTTGGTAAATGTATCAAAAATATGATACTAGTAAGCAGAACTTTATGAGTGATAAGGCTGTTGCCACTAGATTCCAATATCACCAGGAAGACATTGATTTCACCAGACTAGTTTGATTATGCGATGTATCAGATTATAACAGTGTTTATATACAGCATGTCTGGCTGGCTGGCTGCCTATCTGATCCATTTCCATCAAAGACATTCCACAAATGTAAATACTGAATTGTATTGGTCTATTTAACTTCATCACAAGTTCAACTACAAATAGGCATATGACCAAACATCTGTTTGATACTCATCTGACATTCATATTATTGAGATAAACATTGGTGGATATAGGATTTTTAGAGAGAGAAAAAGAGAGAGAGGGAGAGGGGGGGGGGGGGGGGACCTCTGGCACATCAAACTGTACTAGGGATTTTAGATTTACATGTAAATTCAAATTCATATTTATTCATTTATTAAAAATCCAAATATGTGTTACATTTATCAATAATTATTTTTACACTGTACACACTGACTAAACAACAAAAATAACAACGTCTGCTTATCCCCAGTGATCTAATAATGCATGAGATGATAAGAGGTAATATTTCTCATAATAATACTTTCATGGAGTTTCCAATTTCTCTGTAAAAGAAACTGTTGAGAAGACAACCTGAATGGCTGCTTTGAGAAGTGAATAATTATAGAAACAACTTTTACCATGAGGGTTTGGAATCATCAAAATTCCAACAAATTGACTAAAGCTTTAATACTGCAAATCACAAACACAAACAGTGTACACGGTGTAAATATGACTGGCATGTGGGACTTTACAAACACGTGTTATCATAATGAATTATACCTAGGGATACCTAGGGAAGATACTGAACGCAGGCACTACGCCTCTATATTCAGTTCCAAGTTCTTTTTCCTCTTCAAGATGGCTGGATCGTTTCCTGGTGCAGGCGATTCATAATCGTACATAATGGGCTCATTTTGCCAGCACCTATCCAAAGCTACTTCAAAACTGTGCGCACTTGGGGCAGTAATGGTGTCGTTGGAAAGATGTATGCTATGGTGACTTCCTTCCTCTTAAATAGACATAACACACAAGTTGACACTGAATTAGGGGTGGAATACTTCACGAGATGGCCAACAACTGTATGCAATATTTGGAGATTTGGTTTGTCTGACCTTGGATAATTGTTCCATCATCTGTTAGAAGAGCAGCTCCAACTCTGAAGTTACTGTACGGACAGAAAGCATTATTCTTGGCCTCATCACTCTTCCTTATCAGCTCCTGGATGTTATCTACAATACACAAATGTCAAATATTTCAAATTATAATGATACCGGCACTGATGTTGCTTAAAATGACATACAGTATTGAAAAATGGTCAAGACCGGAAACACCTCCAAAGGCGCCCAGAATTTCTAATCCATTTATACTGGAGGTAGATGTATAAATCGTCTCTGCTGGTCTGGACGAGAGGTCATCTTTGGGGGATATTACTAAACAAAGTCATGGGGTGTTGTAAACAACTGCAAATTGTAAAGCAAATTAGAACAACCATTCTGAATGGTTCAGGGTCTGCCCATTCAAGAAGATGCGCTTGCAACAATGATTTTGATTGGTCAGTACCGATCAGTTGCAACTTGCAATCAATCGCAACTTTCTCGCAACACCCCATTAGTCTAGCGGTACATGTATGTGAACTTGGTCCTTTTCTGTACCGTATTCATTTTGTACTACAAACTTACTCTGACTTTGACTGTCTGACAGACCCTGGATCAAAAATGAGACACAATTCTCGAGTCTTGGATGTTGATTTTTAAGGTCGATGCCCCCGGTATCTGAAGATAAGCTTGTACTCCACAATAGCTTTAACAAGTAAATAGGCTTCAATAGGTTTTGTGTGTTTTTTAGCAGGGATGGGTCCTGTCTCGTTCATTCACACATGAGAGGAAAATAATCATTTAAAATTTCACTTTGGAACCCCAAATGTGTAGCACAAGAGCTAGAGAGTTCCTGAATTACTTGATCTACCAAATTTGAGTAAATTAAATCTTGCTTAGAGCAATTTTGTTGTCTGTTTTTACACTATAGTGCAGCAGTGAAGTCCCACATACAGACAGACAATCCATCTGTATGGAGGCAGGCTTCTCAGCAGAAAAATGTTTACACCTGGTTCAAAATGATAGTTACATGTATATATGGCTTTACTGCATCCCATGGGGCTATCTGAGAGGACCAAAGCAATTTTGCAGGTTGAAAGTATGCACTGACACATTTATTGGTCAACATTGAGTGAAATATGCCTTATGACATCCTTGGGAGGTGGTTTGGGAGAACCAAAACAACTTTGGAGATTGAAAGTAGGCATTGACTGATTTATTACCCTTGTCTGCAGAGTAGACAAGCATTATCCATTGTTAGTTGTGGGGTTGTTTTATTCATCAACCCCCCCCCCCTAACAATAGAAAGCGTGTTCTTAATCTTATCTATGCCACTGCTTGTCGGTACCCTTGTTTGAGGAATCTACACATGGTTTTTATTTTCTGAAATTGCCCTTGGTATCAACACCAAGGGTGTTATGTACTAGGGTGTTATGTAGGTCTAATGGCAAGAATGCGTTTTGGAGGAGTTTTATAACTAACATTGTTTTACTTTTTAGGGTTTGCTCCAAGTAGGAGAGGGACTCTGTGAAGCCAGACGTAGTCTCAGAGGAGCATATCCCTGAACGAAATATTTTAGACTGTTTTTGAGTCTGTCATTGCCATTGTTGTTATTTGGTTGGTTTGAGTCACTCATACTCATAGTCCATATAGCCATCACTATGTGGGGCTGTGTCAATTTCGGCATGGTCACGACCTCTAAATTGAAGAGGCAGAGACGCCAAAGTCAAAGACTAGCAATGCGTGAGATTTCCACATCAGCACCAGGTAGGGGGGAATAGACCTCTATATGGAGATAGGATGTGAGGTCATGCATGAGAAAGAGATTTTGGGGCATGAGTTAAGAGCCCTAATGCGTAGGTACGTCCTAGCTGTACAAGCTCCTTGGCTTATCAATCTGGTATTATAAAACAGGTTCAAGAATGTAGCCATCCTGATTGGTCAAATAACACCATGTGACCATGCAAAAAAAAGTGATAAGACACGGCAAAAACGCTCTAAACCATGGCTGAGCTGCGCGTACGTGTACCTCTGGTGCGTGCAAACTTAAAACGCAATGAAATCGTGTAGTTTAATTGTCATTTTAGCGCAGGGATTACATGCGTGCACTGAAACGCGCATGACTTTTGTTGGCTTCGCTTCTGTGATGTCATCCAGGAAAGCAAATGGCAGCCTCCATGACTGTGCGACTCTTGGCGTTTCTATGGGGTTCGTAACCATATTTATAGACTTCATAATCATATTGCCGACCCGTTTTATAAAACTATTAATACATGGTTGTGAGTTTGTGCATTATTGTGATCTGGCAACACGTAGGTTTTTATTGTGGTGTCAAACACACTCGGCTTGTGCCTCGTGCGTATAGTACACCACGATAAAAACCTTTGTGTTGCCAGATCGCACTCCCCAACCATGTATTAAAGGGAAATTAACCTCAGCGTATGAATTAGCTTATTTTGAATGGTGTAGTATATGCCTCTTATTTGATACATGCAATTTCATGTAAAAACACAGGATATAGATATAAACCACTATTTTCCAGCCAAGTTATTGTCTGCTAGCAATAATAAGGGGGCTGCCATTACTTTATGTGTACACGAAAATATTTTTCATCCCAAGTAATATTTCCTTCATCGTTAACTTGTAATTGATTTTTAGAGGACAAATATATATTAGATATAGTCACATATTCTGAAATGTAAGTTTAGTTTTATATATTTTTTAAAAGGTCTTAATTTGTTCATAAAAATATACTTTCTGTACGTGGAGACGGAGAATTGACGTCAAGGACGGAGACAATCGTAACAATACCAAAACAAAGCGAGGAATCTGCATTACAGGATGGCTATTAGAACTCATGGGTCGTCAATTATCTAGGCCCATGGCCAATAACAATCGTAATAAAATCAGAACAAAGCGACGTATCTGTTGTAAAGGTAGGCTATTATCAATGCATATGGTACCTAATGATCCGTGTCATGCACAAAATGGCAGCCTCCATGGAAAGACGTAGCAGACAATACCGCATCTAGAATATCATGTGGGGTTAATTGTCCTTTAATAGTATACTGGCCTACGGAGCTGCACATGGGATCCATATACTGTGTGTGGAGGCAGATATTAAAAAAAAAAAAAACGATCTAAATATCACCATTTCTCACATACAGTGACCCATGCAAACCACCCTCATAGTCTATATCACAGTCCATTGCATTTATCGTCAATTGCCCTAACAGACTTCGAGGCTCAGTTTTCCCTAAACTGTTCCATAATGTCAAAAATGGCAGCGAAGATGAATGCTGGTGATACAAACATCCCGTTCACATGGGTCTGTATATACAGACTGTTCCATTTTCGATGCCGATTCTATGGTAGACGGATGTGGGTATTTTTAATATTAAAATAATCTCATTTACTTGTTGGGGGTCCAGAAGCCATAAGTACATATTGTCCGTCTGTACAATATTATAATATGAACATTAGTAACACTATTTGTTAAAGGAATGGTAAAGGATAGTGTATGGAGATCAGGAAATAAATTTTCTCTTAAATTACATTTCTTTTTTTTCGCAGCCCATAGACTAACTTACTAACAGCTGGCTTGTGATGGCGTTCTAAAAAGATACGACAGGTCTGGAGCACCGACAAGTCACTTGTTAGCGAAGTTGTTGCTGGTCTTGGCAAATACGGCTTTGTGTCTTTGTGAAACACTTAACGGACAAGTTGAGCGACAGTGTCGACATGGTCGAGATGTCGCTGATCTTGTCGTTATGACGGTTTGATGAAACGACCCCCAGATTGATAAGCCAAGCAAGGAGCTCGTACACTACTAGTACTACTAGTACTACTAACATTGACTCTAACGTAAACTCTTTCAAAGCCAGACTTGATAAGTTCTGGAGTAAGGAATGGTACTGTCACCCTTGGTAATGATAGGATAATTTAAACCCATTTGAATCATGCACACTGAACACTGGCACTGTAATCGTACATATTATTATTAAAGCTTTGAGCAGGAGGATAGAACTTGGATGAAAGATAGACCTGGAAACTGTAATAAGGTAATAGAGCAATTCTCTGAGCTGTGCCTGGTATGGCCAGAGTGCGACGTTATCGATAACCTCGCAGAAGTGTGAGTGGGTTTGAGTGGCAACCAGTTTGGAATCTGAATTCGGCATGTTCGGACCATTACTCTAGCATGCATCTAGGCCTACTTCTAAAGTTCTATTAATTATTGCCAAGCCCAAGGGCCAAGGCTCATTTTTATTTCATCACTCACAGTCACAGACATCCACACTCAGACTCAATGACTCACAAAAGTCAGTCACCTCTCAAGTCTCAGTCAAATTCAGGCACACGTCCGCACACTTAAAAAAGTCTAAAACTATAAATCTTACCTGGTAGGTGGTCCATTGTCTGAATTTGTAATTCAATTGTACTTTGTAGTAACGGTATAGACTAAACACTGCACTTGGGGCAACTATAGAATACGGACATATAGCGTTTTGGTAGGGTATTCTATAGTTAAAACTGTAAAATATCGATGAAAGAATAGAACCTCGTACTTCGTAGTCGCAACACTGACTTTATTACTATTACTGGTATTACAAATACGGTACCTTAATAACATTCAATGCATGCAATGCATGAATGTTTACATTCGTGATCTTTCTCGCAACGTGTACACTTGACTTTACTATACTCATTCATCAACATCTCACGGCGCGCGCATTGTCTGGAGGTGTGTCATTTATTAACCAATCACATCACTACTTGTAAAAGATAAAATCCAAATATGGTCATCTATTCGGCCGGTCTACAGTACAGTGTATATTATTTATAAAGTCGCCCTCATTGCCAGCAAAGGCTTGTTGGTCTAGTGGCATGATTCTCGCTTAGGGTGCGAGAGGTCCCGGGTTCGACTCCCGGACAAGCCCCATGCGTTCCTTTTTTTTATTTAAAAAAAATCAATAACATTCCTTCTCTTTCCCCCTTCAACTTTTGCATTTACTTTAATGTCGTGTGCAATACTGCTATTGTTTATTTCTTGAGACTAACTTTAGCATCATACCTCCACAAGTATAAATTCAAGCTTGAGCAAAATTTATGATAGTCATCATTGCCTTTTCACGCACTGTAGACCTATAAAATGTTGGCGGCTTCCTTACAATCCCGTAGACTTGAGATGCCATCTTAATCATAAATGTCCAAAATTCTGTAAAGTTCTGGTAAAGATTAAAACGATTTTAAGCTTTAACCATATTCTTGTCATGCCCTGTATGAGGGATAATGTCTCCCACGAACATGATACTAAATGTTTTTTTTCTTCCATAACAGGAGCAGTACAAGAATATTTGTTTTGGAGACTTAAGTTCCTAAAGTCTTTGACGACCCCCCCCCCCCAAAAAAAAAAAATAAAAAATAAAAAATAAAAACAAAAAATGATGAAACAAAATTTTAATCATTTACCGGTATATAATCCAAGATAATTAATACAGTATTTGAAAGCAGTTCTCTTTCCTGTTAATTTTTTAATCTAGGTGGTTAATCAGTTTCCTTCCCCTTTCGAAAGAACCCAGACAATATTTTCTCCCTTTGTCAAAATTTGTATTTAAGTTATTTACTTTTTATAAGTCTTCCGGGGAGCGTTTCATCAAGCGTTTTGTCAGTGATTTTTACCGACAAATTTGCTCTCAGCCAATCAAATGCAAGTATTTCAGTAGCTTATAACAGTTGTCCGTAAAAATAACTGACAAAACGCTTGATGAAACGCTCCCCCGGTCTCCTTCCAATCAGTTTGAAATTTCAAGATTACTTTTCATTCTCAAAACACTGCCATGATGTAGGATTAATCATTTTTTTTAGAGATTAATGAACTAAATATTTCCTCTTTTATTTCACCCTTCTTAATTTCTATGTTTAGATTGAGAGGTAGTGGCAAGTTCTGGACCAAGTCGAACTGAGGAGCAGCCCAGAGGTTTGGAGTGTGCCATCGTCATGGCAACAGGAATGCATCCTCAAGAAAAAGACTTTGAACAGAGAGACTTTGATCTCAGAGACTGAATTTCCAGCCTTATTATGCTGGAGAAGATGTAAATATATTATATTGATATCTAATTTGAGATCATCTGAGTCGGGATGGGCAGTGCTAAGATGCTGATGAGAAGGACATCTGGTTGACTGGAAACTCATCAGACAGTCTGGGAACCTGTCTTTCCTTTGAGAACAACAGTTGGAAAAAATCTAACATGCAACTTATTTTGATTGTACAACATAATTATGTTCCAGCGACAATTGCTCTACGGTCAGTTCTGTTACGCTAGTTGAATTCCTCATTTCAGTCCTGGATGTAGCCCTAACCTTAATCCTAAACCTAAACCTAAATCCAACCCTAAATCCACACCTAAACATAAACCTGGCTTAAAACCCCAAATGAACCCTAAACCTATATCCTTGATGAAGGGAAGCTCGGAGGAATATTGGATCACCCCAGTGGCGGCACCAGGATTTTCAAAGTGGGGGGGGGGGGGGGCAAATGGGGGGCAAAAGAAAATGGGGGGGGGGGGCGGACAAAAAAAATGTCCATCCTTTTATTTTTTTTTCACTCCGAAAATTATTGGGGGGGGGGCAACTGGGGGGCAAAGCTTGGGCAACTGGGGGGCACCTGGGGGGCACCCCTTGGTGCCGCCACTGGATCACCCTTGTTTTGCATTTATAGTTTCTAAATACCGGGATCTACGAACATTCTTAGTGTGATTGAAGCCTTTCATAGATACGATGTAGTAGAATTGAGATTGGGGGGAAGATTTTTTTTTCCTGCAGCCTGGCTATTTGCTCACTGACAACCAATTATTGGTTTTTAAAAGTATACAATATGATTACACACGTGTAAAAACGAAAGCGCGTGGCATTACCGTCCATCAAGGGCCTCACTAGAGGGCGTTGTGTAAAGCATAAAAATGTTTTATTCTGCAAATTTTGGGAATTTCGAGTCTGAAAATCTGCATATTGCCTTTTTTTTTGGGGGGGGGGGGAGGATGTTGGAAATTTGTCAGATAATTTATTGGCAAATTTGGTCCAACTCACTGCCCCTTTCTCTGGAACATATTACTTTTGGAGAGACATTTTGAAAAATCAACCAATAATTTTGTTATGGAAGCCAAGTATCTAGTATATTTTGTACTACTTAAGTAAAGTTTAGGAGTATGTTATTTTCCCTTATTTATAATATAAATAAGGGAAGCTACCAATATTATTGGTAGCTTCATCAATTTCTCTGCTTTGCATTTGGTTTAAATCTTGAATAAATACACCATGCCAACAGCACATTACAATTTATTTGGTTGGAAACCAGAAAATCATATTTTGGAATAAAGTTTGGTCTATTTTTAATGATAATTCAATTTTAATGTAATGTTCTTGCAATACTACTATTAGCAGTTTTTCTTTCAGAAAGCTATTCTAATTTTCTGGTCTATTATTATTTTGATCATGTCTTTTTCAAAGATACCCAGTAAATTAGTTCGATATCATAGTCACTATTATCACCAGCATGATGCTAATAGTGGTGAGGATTATCAATTTATCATAACAGTTATTGCTATTTTCTACTAGATAGATGAAATTATGGTCACTAAAAGGAGCTTTATAGTTGGCCAATTAATGAGTAATTGGCTTGCAGATGACGGTCTTATTCAGTATCTTGTATCATGATTATTTTGATGTATGGTCCTTAGAAAGTTGAACTGATAGACATGTATTGTGGCAAGAAAGCTTGAAATGTTCACGTGAAGCTGGTTTAGAGAGAGAGGGAGAGAATGAGATAGAAAGGTGGGTAGGTAGAGAAAGAGGGGGATAGAGCCAAAATGAGATCATAGTTTGGAAGGAATAATAGAAATTGAAGAGGAGAGACAGGGTGGAAATTAAAGAGAGTGAAGAGAAGAGAAGACTTAGAGGACATGAGAGAGCTGGCAAAGAGAAAATGGTAGATGGAAGAGAACGAAAGCAAAGGGAAAGGGAGAGGGGAAGAATGGAAACTGGATAATGGTAGAGGAGAGAGAGAGAGAGGGGGGGGGGGGGGGAAGGAGGTACATGTACATCAGATGCTAGTTGAATAAGAATCAATGAAAGGGGCAGGGGCACATTTTCCAAGTACCCCAAAAGTGCCCTTTTTATTTCTGAAAAAATGACCATTTTCTCTCTGTGATAAGTGCCCTTTTTACTAAAAAGAGTGCCACTTTTCCTTTCTGATAAGTGCCCTTCCCCCTTCTGATGAGTGCCCGTTTTCTCCTTCTAAGTGCCCTATTTTCCTTCTGATAAGTGCAATTTTACTTCGGATAGGTGCCTATTTTTCTTTCTTATAAGTACTCATTTCTTTTTGTGATAAGTGCCCCTTTTCAATATAATGTTTGCTCCCTTTTCTCCCTAATATTACATGTAGTACATGTACCTATTTCACCCTTCTGATAAGTGACCATTTTCTTATCTGATTAGTGCCCCCCCCCCCTATTTACTTCTGATAAATGCCATTTTCCTATCTAATATGAGCCCTTTCCCTCTTCTCATACATGCCCATTTTCATCTCTTATAAGTTCCCTTTTCCACCTCTGATAAGCGCCCTTTCATCCCTGCCCCGATTCTTTTGATAAGTGCCCCCTTTTGAATTTTATTCACCACTTTCATAAAAAAACATGCAAAGTCAAATGATACATTTTTTTTTACAAGGAGAAAAGACAATAACATCAAAGAACATACTTAAGGAAATTATGAAGTGGCCAACCGAGAGGCGTCCGTCGAAACCGAGATCGACGGAAGGGGGGTACGGAAGGACTTGCCTCGCGCGCGAAATTCCTCGTTTATCCAACGG
The DNA here is from genome assembly GCA_025617745.1 of Heliocidaris erythrogramma. Taxonomy (NCBI): domain Eukaryota; kingdom Metazoa; phylum Echinodermata; class Echinoidea; order Camarodonta; family Echinometridae; genus Heliocidaris; species Heliocidaris erythrogramma. The sequence continues at coordinate 36,625,239 of CM046865.1, read as the reverse complement.
GAGAAAAGAGACTTGATTTCTACTGGTACTGGAATCCAGACCAAAAGAAAATCCTTGCATGGTTTGTAAAAACCTCTGAAAAGAACTCATAAGGAGCTGGCAATCCTCTAGAACATCGACTTAGACTGGCTAGATATCCGAAAAACTGAAGCCACTATCTGGCCCTGCTGGCCAGAATGAGCTTGCGAGCCGCAGAGACAACAGTGAGAATCCTGTCTCGACTGGGCCGAGCCAACTGATTCCGAATGTCCAACACAGCCCCCAGAAAACCGGGCTGCGAGTAGGAACTAACTCTGACTTTTCCCAAATTATTAGGAAACCCAAGTCTTGAGTAAAATTGACGAGCAAACGAGCCTCGTCTAACAAACGATCGTGCGACTCCGCTAGGAGGAGCCAGTCGTCCAGGTAGCAAAATTACGGAAGCGTTAAAGTGCCATTCGACTTGACGACTTGTCGAGATATTTTATCTCGACAAGTCGACTTAATATCCATATTTTGTCGACTTGTAAAGATATTTATCTAACCATGTCGACTTAATAACTTTCATAAGTCGACATGGCGATATAAATTATCTTGCCAAGTCAACTTCCCAAAAATTATAAGTCGACATGGCGACATAAATTATCTTACTAAGTCGACTTAACAAAAATACATGTCGTCATGGCGAGATATATTATCTTGCCAAGTCGACTTCCCAAATATAATAAGTCAACATGGCGACATAAATTATCTTACCAAGTCGACTTAACAAAAAAATTATGTCGTCATGGCGAGATATATTATCTTGCCAAGTCGACTTCCCAAAAATTATAAGTCGACATGGCGACATAAATTATCTTACCAAGTCGACTTAACAAAAATACATGTCGTCATGGCGAGATATATTATCTTGCCAAGTCGACTTCCAAAAAATTATAAGTCAACATGGCAACATAAACTATCTTAGCAAGTCGACTTAACAAAAAAACTATGTCGTCATGGCGAGATATATTATCTTGCCAAGTCGCCTTCCCAAAAATTGTAAGTCGACATGGCGACATAAATTATCTTACCAAGTCGACTTAACAAAAATACAAGTCGTCATGGCGAGATATATTATCTTGCCAAGTCGACTTCTACAAATATATCACTGACTACACAAATACGATCACGTGGAGTCGGCGTTAAGAATTACAGTCAAGTGCAGTCATCATGGTCATGGATTTAGTCTTCGTTCTCTGGGTAAGAAATTATTTAAAATTTTGTACATTTTTTAATGCTAAAACAATATCCTCTTTGAAACAGTGATTTTAGAAAGTTGTGATTTATGGGTCGGGGGGCAGGGGGTTTGTCGGTTACTCGGATTTTGTTTGGAAGTGGCCGCGTGGGTCTAGAATAAACCCATCTTTAGAATCAAATTTCTAGTGATACTAACAGGTTTAGGGATTATTCGATTACCATTGAACACTAGAAAGTTAGAAATTAGTAAACAGTAATATACAGTAATTAGTTGAAACTTTGGCATAATTGGTCACATGCATGCTTGCCATTATCTCAATGGGCACCGAAAGGCTAAATATAGACTGAGGTCATCGATTTCTATTTTCTTAGTATGTGCTATTAAAGTAGCCTACTGCATGTAAAATGTTGTCTATTGGTGCATCTATTTATATAAAAAAAAACCTTTACAACTCCACAAAGTTACAGCACAAATTGAGGACCTTGGTCTTTTAATAACAGCAATGTGGATTGAAAACATTCGACAATCGTAAAAGTATTCTGCAGTGGAACAACGGCCACCGTGGCGGGTATCTGAAAGGGGTCGCACAGTGCCAGTGAGGTACCCGTCACGGTGGCCGCGTTGGTTAGATTGAGGCCAAAGCGTACAAAATAGGTCTTGGGTCATTCAAAAAATTAAAGGACCTATGCAATGCTTATGCATATTGACTTGTGTTGATTCATAATACCCCGATCATCACTTATGTGGCCAAAAGAATATCTAAATGCATGTACGTCACTGGCGGATCTAGCCAGATTAGACACAATACATTGGATGGGCACACCATTGTGCACAAACAATTGTGCCCCCGAAATGGTATTGTATGATACCCGGCTAGATCCGCCACTGTACGTGCCTTATATTTTATAATAAGTTTTCTGCCATTTTTCTTCACAATGCTTGGAAACGCCCACAAAAAAGCTCCCAAACCAAGATTCTGTCAGTGACATCATCTGTCAACCACTGCCATCACTGCTTAATTGCCAATGCAATTGGCAAAAGTACTGGAATGCACCTTCCCCTAAACTGAACATAACTTGCATGGTTTCCATACCATGACCACTTGGTGCCTTTCCATTGTTGTCCATGTATTAGAACTTTCCTAGCGAAAGTATTTGGGTTGGTGTTATGTATAAGCATGCAACGCTATTGTAGAAGGATGCCCATCTTTGGGGAAGGCGCATTCCAGTGTCTTTTGTCAATTGCATTAGTAAGTAAGCAGTGATTGACAGATGATGTCACTGACAGAATCTTGGTTTGGGAGATTTTTATGGGCGTTTCCAAGCATTCTGACGAAAAATGGCAGAAAGATTATTATGAAATATATGGCACGTATTTATATATTCTTTTGGCCACATTAGAGTGATGATCAGGTTATTATAAATCAACACAAGTCAATATGCATATGCATTGCATAGGTCCTTTAATATTCAATATTTTGGCGTTGACGGTCTATGAACAGGCCTGTTGCTTTCTATGCTTTAAAGTATACATAGAAGTATATTTTGGGAGGCGTTAAAGTGGGAATTTGTGTTATTTTAAGCACATGTACATGTCTCATTCTTATTGTCATTGAGGCCTGCACATGATCCACGTACACGAAAACGGGGAAAATTGTATTTTTTTTTCAGCGCCAGGCAGAGAACCCGCGTATCTCGGTAAGGGTATCAAATTCAGAGGCAATCCTTGGCTAAAATTTTTGTTAGGGGTATGAAAATCAGAGATAGTAACATGTTTTTATGTTCAGTGTATTAAAACTACTCCTACTTTAATCCCCGTTTATAGGGTGCTTTTCAGAAAGTGATTGTACGCGGATGATGTACAGGCACCACTGAGACATAACCACCCCCCCCCCCCGGCGGTGAATTATTTTTAGTAGGATGGAAGATCGAGTATAGGATGATGACTTCGAAATAGACAACACACATGGAACTTTGATCCCTACCTAACCCTATAGTATAACCCCAACCCTAGCCCTAACCCTAACCCTTCCATGGCACGCAGCCATTCCCTCGCCATCCTACTAAAAATATATATTGCCCCCCCCCCGGCTGTGCCCCCATGGTTGAAAAGCATTATTATATATGGACAATGCGGACTATTTGCTTGCTTGACATATATCAATTAATTACAATATAATTATAAAACACATGCTTTTTTCAGGATTTGGGGGAATATTATAATGAAAAATTATGTCACACTAATAATTATTCGCTTTCCCTTTCTCAGTGTCTGCCTTTCTTTCTCCCACTTTTTAGGTACTTGTGTTCTTGACCATCTCAATTCCATGTGTATCCGCTCCAGGATTGTATACTGCAGCTGAACTGGGACGACATGCCGCTGTATTTACCAGAGACGAGTTAATAGAACATTATTTCCAGGATGGATACATTGCAGCAGAAATCATCGGGTTTTTGTATTTAAGGCATAGTATAATAATAAGTCTTCGTCAATTACGGCGTGTTTTGAGACGGTTGAGACTTCGACGTCGGGAGCAGTCACCGTTAGAAGATGTGGTTGATGCTGTACAACGTGTTATGAATGCTTCAGGTGGTTCGATGGGTTACCGTTTTATGTGGCGGGTGTTAACCACACGTTACCACTTACACGTATCACAAGAAACTGTGAGAATAATTCTTCGAGTTTTAGAGCCTGAAAGAGTGGATGCGAGATCTGTCAGAGCATTTCGACGTCGCCAATACTCCAATAAAGGTCCGAATTACTTGATTCATGTCGACGGATGGGACAAATTAAAACCTTACGGGGTATCAGTCCATGCTGCAATAGATGGATTCTCCAGAAGACTTTTGTGGATGAAAGTGGGTCGCAGCAATAAAAATCCCAGATACGTAGCGCAATTCTTTTTGGAGTACGTGCAGAAAATTAACGGAGTACCGAGAGTCATCCGTGCTGATAGGGGAACAGAGAACTCTGTGCTTAGTCATTCAAACAGCGTTAAGATTCAACGACCGTGATGAAATGAGCGGCGAAAGAAGTTTCTTGTATGGCAGATCCGTGGCAAATCAGCGTATTGAGGCCTTTTGGTCATACTTCCAAAACCTTTGTTCTCGCTTTTGGGTCAATTATAATTATGAAAGACCTTCGGGACAGTGGATTAGTGGATACATCTAACGACGTTCACATTGAATGTATTAGATTCTGTTTTACTGACTTAATTCAGAGAGACTTCACTCATGCAGCCGAAATGTGGAATCAACATCGAATTCGCAGTCAAAGAAACCTTGAATGCCCAAGTGGAAAACCCGACGTACTCTATTTCCTACCAGAAGTATACGGATCAAGGGACTATAAATTTCCGTTGCGATTTTCTGATGACAATATTGAGGAGGTAAAACGCATCTATTGCGATGAGCCTCCCAAGTATGGATGCTCCCCAGCCTTAGCTGGTGGACTTTCGGAACTCATTGGAAACAATGTGGATCACTTTGCGATGCCAAATTCCCTCGAAGAAGCCACACAAATGCTACTTTGTCTGATCGACATTTTTGATTAAAATGCTGTTGCTTTCTATTAAGAAAGTATATTAAATTCACAATAGTAGAGAAATTTGGCATGGTTGAGAACTTGAGATCAGAGACTTCAGCCTGATTTTGAAAAACTGTCAATATGTTTAGTTCCTCAATAATTTACGATGTTCCACCTTACTGAATGTGGACGAGTCGACTTGTGTTGATTTTGAGTATTACATACATATCCAGAAGGGTGATTAAATATCAACATAATAATATTATATCGAAATAAATATCATCTGATTTTACAGTAAGCTTGTTCTTTATTTGTTATAAACTTTTTGTTATAAAGTGGCAATATGACCGTGATATTGCCACTTTATGTAACGAGATTATATCATTCAGAATGAAGATTGATACGTAAATTATACAAGAACTTTCGAATGATTGCCCTCTGGAGAAAAGTGTTTTTTTTTTTAGTTTCCAAGTGTTCACTCAAAACGTTAGGCCTTTGTATTAAGCCGTTTTGTTTTTCTTAAAGGAGAATTAACCCCTGAGTACAAATTTACTTATATTGAAAGGTGTAATATATTCCTACTTATTGGCCTAAATCATTTTCTAATAAGATATCAGAAAAGGGTATAAATAAAGATATTCCAACACCCGGTATCGTCTCCTACTCATTTACATGGGGGTTGCCATTTTCTTGCTGATTTGGATTTGTACATGAACCATTGAGAAATGTTCCGGTCAGGAAGATATTTTGAATCCAAGACCTAAATTGCTTTTCTTCATTACCTAAAATCCCATATGTGACGAAAAATATAAAGTGGGTGTTTACATGATTTATAAAAATTAAATCTTTATAATGATACTTTTAAATTGTCTGGTTTTGCTTAACAAAAATCTATTTTCTTGGGTTTGCCAAACAGAGCAGTATGCAGCATGCATTCTGACTTTTCAAGTCCCGTTATCCGAAAGCAGGTGAATGCATAGTTTGCTGCTATAGATGCTCAGGGAAGAAGCATCCATAAAATTTGAATTAATTTGCTCCGTCCATTGCGTCACAGTATCTAGAAAATAGATTTATATTAAGCGAATATCGATTTTCAACAGAAATATATAAGGAAATCTTCAGTTTAAAAATAAATTGACATATCTATTCTATATTTTTAATCTCAAATGGGTTTTTAATTTTGAAAAAGGCAATTGGGCATTTGGATTAAGAAAATCTTCTTGTACACATAAAAAAATGGCAGCCCCCATGAAAATGGGGGCTGCTAGCAGATGATAAATTTTGCTCAGAAAATCTTGATTCGTATCGATCTCGTATATTTTGACGCGAAGCCATATAGTCTAACAAGTAGGAATAAATAACACCTTTCAACACTATCGTCTTTATTGTTTGAGGTTAATTCTCCTTTAAGGTATTTGCTAATCTAGCTACCTATTAACTCAAGGGAGCTTCGCGGGGGAGCTCCCTGGAGTTAGCTACCTATATACAATTCGAGTGTTAATAATTCTGAATTCTTCTTGTTTATACACGTTGCATTATTGGTCAAATTTGTAAAATTAGTATAAAAAACACAAAAACAAAACGGAAAAGCATAATGCCCATCATGCAACATGGTTTATATAATTGATACTTTTGTTAGGCCTTATCATTGGAAAGAAAATAATTCTCCTTGAGAAAATAGGCCAATCATCATCAGAACCACTTTGAGCTTAACTTAATCAGGTTTGGATTAGAAACAAACAAACAGAACACATGGGACCTTAAAGTAGCCATGCAAAGATACTAAACATGAATAATATTTCGTGATATTGCAAAAAGAGTTCATGCCAACCCCAGTAATTACATTTCCCGACCTCACGGAAAAGACTTGTGTAACATAAAGCGAGAAAAATACAATCCCCCTTTCCATTTGAAAAACCTACCGAAACTCGCCATTCGTGCATCTATGACGTCACTGTTTGCACATTCTTTTAGTCTATCTCGGTAATTCGTGGTCGATTTTCTCCCCAATTTCAGTATGTTGTAAGCTGAGACGATTTTCTGTCGTAAGAGTGCCAACCATTTTTTTCAATTAAATGACGGGATCATAGTTAAAAAATACGATTAAAGGCTACATCTCAGAAATTTTCGTTTTACGTGTTATGGCTATGGAAGGTCAATTCCTTTTAATTTGTGTCTTGACAATGTTCTTTTGGTTGTATCTCGGTTGTCCTCGCTCAATTTGCTCCCAAAGTTGAATATGATTTTTAATATTATTGTTCTTTCGCAAATTTGACAACCATTTTTTTTTTCATTCAGGAGACGATCAAATCATACAACCCAATCTTGATTATGGTAATGGGAAATTAAATGTAAATTTAAATGTAAATTTAAAGGTGAAATTTTCCTTTCAAACGGCTCGGGTCATGGATTGAGTTTTATACCAACACGCAATTTTCTAAATATACAGTCATGATCAAGGATTCCCCAATTAAGAAGATGATGATCATCATCATAAGATCGCTGTCGGATGCTGCGGATCACTGTATTCGTCTCCGTGAAGTCACGTCTAGCTATTTTTCGTTTTTTTTTTTTTTTTTTTTTTTTGGGGGGGGGGGGGGGGGAGGGGGAGAGGCAGGAGTGTGCCCTTTTCACCTGAGGAAGTTCCCCTTATTAATTGCCACCCCTACTTTCCTTTAAATAATAGGTGCCTGTTACAAAATTTTTTACTGCTTTTGATAATTACACAAGGACTAATAAAATTTGAGAGGTGCTTTTACTTTGACATACAGTACTTCCAGATACCAAATACCTCCATACCAGATAACAAAATTGCTTCATACCACAGGCAATGGAGATGAAAACTACTTTGAAACTTGTTTAAGATTCCACTCCTTTCACGTTATCATTACTTGTATCTGGGTTTCACTGCAATAATACATGCAAATTTATTTAGTTTTGTGTACTCTCACACTGTACAGAAAGTATTATTTTCCCCCTCTTTCCCCTTTCCTCTTCCTTCTTTGATCCTATCACTGTGTGCTTAGGTATTGAGAGTACTTTATATTTGTATTGGGGTTTTTTTTTCATTGTGCTTGAAAGTTACTCCCCTTCTCCCGAGCTCCTTTTCTCTCCTCCTCCCTTTCTTTCTCTCTCACCCCTTCTCTCATTTCCTTCTTTTTGTGCTATCTTTCTTCTCCTTAACTTTCAACCACTTAATTGGGATTCACTTGAGGAAATGAGGCCCTGGGGAGGAATCAGCTTTGGTGGTGGTGGTTCGGGGGGGGGGGGGGGGGGGTTCCATCGGGATCAGTTGTGGTGGACCGGGAGAGCTGTGGGGTGGGGGGTCTTCCCCCTTTCCTTTTTTTTTTCTTTCTTTCTTCTCTCAACGTTGATTATTCCCCAGGGTCTCATTCTCATTCTTGTGTAAAGTATTTTCTTTTTAAGTCTGCAACCCTAGTACAGTGTATTAGATTTCAAACAATAAGACAAATAGACTCAAAAGGCATTTATCTGAAAAATTAAACAAGTTTGTTGGTAATATTCTCCTTAACAATTAGATATCTACGTATGAAACAACAGTTTGACATAAGGACCTATAAGATCACAACTGGAGGAAGTGTATTTACACTGTAGAAACATTAACATCCACCTATTTGAACTTACTACATGAACCTGATTTGACATGAATGACAGGAGTGTTGGCAAGATGAACAGCATATGTGTTGACTATAACAAAAACAACAACAAAAACCCAGAAATAAACAAAACCTCACAACAGGAAAATAAGTAATAACAAACAATACAATAAATCCAAGTACCCGAATTAACATCTTAGAGAATAAATGACAAAAAAAAATTGAAGTAGAATTAGTAGATACATCATTTTGGCAAAGTCAGCACACCCCATGATTATAAAAAAATGAAACATTTTGATTAGATTTGAAATTAGACTTGGGAACTTTACTGAAATTGTCTCATGAAAGATTCACGAAAGAATTTTAAACTAGCAAAAAATTTGCGATTTTTTTTTGTTTTCGGTCTTCATAACAATGAAACTCACTTGTTCAAGTACTTTGAACTTAAAAACAGCAAATAAAATATCTTAGACTTTCATAATAAATCGGACCAAACTTCGGCTTCAGATTCACAATGTAAACAAGAGCCCCCGGGGGCACGACGCTCACCTGAGGTCGATCAATTCTGATCTGTCACATCTACAAACAAAATACCAAGACTGTGCTATTTCTGGATCTGTAGCAGAAGATGTTTGAAATTTACAGAGTTTTTACCATTTTAGGCCCTCCCCTTGGGCCCCCCTGGGGGCCACATGTACCATGGACAATTTTCATTCTCCATATATAGAGGTAAATCTATAAACAAAATACAAAGACTGTGCTACTTCTGGATCTGGAAAGAAGATGTTTGAAATTTACACCATTTTTACCATTGGGGGCCCTCCCCCTGGGCCCCCCGTTGGACAACACGTACCGTTTTAGCAACTTTGGATCGCCTAGCTGCTCCTAAGGATGATTTTAAGTATTTTATGATTAAGTACAATTAAAATCTGATCATGCCTTTTGAAGGATAACAATAAAATGCATATTTCCCCTGGTAGTGCCCCCTCCAGCACGATATCCCCTACAGAGCCCCTATGGGGCCACCCAGAGATATGTCATGAACAACTTTTATTCTTCATATATAGAGGTATATACAAACACAATACCAAGACACTGCTACTTCTTGATCTGTAGAAGAAGATGTTTGAAATTTACATAGTTTTTACCATTTGGGGCCCTCCCCCTGGGGGCCACAGGTACCATTTTAGCAACTTTGGATCCCCTACTCCTAAGGATGATTCACACCAAGTTTGGTTAAAATCCGATCATGCGTTTTTGAGAAGAAGATGAAAATGTAAAAAGTTAACGGGACGACGGACAAATAGCGGTCGCAATAGCTCACTTGAGCCTTCGGCTCAGGTGAGCTAAAAACAAAGAAATCCTTGATTTCGCCATCACAAAGTTGTGAGGCATTCATACAGAGAGAACTATACATTTTGCAATGTCTGATTGTAAAAATGGGATTACCTATTGATATATGAAACAAATCTGTTCTATGTAAATATACCAAGTTTACTCACTTTACTTGGATAACTTGAAAAGTTGGGTGCTTTTTTTTAAAGAGCTATTTTCAGATTTACCCAATTACTTATCTGCTGGATGAAGGCATATCAAACATAATGGGAATAAACTCTTCATTTTTAATGTTAAAACACTTTAAAACATGGTTGAAACAAGTGGAAGTAAAACAACTTTTAACATCTTTTTCTAATGTTGGTTCCACAACTTCTACTAACATGATGACAGCTACGAAGTCAAACGATAGTACAAAATGAATCTCTGCCTCCAAGAACACTACTTTTGTTTTACAGAGCATATTGTATAATATATTAACCTCAATGCTGCTGTAGATATTTTCAAATTTCCATAATATATGGCAGCCATCTTAGATCTTAAAAAAAGGTCTTTCGAATGTGCTTTACATTACCATTGCCCACTAACATCAGCATTTACTGACACTGGGAGCAGGATCAAGTGCCAGATGCATCTATATCATGATCATAAATGTTCACTAGAACCATTAAACAGAAAGCTAAAATCTAAAGCATCATTGTGGGACTGCACAGAGATACAAGTTCACTAGTGTCAGTGTCACTAATGTCAGACGCCATGATTGGTAGATCTACTGGTGTAGTCTGTAACAAAGTTAGAGTCTGTACTGTGGGCTTTGTAGGCTTTTTAACTTCCAAGATCGTCGCATCTGCCACTCTTTCTACACATTAAGTGCATGCATGTATCCACGTGGTAGACAAAAAAAAAAAAGATCACGACATAATTTTTATGATAAGTCGACTTGGTAAGTTAATTTATGTCGCCATGTCGACTTATAATTTTTGGGAAGTCGACTTGGCAAGATAATATATCTCGCCATGACGACATAATTTTTGGGTTAAGTTGACTTGGTAAGATAATTTATGTCGCCATGTTGACTTATAATTTTTGGGAAGTCGACTTGGCAAGATAATATATCTCGCCATGACGACATAATTTTTTTGTAAAGTCGACTTGGTAAGATAATTTATGTCGCCATGTCGACTTATAATTTTTGGGAAGTCGACTTGGCAAGATAATATATCTCGCCATGACGACATAATTTTTTTGTTAAGTCGACTTGGTAAGATAATTTATGTCGCCATGTCGACTTATAATTTTTGGGAAGTCCACTTGTCAAGATAATATATCTCGCCATGACGACATGCATTTTTGTTAAGTCGACTTGTCAAGATAATAGTGTCGCCATGACGACATAATTTGTTTTGTTAAGTCGACTTGGCAAGATAATTTATATCGCCATGTCGACTTATAAAAGTTATTAAGTCGACATGGTTAGATAAATATCTTTACAAGTCGACAAAATATGGATATTAAGTCGACTTGTCGAGATAAAATATCTCGACATGTCGTCAAGTCGAATGGCACTTTAACGCTTCCGTACAAAATAGCCGAAGGCAGCGGCTACAACCTGAGTAAAAACCCAAAGGGCTGGGCGCAGCCCTAAGGGAAGAGCGCGAAAGCGAAAGTCTCTGAGAGCGAAGCGCGATGGATGGGAAAAAGGAAATACGCGTCCTTGAGATCTATCAAGATCACGTAGTCCTTCTTCTTGATCAACGGGAGAATGGAGGCGAGGGTCTCCATTCGAAAATGCACTGAAGGAATGAATTTGTTTATTCTTTTCAAATTCAGTACCAATCGAAGTTTTCCCGAGCGCTTGGGAAAAACAAAGATCGGAGAAAGGGAAAGAGACGGCCGGTCTCTTACCCTTTCTATCGCCCTCTTTTTCAACAGAGATTTGATCTCCGTTGAGGCATGAGGACGAGCCAGGGCAGACATGGGAGGTGAACGAGATCTTATAGCCCCTCCTGGGAGCGAGACGGATAGATCTATGAAGAATCCGTCTCGCACGACGGAAAACACAAATGCGTCCCCGGAGATGGCCTCCCAAGCGGGGAGAAAAGCCATCAAAGCCTAGGCTTAGCCTTGTGCGAAGCCGTCGCCCTGCCACGCAGAGAGCCACGAGTACCTCTCGAAAAGCCTCTGTCCCGTCCCCCTCTTCCACGAGAAGGAGCTGGCTGAAGCTCAGCAGGCGGGCCCCCAAAAACACGACTGTGTTGCCCGAAGTGGGAACAGGCCTCCGACGGACAGAGGCCCGCGTCGGTTTAAAGAGAGCGCGGAACTGCTTAGTCATCTCAGTGACCTGCTTCCGCGCATCAATCTCTCTCTGAAAAACTGTAGCGAATTGACCGCCAAAGAGCGAAGGACCCCGAGACGGAACATCCAAGAGAAGTGGCGCGATGTCAGACTCCTTAACCTCAAGGGCAGAGAGAGCCAAGAGCCTGCGACGGTACGTAACCAAAGCAGCCGCACTGGAAAGTTGTGACCACTGCGAACTAAAAAGAGTGTGCAGCAGGTCATCAATAACCAAAGGCTTTACCCTTAATCGAAACAGGGCGCTTAACAAAAGAGCGCTGATTCAATGCGGTCATATTACCTGACGCGAAGTCGAACCCTGCGCGCGGGCTGACTGAAATTCAGGGAGATATATGGACAACAAAGCAATCGCCTCTACCCCACAAAGGGAGAACGATCGCCATGGACCACTATAGGTCTCTTCACCCAGCGGAGCCCCCCGAGGGCTGGGGGTACAGGAGACGCGAGAGATCCCGTCTCAGACAATGAAGATGCCTGCCTCCCTCCAGAGGAGAAGTGCGCTGAGGGTATGTACCCAAAGTCGCGCACAAACTACCCATACTGGCTGAGCAATAAGATGCTACAGCCGTGGGCCAGGCGCCTGAGGCGCCCAGTGCGAGGGCAGACTGGGACAAAGTCCCAGTATTCGCCCACCGACTACAAATAATACGTGAACTCACTATTGTTCCGCCCGTGGGCGACAATAGGAGAGCACTTGTCTAGCAGTCGCGCACTCAGGTGATTGCACCTGTTGCTCCGTAGAGCGCCCATAAATGTGGGCTCCAGTCTTCCCATCAGCTGGCAAAGCAACAGCCCGGGTAGCACTCGTTCCCTCATACGGCGTCGGCCGGGGGCTATTCAATAACCAGGTGCGAGGGCAGACTGGGACGAGGTCCCAGTATTCGCCCACCGACTACTAATAGCATGTGAACTCATTATTGTTCCGCCCGTGGGCGACAATAGGAGAGCACTAGTAATCGCGCGCTCCGGCGACCGCACTTATGGGCGCTCCGTAGAGCGCCCATAATTGTTGGCTCGAGCCTTCCCATCAGCTGGCAATATAGACAGCCCGGGTAGTACTCGGAGGAAGAAAGAGGAAGATGGCCGTTGCGTGTTGCCGCGCGTGAGTGGCGAAGGGGAACAATAGGATTACGGGGGGTGCTCACAATATTGTGACTCATTTGTGTTAAGTTCTCGAACGGGTTCGCGTAGTCAAGCTACTAGCATAATAGGTAGGTATATATGATTTATTGCAGTAAATTATACGAATGGCTCTCTTTTGTAAGAGAAGTATGCGGTGTAATTAATGTTGATGACAGAAACCCTATACAATATTACAGTACGAAAGGTAAGATAAAATCAGTGAATTATACAATATTAGAAGAACATTAGTAGGCAAGATGTCTTTTAATTTACTCATGACTCCTATTGTTTTAGAAACTTTGCGTAAAACTTCATAAACATGAGTTTTCCACTTTAAATCTTTATCTATATGGATGCCTAAGAACTTTGTTGTATTTGTATGTTCTATTATTTTACCTATATTTTCCCACTGTTTATTACAAAAAGATGCATATTTACCTTCAAAGAATCGGTGCGGCTTAATATAGTACAAGTATCCATATACTACAACTACAATGTAAGGCAGAGCCGGAGGCAAGAGCGCCACAATGTCCCTCACTCGCTATATGTGCCCATAATTTACACCAAGTATAAGGGCAATATTTTCTGAAAATTTTCACCAAACTCGCTCGCTCTTATATGGTATATGATGAAATCAAGCAGATCGAATAAAATATGTTGATATCACACACATTTCACATTTATTCTGCAAAAGATAAAAATCAGAATGAAATAATTACAAATACAATGTATTGAATTACATGCCGGGATTGCTAAAAAAGTTAAAAACTTAATAAGGAACCCCAAACGTTACAAATGCAGATACAATACAATAAAATACCAATAATAATAATAAATCTTTAAAATATAAAGTAGAAAAATACGAGATTTTAACATTCATAGAGTTCCATTGTGGAGGTCCTTGATATCTAATAGATTTATTTTGCATTTTGAATTTCGGTAGATGGAAGTCATCTTTTTTTCTTGTATTTAATGAATGGACATCTGAGTTCAAACAAAAACTGTCATCAAATGTTATTGGTAACTTATCATGTTTAAGTTTGTACATGAATAATAAGTATTTTGAGAAAGATTATCAGGAAGTTTAAGTGATTCAAAGACTTAAACAATGGAGAGGTGTGCGCCCTGAAGGATGCGCTGCAGCAAAACCGTATAGCACGTTTTTGAAGAGTCAAAAGAGGTTTTAACACTTTATTAAATGTTCTTCCCCATACTAAATAAGTAAGAGTAAGAGAGGTATAGGGATATACGAGTGTATAGTACAAAGTAAGCATGGATTTATATGGTAGAACACTTCTTAGCTTACTCATGATGCCGATATTAGTGCGAATCTTCTTAGAAATTAACTCAATGTGCTTTTCCCATGTGAGTTTGTTGTCAATGGCAACTCCTAAGAAGTTTGCAAAATGTACTTGGTCAATAATGTTACCATCTATTTTCAGATTTACCTCTTCAATTGAATTATCATTTTTGTTCCTAACATTAAATAATATAAATTTTGTTTTGGTCTGATTAATCTGTAATCTATTGCGGAAAACCAATTGGCAACTTTTTGAAGTTCAACATTGGCTTCAAAAATTAAGTCATCCAAATTTTTTACACAAAAAAAAACTATGTCGTTTATGAAGAGCAAAAATAATAACGGACCTGAGATACTGCCCTGAGGAACGCCTTGCTCCATGTATAACAATTCAGAATCAGTTTCATTATACTTTACAAATTGTGTTCTATTCGACAAAAAGCTTTGAAACCATTCTAACGGAATACCTCTAGTTCCGTAGAAACTTTCTTAGTAAGATGTGGTGATCCACACAATCAAATGCCTTGCTAAGGTTTACATACACTCCCAAAGCTATCTCTTTCTTTTTATAAAATTTGTACAAAAGTGCGGAGGCAAAAAGTAAAGCTGACTCTGTTGAATAACATTTTCTAAACCAAATTGTTCAGAAAAATAATAGAATGCTTATGTAGGAAAGTAGATAATCGATTGTGCATTAGTCTTTCTAAAATCTTGGAAAAAGTATATAACAATGATATTGGGCGATAGTTCGATACATCATGTAAATCAGAGTCTGAAATAATGGTATGACTTTTGATACATCATTGAATCAGGAAATGTTCATGAATGATAAATTAAACACATATGTTAAAGGTTCAACCATGTAATTAACATTTTTCTTTATAACGTACGGTCACATATCATCTACCCCACATGAGTGTTTATTTTTCAAGTAAGAAGTTATTTTTAAGATCTCATTTCCATCTGTTGGTAAGAGAAAAAAGACTGGATTACGCTGTTTTTTAAATAGCCACAAAAACATCCAGTAGACTGGGGATTATCAAAACAACCAGCATTAACGAAGAACGAGTTAAATGCATTTGAAATAACTTTAGGTTCAGTAAGCCTTTCACCATCTTTACGAATAAATGAGGGTAATTTCGAGCTATCCTTACCGAGCAGGTTGTTCAGAATTTTCCAAGTATTCTTTAAATCATGGCGATTTGATTCAAGCCTGTCAGCAAATTAATTCTTTTTGGAGACGCGTATAATCTGAATAGGCCTATTTCTGAAAGATGTGTACTTTTTCTTCACGGAGGGGGTTTTCAGTTTTAAATACCGCTTATACACGCGTTCCTTTCGACCAATGGATTTAAGTATGCCTGTTGTTGTAATCCAGGGTTTATTTTGGTGCTCTATTTCTGTTCTTTCCAGATATTGTTCCGAATGCTTTACAATCATCTTCTTTAAATTCTGAATAAAGGTGTCGTAAGCTACGTTGACATTGGTTTTGGTTGTCACAAAAAAAATTTACAATGATGTTTCTCGGCTTCGCTGTCGCTCTCGAAGTCGACAGGTGACGATCATTCTCCGGTGGTTCGCCATCCGGTCGAGCAGGACCGGATACAGGCACGTAGCCAGGGTTTCTAAAGGGGTGGGTCGTTTATGGCAAAAGTGGACCTCAAGTTTGTCATAATCAGTACGGACCTGGCTTGCTAGGGGGGTCCGGGGGCATGCTCCCCCGGCAAATTTTAAAATCTAGATGCTTTCTGCTGCAATTTGAGGACTCCAGAGGGGAAATTTAGGGGTTGTGAATGATGATTTTGAACACACATTTTTGAAGTCG
The DNA here is from genome assembly GCA_025617745.1 of Heliocidaris erythrogramma. Classification (NCBI taxonomy): domain Eukaryota; kingdom Metazoa; phylum Echinodermata; class Echinoidea; order Camarodonta; family Echinometridae; genus Heliocidaris; species Heliocidaris erythrogramma. The sequence continues at coordinate 36,608,941 of CM046865.1, read as the reverse complement.
CAGATGATGCTGCACAACTGACAGCATGTGGGTAATTCTGGTAACAAAGATTAAAGGTGTGTGTGTGTGTGTGTTTTCATGAAAAAGCGGACCTCAGCCCAAGAAGGGGGGGGGGGGTCGTCCGACCCCTCCGACCCCCTCTGGCTACGGGCCTGGGATAGAGTGCGCATGCGCGAGAGAGGGAGGACGCTTATTTTTTCTGGAATCTCGAGGATTTTTTTTCCTCTAAAAATTTCTTTATTTTGGATTATTTTTACTTCTAAATTTTGGCTTGATATATTTGGCTAGCTATTCGCTAGCTGTGTTTATGATTAATCACCATACCTTTAAATTGTCACAATAATCAAGTGAATAAGTAAAAAAGTCGGGTAAAGTTATTTTTTATCAGAAAGTATTTACAACATGTGCATTGGCGGATAAGGGTGGGGATACTTCCGGTCCGTGCCCTCCCTACCCCCCCCCCCCCTTTGGAACGAAAGTGTGCATTTTGACCATGTACGATCCGCCCTTTTGTCGATTGTGCCCCCCTTTTAGAATGCAAACCTCTCTTGCTTGTCAAAGAATTATGCAGGGACCCCCGTAACCACACACTCGTGAGCGAATTTTGGAGGTCTGACGAAAAAAATTGTCGCCACCTCCCAAGCCCCAAGAATAATTTCGACGGAATTGGTTTTTGTTATTGGTTTTTTTGTATGTTTTTTTTGTTTGTTGTTGTTGTTGTTTTTTTGGGGGCTCCTTCGTTGCAACCGATATTCCTAAGTGACGTGATCTCCTACACCTCCCCTTCCCCGATGATGTCTACATATCAGTTTAGTCTGTCATATATATAAGGGAATGAATTGAGGCGATATACCATAACATCTTTCCAAAGGTATGAAGGCCATTCCCCATTCATGTCATTTCAGCTGTTGGTGGTTGTCGCATAACTTATGCGACAACCATGCACCCAAATGTGTTTTTTTTGGTGCTTTTTTGGATACCATAAACGCGTCGCGCGGGTTATGTGCTTCAGCGAGACATGACCCCCCCCCCCCCCCCCCCCCCAGCGACTACAGTGAACTCTTAGTTACATACACACAAAACTGTATGTGTATGTGAAGCTACAAAATAACTCTATATGCGTGAAACCATGAAGCTACATGGTGAAACGTAGTACACGCAGTAGGCTACATGTAGAACACAGTTCGCTGTGCGAACGAATTACACATTGTATGTAGCGCCGTGTGTATTGAAGCCATACATGTATGCGCGCTGTGTGAACATAACACATGTGTTGTTGCCCATGCATGCGGATATGGCCACGCTGTTCTTTGGCATACCTCCCCTTCACAGGGAAAGGGCATGGGCTGGGCTGCATGAAGCTACAAACCCGCTTCGTGGGTTGGCAGAATTATTAGGCCTACTCCCTGCGGAAATTCAATGTTTAAAAATGAATTTATGAAATATGGACGGCACGTCAGCCCTTAAGAAGTGCCTCCCACCACTCTAAGAACCATTCCCCGCCCGTGGGTACCAAAAGACGGGGACCGAAAGGGCCAGGGGAAACGCCTATTCGAACCAAAAATAGGCCCCAAATCCTTAGTGTATTATATTAATAGATGCAGGCCTAGATATCCTGGGCGGCCGGGTGCGGGGTGGACAACAGAGCTGACACGACGCGGTGACCCACACACATAGTCATTACTTAACAGGTAGGCCTACTGGACATGCTGGATAGGGACATGCAGACAACTTTCAGTAACTGTAAGTACTCTATCATGTTTTATTATTACCTGGATAATTATGGGATCTGGATTGAAGGGTGAGATGATAGATCCCAGGCGCGGATCCCGGGGGGGGGGGGGGCGCCCCCCGTTTTGTCTGACAAAGTATGCCCCGGACCCCCTAGATGGCCGTTTGGCTTCGTCAAACGGAGGGTTCCTCTGAAATGCGCCCCCCGGCCCCCCTTTCTGAAAATCCCGTATCCGCCCCTGGAACCAGGCAAGTCTGAAACTAAGTCGGATATATAGAGATTATCCCGGCTTTCTTCACAACAAATTCAGTATAAATTTTACCCTACGCAACTACTGAAAAGGCACACGAATCTAGTAGACACCAAGATTTAGATAGGTCCAGTTGTAAACCCCAGAAAATGACTATGTTGTATTTTTGTCTGCTAGTCATGTTACATGCAGGGGATTGTCAACCAAACCCTGGCCCAATCAGTCCTGTAGCAAGTCCTTCGAACACAAGTTCAGGTTCTGACGCAAAGTTTCCTTGCATCATTTGTAAAGTAGCCTACCTTGTTTATGGGGTGAAAGAGCAATATGTTGTGACAATTGCAACGAATGGTGTCATGCAGATTGTATGAATATGAGGACTGCGTGCTACGATACATTGACAAACCACAATTGCAGCATATCCAGGATAACTACACACAGAGAAATATTTACTTAATATTTCATTATGTAAACTTCCTTTTGTAAAATTTTTACTTAATATATGTAAAATTGTCTCAAATGAATGTTTTTATGTAGTATTTTACTAAATATTTGTAATGAATTACATTTCGCATATAATGTGTCATGCAAAATGTAAAATTTTATGTAACATTTACTTAGCACTATTTAAGTAAAATTCATTTTACAAAAGAAATGCCTATTATGTAAAATGTGTTAAGTACAAGTATTTTTTAAAGGGAATTTTATCATGCAGATGTTATAAGTCATCATTAAGTGAAATGTTTTGTATAAAATACATTTTACGAATGTCAGTTGACATTAACATGATTTTGATACACAGTTATGTAAAACTAACTGAACAAATCTTGCAAAATAACGCTGTAAGATATTTCTTCATAAAGATTTTTGCAATATTGCCCTTTTCGTTAAGTTTATTTAACATGCACAATGTAATTTGTCGTCATTAAGTAAAAATGTTTTGCAAACGGTTTTGTAAAAAATGCATTTTCGTATTTTTCCCTCAATGGTGACAGAATGTATCTCGCCAAGTCGACATCTAAAATGTTACATGTCGTCATGGTGGGATAAGGTATCTTTCCAAGTTGACATCTAAAAAGTTACATGTCGTCATGGTGACATAAGGTATATCTTGCCAAGTCGACATCTAAAATGTTACATGTCGTCATGGTGGGATAAGGTATCTTTCCAAGTTGACATCTAAAAAGTTACATGTCGTCATGGTGACATAAGGTATATCTTGCCAAGTCGACATCTAAAACGTTACATGTCGTCATGGTGGGATAATGTATCTTGCCAAGTCGACATCTAAAAAGTTATATGTCGTCATGGTGACATAAGATATCTTGCCAAGTTGACTTATACAAAATTACATATCGTCATGGCGACATAATACGTTAAGATACGTTATGTAGGCATGACGACATGTAACTTTTTCAGATGTCGACTTGGCAAGATACCTTATGCACCATGATGACATGTAACTTTTTAGATGTCGACTTGGCAAGATACATTATGTCACCATGACGACATGTAACTTTTTTCGATGTTGACTTGGCAAGATACCTTATCTCACCATGACGACATGTAACTTTTTAGATGTCGACTGGGCCAGATACCTTATGTCACCTGGATGACATGTAACTTTTTTCGATGTTGACTTGGCAAGATACCTTATCTCACCATGACGACATGTAACTTTTTAGATGTCGACTTGGCAAGATACATTATGTCACCATGATGACATGTAACTTTTTATAAGTCAACTTGGCAAGATGCATTATGTCACCATGGTGACATGTAACTTTTTAGATGTCGACTTGGCAAGATATGTTATGTTGCCATGACGACATTTAAATTTTTAGAAATCGACTTGACATGATAATTTTTGTCTCCATGTCAATTTATAAAGTTGATAAGTCGACATGATAGAGCTATTAGGTTGACTTGACAAGATAAATTATCTCGCCAAGTCTCCAAGTCGAATGGCACTTTAAAGCTTCCGTAGAATCCGTACAAAACCATCTCTCAAATTTAACCAAACAGTAAGGAAAACCCCTCTCTCGTAGCCTTTATACCAAGTGCGCACCCTACCCCTGCCCGTTTTACCCCTTTTAGGGTGTTGGGCAGTATTACCATCAGAGTCAAAGTCAAAATCAAGGAGGTGAATCCGGTCGAAGTCAGCAACGTTGACCTCGACGCCAAGATTTTGACGACACACACTTCTGATCATTTATTAGGTATAGCACACTAAAATCTGAACTACTTTGGGGGTGTGCAAAATTGGTCTCATTTCAAAGAGCGTGACAAAATAAGAAATTTGGCAAAAATATCATCAAGATTGGATGAACGGTTCTCGAGATATGATTCAGGAAAGTTTCGGAAATAATCCCGAAAAGCTGCCACAAAATCCAAATTACTCACTTAAAACAACTGCAAATTACAGAATCAAGACAACTCTCATTGGTTTATCAATTTTTTATAATAGTAGGTATGTCACTGATCTCAGATTTGTACAATAGGGGATCCATGAAAATGCTGTTTTGTTCAAAATTTACACCCGCAACTTAGTAAATTGGCAAAAAAATGACTGAAAAAAAGTCAGCTAATTAAATATGCGTAAAATGAATATCTCCACTTCTAAAAGTAGCACATGGCTGAAATTTGGTATAAGTCTCCCAAGTTGTATCCAAAAATTTATTTTTAATGTGATTATCTCATTAAATATGCAAATTAGCTCATAAATTCCAAATATGCAAATTAGGTCGATTGACGATATTTTTCGGTAAATGCATGTAGTTGATGGTACATGTTCATACAATTGTTACATGTACAGTATGTAGTTCATGACTCGTGAATTTCTTGAGCACACTGTAGCTTTTTCATAGCCTGATAATAATAAATGATGATTACTGATTTTGAAAATTGACATTACAAATTTGCAACTGGCTTAAAAGTTACATGAGAGATAGAAGCTCATCATCCCACTCCTTTTTTAGAGGATAGCAGAAAAGCTGGTTAAAGGAGGAGTTTCATCAAGTGTTTCACTCATTGTATAAAAGAATGAATTAGATAAAAAGAAACTACAGACTTTCAGCTACAAGAGCATATGTTAAAAATTAAAAATTACCGATTTTTAGCGGAGCCAAGCACAGTTTCTTGAAATCCATTCTAGCTATTTTGAAGAAGCTATTGAAATTTCTGAACCAACAGGTCAGGGGTCATTTTAGCTACCTTATATGGTAATATCAGTCTATTGTGATGAATGAAACACTTGAGGCTATTCCATTTTCTACAAGGGGTTTTTCAAAGTGATGCAGCTTAACCAAGTGTCAAAATCAGTGTTTACGTTGCGTGTGCTGCACTGTGCGGCAGGCGTAGGAAGCATGCACAGTGATATGCCTACATTTATGTTGTAGTTTATATTTATACATACAGTATAAATAAGTATAAATACAGTAGTTTATATTTATACATACAATTACTGAAGTTGTAGTTTAGATATAATTTTTCTTTTTTTACTATGTTCAGTATTAAAGGTGATATTATTTAGAGGGTTCCACAATCTGCAAGCAATGCTTTTCAGTGGATCCCTCCATTTCTTCACAAAATTTCCAACAGGGTATACTTTCTTCTTGTACAATAATTTTACATAATGAATTTCGTGATGTCAACAAAAAGTCATTCTCATATTTTATTCTGTTACACTTTATAAAATATTGTATGATTCTGATGAAATGAAAATAAAAATTGAATTGAAAAAAATTGAATTGTATTTTCTCCTCGTTTCTCCTTCACAACTGAAAAGAATAAGCAGTTTCTGCGGGAATACTGCTCTAGGTATCGATGTAATCCTGAAGAAAAACGACAGTGATAATGTACGAATTAAAAGATCATTAGACATTCCCCCCAAAATTCATTTGCTGTTGCCGTTTTCATTATATATTGTTGTAAATAATGCACAACCCAAGGACTTCAGCATTAGAGACCATACACACAACTGCTAACTGGGGAAGCTGAAGCAGTGTCCAGAACAATAAAAGTTGATTACGTATTAATTAAACTGTAGGGTAATACCAATGTCACAAAATGGTCCATGTTTATTGTTTATGCTTTATGTTCACTCTTTGTAGGTGCCCCTTTTTTCTCCAAAAGTGCACTTTTGGGCTGGTCCCCCCCCCCCCTTTGAAAGACGCTCTGCCGCCCCTGGAAAGGGAGAGAGGGGGAGGAGCCACTCGCGAGAGTGTTTATAAACAAGTCATGATCAAACTGTAATGCCAAAGCTTGATAAACCTTTTTAATCTGATTCATATAGAGGGGAAAAGAATGAAAAGGAGATTAGAAGGAAGTGGGGTAGGAGACAGAAAGTGTAATGAGGGTAAGAGCAAACGAGTCGCGAGTCATTGCACAGAAGCCAATGAAAAAAATCGTTGATAGGTGAAGAAGAGATAAAATGAGAGAGGCAATACTATAGGAATACCTGGAATAGAGAAAAGGAGACGGGGATCGGAGAGGAGAGGGGCAAAAAAGAGGGAGGGTGAAAGAGGGGGAGAGGGAGGGAGGGGGAGAGGAGAGAGAGAAAAAAAAACGGAGAGGAAAGGGAAAAAAAGTGGGAGGGTGAAAGAGAGAGGGAGAGAGAGAGAGAAAAAAAAGAAACGGAGAGGAGAGGGACAGAAAAGAGGGAGGGTGAGAGAGAGAGAGAAAAAAAAAAGAAAAGAAACGAGGGGTGTGGCATGGGTACCTTTTCCCCCTCCCTTGTTTCTTTTTTTAAACACGCCGATCAGATGGGTTGCCGTTTCTTGTTTGATTTCCTCTTCAGTTTTCTCTATAGTGGTCCAGTTTAGTTGTTTGAGTACGTGACTTATCCATACAACTATTAAAAACTACGCATCTGGGAGTTTACTTAATTATGATAATTCTTACCAATTTGGTTCTAAGACAAATCTAAATGGTATTTACATGTGACAGATTCAATGTCAATGGTTTGATCATTTACCTGCCAGGAGATGTCGTTTGGCCAGTTATCTAAGTTTCTCGCGGTAAGGATTTAATTGCTATTTGACCATCCTTCTCCTTCCCCCCACTTGTAGTGAAACTGCAGTCCTTGCAAATTTGCAACCCCCCCCCCCCCCCCTCTTGGTTCCTTCCTCATCTGTGTTAATTTCTGCTCGTTACTGGTAATGATTGATATTAATCAAGAACCTGAGCTATCAACAGTGTCATATAGATTCCGCACTTCCTTCCGGAATACAATGTCAGATAGACTTCCTTCCGAAATACAAGACTTTCTCTGATGTTGTGCCAAATTGACAAGAAACCTTCTCTTTAGTCAGATGTTAATCTAGATCTTCTGCAAGAACATTCATTTCTAGTTCTCTGAGATAAAACGCGCACATTCCAGCGTCGAAGTTCACAGCGAATGAAAATCTTGACCGTTCGGATAAATCTATGTGAGAAGACAAGACTCTAGATGAGATCGACATTGCGTACGACACGCACTCTTAAAGAAGGAATACTTTTTACGCATGGACTGGTGAATTTTTCCTACTGCAATGAAAATATCGTGTGATTTGCTACAAGGATTACCATATAAACGGCAAAACGATAGGTAAGTTTCACAACAGAAATGGGAACGACACGATTTTTTTCTTTCTTTCCTTTCTTTCGTTCCTTTTTTTTTGTTTGTTTGTTTTTTCTTTTGGGGGGGGGGGGGTGGGTTAAAAAGAGTACTGCAAGTAACGAAATGATTCGTACTTCAACTTAAATTACACATCGGATTGACTCCACCCGGTATTCACTGCCATCCACCCCCCCCCCCCCCTCGTTTCACACAAAATTGCTCTGAAGCGCCTTGAGCATTTAACTAAATACCATGTAGAAATACCATGTATTATTATTATTATTATTATAAGATCTAGCTAGATATTATTTAACTCTTTTACAAGTTAATTTTGAGTATAAATCGAGCATTCTGAATGTATGATTATAACCATATGCTACTATAGAAGTTTTCTGAGCAAATTGCAGATTTTTAAAAAAGATATTACCTTATTTCAACATTAAACAATAGTAAATAAATGAGAAACCAAAAAATAATGGACAAAAAAGAATCTGAAATGTAATTTTCAATAATTCTTATGCATAAAGTTGGGTAAAGTAATAATATTTGGTATTATAAGAAATTGTAATAAATTTCCTACAAGTTTTGTGCACAATATTTTGTGCAATAAAAGATGGTCAATGAAGTGCAGAAATTTGAAAAGTAAGCATTGATCACATTTTGGTAAAATTTTGAAGAGCGCTAAACCCCTTGGTACAGTGAGAGTTGGGGCGTTGGCCTATTAAAAATAACCAAACAGCTTTTGGTATCATTTTGTATCATACTATTGTCAAAGATTTTGTTTTGAGAAAACCCTGACCTCGTTAACATTAATGGGTGCATAATGGTGTTTTTCATTTCTTGAAGAGTATTATATCTACTGGTAGGCCTTATACATTCTAGTACGGAATGAGGTCATCTTGTACACGTGCCGAATTTCAGAGCACACGAGTCGTAGACCTGTAATGTCATGCACTTGCATCCGGGAGTTGCGTCATTGATATTATATTTTGCTATCATTTTTTATGGTAGCCAGGATTTCATTTTAGGGGGCGGTTGTGAGCATATTGGTGATGAGCACGCGGAGTTTTCCCCCCTCCCGGCTGTGCGAAGCGCGAAAGCTCTGACATTTTAAGCAAATTTGAGAGAAAGATAACGGCTCGTAGCACTTTTTTTAAGGAGGAAAGTTAGTTCGACGCCCGGACTACTTTTCAATTATTTGGACGCAATACTGCACTGTATGTAACAAGGGTGGGTGCAGGGAGGGGGAGAAAGATTACGGTTCGTACTATTTTTGAGGCCTTTTCTCTCACTTCCCCCGTTTTTTCGATCTCCCTTTTTTTTTTTTGGGGGGGGGGGGTATCTTGTACAGCCATAACCAGAAATGATGTGCGATACATCTGCATGCAGGGTCGTCATTAGAATGTGTAGCCCCCTTACCATTAGACGAAATTCTGTGGCCCCATCCTCTTTCAAGGTGGTCTAGCGCGACGCACCTGCCTATGTCTCTTCTTTTCTTTTCTGCCCAAAAGCTAGATAGATTTTAGTTGGGTTGGGCAGCTGTTTTGCCCCTTGGATCCAAGGAATCTCTAAGTTTGTCACTTTGACATTGGCAGTTTGGCACGGCCTGTGGTATCCTGTTGATGCATTCAGGAAACGGCTTGCCGCACCAAAATCACAGGAAGGATATGATGACTAGTGTGGTTGACTGTTGACACCCAGTGCACACAATAGAAACATGAATGTCCCATCACCACATCCATTTTAGTGGCTAATTTAGAACTTCATGGGTGGGGGGGGGGGGGGGGGGGTATGTTCATGGGTAGCCCCGCGTGCAGTAGACCAATATGGAATTTGCATTGTGAGTTTTCGGGGGGGGGGGGGGGTGTATGCTGCATACGCCACAGAATAAACACTCTCGCGAGTCTTCCTCTCTCCCTATACCACTTTGCGTTTTTTTCACTAGGCCTGCATATACCCACATGCACACGTGCTATTAAAGACACACAGTCATCACATTCCATAACCATACCAACTCCTAATGCCTGGCGTCCACTAGAGCGCCGAAAAGATTAGGAAGGCTTGCGGAGGAAAATTATGTCATTTCGGCATCCTTTCCGCGCCAGACGCGGAAAAAATGTGTAACTCATCGTTTCTTGGGACATTACTACGAATCTCTGCTTATTGACTGCAGTGATACCTGAGAGTGTCTTAGGCATCAATCGGGAAGGTCGCGAAATACCGTGGAAAATGTTGATCGTAGCAGCACAGCGCGGACACATTTAGGATCAAACCTGGAGTGGTAAAATCACGGACTAGGACAATCAGGATGATTTTCCGACAACCATTTATCTGGAAACAATGCAAGGTTATAAATTCGGCACCGACTTTTATTTTTTCTCATATGCCTGCTAGCCGTCATTCGCGAAGCTGTCCGCGATTCTAGGCCTACTACCCCCTGGACAACTACCCCAGGACAACTACCCCTAGGACAATTACCCCCCCCCCCCCGGACAACTACCTCCAGGACAACTGCCCCCGAGGACAATTACCCCTGGACAATTACCACCCCCACCGGAAAATCACCCCCATGCAATGACGATTTTCCAAGGATGATACACTCGACATTTGATCCTCAGGACAAATACCCCCCCCCCCCCCTTGAACAACTACGCCCAGAAACTCCCAGGACAACTGCCCCGCATGACAATTACCCCGGACAATTAACCCCCCTACATTTGATACCCAGGACAACTACTAATACCCCCCCCCCCCCCATGAACAACTACCCCCAGAATCGGGGGGGGGGGGGGGTTGTCAGGGGGGTACTTGTCCAGGGGGTACTTCTCCAGGGGGTAGTTGTTCGGGGGTACTTGTCGGGGGGTACTTGTCCGGGGTACTTGTTCTGGGGGTAATTGTCCTGGTGGTTAGTTGTCGGGGGGATTTTCCTGGGGTAATTGTCCTAGGGGTAGTTGTCCAGGGGGAAATTCCCCGGGGTAGTTTTCGGGGGATAATTTTCCAGCTAGGGGGTAGTTGTCTGGATACGGCTGCCCACACCGCGGAGGCTTTCAGGAGCCTTTGCGGAGGAAGGCGGTTAAAGAAAGTGTTAAAGAAAGGCGGGATATCCTGACGATGTCCGCACGACAATGCAGACAAGTTGCAGAAGGTGTCAGGAAGGTCATTTCCGCATCCAAATTTTGGACGTGGAAATTTTGCCCTCTGCATTCCGCGCCTTCTAGGCGCCCTAGTGGACGCCATGTTTAAAGGGGCAAGGAGGAAAATGCCTCAGCATGCATCCCTCCCTAAAGCCTGGCGTCCACTTTAGCGCCGACAAGTTTAGGAAGTGTTGCGGAAGCAGATTATATGTCATTTCGGCATTCTTTCCGCGCCAGACGCGGAAAAGGTATGTGAATCATCGTTTCCCGGAACATTACTACGAATCTCTGCGTGTTGACTGCATTCATTCCTGGGAGTGTCCTAGGAATCAATCGGGAAGGTCGCGAAATGCCACGGAAAATGCTGATCGTAGCAGGACAGCGCGAACACATCAAGGATCACGTCAGGGGCCTGTAACATAAAGAGATCAATCTTACGATTAATATCAATTGTAAGTCTATGGCAAACCATGTACTGAAGAGTTACAATTGATCGTAAGATTGAGTTTTGTTGCAGGCACGAGGGGGTGTTTCATAAAGCTGTTCGTAAAGTTAGGAATGACTTTACGAACGACTGGAACATGTTCTTGGATGTTATACTAATCAGATTCTCAATCATTTAGCACAGATCACCAGTCGTGCGTAAAGTCGTGCGTAACTTACAAAGAGCTTTATGAAACACCCCCAGGAGTGGTAAATTACCATCTTGAGCACTGATGATAAATCAACCCATCTACAGTATTAATGGCCAAATCATAAAACACAACTCCCAAGATATGTATCTGGGATTCATGCTGTCAGAAGACCTCAAATGGAACCCTCACAGCAACGTAACAACAAAGAAAGCGAATGCAGTTCTAGGACTTCTTCTCCAGTTCTGTCCGGAGCAGTGTAAATGTACAGCTTATACAGCCTTTGTGCGGTCGATTCCTGAGTACGGAGCCTGCGTGTGGGATCCTTATCTGCAGAAGACATCCAGAGCCTTGAACGGGTGCAACGCAGATCGAGCTGCGAGGTTCATCGCGAGAGACCATAAGTTGCATGATCCAGGTAGCATTACAAGCATGAAAGAAAAGCTGAACTTACCAACCCTATCTTCAAGTCCGGAAGCTATTCCCAGCCTTCTTCAAAGTGGTTGAGGGGTTAGTCCCAGCCCTTCCTATTGAACATTTTCTAGTTAAAGCAAGACTACAACGATCTGTTAAAACCAAACAATTCAAAGATTATTATACCCCAAATATCCTAGAAAGGCAAGTAGTGAACCACAACAAAGGTTTCACTATTCAACATACCAACACTGAGTAACTAAAACAATCATTTTTTGTGAGCACTCCCTTGCCTTGGAATCACCTCCGTCCTGAAGTCACCGACAGTCCATCATCAGAGGTGTTCAAGTCTAAGATTGAAAAGAGCCACCTACGATTCGACTAAATATTTTGGTCCCCCTCTCTCACCCACCGCAATTACACCAATCGGTCCAGCAGTGTATACATCCTGATCCTGGATGACAGAGGACGGAATCTTTCTAGAATATGCGGATAGGTTGCTGAATTAATGCAGATTTACTAATATTGCATTCTGCGTCTTGTCCGCGCCCTAGTGGACGCCAGGTTTTGGTTAAGTCTTTCTTGTTTGTTTTTCTTGTTGCTTGCCTCCTTGCTTACTTGTCAGATAATTCTTAGACTAATCCTTTCCGGCCAGAGAGTCATTGATCTGCCACTTGCGGCACATAACTTTCTATTTTTAGCACCCTAAGTGAACAAATCACTATGTACGGCTCAGAACAAAACCTCGACATTCAAAGTATTTTCAGAATGAATTATATGAATTCGATTTTTAATGAGCGTATGTAAATCATGCATATTAAGAATACATTTTGTTATTTTCAGATCTCTTCTGGATACGGGTGTCTTAACAACCATGAAGGCATATACAGGCAGTACGCGACGGTCTGTAAGCACGATAATGAAGATAGGGATACTACTGTACTTATTCCTCATGATGTCCAAATCACTTGGAGAAAGGACAGTTGAATTCAACCTCACAGACAGGGCTGTACAGGAAAGAGACGATGGGAGATCCCCTATGGCTCAAAGCTACCCTTCATCATGCAACGTGCCAGATCTGCCCTGCCTCTGCAACGGACCTACTCAAAGAATTGGCGATCAGATCGTGTACACCAGCATATCGTGTTTCTTGACCGGAGAATGGAACGTCACCATTGCAACCATTCCTCTTACCAGATCTCTCCTTCTGAGGTGCTATTATCACGGTAATGGGACGGAAGAATCAACCGACTTGAAAAAGGATCTGTTTGATAAATTTGCAGGTGTTTTGGAGGATCTTAAAATGATGCAGTGTAAAATTGGTAATTTGCCTACAGGGATCTTTGCGGACTTGATCCATCTTCAGAGGTTGCTCCTAGTATCTGCAAATCTGAATACTCGCAAACTGTCTGCGATTGGAGGCATCGAAACAAATGCTTCTGTTAAAATAACCTTCAATGACCTGCATTCACTAAACTCAGATTCCTTCGGGAATCGTATTAGCAATATCTCGACTCTTGATCTGTCCTACAACGGGATACAGGAGATTGGAAACGGTACATTTGCCATCTTTCCATCGCTCAGAAAGTTATTCCTTGGAAACAGCAGCATCATTTTAGTCGCTGAGGACGCTTTCAGAGGGCTCCAAATACTGTCAGAGCTCAGTATTAAAGACAACCCCGACCTGTTTCACGGAAGCTGGTGTATGTTAAAGAACGTTCCATCACTGACAACTCTGGATCTATCATTAACCGGTTTAACGAATGCTACTCATTTCAACTGTGCCCCCCTTGTACATTTGGGAAAGCTGCTTATTAATGACAATCTGTTACCTGAGCTTGGGGATTCAGTGTTTACTCCCTTGCCCAACCTAAATTTCATTGATGTATCAAACAACGAGCTAGAATACGTTCATCGCAGTGTATTTCACGGTGGACTGAATGGCTTGAAACATGTTAACATAAGCGGCAACCGTTTGCGTAACTTTCCAGTGTTTGCTTTTGAGATGACCCCAAATATTACATCAGTCAACATCTCTCACAATTATCTTAGTGAATTAAAGATGGGTACATTCAGTAGTCTAGCCTCTCTCCAAACGATAGATCTCTCCTTTAATCGCCTCCACAACATCGAAGAATTTGCAATTGTTAATCTAGATAACCTGACAATGATTGACCTAAGACACAACAACTTTGCCATCTTCCCGGACGATTTAGTCTGGCCCTTTGATATTTTACCACCTCACATACCAATAAGAGCACTACTACAAGGCAATAACTATACTTGTGGGTGCCCTTATATGCTTTACATTCGAAGAGGCGCTTTTGAAGATACGTATCCATTTTTCCTTCTTCCTGATAACACGACTTGGATTTGTCAGGCACCACCACCGGTGGCCAACAAGCCTATGATGACACTACCCCTGAAAGATTTCTGGTGTCCATATGAGGATGAAACATGTAGGCGAGGATCATGCGAATGCTACAGCCGTGATGTTGATGAAGCGAATATCTTCTTCTGTCATAGTCATACCCTCCACTCATTGCCAAACATTCCTTCGGAAACACTTATATTCAACTGCAGTGGATGTCTTATTGAACATGTTGAAAGTCAAATTACATTGCAAACGGGTATTTTTCAGGCAAGTACCCGGCTGGCTGTTCTTGTTCTTCGGAACATTCGTCTCGAAACTATTTTACCTGGTGCTTTACAGGAATTTCCAAATCTGCAGGAGCTAGATGTTTCGTACAATGTCTTAAAAGCATTCAGTGATGACATTCTCACTAATCTTACCCATCTAAACACCATCGATCTGTCGAACAACCAGGTAAGCTCACTAAGTTCTGATACATTTGGGACAAATCTTAATCTAACGACTATACACATCCATAGCAACAGCCTCGAAACTTTAGAGGATGGAGTCTTCAATTCCACGACACATCTGAAGGTTCTGACCTTACACAACAACCCTTTCATTTGTAACTGTTCTCTTTTCTGGTTGAAGCAGTGGCTTCAATCTCATCTGGAGGTCGTTCCCCATCTGTATGACGTCACATGTTACGTAAACTCGTCGGATGCTGTCATGTACACAATAATCCAGGTGACTGACCAAGACTTTGGATGCTATACCCCAAACGTCCATACGCTTACGGTCCAGGAGTACAACGCTGTCATCATCATATCGACACTTACTGTATTATTCTTGATGGTAGGAGCAGTCATATTCCGACATCGACGAGCCATACGTGTCATACTTTATACGCGATATGGATTCCATGTCTTACACGATGACGACGATGTCGTCATAGATGATATCAGATGGGAGTTTGATGCCTACATCTCCTACAGTGACGAAGACATCCAATACGTTATTGAGAACATCATACCTATCCTCGAAGAAGACCCTCGCTACAAGCTTTGCATACGACATCGCGATTTTCCTCCAGGTGGTTGCATCGCCACCACTATTGTGACCAGTCTTGAGGCCAGCCGACGCAGTATCGTCCTGCTGAGTCGAAGTTTTCTCCAGGATGAATGGCGACTCCTCGAGTTCAAGACGGCTCACCAACGTGTCCTTCATGATAAGCGAAACAAGAACCTCATTCTCGTCTTCCTTGAGGATCTCTCCAAGGATGAGATGGACGAAGATATGAGGTATTACGTCACCGCCAACGCGTATTTGTCGATCAGAGATCGTCTGTTTCGAGAAAATCTTCAGTACGAGATGCCCAGGCATCCACTGGCTGAAATTCATGGACAGGTAGGACATGAAAGATGAATGCTGACAGAAGGTTTAAATAAAATTCCTTAGATTTTTATTTCTCTATAAAATTTGTGGGCCTAAGTATATCTATGTACATGTAGTAAAAAATTAGAAATAACATATATATTGCAGTCCAACTGCTACATCATGTATGATCTGAATACTACCACATAGTTGTTCAAGTATCAAAGGGACGGTTCGTATTACAATTAAGAATTAAGAATGCTATTTTTTATCAGTAATATCCAGAAAATTTCGGCTATAGCCCAGTTAACTCATGGGCCCGTTAATCTGGGGTGATATCTTTTTGTGTGAGGTTTTAATAGTGTATACCTGTCATTCATAGAAATTACATTTTATGTCGCAAATATAACACTCGTGGGTCTCTTAACCCCGCAGTAATTTGATGTCATACCCTAACTGTAGGCTACGTTTTCCTTTCAAACTGTAGACGACAATTTTGTAATAGCTGGGTATACACTTAAAGAAGAATCGTGCAGTCTCGTGAAATTTCAAGACTAAACCCATAATGACTATGCATTCTCGTGGGGAAGGGGAGGGGGGGGGGGGGGTGTAGTTGGATGGTAAAACGAAGACTGTGCAGAGTCATCCAAAAAGAAGAGAAAGCAAGCTAGTTGGCTATATATTATAAAGGAATAAAGAAATTTAGCCGTGATATGAATTACCTTATTTTTCAATCATCGGTATGAAATGCATGTATAAAAATCCCTGCTAAAATTAATGTAATATGTGTTGTAAGTTGTAAAGTTGACCTAAACTGGTTTTCAAATCGTAGTTCTGCTTATGATTATCAGTCATGTGTCCATGAGACAGTATAAAATATGGAAATTAAATTCATGCATAGCTAGAATGCCTTTCATGAACTACTTGATGTGAGAGTCAAAGAATGTTCTGAATAATAGTACTGGTAGGCTTATTTCCAAGTTTTGGTCCTCTGTGGCAGTATTAATATGTTACGTGTCGTAGCATGCACTAACGTCCTCTGGCAAGACATTAATATACATTTGCCACACTCGACCCAGGTAAGGTAAATGGGTAGCTGGGAGGATTTATTCCTTGAATGCACTGATGAGCGCTATACGGATGCCGGAGCTAAAGCCAGGGAAATAACATCCAAAGTCAAGTGGATCAGCGCATAGAGACGTTATATCGTAATGTGATTCGCTATACAAGAAGGACATACTGCACTAGCATCACCGGAGGACGTACACGGCGGATAAAAAAGCGAATTAAGAAAGCCATCAATTAAGGGGGGGATGTACTCTCTAAAAATACAGGAGTGGAAAACCACTCAATGAGGAGTCATGCCAGGGATCACTTCATTTTGGAGTCGACGCTGAAGATTGTGAAATCCCCTCTAAATTATAGTGGAATCCACTCAAAAATAGTTGTTTTAATTACTCTTTTGAGAGTGGATTTCCACTCCTGAATGTTTGGAGAGTATAGTTTGATTATCTTATTTTCCTCTTCCCCTCTCTTTTTTTTTCTTGGTCGATTCTTTTTTCTCCCACAAGGGCACGTGCCCTTGCCGCGTGCGTCCCCCCCCCCCCCCGTAGCTATACCCCTGTGTTTTACTCCCAGCTGTCCCAGGTGTTGTTGTGTAGTGCTGGGTTCGCACGTGGGTCAGGGTCAGGGTAGCGTACGGGCACTGCCCCATCCTGGTAGAACTGCAGTCGGTCGAGAAGAAAGTCCACCATGTCGGGCTCCTCTTCAGAGAGATCATTGTACTCGTAAGGGTCCTTCTTGATGTTGAACAGCCAGACACACTTTCCAGGAGAAATGACCGACTTCACTGCGGTCTTTCCCGATTCAGGCGGAGGGTCCCAATCGCCATTACCTGCATTATGATTAGCATAATCATAATTATTATGTTTAGAAGACGTGGATGAGAAGCCGGGGGACAAAAATTACAAACAAGGGCACGGAAGAAAATCCTGTGCCATTTTAGCAATTTTCTTTGTTAAACGGTGCGTTTACTTGAAACTTCTATAAGGGGAAAATCACAGAGAAACACAAAAAGTTTTTCATTAAGTACCAATGAATGTTGGAATTGAATAATAATTTCATCAAAACAAAAATCATACACCCTATACTACAGTAGGCCTACTCACTACAGACTGCTGCAGTGACACCTATTGTTTGTGGAAAAGCAGTCTTTCCAGTAAATTTCTCTCAAGGTTTGTGTGCGTGTGCGTGAGTGCGAGTGTGTGTTTCCATGCAGGTGCATGCGGAGTAGTGAAGTCACTACCGTTGTTTGAATGTTGTCAAAATCAATGGAAGAAAATGAATGTTAATTTGAATTTGAATAAACAAAGGAGGAACAAGGCAATGAATGTCTGGAGAAGAAAACATTGGTAGAAGGGGTAGATATTGAGCTGCTCAAAACGACTTTGCCAGTGTGAATAAGGGTTTTAAATGAAGCCATCTACTATTACCTGGTTTTCCAGTGATTAGTTTCCAGTCATAGTATCTGATAGCTGCCCTCACTGAAACCTGGAATTTCTGTGATCTCGTAAAGTTACAGAATGACGGGTGCACAGCTCGAGGATTGATGTTATGAAGTAGTTCTACTCTGGGTGACGGAATGCTTTTTCTGTGACGTATGTAAAATGTGTAATACCGAAAATGAGACTTTATACCTTAAGCCCGGCTCACATGAGACGTCATTTGCTGAAGTTAGGATAGCCTTTAATCAAGGCGATTGTACTGCTCTGTCGATCCCCTGGTCGATCTTTGAAAAGCGCGGAATAGTCCTCTGATTATTGCGCGGTAAAACTTGCTGCACCAACGCCTGTGTCAACGTAATCAATATTCATATATTCAAGACGACCAAAGAGGTTATAAATAATTCAACAACCGTTCCAAATAGGGCAATAGGGTCTTTTAGAATTGCACGTCCACTTAGTCGACTTGTACGCAAGGACATCATTCTACGCCACTGCGCATGCGCCACTCGCCCTCTCCCTGTCCTCCTCCCTGACTTGCAAAATCGAGAACGTGTTCACTTCGTTTTTGCGGTGCTCCGAAATCTTCGACGAGGTTCACGTATATGACGTCATCAGAACAGCTCAACTATTATGCTCATCTGTTGAGTGTGTACTTCCGGTTGACGTCGACGGTACGTACACGTCGAGTGAAATCTAAAATGATCAGAACTGTAGTCAACATGGGCAGTCGACGACGTTGACATGCGCGAATTAGTCGACTGGGACGAAGTACTAGTCCACTGCTTCTAAAAGTCCCTAGTATCTGTGCTTTACATTTAACCCACAGATTTAAACACTGAACTCTACAGTTCAGTGCGTTTAACCAATCAAGTAATAGGAGCCGTAACGGAAAAGATTGAGCTCGTCCATTATTCAGCGGGGACCGAAAAAGGGGTAGATAGCGGGATAAACTGAACGTATTTATAATTTTCTTTTCTCTTGATAAAAATCCACACACAAATAAATGTTTGATCATTTGATGATCAAAGGCCTGTTGCACAATGAAGGCGTCATTTCAGCTGCGTTATTACCTGCGCTAATAGAGCCTGTGAACTATACATTAAAAGCATTGCTATCACATTTTAAACGCTATTACTTTCAGATGACGCGTGAAATTTAGGCCGTATATTCACTGACGCTGTCTTACGTCAGTCAAATCAAAGGACACCTCGTGTACAACGAGCTTAATTCAAAGTGAACAGCGCAAACATTGCGTTGAATTACTAGTATATGCACTAATTAGCTCATAGGCTTGATAACTCATTCGAAATGACGCATTGTGTGCACAAAGCATTACAAAGTCACAGATGACTCTTCAGAGCCAACATAATTTTGGCAAAATTCTCTTTGTCATCTATCGACAGGTTTTTCCTTCAAATTCACTCGTGAAACTCCTTTAAATATATATTCCATGACATGTATGCTTGCATAATAGAAGCAGCTCTTTGAAGAAGCAGTTCTTACAATCAGAACCAGATTAAGATCTAGGTTCCAGTATTCTTTTACCTGATTGTGTTCCACACGTTGTAGCCGTCTAGTTTGGTTCCATTCAAGTTCCAGCCAGCCACACCTTCGACTAGAGTTGGATACCAGTCACTGATATGAATTAACTCCCTGTTTACTGTGCCCTGAACCTCAGCAGGCAGTAAGGGACTGGATACGAAGCCTGTCGCAAGAGACCCACCTTCCCAAAGCGACCCCTTTCCTCCCCGCAGGGGCCAATTGTTACCCCCTTGAGCAACTTCGCCTCCATTGTCTGCAAGAAAACCATAGAAAAATCAAAGACAAATAAACTGAATCAATACGTTAGTAATAGTTTTTGTCAAACAGTTTATAGTAATACGGAATGAAACAATACATCGATATGATGAACTAACAACAGTATCTGGGAACCCCCTTCCCCAACCTTCAATAACTTTTCTATGTAAATTACAAATGGGCGTCAGGATTTATTTTCGGCATCCCTCACCAAGTTTTCATTATACATTACATACATACATACCCAGGTCGAAAATCTCATAGAAAAACCAGTAGAAAATTTCTACTGGTTTCTACTGGTCAATTACCTATTGGTTTGTACGGTTTTTTACTCGTCAATATCTACCGGTTTGAATATGGAAAGTGGACCCCCTAACCAGTAGAAACCAGTAGAATTATTTTTAATGGCTCCATTAGAAAACCAGTAGATATCTCTACTGGGACCATTACAAACCAGTAGAAAACCAGTATAAGTTTCTACTGGAACCAATAGAAAATAGTAGAAAAACCTACTAGGACCATTCGGAGACCAGAAGGAATCACTTCTAAAACCATTAGGATTCCAGTAGAAATTTCTAATGATTTTCAAGAAATTTCTAATGGTTTAAAAGAAATTTCTAATGGTTTCAATAGAAATTTCTAATGGTATATCATCCAGGTATTCTACTGGATTCCTACTTATCTCATAATGGTTCCAGTAGAAAACCGTTCCTGGTTTATACTGTTTTCTACTGGTTTGGCTTAGTTTTTGCTGAAACCATTAGACTTGACTAGTTTCTAATGGTATTTAATGGTCTTCAGAACCATTAGACTTTACTGATTTCTACTGGTTTGACTTATATTAGTTTTTTAACACCCTGCTGAAACCATTAGACTTTATTTAATGGTCTTCAGAACTATTAGACTTTACTGGTTTCTAGTGGTTTATACTGGTTTGACTTAGTGTTTTTAACACCCCGCTCAAACCATTAGACTTGACTGGTTTCTAATTGTATTTAATGGTCTTCAGAACCATTAGGCTTTACTGGTTTCTAGTGGTTTCTACTGGTTTGACTTAGTTTTTTTTACACCCCGCTCAAACCATTAGACTTGACTGGTTTCTAATGGTATTTATTGGTCTTCAGAACCACTAGACTTTACTGATTTCTACTGGTTTGACTTAGTTTTTTAACACCCTGCTTAAACCATTAGACTTCACTGGTTTCTAATGGTATTTAATGGTCTTCAGAACCATTAGGCTTTACTGGTTTCTAGTGGTTTCTACTGGTTTGACTTAGTTTTTTTAACACCCCGCTCAAACCATTAGACTTGACTGGTTTCTAATGGTATTTCAGTGGCGGATCTAGCCTGGTAAGACACAATACATTCTAGGGGTCCGCTTTGTTTGTGCACAATGGCGGACCCCTAGAATGTATTGTGTCTTACCAGGCTAGATCCGCCACTTTATTTACTGTTTTCTACTGGTTTGTACTGCTTTGACTTGACCAACTTGCTGAAAACCATTAAAGACTTCAGCCTGACCGAATTTTGAAATATCCCCTTTATTCATCCACCGGGAGCTATATATTTTCTGAACAAATTGAAACCAACTTCATGAGATTCCGTTTCCTGTGGAATGATTAACAGCGTCCTGAATGTTGAGCCCCGGTGGTTTGGGCCCCGTCTCTGAGGAACGCTACTTTGCGGGGGGTGAACATTTGATGACGACATATCGTGTAGACGCACTCGGAGCTGTATACATGACATGTCGTCACACGTCTAGCGACCCCCTGCAGTGTTACGCCATAGGAGGGGGCGGACCAAAAAAATTATCTTTTTTATTTTTTATGGATAAACGGAGACGAAAATTTATGAATAACCAGGGTAATTATATTCTTTGTTTACTAAGCTTTACGTCAATATATGGTTGTTTTGGGTCAGGCTGAGGTCTTTAAATGCAACCGGTTTTTATTGGTCTTTACTTGTCTCCTCAACCAATTGATGACTCTAATGGCTTTTAAAAGTTTTTACTGGTTCACCAATAGTCTCTACTGGTCTTTAAAAACACAATACAAACCAGTAGACGGTCACTACTGGTTTCTACTGGTTTCTATGGGAATTTCGACCTTGGTAAACATAAGTAAACAAACAAACAAAAGCACTCCGATTGGTGCCAGTGTGATCGTTTGATGGATAAATAAATGCCGTATACTATAATGCCCGTTGTTAAGCATGTTATTTAGCACAGGTACCCACGCAATCGAAATGACGCCTCGTGTGAGCCAGGTTTAATTGGAAACTGATGAACGAATCTAAATATTCGACAATAAATCTCACCTGTGGAAAATATTAGGATGGTGTTTTTCCACATGCCTTCTTTCTTCAGCGTATCTGTTATGTTTCCCACGGCTTCGTCCATGCATGTAGTCATTCCTGCGTAGATCTGACGGTACTCGTCTGTGATAAACTTGTATTGCTTCCTGTAACTATCTGGGACCCTCAAGATGCCGTGTACGGCTTGGAAAGGCACGTACAAAAACAGGGGCTAAGAAATGATAATGATGAAAACAGTTTGGATGTATTGAGCATATTTTAGCTAAGGATATGATACACAAACACTCTAGCCATATCAGGACTTTTAAGGATGGCTGCCTAAAACGTTGAGCCTCTAAGTTCTTTTCAGAAATCACTCAAGGAAGAATAACAGCCCTTTGGACTAATTTACATGACGTTGGACGTTTCCGTAAAACATCTGTGCATTGTAACCTTACAGTTATTTGCAAAAGTTTAATGCCATATAGTCGTAGGTTCTCATGGGGAAATTGGAACCATTCGGGTGTTTACCTTATAACATGTGTTGTCATCACCAAGAGTGGACTTCACCTTTAATAACAGGCGTTTTTATGTAATGCTCTGTTCCCTATTCCTACTACAGTGTAAGGAAATGTCATCATCATAAATTTCCCTAGCTGGAATAATATTCTATGGTGGGACAGACCCATGGTCAGACCCATATTCCCGGTTTCACTGCATGCCTTCACACATATTGATTGGTAATTCAATCTGGTGTCAGCGAATTATGATACAATGCACATGGACACTGGCGACTCAGTACCTTCAAGACCACCTGGAATTTTGTTCATATTTCTGCCACTGGGCCGGTGCATTACATTGTCTCAATGAAAGATTTATCGAAGAAAGAGTAAATACTCAGGAGTCAAATAAAAACACCGCAGGAGCCAAAAATTTGGACTGACGTTTCGGTCAAAGACCTTTATCAAAGTAAGACTGAAAATAAACAATCTGATGCAAAAAATTAAGAAGGCGCATAAGTTGCCAAGATACAAATAATACAAAAAAATAATGAAAGTAAGCTCGACACAAAGAGCTGGAGGTAAGCGCTAGGTAGTGACGCCACAAAGGAAGGAAAAGTTGGTGCGTAATATCAAACAATAAGATGCTGGACGCGTAAAGTGAGCGCTAATAAATGACGCAGCAAGGAAAGTATGGATTGTTTTGTCCTATTTAAAGCGTAAGCAAAAAGCGCATCTAGAAGGAGACGTCATAAAAGGAAAATTGCGCAAAGTGGAATAATTAAAGTTCACGGAATTAAAGTTCAATGATTAATTTTGGACGATCGAAATGTACCATTGATCCCATGAGGCTGGAAGGTCCCGAGCTGGAAGATGACTTTCTCCTCCATCTCCATCTCTTCTCTCTCTCTCATCAAGGCAGGTTCGTAGTACACATACCTTCACATCGATGCAAGTGTGTTTGGCGAGGTTAAAATGACGAGCAACCAGGAGCTCAGGGGTGTTCAGCCGAATAGACCTCAGGTGCTCGGTGACTCTGTCTGCCAGTCGTCTTTTGGTCTCGCCGATATACACCATGCCACAGAGAGTGCACGTCAATCCGTATAATGACGTTGCTAGTAGTACAAGTGTACTGCCCTCGAATATGCCATGTAGCTTTGGGACCCACGACATCATCCGAAGAGACAAGGGCGCAGGTCTTCCATCTGGGTCGCATGCATCTAGTGTTGCCGGGAGAAGCGACATCTCGATTGGCTGGAAGTTGCGATCTCTCCTGTATGCAGTCAAAATAGGATTCACACCAAAGATCTTCTCTGTAGATTGGTCGGAACCTAGGATGTTCAGGTTGGTGCGAACAGCACGGGCGATGCGCTCCGTCGTCTTGTCTTACGTCCGACCAGAGGGGTACGGGAGTTGGAAGTGTTAGGCCTCATCGAGAGTGCTTGTTGCCGGGTAATCTTGCTGGCCTTAACTTTTGCCTCTTCAACAATCTTAGCGGGGTAACCTCGGTCGGTGAAGAAGGCTGCCATTTCATCAACCCGTCGTTCGAATAGGGTGTCAGTGCTGCAGTGTCGAAGCCTCAGGAACTGGGAAAAGGGGATCGCCTTCTAGCAGGATGGGGGATGACAAGAGTCATACCTTAGATAAGAGTAGCTAGACCACCTTGTGAATACTGACCGAGACATCCAGAAACGTAACACATTCACCAGAAATCTCATGGGTGAAGCGAAGTGATGGATGGTAATCATTGCAGTGCCCTATGAAACGATCTAAATCATCCCGTGAAGAGGTGAAGACACCAACAAAGTCATCAATGTACCGACTGAGAACAACTGGTTTCGAATGTTCATAATTCTGAAGCATATCCTCCTCGACGTGACCAACAAAAAGGCATGCGTAAGCAGGCCCCATCTTGGTGTCCATGGAGACTCCCTTCTTCTGAGCATAGTGCTCTTTGGCAAGACAGATGACAAGGTGAGCACCAACTCCGCTAGTCTGTGGGGGGTTACATCGCTCGGTCTTCCTTGACACGGATAACGCTGAAGATAATGCTTCAAAGCTCGTAGACCATCCGCTGTGGGAATGTTGGTATATAATGATGCATTATCCATGGTGAAGATGATGCTCATTTCCCTGAAACTGAAAATCTTTGAAGAGCCGGATGGCGTCTGAGGTGTCCTTGATATAGGTAGGCAGCCTGGTGACTAGAGGGGAAATGATGCTACTGACTGATAAGCTCCGTCGGACAGTTAAAAGGGGGGACAATAGGACGTTCAGGGTTATCTACCTTGTGGATCTTGGGCAGGAGATAGAAAGTAGCACATTGAGGGCTATCTTGGATTAGGTTCACAGCATTATGCGTCCAGTTTACTTTTATTATATTTTTATTATTGTTTATTATTTGTATCTTGGCAACTTATGCGTCTTCTTAATTTTTTGCATCAGATTGTTTATTTTCAGTCTTACTTTGATAAAGATCTTTGACCGAAACGTCAGTCCAAGTTTTTGGCTCCTGCGGTGTTTTTATTTGACTCCTGAGTATTTGCTCTTTCTTCGATATCTATTGTTTACACGCCGATGCAGAACTTTCATATTTTGTTTACAGTAAACAATATATGTATATATATATATATATATATATGTATAACTCTAAAGGCTACATTAGCTGGACAGTTTTTGTCTTATTTCTATGCTCAACTGTCCCGCTAATGTAGGTGGCGCTATTATGACGGAATAAACCGCATTGTTGTGTGTCCAGCTAATGTACCCTTTAGTCATATAAATATATATATATATATATATATATATATATAAAGAAATTTAAGAGTTCTGCGACCAAAAAAAAATGTAAAGAAATCACAAAAGAGAGATATTACACCGAATAGAATACTCTTCAGACACATACTCGTCAGACACAAATATAGTTGTTTCAACAGTACCAGTACTATACTAGACACATAAACAGATCATTAAAAGCAAACCTTTTGCTTGTCATGTTGTTCAATAACCCTCTGAGCACGTAGTGCAAAGACATGGGTGGAGTAGATGCCGGTGTAGTTAGTTGCAGGCTCAAAACCGTTCCTAAAGTCAAGGCCATGCCATTGCTCACTGGATGAGAAGGCACAGCTACGACGGTGTGTGTAGTACGCTTCAGTACCGGACAGGTAACCTATCGTGAGAGGAATTCCATAATGTAATGACTGTCATACTTTGTATGTAGAGAAAAAAAAATACATGGAACCAGTGAACAAGTTAGCTCTCAGAACACAGTCACAGTGAGGAGACTGATGGACGTGTCCAACAATCTCCAGTGTGTCTACGTGTTTTGATGAACGCAAGTGACACATAAAGCCATCGTACTTCTTGCAAAAATCGCAAGGGCTTGCTGCGGTGGTCTCATGAAGTCATGTGGCGCCGTATATGCAGCCATACGGAGCCGAAAATCCATCGAGCGGCATTAGCACGGCATCTGCGGGGGGGGGGGGGGGGGTTAATTCACGTTGCTTCAAGAGTTCTTGCAGGTAAGAGGGAGATATATGTTTGTGAGGAAGGTGCAAGACGCCCAAGGGGTGTCGTAAGAAGGATCGAAATACGAATGGCAGGTGTTGGGGGTGTTGGCCTAAGCGTTGGTCAGAACCGGCCTCTCTGCGTGTTGTCTACAAAAAACACAGGTCTGCATGGGGTTTTTCCGATCACGCAGGAGCATGCAAACAGCCCCATTATTAGGTCTATAAAGGCTCACACACTATCGTGTAATTTCTTTCGAAACCGAGGTTGATTTACTAAAGTAATTAATGAGTTAAAGCTACAGTCGTTACTCAGGCTTCAAAGTCCTTAAGAATGCAAACTTTCACTATTCAAAATAGCTCCAGCACTCCACTCTCTCCTTTAATTAATATACTTTAAATAAAACAAAATATCTATATAAACATGTATTCTGCGTTCCGGCGTGACGTCAGTTTCCTAACGACGACCCTAGTAACTGGTAACGCCTCAGTGGGTCCGCTTGAGCGTCGTACTTAGTTGACTTCGGTCCCACACGTAGCATTGGCGTGCAGTAAATCCATTGCATTTTATTTCTACGCCAATATTAAAGGAAAGACCAGACGATCTTAGTTGATTTTGAAGTTCCACGGTGACTTTATTACATGCCAATCATCAAGTGAAGTGTACATACAATGCGCCATCAGAGGGCGACATTTCATCAATTGTGATATCTACAGTAGATCATAACATCACCCAATGGCGTAATCACTTTTCTTTCTTCCTCTACTCAGAAATATTGCTTAAATGCATATTTCCCCAACAATTTACTAATAATCCAATTCGCTATTTCCTTCTTTCTACCTTCCTTCATAACTTGGCCAACAATTTACTCATAATAAAATTCTTGATTTTCTTCTGTCTACCTTCCTTGATTCCTTCATAACGTGACCAACAATTTACTGATAATCCAATTTTCAATTTCCTTCTCTTTACCTTCCTTCATAACTTGGTCAACAATTAACTAATGATGAAATTCTCTATTTCCTTAATTCTCTCTACCTTCCTTCATAACTTGACATATTACTAAATATACATGTACGTATGTTCTCCAAAAGTCCAAATCATAACTGATTACAAACAAAATACTTCATAAACATGCTTCGATAAATAACTGTTATTCCAACAATCCAACAATTAGTTTTCTTTCGTACATGCAATTGAAAAACTTAATAATCACACTCATCAATCTCTCTATGCTTCTTCCATTTTTGCTTTCCTACAGTTAACCCCTGATTACTTTCATCCCTATTGGTAGGATACTAATATCTATCCACATATTGATTAGCCATATGCATATATGGTACCCAACCTCTTCTTTCTATCTCCTCTTTCTTTCTAAAAGAACAGATGTAAGACAATCTATATAAATTGCTCCTGCAAATTTTTCCAGAACCAAATAGATCTTTTTAAAAAAAGCAATACACCCCTCTTTTACAATTACAAATATATAAGAGACAATAGACCAAGACCTACTATAAACAGAACAAAAATAAAATTTGAAGGGAAAAAAATGAGAAAATAAAAAAATGAACAGTATACTCTTACATAATCATAAGGATCGTTAAAAAATACAGACACACAATCGAGAGAACAAGTTATAGTAAAAGTGGAGAGTTCAAGTCAAGCAAGTTTTGGTAGACTTAGAGAGAGGTAGGCTTCACAGATCTCGCCAACTTAACTGGGCTTGCCCGATCGCGATGAAGAGATGATTCACACACCAAACGGAGTGGCTAAACCTGTGCAACACGCATCCGTAGGAGCGACGCCACGGCTTGAGATGGAAAGGCCCATGCAGAACAGACATGATGGTGATGTCTGGAAAACTGATGACAGATGACAAGAGCAGGGATTTGACCTCAGGGACCAAATTAAGATTTTGGTATCACATTATAGAACAACATTTGTGGATTCATATTCTGTGATCAAAATTCAGAAAATCTACCGACAACATACTAAATCCATGATTAAAAATGGCATGTAACTTTGGAAAAATCACCAAACATTGGCTACTGATCAAGAGAAAATGCTCACATCGACAGTAAAATCCTAACTTTTAAGAACCGTCGACTATCTTTACATTTTCGAGCTTTGAAATCTCTAGATCTATCGGTGAATATATTTTCATATATAAGACTGAAGCTAAATATTAGCAAGATATTTACCTATTATGAAATAATCCGAACAAATGATCCGAACGTATTTCGTCGGTTCCTAGCGTTTGTTGTTATCTGGATTTTTCCTGCCGATTTCGATCGCGTTTACCCATTTTCCCCATCTTTCGCGGTATTTAAATACAAAATGAAGGAGATTATCCCTGCAACATATTCTGGTTGTGACTACCTATGGCGCATCAAATTTTCGGCATTTTGAT
This sequence comes from Heliocidaris erythrogramma, assembly GCA_025617745.1. Lineage (NCBI taxonomy): Eukaryota > Metazoa > Echinodermata > Echinoidea > Camarodonta > Echinometridae > Heliocidaris > Heliocidaris erythrogramma. Next base: position 36,580,446 of record CM046865.1, on the reverse strand, counting down.
GAAGAAAAGAAAATTGCCACTATTGCCACAAAATCAAAATGCGTGCAAAGTCAATGTGTCGCTATGCGTTGCCAAGCCATTGTTTTCACCCAGTGGCTGCCATCAAGACGAAATTTCCCGGATGTCCGGAACGGAGAATTACATAAGCAGAGAATCGTCCCCAGAAATTTAAAGTCTCAAGAAATCGACGATGATTTAAGCTGCATATCCTCATAAGAGAAAAAAGGAAAAGCGTAGATATTAAGCTCAAACTAGATTATTACTTGTGTGCATAAAAGTCGTCTAAATTTGTACCCCAATTCAATGAGGATTGATATCCGAGTATAGTATGTATTGCATGACTGGTGCTTTAGAAAATACTTAAATTCTTACCGGCTTAGCCCCTTCAACCTTTTCTTTTTGGCTCATTGCGCCACTAGACCATTGCTCACCTGTAGTCCACATTTAGTAATGCAAATATTAAGCAATACTAAACATATCTTCAGTTAAGACCGACATCTGGAAAGCTCTCTTGTAGAAACCCAGATGCCACTTCATTTCAAGCACTTTACTCTTTACATTATGACGTTTTTTTTCTTGTGTGTATATATAATGTGTGGGTGTGACCTTACATATATAGTCTTGTGAGGTACAGAGAACAAAAGAGCACAATGATGCCCTTTATTCCGTCATGCTTGTGGGGTACAAAATACAATAGGAGAAGTACTTGCGGGGTACAAAATACAATAGGAGAAATGAATAGAGTTCCCCACAAGTCCATGTATGTGAATGTATGCGTTTGTTAAGCATTATGTCCGAGGACATTTTCGGACAGAGAACAAAAAAAAAAATCATGACAACAATGGTCCTCGCAAGCCGGACAATAGTCCTCGAACGTCGAACAATGAATTTATGCCTTATTCCGTCGACTGTCCGAGGACGAGTAACAATAGAGGAACAATAGTTGTCCTCGGAAGTAAAGCCATGTAAACCTGCGTGTGTGTGTGTGTGTGTGTGTGTGTGTTGGGTGTATAAATTTATATATAGTTTATGATAATTCTGTTCTGTTGTCTTTAGTTTTGTGCAGTGGTTTATCATTATTATGTTTCATTATGTTTGATTTAGCAAATAAACTTGAAGAAAGCCAGGAGCCAAAAGCTTGTAAATACACTGAGTGACCTGCTTCATTCCGTTCCACCATTATCTGTTCACACACACACACACATACATATATATATATGTATATATACATACAAAACTATGGTTATGGGGACCTATAACAATGGGATTTATTCCGTCAGAGCGAAAACAACCCGATTACGCGGACATCGAGCAAGGTTATGGGGACATTGGGATGACGTATACAATGCGAATGTCCCCATAACCATATATATACAAGTATATATATAGTTCAAAAAGTTTTGCGACGGCGATTAAAAATAGAGAAAGACACCGAATAAATGATTCCATTAGACACCAAAGGTTCAATATTTCGCCTATAAGGCTTCTTCAGGAAATGATACTTCAGTAAAAAAATGCACCAAGGATGAAGTGCAAAGCGCGTAATTATTGTCAAAAGAATAAGCTTACATAAACAACAGAGTCAAGGCGCGAGAAAGAGAGAGAGAGAGAAGAGAGAGAGGGGAGCAAGGAACGTGGAGAGAGGGAGAGAGAGAGAGAGAGAGAAAGAGAAATATATATATAGTAAATAGCATATGTATAATGCGCGCTGTGATTGGTTAGATTCGCATCACGTGACGTGCAAAACATTTGTTATAGTGCAAGATCGTGCACTATAACTTTGATTTTTGCACGGGAAAACCCGTGTTAAATGAATAGGGGATGAGTCATTTCAATTTCATCATTCTCAGCATTCAATATAAAGTTTTTGGAGTTAAGAGTGTTACACATCATTGGAGAGCTAACATTTGAAGTTCATTTTGTGAGCTAAGCAACTTTTGTAGAGTTAGGAAATCAGCAGCAGATATAGACTATGAATTTATAGACCTAGCTTGGCCCGGGCCTAATACACATTAATGGTTATAAGTTAGATCTAGGGGTCTATTCATGGGCGGATCCAGGATTTAGTGTAGGGGGGGGGGGCACACATTGTCAAGTTTTGGAAAAGGTAGACCCATATTCTTTTGGTCTTACCAGCTTCTCGAAAAGTCGTTCAGTGGAGGGGGGGGGGGGGGAGGGGGTTATGGGGGTCCAGTTCCATCCATAATTTTCTGACGAGCAAAAAAAAAAGTTTTAATTCTACAAGGGGGGGGGGGGGAGGCACAATCGACAAAAGGGCGGATCCTTTATGGTCAAAATGCATACCTTTCTTCCAAAGGGGGGGGGGGGGCACGGGCCGGAAGTGCCCCCCCGGATCCGCCACTGCTAGTGCATGTTCTATTTATTACTGAACTGTATTATGAACCCCAAATACTAAATTATCCCGAGTGCAGGTCTCTTTCACCTCGGAAATAAAACTGCACTCGGGATAATTTAGTATTTGTCGTGGTATTCCTCTACTGTGGCTTAAAAATTATTTATCTGATAGGGTCCAATATGTATCTTACAAAGATATGTTATCTGATCCACTCCGTATCTCTTGGGTTACATGTCGTTTTTCCGGAGGTTCATAATTCCGAAGGATCGTTTTTCCGAAGGTTTGTATTTTCTAAGGTTCATAATTCCGAAAATGAAATAGGGTTCGTAATTCCGAAAATGAAATAGGGTTCGTATACCGAAAAGGAAACAGGGTTCATAATTCCGAAAATGAAAAGGGTTCATATTTCCTAAGGGTGGTAATTCTGAAAAGTCATGTAGGACTCTATTGCATTTTCGGAATTACGAATCTTCGGAATTATGAACCCTTTATCATTTTCGGAATTATGAACCCTTTTTCATTTTCTGAATTACGAACACTAGTTACGAACCTTCGGAATTATGAACCCTTTGTCATGTTTGGAATTACGAACCTTCGGAGAAATGATTCAAATGTTCGGACTTATGAGCCCTTTTTCATTTTCGGAATTATGAACCCCCTTCTATATGGGAAATTTGTGTTTCGGAATTACGAACCTTCGAAAAAACGAGTACCCCCATCTCTTGTGGTGTTCCACAAGGTTCAATCCTTGGTCCGCTCCTTTATTTATTATATGTTAATGATTTCTCTAATTTTTCAAATGCCTTCACATGGATACTATTTGAAGACGATACTACATTATTAATATCACATGAACATTTCACTTGTCCCATCTGATATCTACAGAACTAGATAAAGTTAGCAAATGGTTTGACTACAACATATTACTTGTCAGTGTTGACAAATCCAACTATATGTATTTTCATAATAAACACCAAACTATTCCGAGAGAATTAAATTAACAATTCTCAGTAAGTTTCCAAAATTCTGTTTTAGAAAGACTTGAAGTTGTTCAGTTTTTAGGTTGTTTTCTTGGAAAAATCACGTACAGTCTAAATCATCTAAAACCATTGGCATTCTCAGTAAATTGCATCATACCTTACCCCAAAGAATTATGCTATTGTACAATACGCTATTTTACCTTTAAATTACGGCAATATTGTTTTGGGAAATACATATAAATCTCGACTTCACTGCATCTTTAAAGTACAAAAGCGGATAGTCAGACTATGGACCCATGCCGAATTCAGAGCACCGTCGAAACCTATCTTTGTTTTACTATACCAACTTAATGAATACTGTATGATGATATTATTATTCAATTATTATAAATGTATTCTGCCAAAAGCATTGTACAATATGTTTTCCCATAATAGCAGTGTTCAATCTTATAACACTAGGAGCTCTCATAAATTTCGTATCGGCAAAGTTAACAAAGAGTTCACCGGGCAATACACGAGATGGGACTCGTAAAGTGCAACTTCATACAAGATTGGGCTCATTAGAAACTTAGTGTGCCGCGCCCTTAGGATTTGCTCTGAGTGCAAATTAGCTCCCGAAATCGCGAAAATCAAAACTATTCTCCTTCACAATGGTTACCCTGAGCATGTTATATCTCGCACTATAACACGGACGCTGGAGGCACAATCCAAATCTGACACCAGATTTGGACCTGCCAAATGCCCGTGTATATCTCAAACTACCCTGGAGGGGTAAGGTATCTGAAAAATACGCCAGCCAAATCAAACACGCAGTGTCACGTTGCTATTACGCGGTTTCGACACGCATTGTGTTTTCTACACACAGGATGCTACCGTCAACTAGCAAGGATGTACTATGTGAACATACACTATGAACATGACGGACAAAGAGAGTGGACAAAATAAACAACCCATCATTCTTTCCTTCACAATGGTTCTGGTAGACTAAAGAACATCCCTTCACTGCTATCCTGTAAAAAATAATAGACAGGTGAATATGTATGTGACACTTGTTCTGCATATCTTCTTTTTTTTTTTTTTTTTTACAGAATAGCAGTGAAGTGATGCTCTTTTGACTATTAGAACCATTGTGAAGGGTAGAATGAGGGATTGTTTATTTTGTCTGTAGCGATTTACGTTAAATGTACATGTATTTTACAAAAATATTCAAAATGGCTACCATTTTGGTTTTCATGCAAGTTCACTTTTCAGAACCAGTTTGAACTTGTTTTTCAACCTACCGTAATTTTCCATTACGTCACGTCTAGACAAGCCTATGTTTATTCATGTTTTTCTTGTCTTGGTAATTTTGCCAATCATTAATCTGTTTATATTGCGTCCAATTTTACTCGATCATGTGCCAATCGTCGTTCTCCTTATTTCACTGCGGTCAACCAATCAGCGTTGGATTTTTCTCTCGCCGGTGCGCCTTATTTCATTTTTCTCGTTTTGCATCAAGATTTTGTCTTCACTCCAGCACCAACTACGGTCGAGGCATCATCTCCGAGGCATCATCTCCCGTCCATCATGTGGTCGAGTCAACTTCTCACTTCATCTCTTCAACTTCAAGCTTCTCTGGTTGTGGTTTACCTTCGGCAGTAGTTTCAGTCTACCTTCAAGACTGATCCGTTTGGTGGCCGTAGCTAGTTACAAGCTCCTCATCATCAGCATGACTTTGTTCCTCATCGACGACGAACGACTGACTGCTTCGTCACGTCTTCTGAACTCATGCTATTCTTCAGTTCAAAGTCTCGATTCACTGACTCTCAGAACGTCTCATCTTTGGTCCATCTTCGGGCAACTCACCGTCCCGCGGACCCGCAGCTATTTATCCATCAATTTTTGTTCCTCATCCATATCGACGGCGAACGACTCACTGCTTCGTCACGTCTCATCTCTCAGTCCATCTTCGGGCAACTCACCGTCCCGCGGACCTGCAACTATTCATTCATCTATTCATCCATCATGGACCTGCGACTCTTTAGTCCCGTATCAGCGGTCTTTTACATCAAGTCTCCGAGCGATCATCTCGCGAGCCCCTTTCGTCTCCGACACTCGTCGTCGAGCGCCATTAAGTATTCTTCACTTACGACTGGCGTAGCGAGATCATGAAGACTCGTAAGTTACAGCCAGCCATTTTTAGACTTTGAACTTGAATTGAACTCTGAACTCTTAATTAACCGAAGCAATTCTTCGTGGACTTTTAGTCTGTCTAGTATCATTTTCTATTTCCATGTAAAAGTTAAATCTATTGACATGCCAATTCATTTATCGTTCTCGTATTTCATTTGTGCAATATTTTATTATCACCGTCACTGACACTGCGTTGTCAAGTTATGCAGAGCTATATTCTTCATAAAAAAAGGGAATTACTTTCGGTATGGACTTTTTATTCTATTGTCGGCATCAAAATTCGTATCTTAATTTAGTCATAAATCGTAGTCTTAATCTTAGTTTTATCTTAACATTACATCTATACCAATATTTCATCACCTTTACAAACTTCTCCACATTTTTCTTAAGTCCACTTTCTTTGTTCGTCTTGTTCATTGTGATATGAAATTAAGACATTACCTAGGAATGATTTGAAACCTCGATTAGTCGGCCAGCACGCTCTCTTGTAGAAACCCAGATGCCACTTTCCTACCATATGAGATTCATATCCCGCCTCGGTGAGTTTGTCAGCTAGGGTGGGGTCATTGAGAGGGAGACAGTTGGGTTGAGCTGGCCCAATAACTGCATGCTGAAGACCGGTGTGGATCTATTATTAGTGATGATGAATACATATTTTTACAATTTGCTTTTTAAAAAGACAATTTCAGTGCTTTAATCACTTCCAGCGAGGACCCCCCCCCCCCCCATTATGCAATGGCGTAGCCTGGGTTCAGGATCTGAGGGGGCATTGGTGTCGAAAGTAAAATGCCGTCGAGTGATGTGGCGAGGGTGTGGTATAGGGGTGCAACCATCTTCTTGTTACGTTGCCTTGCCCTTCTTCCATTTTATGTTTCTCTCTCCCTCCCCCTTTGTAACCTGTGCCCCCTGTGCCTACTCAATTGCCTATTTGTCTCCTTTCCATTTTGAATAATTGTAATTAAGGGGTAAGCCCAAGGTATTTTGTCCAGAACGTTACCGACTTCATCGGCTGTGTTAGTATACTCAAGGACATATTTTTCTGATCTGTGTACAAGCTGAAAGTCATTGCTGGGCGAACTCTGGTGCGTTTGCCTCTTGAAGGCTTGCAGAGGACCATTTGTGAAGTTATTTCACATTTGCTCCTCTCCAGCAATGACCACTGAACAGAGGCGGCGCTCTCTCAGTGTGACTATAAAAAGATTAGTATAATATTCCTTTACAACTCTAATTGTCATACGCATCCCTGAGACTGACATTCACTGCTGATCTCAAGAGTCTTGTATACCTCTACAACGACCAAATGGACTTGCCCTCAACCTGTATGTTGAATTTAGCCTTTACCTGATATCTTCCGCTCATTAGTTGTGCCCGCGAAGGAGTACATATCGGCTGAACGTAATAATTCTCCAACTTGACTCCCTGGGCAGCTAAAGTATCTAGATTGGGAGTTCTTATTGCTGGATTCCTGTATCCGATGTCATTGAAACCGTAATCGTCAACCAGTATGAACACGATATTCGGTTGATCTTTGCTCCCTCGCGTCGACAATGGTTTAGGCTTTTTCGCCGTGTTTTCACGCAAAGTTCCTATGTTCTTTGACGCCGTGGTAACCCTTGGAAAATCAACAAAACGTTCGAAAGCAATGAATGTGAAAACTAGTATTGCACCGAATAGCATGAGACCGAAATGACGAGGTGAAGTAAAAGCCATGACTATGCCGTCACGAAATTCACTGTACGAATGGTACGAACGAAGAGATCGTATGCTAGAAGTGAATGTTTCTTGTGTATTCCAGGTTAATCGCCACCATTGTACAAAGTCTAAAATTATTAATTTTTCAATGATATTTACAAACAAAAGTATGCTGTTAGTCAAATAGTTACTGTGTATAAGTGTCCAAGTGTTCAAAGTCTATTCTCGAACTATAGGCTTTTGTATCCAATCTTCCCAGTAAAACATGTAAAAGGGGCATGTGTAAAATTATATCTCATTTAAAAAGACATTATATTCGCCTTTTTGCCTTGCCGGATTGATAAAAAATCAAAATAAGAAAGAAGAAATAAATTTCTTTTACACCTGCTAACGATTCTTGCTTTAATAAAGATGATCTTATAATGACGGTATTGATGGGGCTTCCAAGTACTCAACTGACCCTGAATGTCTGAGACTACCAATAACTGATGGTCGACCCGCTTCTAAGTACAAAGTATATAATAGCTATTTAATGAGCAAATAACGATTTCTTACTGTGAAAACACAATTTGGTACAATGATTGCGTTGAAAATAGTAGCTGCGCTATATAAATGGACATATTATTATATTATTATTATAAAAATTAACCCTGAATACTCAGGAATTTGTCAGTAAAAATCACTGACAAAAACGCTTGATGAAACGCTCTCCAGAGATATACAACCAGACATTAAAAAAATCTTTCACCCTCCACGTACAAAAAAACTTGTTTTACAAAAAACATTCACTGGACCCTAACTTCTGAACTCACTTGACAATGTCCTTGCTGGATAGCTACAACAACCAAGAAGCGTAGATGTAGACTCGAAGACCTAAACCACATGTATAAGACGGCCTCTTTTCTCTTGCGTTCCCCTATCTCTTTCTATTCCTCCACATCTCCTTCTAGTTATCCTTGCCTCTTTATCCCCCTCCTCCCCCACCTGTATTGCTTGTTCACAACATTGTTGGTTTTCTTTGTCTTTCTTTTTCCTCTCTCTTCCCAGTACTGTTCCCCTTCTTTTTTCTTCTTTCTCTTTCTCCCTCTCTCTTTCTTCCGCTCTTTTTAAAAACTTGTTGACAGTGCTCAAGTTAGCACCTTCTTTTTTCTTTTAATTTATGGACTATTGTTTTTTCAAACAGGGCCTATGAATTACAAGCCATTCTTAATTAATAGACTCCCCCACTTATGTTTCCTTAACAATTACAATGTTTATTTTATACCAATTATCGCTTTATCAATGTAAAGCATAACAAAGTCTTGCGGTACAACCATGTGAGTTGGAATAACTCCACGTTCCGGTCAGAATGCTCTGGCCGTCGTCAGGAGAATGAGAAGAGCGAATAAATCAGCAGAATTTATATACGAAGCGGCAATTCACTTATTAAAATGGAGGCAAACAATAACATCACGGAATTAGTATAGAAAGAAATAGTAACAGTAACATCAAAGTACCTGCCTTGAAAGGATAAATAACATCAAGGTACCACGTAACTCAATAATGAAATTATGAAGTGTTATAAATGTTTGCAAGACATTTCATATTCTTAGCTGATTACACCATGAAATAGAGGAGATATTCAGCTTTATCATAATATATAGGTATAGGTCGCTATGCTTAGCAAAAGTTGTCTGGATCTTACTGTTTAAACCTCTAAACGGCACATATTCTCGACATATTACACTCCGCATTAAAGTGCTCGTATTGTATTACATCGGTAGTAAATCTCTCTCCAAAAGCTCTCTAAGCATTACGCTTCTGATTCCGGTCAGAGTGTCTGACTTGGAATTGAACGTCAGTCGTTACCTTTCATTAGAGACCGAGCATACATGCAGATAAAAGTTCCGCAATTATTAGCATCGTTCTGGGTGGGGAACCCACTCGGGAACAACTATCTTCCATCGACTGATATTATCATGTAGATAGAAGGAATCTACATCAGTTCTAAGTGCAAGAAGATATTCACACAAGTTGATAGCTCTATTTGCAGCCATTATTGTTGCGTCAGATGCACCACCCATTGGATCCATGATAGATAAAATGAAATAATTGGGCTCTCCAACAAAAAGAAGTAAAGAACCCAGTGCTTACTGTAGGAAAATGGAATTAAAACTAGGTTCCTAAGTACCCAGTTTCGTGTCCTGTTCAGAAGGCTAGCCTCTCGAGCATACCAGTTTGGAGATCTGTTACAAGTTATTTTGCTGCCTGCCCAGCAAGCATTCATTAACAATATTTCATCACAAGAAGATTCTATGCTATCTTTAACAAAATTCAAATAAGCGTCAATAACAGCGTCATTAAACCAACTATCACTTGCAAGAATGGACAAATCTCGCTTGTGCAATTCAAACTTGTCTACTTTGCCTAATTTCGTCATATACTGTGGGATAGACTTCAATAATTTCGCTATTAAATCCGTGAGGCAAGTTTACAAATACACCTACCGGGTATGGATTTTCTGTAATACTTATTTTCCTGAAAACGTTGGGGGTTTGGACAGTATTATATGTTAGCAACATATTTCTCCCATGCACAATCTCAATTAGTTAAGAAATATCTAGTTAGTGTTGGATTTTTGATTGCCATCTTCCAGGAAAGTCTGCTTCCCAACTCTTCGATATTTCTTTACACCATTAGCGTCAAATACCGTCACAAAGCGAAGCTTGTAAGATCTCTGCCCAAATTCTTTTGAACATGCTATTAGTGAATCTTCAATATTTAATCGGGCTCTGTCGTGAATTGCCCCTACAATACCATTAGCAGAGGTAGCAATTTTGTACTTTCGTACAATGTGTTCTCTATCGCATTTGCATACAGATTTTTTCATCATGTTATGAGAGCGCATTACATTCTCAACGAATATATCGAGACTCTGAAAATGCTCAAAAAATGGTATTATGTCTACATAGTCTGATACCCACTGTTTGCAATTTAAACATTCTTCACGACATAGAACTTTGATTCCTGTATCTACGCGTTTTTTTTAATGTAATTCAAATAATCCAGCCTTCACAAGTTCTTGCATAGTCTTAAAATGTCATTAGAATGTCATTATTTCCTGAAGGCATATAACAGAAATCAGTCAAGCTATTTGCTTATGATAGACGGTGTCCTGCATGTTAAAATCCTAGTTTCTATTGGAACATTTTACACTTGAATCAATGAATTCACTTTGATTTTCAACTTGTTTTTGTTTTTTGCATAATGTATCGTATGTATTTTTTGTACATTTCCTATGTTTATTGTATATAATTGTAATTTTCATTGATCATTCAATAAATGCAGTCTTTCAAATTTAGAGAGTTCGCACTTGGAATAGTCAATGTCCAGATACACTCTCATGCTCAAGTGTCAATGTTGTATTTTTGCACAAAATGCAAGTTTTTTTGAACTTGCCAAGTTCCATCACATAATTTCGTAAGTCTACAAGTCCGTAAGAAAGGGATTATCAAACTAACAATAAATTCATGAGCATCTTGTTGATTTCCAATATGAAAATGACATGCATTGCTTACAGCATAAAGTGCACTACTTAGCTCGTCTATGAGTAGGGTAGATCCGTTTCGCATTGACAAGCGTTTTAAAAGTTTAAAAACCTCCTCAAATTCTTTGTTTTTCGTATGGTCATCGGTTAAACATGGGATGCTGTCAAAGTCTTCAAGGACAGAACGGAGTGGAGAAAATGCAAGTATTGCCTGAATAACTGAATTGAACCAGCAGTAATTTAGGCGTTTTGTATCCCGCTTAAATGGGCAAATTGATCCTTCTGTCTCTGAATGTAATTCAGTGGATTCTTTGTAGAGGCTTTCTGGTAAACGCCAACCTTTTTTACGATTGGTCTTTTTATTCCACTCTTCTTTAATGGTTACAGTTGAGCTTGGTCTGATTGAAGTCTCTGATGAATTCAGTGTAACATCTTGATCATTATCAACCAAGGGAGAAGATATTAGATTGACGACATCCGAACACAGGGGACAGTATCTATTTCTTCACTTGATATACCAAGAGACAATGATCGCTTTTTCCTACCAGAAACCCTCGTTGATTAGTCGTTATGACTCCTTTCGATACCCCTAAGATCATGCAATAAATTCATCAACCCTGTTTATTTTCCGCGTACCTAACTGAATATTTTTCATAACGCCCATTCGTTGTTCTTGTAATCTGTGTAAGATTTGTTCTGATTATATTTATATCTGGACAGGTCTTTTAAAAGTTTACGATAGAGTTCTTCATTGAAGTCTGGATTATCTGGCACTGAAAGCTGCTCTGACATTTCTTCGCGCGATATTGTTCCCTTCAGTTTTGCCGTCTGGTCATTAAAAAATATTTTGAAGGGAGAAGGTATCATGTTTAAAAAGTCTGCTTCAGTAGATATAAATGAGATAGACTCATCTTCTTCCCCAGCAACAGAGACAGTGTTGTCATTTTAAAATTCGTTCTGTCTATAACCAAAGGTCTTGTTCCCAAGATTATCAATAGCACCAATAAATGGCATTCAATTATAAACTAATCGCGTATGACACAAATCGGGAATGTCTGCTATGAGCTTTACATAGATTTCTTACATTCTTCATAAAGTGACTGGTACATGCGTGAGGAACTGTTAGCTGTCTGAAATCACAGTCCATTCCCTTCGCAGTACCGATTCTCCAGGCTTGCTCCATGAACCCGGGCAAGTTATTACAACGCAGTTATTATGAGATTCATTTACTGTAGAAACATGGGTTGTTTGATAACAGGTTGACGGAACTCTTGAACGACGGTAGACGAATTTGATTTTACTGGGGTATCTAAGGAATAGATATTATCTGACGATTTGTTAATATTTGCCGTACAGAGGTAGTTTTCATCACTAGGCTACTTGATTCATTGCATCCCTATAAGATCGAGTTCTGATTCACATGTATTTGAATTAGCCAAATCATTTTGCTTTGACTCGATTTCAGATCTCGCAGAAAGGGACTGTCCTTCATATTGTGCTGAAGTACTTTGCCTTAAATCTACGGGGATTTGATGTTTTTGTTCGTCTGCCATGTTTTCGTTTCCAATTCCAACGTCAACATTTACGGCGACGTCACCCCTGGCTACGTTAATGAGATTCCTATTTCTATGACTCGTTTTCTTTACATGTTCCAACTCTGGGCTTGAGGGGGCGGTATCTGTCTGTAATTGGAGAGGATGTTACCCTTCTTCCCTGTATATCATTTTGAAAAGAGGATGCTTCACTACCACCGTCTTGTAATTCTGCTGACACATCATTTAAACCCTCGACAATAGATCTATCATCTGCGACACGCTCGACTGAAATATTTTGAAGAGTACTATTTGATATTATGAGCTGCCCATTCCACACTAATTGACGTTCCCCCCATGACAATTGTCAACCCCACAATGAAATAAAACACTCCTTCCACTAACGATTGTTTTGGGTACCTTCATGCTTGTGTAATGATACCATTTCTTACAACCGTCACAGCTCATATACTGTTTACTTTTGTCATATTATGTTGTCATGCAAATGCAGTGGAGATTTTTTCTTTTTTGCCCTTCCCATCAACAACCCAATTATCTGACATACGCTTAGCCCTTTTAGAACGAGGACCCAATTCACTTAAGAAATCCTGAGCTACATCAGAATTCGAAAGCTGAATATCTCCTCTATTTCATGGTGTAATCAACTAAGAATATGAAATGTCTTGAGAACACTTATAACACTTTTTCTTCAGAACTTCATTATTGAGTTACGAAGCTCCATAATACAATATGAGCGCTTTAATGTGGAGTGTAATACGTCGAGAATATGTGCCGTGTTGAGGTTTAAACAGTAAGATCCAGACACCTTGTTAAGCATAGCGACCTATACCATGATAAAGCTGAATATCTCCTCTATTTCATAGTGTAATCAGCTAAGAATATGAAATGTCTTGCGAACATGTATTATACTTTTTCTTCAGAACTTCATTATTGAGTTACGTGAAGCCCCATAATACCGCACTGGCGCTGTTGTTCATGCGAAGTGTAATATTTCGAGAATATGTGCCGTGTTGAAGTTTAAACAGTACGATCCACACAACTTGCTAATCGTCGCGACCTATACCATGATAAAGCTGAATATCTCCTCTATTTCATGCTGTTATCAGCTAAGAATATGAAATGTCTTGCGAACATTTATTACACTTTTTCTTCAGAACTTCATTACTGATTTACGTGAAGCCCGATAATACCGCACTGGCGCTATTGTTCATGCGAAGCGTATAGTATTTTGAGAATATGTGCCGTGTTGAAGTTTAAACAGTAAGATCCACACAACTTGCTAAGCATAGCGACCTATACCATGATAAAGCTGAATATCTCCTCTATTTCATGATGTAATCAGCTAAGAGTATGAAATGTCGAGCGAACATTTATTAAACTTTTCTTTCAGGACTTCATTTTGAGTTGTGCGAAGCTCCAATAGGCGCGCTATTGTTGATGCGGCGCGTATATTATTGGGGGTAGGTCGAGTCTTGAAGTTAAAACAGTAAGATCCAGACAACTAGTTCCGCATAACGACCTATATCATGTAAAAGCTGAATATCTCCTCTTTTTCATGGTGTAATTATAAAGCATATAAAATGTCGAGCGAACTTAAGCTTTAATGTATTTGAGAACTTCATTTTGATTACTGTGCTTCAGAACGCTGCTCGCAAATTTATTCATGAAAGCAATAAATTTTTCATAATTAGTCTAAACTAATATTTCTTTGCCCTTTAGACTTCAAGACGAACGAATTAATCCGTTAAGACCTTTTTTATACCTCCATAAATTCCTCAACCAGGAAGTAAATTCTGTGAACCATGTTTTTCATTTTGAAAACTTTTTCCATTTTCGATTGGACGTTTCGGCGACACCCTAAATGATTTGGTTCGAATCGTTTGTTTTGTTTAGGCAACACCAACACCAGGCTCCTGAAATCTTCGGATCTAACTTGAAATTACCGGAATTTTACAGTATCTACAAGTCTGGATTTTCCTTTTGATTCTAGGAAGCATCAATTGCAGACCAAATTGGAACATTATTTGAGTAAGAAGACATTTTGTGGGCTTTTAAGCACCCAGCACTCGTGTACTTTTAGTTTGCACGGTCCCTACTAACGACACACCTGTAATTCAAATTTTCCCGCCAACCAGTACAGCCAGTCATGGCTCCGGGTTCTTCCTCAGAACCCGAGCCAACTGTAAGTGATGGGGAAGAACATCAGTGGGTAGTGAAACAAAAATCCGTACGCAAAAAAGGTACTTACATGTACCACCAGCCTGAAAAAAGGAAAAGACAAGAAAGCTTAGAATATCAGATAGAAAATCTTAGTCAAAATGATTCGGTTTCAAGTTCAGATTCAGATAACGCCACTGTTTATCGTACTCCAAGACAAGCACTGGATAGATCTAGGCCTACTGATTATAAGCTATTTATAGCACCCATAGACAGGAAGAAGAATTTGAAAAACCTCAACCCACTGAAAATTTCGAAAGTTATTAGAGAAGCATGCAACAATCAACCGGTAGAATTGGTAAAACCTATTAGTTCAGGACTATTGGTAAAATGTATGAATGTCAAACAAAAGAGGGCGATATTACAGATCCAATTAATAGACAACATACCTGTTAAGGTTACTGAAAGTAGGATAGGGATCAAGGGAGTCGTATACGGAGTCCCTCTAGAAATTACAGAAGAAGAGTTACTGCAAGAACTAAAACTCCAGAATGTTACAGCAGTTAGGAGAATCACGAAAAAAGACAAGAGGAATATTGGCCAGGTAGAGGAAGTTGGTGAAGGTCAATCGACCTACATACCCATGAGAAGTGTAATACTGACATTCAATAGGAAAGACCTTCCTGACAATATACATCTATGTTTTCAGATCTTCCCGGTTAAGCTGTATGTCCCCCAAATCAAGAGATGCTTTAAGTGTCAACGATATGGGCACACGGCCGACATATGCAAATCAAAAATGAGATGCGTTAGATGCGGTGAGCACCACACTTTTGCAGAATGCCCAAATAAAGAATCACCCAAATGTCCCAATTGTGGAGGGGACCACTCTGGTGCGTTTCAAGGTTGCGAAAAAGCAATCGGGGCAAAACAAGTTCAGGAGATTAAAATCACTCAAAAAATGACATATGCAGAGGCGTCTCAAATTTGGATGACACAGCAAAGTAAAAAACCGGTAATTGAAGATTCTAGAGCAAAACAACCCAACCCAAAACCTAAGATACAAAATACTAGCCAAATACCTAGTCAAATACCTAGTCAAAGTACGCAAGGAAAACACCCCCAACACACTGAAGTCGATATGGCATCTGATCAAAATACAGAACCTACCACCTCAAGGGATGTCCCAGATCTTCCTCAGGCGACTAATATCCCAACCCAACCAATCAGAAACAAAGCAGTAATAAACAAGAGACCCAAATTTCATTTCCTTTCTTTAGCTAATGACGAACAAATTTTGGAATTTATATTTGAACTTATCCAGTCATTCACAGGGAAAACCCCGGAAGCAATCAAGGTCGTCGTTATGCCAGCTTTTGAGCGATTTCAACAAAAATGTCGAATAGTACAAGAAGATGGCCTCTAACCTTGCCATGATGACCCTTTTTTCCATACTCCAATGGAACGCCCAGGGGCTATTAGGGCACGGCCAAGAGCTTTCTTATCACCTGAATCAAATTGAAAAATATGATTTACTATGTATCCAGGAAACTTGGTTTCATGACTATAGACTTTTATAATCCCCGAATATACTTGTGTCTCAAAAAATAGAGATGGACAACGCAGAGGGGGATGTGCCATTTATATACATCAAGGGGTACCTTATGAAGGCCCTTTTGACAATCCAAGTTTAGAAGTACAACAAGTTAATGTTTATGCAGGCAACGAAAAAATATCTATAATCAATTTTTACAATCCATGTAAGAAATTAAATGAATTTATTTTAAAAGAATAATTAAAGTTTGTAAATGAAAGAGATAAGATAATAATCACAGGGGACTTTAATGCACATAGTCCATTGTGGGGAAGCGAGAAAGTGGACAGTAATGGCCACGCAGTGGAACAATTTTTAAATAAATATAATCTGGTTGTGTTAAATGATAAAACAGGTACAAGGATGGACCCTTACTCTGGTAAACTTTCACATTTAGACTTAACTATCTCCTCACCAATCTTGGCAGGTAGGGCTTCTTGGAAAGTTTTGAATAATTCCTTTGGTAGTGATCATTTTCCCATACATATTGAAATTCAACCAGGAAAGAAAGACGCAAAATATAAAAATATTAATGTGAAAAATATAGATGAGGAACGATTTTCTTTTAAGAATTTTAATTGGGCCAAGTTCGCATATAAATGCAATGATATCCTGGATGAAAGTTCAATCCTTACAGAGGCAGATGTTAGTAAATCTTATGAATCATTTATTAACTACTTGAAAATATGTATTAGGGAAGTGATTCCAAAAAAAAGAAATATAGAAAGGAATCCAGTTCCATGGTGGAACAAAGAATGTTCTCATAAAATAAAAGAAAGAAATATACTCAGTAACAAATTGAAAAGAGAATTCACTTTTGAAGCAATAGATGAGTTTAAGAAGAAGAAAGCGGAAGCTCAGCGAGTCCTCCGTCTAGCGGAAAGGGAATACTGGCAGGCTTTTTGCAAAAGACTTGACAGGTATATGCCGGAGTCAAAAATTTGGGCTTGTATAAAACGCTTAAATGGAGTATCAACAAAGGAATCTAAAAATATGTCTATATTGGTTGAAAACGGACAGGACATTATATCAACCCAAGAGAAAACAGAAGCCCTGGGTAAATTTTTCCAATCTTTGGGACTGAGAAATAAAGAAGCAACCCTTAAAACAATCCTGACAAGAACGGAAAATTGTCCTTTCTTAAGAGACCATGTGATTAACGAAAATTTTTCGATGTATGAACTCGAAAAGGCTGTTAAAACCTCCAAACGCACCACGGTGCCAGGAAAGGACAATATTCCATATATTGTCTATGGAAATATGCCCGAGAGAGCTAAAAACACTATGTTACAAATTATTAATGAAATATGGGAAACTGGAAATATTCCACGTCCTCTAAAACATTCTATATTGGTTCCAATTCTTAAAACTGGTAAGGATTCTAAAAATTTAACTTCTTACAGACCGATATCTCTCCTGTCATGTTTTGCAAAAATTATTGAGCGTATGATCAATGACAGATTACAATGGTACATAGAAAAGAATAATTTATTGCCTAATTTCTTGAGTGGGTTTAGAAAAGGGCGTAGTTCCACTGACAATATTGTTCTCCTGGAGAATGACATTCAAAAGAGTATTAATTGTTGTGAGCATACGTTGGTAGTGTTTTTGGATGTTGAAAAGGCCTATGATAGCCTGTGGGTCGAAGGAATTTTATTTAAACTATTTCATTGTGGTATACAAGGAAGGATGTACAATTATTTACGTGAATACCTAACAGAACGTACTTTTCAAGTAAGAATCTTAGATACAGAATCAAGCACATACAAAATGCATAACGGTTTACCTCAAGGTAGTGTTTTGAGCCCCCTCCTCTATAATGTGATGATGAGGGACATTCCAACAGACCCAGACGTAACAATATCTATGTATGCAGACGACTGTGCAGTATGGACGTCTGGTAAACATGTTGATATAATTGGACTGAAAATCCAATCTTATTTGGATAGATTATCCTCTTGGTTTAAAGAATGGGGTTTTAAACTCTCAAATGAGAAAACTGTACCTGTATTATTCACGAAAAGTTCAAACATTCCTCAACCAGTATTGAACTTGGAAGGGAATGTTTTAACATATAAACCGTCTCACCGTTTTTTAGGAATTTTATTTGATAGCAAATTGACATGGCACTCTCATATAGAAAATGTAGCTACAAGATGTAAACGAAAACTAAACATATTACGTAGTTTGACAGGAACAAAATGGGGAAGTTCATCAAAATCCCTTCTAATTGTTTATCGAGCACTTATTAGATCTCTTCTGGACTACGGTTGCCAAGCATATGATAGTGCAGCTGAAACTACCAAAAAGATCTTAGATTCTGTGCAATATCAAGCTCTTAGGATATGTGCGGGGTGTCTCCCGTTAACCTCTTTGAGTTCTTTACAGGTTGAAATGGGGGAACTACCTCTAGACCTAAGAAGACAATTGTTATCTAGCAAGTACAGACAAAGTATTGAGAGAAATATTAATCACCCACTGGTAAGTCATATAGAACCATGCTGGCAATTTGAATACCTAAAAGGCAAATGTGTTTGTAAACCTTTTGGATACAGGTTACAGAGTAAGATGGGACAAGAAATTATCGAAAAACTTAGTCCTTCTGTTTTCCCCCCATGGTTATTCTGTCCACCAATCATATCTACTGAATTAAACTTACAATTAAAGAAAACAGACCATCCCATGCAATTACAACAACAGAGCCTTGAATTAATACACACCAAATGGATAAGTCAATTACACATGTACACTGACGGATCCAAATCACCTGATAAAGGAGTAAGTTCATCTGCCTTTTATGTACCATACTTTTCAATACATCGAGGGAAGAGATTGACTAATTTCACTTCGTCTTACAGGGCAGAATTGATTGCTATTCTTCTAGCCCTCGAATGGGTAGAAAATATGGACATTTACACGGGTGTTGTTATATTTAGTGATTCACTTAGTGCTCTTTTATCCATACAAAACCAAAATAATGAACCAACTATTAATGAAATCCTAACGATTAGTACGAGGCTTAAGTACAAAGGAATAGATATATATTTGGAATGGATCCCAGGACACTGCGGAATCATGGGCAATGAAATAGTAGACTCGTGCGCAAAAGCTGCTCTATCCAAAAATATTGAAATATATAACAAAATAACACTTTCAGAAATAAAACAACTTATAGTTCAGAGTTCCAAAGGGCTTGTCTCGAATGGGTGGGGTGCGGGAGCGGGAACGGGCACACCCTTTCGAGACAAGCCCCCCCCCCCCGGTTATCTCGAATGGACGCGTTCCCAGCGAGAAGTTCAATGAACGCGCCACTTCGAGACAACCGGGGGGGGCTTTCCTCGAATGGGTGTGTTGAGTAGACTTTTGTAACAGACGTTTTAAACAATTTTTTGAAAAATGTACTCTTGCTGGGTTTTTTTCGTTTTTCTTTTGTCTAAGATGTAGAAAATATAAAAAACGGTATCTAAAAATGCTTTTGACAAGGAAATCATTATTTGTGCAAAATAAATAGGAGAATTGAATAATTGTGCATTAAAACACACGGGAAGAAAGGGCAAGTGGCGTAGCTAGGATTGTTAATTTATTTTTATTTTTTTGGCGTGACCTGTTAAATATTGTGAAATTGTGTTACAGACATGTGCTGACATAAGCCAAGGTGTGTTTATCATCTTTCCAAAGTTAGAAACACCTTTTAATGCCACTATCATTCTATCAATACCCACTATCAAAAGTCAAAACTCATATCAAAAGGTCGTTTGTACTCGGCCCCCAACTCCCCATACAAGGGGTAGGCCTATGCTCGTAACTCCTTTTCAAAAGTGACCCCCTATTCCGGAGAAGTTGGAATTTGTTTTACCCCCTATACCGGGAATATTTTTTCATCTTCCTCATTCATCTTCCTATTTTCTTACTCACCCACCAATAAGGGGTGGGGCATGGCCATCTTGTGGCTCCCCCCCCCCCCCCCCCGTAAAAAAATACGCCGCAGTGAATTAACATTCTATTCTGGACTGTCTGCCCGACCAGACCTTTGAATTTTAAATGAACATTTCATTATGAATTCATGCAACCTCATACATTCATTTGACAACCCCCGGTTATCAGTGACGGCACCGGGGGGCATGGGGGGGGGGGCATTTGCCCCCCAGTCAGAAGCTTTGCCCCCCAGTTGCCCCCAATAATTTTCGGAGTGAAAAAAATAAAAGGGTGGAAAATTTTGTTTGTCCGCCCTTGCCCCCAACAATTTCTTTTGCCCCCCATTTGCCCCCCCCCCCCCCCACCCCACTTTAAAAATCCTGGTGCCGCCACTGCCGGTTATATTTTCTACATCTTAGACAAAAGAAAAACGAAAAAACCAGCAAGAGTACATTTTTCAAAAAAAATTCTAAAACGTCTATTACAAAAGTCTACTCAACACACTCATTCGAGGAAAGCCCCACCGGTTGTCTCGAAGTGGCGCGTTCATTGAACTTCTCGCTGGGAACGCGTCCATTCGAGATAACCGGGGGGGCTTGTCTCGAAAGGATGTGCCCGTTCCCGCTCCCATCCCGCTCCCGCACCCCACCCATTCGAGACAAGCCGTTCCAAAGTACTCTGGCAAGAAAGATGGAATCAATCAAATTCCAGTTTAAAAGAGCTGCAGTCATCAGTTACAACCACTTACACTTGTAACCTAGGTAGACAACAAGAAATTATACTCCATCGTCTTCGAGTTGGAGTGATAGGTCTCAACCATGATCTATTAAGACTAGGTATTCATCCAACTGGTTTCTGTGACAGATGTCAACAGGTTGAAACCGTCGGCCATTACCTTATAGATTGCCCAAAATATATTATCGAGAGAGCGATGCTCCTGTCTGAACTGAATGAAACCAATGAAAGAAAAATAATTGAGTATTTGAAAAGTAGTGATCCCCAAATACAAAGGGCTATTACACGTTTCGTTCTGCGAACGAAGCGTTTTTCGGGGAAGGTAGGTTTTAACCCTCCTTTCTCAGTAAAGAAGAACTAGGCACTACATGAACATGGAAGGCAAAGAAGCGGACGGGGGTATACGGCTCCTCACTGTGCTTCCTGCATTTTCTCTGGTGGACGGGGGAGCGTCCCTTCGTTGCTGCAATGTGAATATAATTTTTTATGTGGAACAGGAGCCACATGCATTTTCACCTGTTCTGCTTATTTTGCATAATGACGGTGAGGGGTGTTCTTTTGTCTGCCGGAGCGGTTGTGGGGTGCGGTGGGGGGCTGTGTATTTTGTCCGCTCTCTTTTGTTGTCGTGTTCGTAGTGAGGGATACCAGTATTTTGTATTTTATGTAGGTCTGAGTTTCAATGCTAAATGTATTTTCTTCCTTTGTGTATATTATAAAAGTTATGTCTTAATGTATAAATGATGCACGCACACAATTATGTGCATTTAGAAGCTCCATTTTCTACTAACTTAGCCCACAAGTGTTTTCATCTCATTAATTGATAATTATCCAAAATACATGTTCAACCCATCAGTAAGCACAGGTACAACAGCGCCCCTATGTCTATGCATGAGTTACCTAGGCATGTCCGAAAAAACGGCGCAAAGTACCGCTCCGTATCGGTAAGATTGCATCTATGAAAGGGCTAGGCAAGCGCTCGTTGGAACTGAACTGAAGCATGTGATGTTTTGTTATTTTCTTATTAAGCTTTAAATACAGATTAAATACAGTATTAAATGTTTACTTGATTCTAAATGTAAATTAAAAGAGAGAAGGAGTCAGAAATACTGAATTTGAATTACATGTATAACGTCATTGGCAACAATAGTCAAATTTGACTGATTGCCGATACCATACAACGAAAGAAGAAGAAGAAGAAGCTGGTACACAGGTACACGAGCGCCCCCTCGCGCATGCTTGAGTTACCTAGGCTTGACCGAAAAATTGGCGCGACGTACTGCGCCGACCCGGTAAGATTGCATCTTGGAAAGGGCAGGGCAAGTGCCGTTGGAACTGTGCTGAAGATAGCGGTTGTTTTTTCGGGCTTTTCAGTGTAAATCTAGCGAAAAAAAAAGAAAAGAAATAAAATGTCTTTAGGCCTATTTTCTTTTATTTTAGCAGGAAAAAAAAATAAAAAATAAGAAAGATAAAAATAAAGAAAGTATATGTAAATAATATCCTTAAAAGAGAGAAGGAGGAAAAAAAAAAAAAAAAAAGTCATTGGCGACAATAGTCAAATATCGACTGATTGCCAATTAACATTATAGAAGAAGAAGCTGCAGCTGCACAAGAGCGTCGGGGTTTGCTTCATCGAGGGGGAAACTGTAAAAAAAAGAGCTTGAATAATGTCTGTGATGCTAATTTTGTCTCCTGGAGCTGAGGAGATGGAAACTGTCATCCCTGTTGATGTGTTGAGACGGGCCGAGGTTAGATATATTATCCAGACAATGGTATTTTTAAAGTAATCTTAGTGTATTAATTTTGTGTAGGCCTAGTCCCATGCACCAAAGTTTGTGTAACTTCTTAGTTCAAGTTCATCTTCTTGATTCTTCTTCCTCCGTTCGGTTCGGAGATCAGCAGTTAATTCCACTCATAGGCCCTTGCCTATGTGGGACTGTGTCCAACATTCACTGTTGGAGCAGTAACAAACAGACAACAAAATTGCTCTAAGCAATATTTAATTTTCTTAAATTTGCTAGATTAGGCTACTTTAACTTGATTCAGGGACTTTTCAACTTAACTCTTCACTCAGTTCATGTTGACTTCTGTTTCCAAAACTGGAGTGGAAAGATATATTTTTGAAAGGCTTTTTCTCTCTCCTTGCGTCAACGGCAGCGAGGACAGGTCCACGTTAAAATCACCTAGGCCTATTTGATGCATGCGCTGTGACCTTATCAACAAAGGCCTTTGACCTGATCGGGGTCAGTTTGGTTGGTCGTCTAGTGTTTCCTCCAGTTGTTGGGGGGAAAGATTTTACATTGTTCAATTCTTCGACAGGATCGTATATATCTATATAGCGCCATCTACTTTGAATTTTGGATCAGTATTAAATCTAAACGACTGAAGCTTAGGCAAGTTATAATTAATAACAATTACAACGGCGCCGCCATTAGCCAAGCATCTTCTACGAGAACTCCGCTGATGGTAAAGCAAAGTGGTAAGTTTTTAGTCCTTTTTAAATTAAAATATTACTCCTATACGATTGTTAAAGTTAAATAGGTTGACATACATATATATCATGCAATATAGATACAGCAAAAGTAGGGAATTAACCCTTGAAATTGCAAGGGAGGTGATCTGGTAAAGTATACAGACAAATCTGCTGTATTAACATCTATGGAGTACGAGGTTATCTTACGATAACCTTGTATGTGTATGAGTGGTTAATTCCTGCAGGGGTACAGTAGATTGTTTAGAGTCAAAGTGATTAGGCTTGAGTTACTAGTGTACGAGAAGTGTGGATTTGCAGGATGAAGTGAAGGGCAAGGGTAGTGGAGGACTTTAGGGCAGCGTTGTTGATGTCTGGATTCGGTAGGAGGATGAGTTTTGTAAAATTGTAAAGGCTAGTGGGTCATCCTTGCCGAGGGTATTGGGAATTTCTATCTCAGGGAGTTTTTGAGTGGTATTTCTGAAGAAGGCGGACCGCTGTGTGAGCACTCATACTACTAGCCCCGGGACGCTGCCATTTCGTGGCCGCCTCCTGAGTTAGACCACGACTATTCCGTGGGTCTCACAATTTACATGGGCAAATGACCAGTCCATGTATTGTAGACCATATTTTTTAAATTAAAGTATCATATATGCGATGCCACTTATATATCTTCTTTTTTTTTTTTGCTTGTCAGAGAATTTTTTGGAGGAAAAGTGGACAGTCTGGACCCCCAAAATCTGATAACCCTTCTTTTTTTTCCTTTTCCCCCCTTTTTTTTTAGCTTGTCACAAAATTTACAGAGATTAATGTACCATAAAACTTACTGTTCTCTTCATTTTAAGTTAGTATCAGGTGCTGAGCAAGGGATCTTGTTGACTGGATGTATGTGATGCATAATTATGATCATTCCATAATACTGGTCGTCGATAATCATGAATCATAAATTTCATTATAATCCTGGATCAACGTCATCTTGAGTTCTGGCAATGGTCTTATGTCATGTACAAATACTAGAGACAGAGAAACAAAATGTCCACTGAATGTTCGAGACTATTATGCCCAATGATATTAACAGCCGAATAATGAGACAGCCGTGGTCGCAGTGCCGACCCACATACATGTATAACACGGGCGTAGACACGCATAATTATCCATTGTTAGTGGGGGGATGATCTATTCATCATCCCCCCCCCTAACAATAGAAAGCGTGTTCGTGTTTACGCCACTGATGTATAACACAGTAATGTTATTTTAGACAAGTTGTGACTACATGTATTTTGAAAGTTCAGATGACCCATCTAATTCATGATAAAATGAAAGAATAATCATAATCCAAGCTTACATGTAGCTCTGCAGTTTCTCTTCAAATGCAATATCATTACCAGGGAAGCGTTTCATCAAGCGTTTTGTCAGTGATTTTTACTGACAAATTTGCTCTCGGCCAATCAGATGCAAGGATTTCAGTAGCTTATAACAGTTGTCGGTAAAAAAACACTGATAAAACGCTCCCCAGAACTCAAGAATATTTTTATTCTTTTATTTGTATAAACGTACATCTTTTATTTTTATAAACGTATTAGAACCTATATAGAATGGTTATACAGAGCTCTACGCATGTATTTTTGCCTCCCAAACAACGTTTTCGCGAGGTATGGTTCCACGGTTGTCGCTGCAAGCAAGGGTGAGGTCGGGAGGGGGAATGTGCCCCCCTTGCGTGTGAAGCGTGGTAGCTGAGATTACAGCTAAATGCAACATAAATTTATTATTTATGATAATTCTAGCCAGTTACTTCTGCAAAGTAACGGCTGGTGTAGACAAAAGTCTATACAATGCCTTGTCCGTTTTTTTTACAGTCGTTGAATGTCTTGTGCTACCTAATTCCATTAGACGAATTGTTAAGAAAAGTTTAGAAGTGCCAGTATCCTCCTTTCTATGAGAAACTAACAAATATTTGTATGTGGCATAATCATTTAGAAACCTTGTTGTTGACAGGTGAAAGTAACTGTTGCTGGACTGTTTGGTAAAGATCCAGTGACATGCAGCCGCAATGTAACCATTCTACCAGATATGACCTTGGATGAAGCTGTCACACAGGTAAAAATGATTGTTATTGTTGTTGTTGTTATATGATACATGCTGCTGCAACAGTTGCTCCATGATCAGTTTCCTATATTAACTGAAGGAGAATTCCTTACTTGGACTCTGTACCTTTACCTCTACTCCTAAACCTAATCTATGATCCAATACCATTCCTAAATCTATATCTTTGATAAATTCAATCCCAGAGCAAATGTCAAATCATCTTTTTTGATCTTTTAAAACTTAAAAGTACTTTTTAGCTTTCCCAGTGAAACTATGCAAGTTTAATGATCACAAAAACTTAAAGAGTGAAAGGTTATTCCTCGAGAATAGTAATTTTTAGATTAGGGGACCAGTCACCAAATATTGTTTTACTTTTATTTTGAGGATAAATGCTGGTATCCAATTGTGAAGAGTTATTGCAATTTATGTCCAGAAATTGCACTTTAATTGACTCGTGAGTGGAGTAGTTCATGTACTTGAATAAAATTTGGCGTGCATAAAAGTTTACTCCTATTAAAGTAGGCCTCTTTTTATCATTAATAATTTGAATATTCATATTTATTCATTAAATTATTATTATTTTTTTGGTGGGGGGAGGGGGAGTTAACTTTATATTATTCTAAAGATGCACATTTTGAGGAGGGGCTTTATTTTCTATTTTCCTAGTAGTTTTCTAAATTGCAGTGAATGCCTCTGCAAAACATATATCAAATACTTTTGTGCATAACTAACACTTTGTTGGTTACGGTCATGGATTAATGAACCCATGCTACGTCACTGACCCTCCCTGGTGTATCCAAATATTTGAAAAACAAAGGACATGTACATACTTTTGTTTTGACTCTTTTAACCTACACCAGTATTGTTCATTACCTTGAACATTAAAGGACAATTAACCCCACATGATATTCTAGATGCGGTATTGTCTGCTACGTCTTTCCATGGAGGCTGCCATTTTGTGCATGACACGGATCATTAGGTACCATATGCATTGATAATAGCCTACCTTTACAACAGATACGTCGCTTTGTTCTGATTTTATTACGATTGTTATTGGTCATGGGCCTAGATAATTGACGACCCATGAGTTCTAATAGCCATCCTGTAATGCAGATTCCTCGCTTTGTTTTGGTATTGTTACGATTGTCTCCGTCCTTGACGTCAATTCTCCGTCTCCACGTACAGAAAGTATATTTTTATGAACAAATTAAGACCTTTTAAAAAATATATAAAACTAAACTTACATTTCAGAATATGTGACTATATCTAATATATATTTGTCCTCTAAAAATCAATTACAAGTTAACGATGAAGGAAATATTACTTGGGATGAAAAATATTTTCGTGTACACATAAAGTAATGGCAGCCCCCTTATTATTGCTAGCAGACAATAACTTGGCTGGAAAATAGTGATTTATATCTATATCCTGTGTTTTTACATGAAATTGCATGTATCAAATAAGAGGCATATACTACACCATTCAAAATAAGCTAGTTCATACGCTGAGGTTAATTTCCCTTTAATCTGTATAGATATTGTTCATTACTGCCTATTTTTGAAAGCAGTATAGAGAAGCCATACATTTTGAAGACACGGGTGTGAGGAACTCAATAAAGTAAATTAATTTCTTGAAATAGAAATATGTGGAGTTCTGGGCTCTGTTTCATAAAATCTGTTATCAATAACAGCTGTCCCACTTCTATGACAAATCTGCTCTCAGCCAATCAGGTTCAAGGATTTCATTTCATAACAATTATAACTTTCTATTGATAACAGGTTTTAAGAAATGGGCCTGGTTATGGAATTTCATTTTGTAAGGTGTTTTTGTTTTTCTCATAGGGACCTTATGATGTTATCCTACTACCTGGTGGTGGACCAGGGGCAAAGAATCTCTGTGAGGTAGGTTAATAATCTCCGTTTTGTTTTTAATATGGTCAATAATATTGTTATTACTGTCTGTACTTCTCTTATTTTCGTTATTGTTTTAGTTGTTTTCTTTCTGTAATTGTGTGTGATGCTTTTGCTGTTTTCTTTCTTTGGTTGTTGTTGTTGTTACTTCTTCTGTTGTTATGACAATTGCTGCTTATTTGTATTTTCCTTCAGTTGTGGTCTTGTTTCTTCTGTACTTGTCTTGTTTTTTCTTTTTCTTGGCATGGTCGATGTTGCTGTGTTATCTCTTCTTTGGTTGTTTGATGTTGCTATCAAGTGTCGTTTTGATTTGTGTGTAGTTGTCGTCTTGATCAATTTTGCTGTTTGGTTTGGTCTTTGGTCAGCTCTGTCCATACTTTTTTTGTTAGTACACTTCCTTCTTTTGATATTGTTTTTAGGGTTGTTGCTGCTTTTAGTTGTTTTTTTTCTTCTAATTGTTGTTTTTTGTATGATGATGGTATTTCTCTTTTGTTGTTTACATAAAACTTTTTTTTTTTAGTATGATGCTGCTGTTTTTTCTCTTTGTTATTGTAGCAAATGCAGATCTCCTGTAATGTGCATATGTTTCCTTCTTTTCACTTCCATGATAGATTATTCTTTTTTCATTATGTTGTCATCTCTTCTCCTCTCTTGTTCCTTGCAGTATATGACCAGTTGTCATGCTAATTTATCTTTTTCTTTCTTGGTTTTGTGTCAGCCTAAGTGCTCCTCATCTTGCCAATGTCTGCCATCTTTAAAGATAAAGTTGAGTTCTGGGGAGCGTTTCATCAAGTGTTTTGTCAGTGACTTTTACCGACAACTGTTATAAGCTACTGAAATCCTTGCATCTGATTGGCTGAGAGCAAATTTGTCAGTAAAAATCACTGACAAAATGCTTGATGAAACGCTCCCCTGGTCATGAGAATGAATTGTGCAAGAAACTGTCTTAAAGCAGTTGGGAGAGATTGATTTTGATTATAGCATATAAGAATTGGTGCATGCTGTAAGGTTTTGGAATCACCAAAATGATAAGAAATTGACTCAATCCTGCTGAGAGTCACACAGAAATGTGTATATGGGACTACACACAAATGTTCGGCCCAAATATTTCCGCTGTTTCTTGTCATACTTTGAATGTGAGGGCATTTGAAGAGCAATCTTTTTTCAGTGGACATTTCAACTATGATAATCTTCCAAACTGACATAAAGAGAATGAAAAAGCTCAAATTATTTTTTACCTTTCCCAGAACTAAACCTTAATCTCTAAGTTGTTCAGACATGACAAGGAAAAATGTCTAAAAACACCACAAAAAGATAAAATCTGATTATTATAACACACTGATCCTAGATTTTGCATCGGTGCCTTTGTTACCTCTCTTGTCATTTATTAACATATAAAATGTGTTTTAATTTGCTTAGGGTTTAAAAAAAATCTTTTGTCATTTCTTTTTGGCATTTTGCTGAGTCATGCATGAACAGAGCTTAATAAAATGGTTCTTGTTTTTTGTAGGTTTTTGTTTTTGTTTGTTTGTTGTTATTTTTTTTGGGGGGGGAGGGTGAATCTTTTCTTTTCTTTTTGGAAGTTTACCAAGCTGTACTGCCGGAGGATACTTTGGATTCAGCAGTGTTACGCCGTGGCAGCATCATATTTTTGTGTGTGCTCTAACTGTCACATTCCCTGAAGGATTTCTTTCAAATGTTGTATGGAAGTGTATCTTGGTAAAGTCTACAAATTTATACTTTTTGATAATCCTGTCCTCATTTTTCCGTCCTTTATTCCTAGGGTCAAAGGTCATATGTCTTTTGTGCACTCTAACTGCCACAGTTCTTGACAGATTTCTTTCAGATTTCATATGGAGGTGTGTCTTGTAAAATCTACACATCTTTAGTGTTTGCTGATGCTGCCCCCAGTGTTTCGCTTGTTATAGGGTCAAATGTCATATTTGAGTTGCTATCTTGCATGCGCTCTAGCAGTCACATTTGTCAACTGATTTCTTTCAGATTTTGTATGGAGGTCCATCATAGTTTAAACTCTACAGTTTTGGGTGATGCTGCCCCCAGTGTTTCGTCTTTTGTAGGGCCAATGGTCATAATTTAGTGGATAGCTTATGTGCGCTTTGCGGGTCACATTTCTTGACAGATTTCGTTCAAATTTTCTATAGAGATGCATTATACTCTAATCAACACACATATTGTCTTTGTGATACTGATCCTAGTGTTGACAATAGTCCAGGCCACTGGTGGCCATCTCTACGCCATCCTTTTGTTTGAGGGAGGGGAGGGGAGAGGAGAGGTTCTTTGACCCTCCTTTGATCAAAAGGATGACTAAAAAAATCGTTGCCAGTGCCGGGGGATACATTTCTATTTTTTTATTTATATTTCTGTCCAAGTTCAGTCTCTTAATCTTTAAATCCCCTGAAGACCTTGTATTTTTAATCCTATACTAATCTTTCTTGGTTTGTCTCTTGTTATTTAGTTGTTCTTCTGTCCTAGATCTTGTAAAGCTTCATATTTCTTGCCTCTGCATTCCGTTATGTCTCCTTTGTGTGAATTATTGTCTAGTTCTTTTTTTCTTTCTTTGTTGCTGCCCTACCTTACTGCCCTGTACTTCTTAATCTTCTTTTCATACCATTACAGCCCAAATAGACATCAAATACAAAATGTTATTACCATGTTGGTTCTTATATACATATCCATTTACCAAGAGAATTCAAATTTATATTTTCAGACAGACTAATCCATAATTTCAATGAAATTCCCAAAATTTATCATGTAAAAATAGATATCAGATGAATAACTTATACATGTAATTCTTTGGGTTTGGATATGCATGTAGTTTAAAAACAGTTATAGATATATTATGAATGATATTATACATTTGCATGTGTCTCTTTTATACTCCAAGGCAATGTCCTTGTTCATTTGGTGTTGCTCAACATTGATTTTCTAGACCAGCTGAAAAAGTATACAATAAGCTGTTGAGAAAGAGTCTTGTTTTAGGTGATTCTTTGAGATGTTTCCTGTATGGCATAAGGCTTTTATCAATTTATTTCAACCAAAAATGAAAAGACCATTGACTAATGGTTCTTCCTGGTATGACTCCCGGCAGTCGATTCTCGCTACTTCAAATATGCAATTTCGACGTAGAGCGCAATATTATGCATGGAAACGGTCCGCATTTTCGTTAACTTCACCTCCGGTCCGTATTGAAATACTACGGCTTATGAATAAAATGAGTGCTAAAATGCTTAATTTTTGGATCGCATCACATAAACCACTCAAATTTTGAAAATGCAACCAATTGTCTCAATAAATGATGGTATCTTTTCAAACATGTCGGTTAATTTATACTCAAACTGGAGGATTTTTGTAATACCTGTGTACATTTTCAATGCAAAAACACAAACACTTGTCGACCCAATCGGGATATTGTCAGCACGACAAACGCCATCTGTTTGCGAAATTGCGTATTTGGGGGAGCGAGAATTGTCACAGTGACTTCTTTTACTTTTGATCAAACAAAATGATAAAAGATTTCTGTCATACGAGACACATCACACAGAATCACACTTTTAATTAAGGTCATTGGTATGATTAACATGTTATTTAGTGAAAGATGATTTTAATTCATTGCTATTTTATCAAAATCAAACAAATACTTGTCACTATGATTTAAATGGTGCATGATTAAATACAAATAATTTAATGCAACAAAGTACAATTAGCCTTGTCTCTTCATAAAGATTATTAGAATATATGTAGAAATAAATATTCATTCTTCTAACTTTTGACCTTTGACCTTCTCCTTTTGTCAGTCCAAGAAGGTTGGTGAATTGTTGAAGGAACAAGAGGATGGTGGGAGGATCATTGCAGCTATTTGTGCAGGTGAGTTAACATTTCAGCCACTTGGTCCTTCTTTCCTTTGATTTCAAGTGGCTACAGCCCAGGAGAGTGACAGCCAACAGGACCAACATGTTGCTTTTGCTAGTGCTGACAATTTTGTGCAGTTTTGTGAGACTGAAATTGTCGGTTTTGTGAAAATTCGGAAAATTTATCTGAGGGTTTACAAGACTGCTGGCCTGCAAGACCGAGTCCATAAGTCCAGCAATGTCAGTTTGATGGGCAGTTGGTCTTGTGAGTTGGTCTCGTGGGCTGTCAGTCGACTGGGATGTCCCTGTTCAAGTTTACTTATTTTTTCTCTTAATCATTCAAAATAATCATTCTTTTTTTCTGATTTTGTTTGTAGCATTCACTCATTTCATGATGTCATCGCGATTGAATTGCCCATTAATACGTTTATTGTATATCTTTTCTTAGCACCCACAGCGTTAATGACACACAATGTTGGTATAAAGAAAACCATTACATCACACCCTGGAGTTAAAGAGAAACTAGAGAAGAGTGGTAAGATTTGTTTCTTTAATTCATTCGATGTTTTTTATTTTTGTTGGTATATTTGACATGATGTTTATATGTTTCCATATGTAATATACAACAATGCAGAAGAGAAAATGGAATTCCTGTAGAGAAGAGCAAGAGCAGGTAAAGGGGAAGAGAGAGAGAGAGAGTGAGAGAGAGAGAGAGAGAGAGAAAGAGAGAGAGGAGGGAAAAGAGAGAGTAAGTTGCTCTGATATATAAATTATCTCTTGCACCCATAGCAGAATGACACACAATGTTTGTGTAATAAAACACGTTGAAAAGAGAGATAATCATAAAAATCCTGATTTAATATGGAATGTACATCAAATTTGGTCAAGATTGCGAGACTGAACTAAACATTTTCTTTTTACAGATCTATTCACATACCTTGAGGACAGAGTTGTGCAATATAGGAAACTAATCACAAGCAATTTATTCTTTTTTGGTCTTTATATTTGCTTTATATTCCATGCAGTGTACTATATTTAAAATATCAGCATGGAATATTACTTCTTTGAAGTGATACTGCAAGTGGAGGTGTCGTGGTATAGTGGTTCATTCACTTGACTCTCAATCCAAGGGTTGAGTGTTCGAATCTCAGCCCGGCACTAGTGTCTTTTGGCAAGACATTTATCCACATTTTGCCACTCTCCACTCAGGTGTAGTAAATGGTTACCTGGCAGGATTTATTCCTTGAAATGCACTTGCGCTGATTACGGCTGCCGGAGCTAAAGCCAGGGTAATAATATCCAAACCCTTTGGAAGCACATAGAGACGTATGTATCGTAACGTGTTATGCGCTATACAAGAACGGAATAATATTATTATTATAATACTAATAATTTCCCTATAAGTAAACTTAACAATGACTTGTTAGTAGATTAACCAACACAATTACTGAATCATACAATTTGATTCACAGGTCTCTTCACTTACAGTGAGGACAGAGTTGTGCGAGATGGGAAACTGATCACGAGCCGCGGTCCAGGGACAGCCTTTGAGTTTACATTAGCGATTATAGAACAGCTCAAGGGTCAGGAAATGGTCAACAAGGTTGTACCGCCAATGCTCCTCAAAGTCTGAAAGGTGAGACTAGAATTATTTCTTTCCCCATATTTCTTGCTACCTCCAGGGTAAATTTTATGTCAAACTATTATAGTCAGAATGTTAAACAAGTTCAAAAGGATCTTGTAAACCATTATTAATTTCTACACATTTTTGTTAGTTTGTATTTTGTTTGGTTCAATCAGCCTATCTACTGCATTATATACAATTCTAGAATTAATTCTAGACTGTCTCTGTTAAAATGAGATTCCATACCATAACTCAACCTAAGCTTTACCATGCCTGGATTCTACCTTCATATTCCACAGCAGTACCACACAGGCTCTAATTACCGAGTGGTAGAATCGGCTACATGCTTGAAGGTACAAACAACTCACAGATCAAGAAATGAAGGCAAGTTTCCTGGTTGGTAATATGAAGTGATGGACAGATTGTCATGCTTCTGTGTTGTTTTCTTTCATTATTTCATCATCACATTCTTAAAATATTAAACATAAAGGCCATATCCCAAAAGTGGAATAGCAAAACCTGGCTTTACATTGTCCACTGAATTACGGAGCACTAGGTGTTACCTTAATCTATTTGTAATTCTCGCTACCTCAAATATGCAATTTTCGACATAGAGGGCAATATTATGCATGGAAATGGTCCGCATCTTCGTCAACTTCACTTCCGGTCCGTATTGAAATACTACGGCTTATGAATTAAATGAGTGCTAAAATGCTTAATTTTTGGATCGCATCACATAAACCACTCAAATTTTGAAAATGCAACCAATTGTCTCAATAAATCATGGTATCTTTTCAAACATGTCGGTTAATTTATACTCAAACTGGAGGATTTTTGTAATACCTGTGTACATTTTCAATGCAAAAAGACAAACACTTGTCGACCCAATCGGGATATTGTCAGCACTGCGCATGCGTGGTTTGCATGACAAACGCCATCTGTTGGCGAAATTGCGTATTTGGGGTAGCGAGAATTGTATTGAAATAGTACAGCGGCAGTGTGTTTATCTGCAAGTCCTAACATGGCAACTGGTCGCATCAATCGTAGAGGGCGTTGCTTTATCCACTGGTAGAGATCGATGATTCTAGACTTACTGATTCATGGAGTGCCAAGTTTCAATCCCTCCCATTCCTTAAAAATTACTGAAATAATGTAACAGAATAAATACAACAAATGAATCTGGTCATTAAATTACAATGAAAAAAGAAATGTATTCATGATTGAATGATTTGTGTACACATTTGTTTAGTTTTGCAATAATCCAGTTTATAATTAGTCCATGGTAGAAATGACTCTGATATGATCACAATTTATTTGTTTTGGTGGATGCGCTACTTGTGTAAAAAGTAAAATCGTACTGGTGAGCACATTGTAGTGCGTACAAAATGACAGCATATAAAGGTCAATTGTACTCCGTGCTAATGACCTTTATCTGCACATGCACAAATTGTAATTACGAACTGGCTTATTATGGTAACTTTTTCGAGATGAGGAGGTTGAAATTATGTTCTTTATAAATAATTGGACTAACTCAACCCTCTTTGGCCCAAATTCACAAAATAGGTTTATTTTAAACCATGGTCTAAACCATGGTGTAAATCTTCGCCGTTTGACTACATTAAAGGGAGTGGCAAGTCGTAATCCATGGGCCTGACCAGTTGGCCTGACTCGGGGAAATTCAGATACAATCAGGTCCAATTGTGCGCTACCGAAGGAATGTTATTGCCGAATTCCTCGCGTGATCGTTAACTCGAATCCCTACATACGTAACCGACCAATGAGATTCAAATACTGGAATAAAGAACGCGCGATCTTGTTTATTCAAATTTGGGTCAATGTGCGAACTTTTATTAGCTGCGCGCGATACATTGAAGTCGCTTTGAACTTTGATCCAGAGAAAGGAGCAGCCAACTGTAAAACCGCCCATAGATTGCGACTTGTCGCTCCCTTTAACATGTAAAATCATACTGGTGAGCACATTGTAGTGCGTACCAAATGACAGCATATAAAGGTCAATTGTACTCCGTGCTAATGACCTTTATCTGCACATGCACAAATTGTAATTAGGAACTGGCTTATTATGGTAACTTTTTAGAGATGAGGAGGTTGAAATTTTGTTCTTTATAAATAATTGGACTAACTCAACCCATTTTGGCGCAAATTCACGAAAGGGGTTTATTTTAAACCATGGTGTAAACCTTTGCCGTTTGACGAAATTAAGCGTATATAAGCGCATTACTGTCCACCCATTGGACAAGATGACATGCACGTTCTACGTTGATGGAGGTTTAAAGTAAACCTCTTTTGTGAATTCGGGACTTTGGGTCTAATCCTAGCCTAGAGTTTGCCCGTTTTCAAGGATACTGGCCAAATATATATATATAGGTAATATTCTATTTTGTTAGAGATTATAACATAGTATTTCTTAACAGGCATCATATTTTCTAGAATGTTAGAAAGAGTTTATAACATAGGAGTTTTTTGTTTAAATATTGATTCATCATACTGTGTCATCATATTTATTGCTTAGCACTTTGATAGGCCTGTAGCTGAGCTGGAATTTGTAGGTGTTGAAATTAGGGGTAACAGAACATGGGAGTCGGATGACTTTGTTCAGCTCCCTTACTATATGAAAAGAGGAAATTGTACATGGTAGTCTACAAAACAATGACCTTTGTATAATAATGATAGCTCTTGGTCAAGCTACAGTCTTTTTGTTTTCTTTTTTTCCTTTAATTTTCATCTAATGGGGTGGAACACCCAAACAGCAAAAGCTTAGCGCTGGATGGATCCACTACCATAAAAAAACATATTATGAATAATGATATACATAAACAATAAAATACATCTGAGATACATGTATGACAATATTGAGAGATTATTAAACAACTTGGTGAAGTAAAGGGCAATGAGTATAAAAGTCTCAAGCATGTTTACTGTTTCTGTATCATTTTGTAGTTTTATCTTCAGTTTGTTAAAATGGATAGTTTTTAAGTAGACAAGAATATCTGCATGGTTTCTATATTTAGAAACAGAAGCTCAGCATTATGATAAGTATAGGTCTTTATTCTGTTTATCAATCTTTTATAACAAATTGTGCTGAGAAGTGTCTAAGAGTATTGAAAATATCCTTATTTAAAACAAGACAGTAATGGAAAAAGAGTGTTTAAAGTGTAAAAGAACAATTACACAAACCTGCCATTCAAATGTTAACATATAGATGTGGTTTAACTCCTTGATTCCCTGTGTTTACATTACCTTGAATATATATGTGACACTGACTGTTCTAATGTGTACCAATCACCTAAAAAAATAATTTGTGTCCAGCTAGAATGTGTAATGTTAACCTCAAAACACTTTAGCTGACCTTCTATGGGTTAACGGTTCAGGAGTATGAAGAAAATAAATGAAAACATAAAACACCCTCGCGCTTCACCCAACTCCGTCTTCGGTTCCGCGTGGGCCTTACTTTGTGTGAGCGTGTACTCGTGCGTTGATTAGTCTACTCGCAAGTCCTTGTAATGTTCATTTAGGGAGTATTTAAACTTGCAATATCCCTTTATAGAATTGACATTTAAAGCTCATACTTTGAATATCGTATGTCAGCATGGAATCCCTAACATATAGAGCAAAATATTTTTGGGTGATTGGTTCAAAGCTCGTAAAACAGTTTTTCTTGTAAGAGTGGTTTCAGGAATGCTATAAGCATTTACTGGATAGTAGTAGACAGAGATATATAAACATGGATTGTTTACTCCTTCTAAAGGAGATTGGTATTAAATTATTTTATCAAATAAGAATAACTGTTTTCATGTTGTCCTTTATTCTAATGGCGCATATTCTCGAAAGCGGCCTAAGTTAAGCCTTTTTTGAGACAATTGACCACATTTTGTGGTTTGGCTCAATAACTTTTGATTCAGAGCCCTAAAAATATAACAGACACATCAGTAGAAAGAGCAAAAATTTCTGCACACACTGTGTCCATTTTTGTTGCATGACCATATTGTGTTTGATGCCAGGAATTCTAAAAAGGAGAATAAGCTTTAAAATCCTTAAAATTGGCAACACATTCAGAGGTTCAAATTCATTTTTTTTTTCAAAATTGGCAATTTTTCAACTATTAGACCAAGTTCCTAACCATGTATGTTGTTTTCAAGGGGTAACCTCGCTAGTGTGTGTGTGCGTGTGTAATTGGGTTTTTACAGACGTGTATCAATCAGATATGATTATTTACGTCTGGGACCGACCTTTAACGTCACCATCCGAAAGACGTGACTCAGTCTCGAACCTGGGTCCGCTGAATCAGTTTATAACTTCCACTGGTAGCTGGATTACAGGCGCACGCCACAACGCCCAGTTAGTCATAAGGGCCGCTATTCATAAGGACCACTTATTCTATCAATAACGCGTGACTAAATAAATAGCAGTTTTGTATGAATAGCGGTCCTTCTAAATAGCGAGCAAACCATAGACACATTACCTCGCTATTCATAAGGACCTCCTTTCATGAGGACAACTATTCATAAGGACCGCTATTCATAACGTGTGTTAAATGAATAGTGAGCGAACCCAGTTTTCAAAGACATTACATTTTATTAGAACCATGTAGCATTAAAAGAAAAATAGATTTGTTTTGCCAATTTGAAGAACAAAATGTGATCACTTTAGCCCTGAAATAATTTCTTTCATGAAAGGGTTAAGCCTGGCTTATCTTAGGCCACTGATTCATGGAAAGCCATTTGTCAACCCAAATATCCATATAAATTACAGTTATGTAACAAAATAAATATTTAAATATATTTTGTGCCTGTGAAATGAAGATCAGAAATCAATTTCATCAAGACAAGTATTTGTATTTGCATTTAGTTTCAGAACTATGGTGATATGTAAAGGCAGGCTCAAGAGGGTGACAATTTGGTGGCCTAAATCTACGCACTCAGGTGGGGCTTAAGCCTGGCTTTCGAGAATACCGACCAATGTCTTTTATTGTAATTAAATGTACATATATCATCTATTACATGCTTGCATTTATAAAAGAACATTCTCTTTTGCCTGAATTCACAAAAGAGGTTTATTTCAAACCGTGGTCTAAACCTCTGCCGTGGACTAAATTAAGCGTAAATAAGCGTATATAAGCGCATTACTTTCCGCCCATTGGACAAGAGGACACGCGTGTATTACGCTTCAGGAGGTTTAAACCATGTTTTAAAATAAACGTCTTTCATGAATTCAGGCAATTGAGTATATATGCAGTGTAGTAATGTTCAGTTCAGAGTGTATGGCCAACTTAGATCAACCTGGATGAAACAACGTGAATGTTGCTGTGTTGGGCAGGCAACCGACAAATATATGCCCCATTTTGTGTCCAACTAAACACGAGTTGGCCAAACACTGTGTAGCGGTGGTTCTGGATATAAAATGTAAAGAGCTCCCTCTTGCAACAGGTCCTGGAGAATCTTGTCCCTGTAGAAAGCAATGTTGTTCTTGGCCAGCTATGTTCTTGTCAAATCGGTTCCTGTCATATTCCTCTCTTTTATAAACTTCTCTCTTAAAGGGACAGCTTACCATGTCAAGTTTAAAGAAATCAGAAGTCTACCCCAAATTTGAGAGAAATTTTTAAGAGAAATTTAAGAGAATTTTTTTCAAAATTTTACTTAAGCTACCTCTTGTTGCTACTCCATGTGATATGTGTAATGTATTGGTACCCTTGGTCCTAAACTAATGTGTCAAGTTCAGTTTGGGAGAACATGTAGATAGACTAATTCCAACCAGAGAAATGTAGCTATCCATCTCTCATAGGTGTTTAGTGTACACACCACAGACTTGATTTCTGAAATTTTTTATTAAGGACTGGATGAGAGAGAGCTCCCTAAAGAGCCAGGTTATTGTCATGCTTTTACTAGGGCTCGCAAGAAAATAACCCAAACTTGTTAGAATAGTCACATAAAAGTGTTTTTTCACCTAAAAATTTGCAAAGTATTCCATATGCCATCATCAACATTACAGTGTAACATTATGTATAAGCATAAATATGTACCTCGTATTAGTCAAGCATTTCCTGTTTGTATTGATATTTAAGACACTTCAAAGTGCGTTTATTATGTGCTAAATGGTTTTATGACATCCGTGAAGTATTAATGATAATCATTACTGTGATCAGTGATGTACTTAGTGGTGTGGGGGAACCCCCTCATATACCCACTCATTATAAAGGGAACTAAATCATCTACATGTAGTTAAGTGATCTATGTAATGGTTTGGAACTAAAATCCAAACGGTATTAGATTGCACGTTCAGGATATATTCCTGATGTTTTCGCTCGGTTTATAATTTTTGAATAACTAATACATGACTGTGTCATTACATTTAGGATCTTAGATACATCTTCAACACACCAACTCACATGTTCTTTCCAATTTATTTCAGGGTTTGATTAAGGAGCCATTTTTCTTCATGCTCAAATGCTTTGAAGATTTTCATAATAAAGCCAGTTCGTAATTAGAAGATGGCGCAAATTCCCCTGATATGTATGCGCATGTGCATCTGTTTTGGTGGATACCCTTGTTGTGTATCAATTAAAATCACATTGGTGGGGGCATCATGATGCACACTCTTAGACAGTGTATAGAGGACATTTGTATTTGTACAAAATGACCTTTATCTGTTCATGTACATTTTATAATTATGAACTTATTCAGTTAGTGAAAAGGTAATTGGATTGAATTGAAACATTTTGAATATTTTAATATCATCTTTCATTCGTCTCAAGAGATGCCTGATATTTTGATTCTCATGTTTTCAGATGAATTTAATATAACTTCAATTTTGAAAGAAACTCCAAATCAAGGGTGCTGGTCTTTTCTGTCTATGCCAAAGTGCATTGTACTGCCATCTCTCAGACATGTCAGTGGTTTCAGTGTAAATGTTTGTCCACTGTCCATGGGTATTATACATGTATGCAGATTGCTTTGGGAAATTGTAATCCATGCAAATCTAACGCCCTGCAACCAACCCCTCCTTCACTGTATAGGCAGTGGAGTAGGGGATCCGAGAAGGAACCAGGGATTGGTCTGTTAGCGGGTGGTTCCAACTCGGTGAGGGGTTAGTCAAAAGACCACCGATTAAAGATTTTAAAGGTATTAACATAGAAGTGTATGTCAAGAGGACAAAAGGACAAAAAACGTAGGACACGAGTGATTAAGGTGTCGTGAAGTATTTATTTAAAATTAAACTACAGGTCGCTGACCTCTTCCAAACCACTTATCCGTGATGTAATAAAACAACTTTCCTTATTATATCTCAACAACCCCATGAACAAAGTATATGTTTATAATTGGTAGACAAAATTAAGTCATTTATAAATCAGCTTCACTATTCACTTAATAAGGGGGAAAAGGAAGGGGGATAAGTTAGTGGGGCAAATGAAATTATTAAGATTTGTGGCCACTAAGATGCAACGCGGTTGTTTAATTGCGCGATATCGCGACTTATACTGACAAACTGAACTTGTGACAGTTGCTGACGGCGGGGGCGATAATGCGGGGGCGGGAAGGATGATGACGTTAGACACGAGATGATGCTGTTGATGACGATTGGAAGTACTAGTAGCGTCTGTGGACAGGAGAACGAAGAACGTAAAAAGGAACGACAGGAACATTGTCATGATTGTATAACAAGTAGCTGGAACGAATTACTTTACGGGATGAAACAGGAACAATCAGGAACAAATTAACAGGATCAATCATGAACAGTTAACAGGAATTAATAATCAGGAACGAATTAACAGGAACAATCCGGCCACTTGCTTCTCCAATACTGTAGATGTTGCAGAATCAAAGTTCAGTTTATCAGTGGACGATGTATGAAATTATACGACTTGCAAAGGTTGTCCGAACTTAGATGAAATCGAGATACATGTGTTAGTTGAAGATGTACAGGAGGGAAAAGATGGGTCAGAATAGTTCTGCCACTCCATCACATTCTTTGACCCCTTGGACTTCCTGGCCACCTGTTGTTTTAATTAAGCCCTTCTCAGTTTTGTTTATACAGGTTGGGAGATTATCCTCTTCCACTGGCCTGGACATAATAACTTCTGGTCATTTCATTATGTAAGCTACATTCTATGAGGATAAAATATCTCTAATCCCCTTATCACAGGAACTGGATTTTTTTGAGAAAAACAAGATTATATTCCTTTCCACATGTAGATTTGCTAGTCCTGAACAAATCAAAGTGGAGAGGGATTGGATAGAGAGAGAGAGAGAGAGAAGAAAGAATCGAATTGTCTAACTCATAGAGATAGAGAGGGAGAGAGATTGGGTATAGAGGGAGAAGAGAGAATAAATTGAAGTGGCTAAGTTCCCTATTGTTATACAAACACGTAAATTATTTTTCAACTCCTATTTTGAAATGGGATAAAAGGAGGCAGCAGCTTAGAATCATTAGTATCTTGCTATTTATCACTTAAATCAAAGAAATTAGGTGAAAACTTGTGTGGGCTTTAAGCAGTTGCATATTAAAGCACTTTTATTCCATCCCTCTCCTGTCTTTGGGGAAAAATATGATTTTTTTTCTCTCTTCACATATTAAAAGACAATAATTCATTCAGTAAAATTTGGTCTTCCATAAAGTTGATGTACAACAAACATGAACATGAAATCTTGTGGCTTTGTAGTTCACAAAACTTTTCAAAGTTTGGGAAAACCATTCAAAACAAAAGCAACATCAACCAAGAACTTACTGAAAGTTGAACAAAATATTGTCCATCGAGTTAAATGATCTTGCAATTTTCTGTGTTGCCAATTTAAAGATGTTGATGCTTATTCTGCTTTAAAGATTCCAATGACATGTTACTTGTACATCAACCAGTAGTAGATTTAGGGAGGGGGGTACAACAAGGTCATGACCCCTCTCTTTGAAAGTCAGTTGCCATACCTTTACTACTAAAAAAATTGATCCTTAATTGTAGAATTTTTTTAATTTGTGCACCCATTGTTTAAAAAAACCTGTATAAATCTGCCCCCTGATGCAAGAACAAATGTATACATATGACTTTTAAAGTAGAACACTCAAGAAAATCACAAATATGGCAATTAATGTATTAACTAGAATTTGGGAAGCTTACAGATGGCAATCGTATAAGTTTTATGTCAACTGCGTATATGATGATTATAAAAACAACATAAATAAAAGCTCTTCTCAGCATGTGGAATATCCGAGGATTCGCCAGAAATATAGCGATGTTTTGATGTCGTCATACGAGGGATCGATCCTGCTTAAGCAGACGACGTCCTATAATGAATGAACGTAATTGCAATGCAATTATTTATCAAATTATAAAGAGTTTGGTACATTTAAACATGACCTTATTTCACACCATTCTAAAAGGGAAAGTGAACTGATTCTGATAACATAAACCGTTTGATTGTAAATACACAGGAGAAGGGTCAATGATCAATGAAATAAACCCCATTTTCAAATTGAAAAGCCCTGCGAATAATAGCTGGATGGTATTCGTTCCCTCTTGAAACGCCGAACATGCCGCGGTGCAAGCAGCTGAAAATACAATGGCGTCTTATTTTGTTTACAAGTGACTGATTCCTTTATTTTTTTAACGCTGCATTTTTCATCAAAATAATACCATACACGAAGTTAAGAGTGAGGCAACAGACTAACATTAAGACTGACGCTAGTCAAGTAAGAGAAATAAGTGAAGAGGAGATGACAAAACAGGCACTGAAAAATGTGTATAATGTTATGGGACATCGTCTGCTTAGACAGGACTCGCCCCTCTTGTGTCGTCACACATCTCAGCAGCGTTCAAGGAGCTTTTCAGCTGCTATATCGGGGGCTGTATTTTACCGTTTTATAATTGATAATAATCATTAATTCAAATGTTTCCAAGCTTTAAATTTGGATAACCTTGTTTAATTTATGCCATCTATGCAATAATAAGTATTAAGCCAATATTTAAAATCATTGGTGTTCTACTTTAATCTTCTACCTTGTATACATTTAAGTGACAGTAAACTGAGGCTCCTAAAGAGCGCCATCTTTCAACAGGATTTGATAAGTGTCTGTGTCTCTCATTTTCCCATCTTTCCCCATTCTAGTTTGTAAAAGTTTGTTATAATGTATCTGCACACAATTTTCGACAATGCCAAGTCAAAATTAATAGTTTGAAATATAAAACTGGCCTATTATCCAAACAAGCTGTTTGTCAAAA
This sequence comes from Heliocidaris erythrogramma, assembly GCA_025617745.1. Lineage (NCBI taxonomy): Eukaryota > Metazoa > Echinodermata > Echinoidea > Camarodonta > Echinometridae > Heliocidaris > Heliocidaris erythrogramma. The sequence goes on along the minus strand of CM046865.1, from coordinate 36,537,586 downwards.
TTCAAAATAAAATGCAATTCATTTTCAAATTATAATCTTAATTTAGCAATCACTGTAAGATGGCGCTGTTCAAGTTCCGCCGGTTTAATGCTATTTTAAGTCATTTTAAGCATAAATTACATTCAGAGGATATGTATCAAACATGGACAGTGTGTGGCTTGTGGTTTGTACTGGGTTTAATGTATTACAACAAAAATCAGGAATATTTTCTCTTGTAATTCTATCTCATTTGAGTCAGTTTTAGCATTTTTAATCAAAAGCTAACTACATGAACATAGACAGTGTCATAACTGGAGAGTACATGTATGTGGCATGTGGTTTCTTGTGGGTTAATGTTAGACATGTCTGTTCTGGAGACGAGTGGGAACATTACACTTCCTGTCAAGAGGAAAACATGCAAGGGTAACGCACTTGTGTGAGGAAGAAAATATGATGCACCCTATCCATGTCATAGTCTAGTCTACATGTTCTGAATTTATTTTCCCTTATGATTAATAACTTACAAACAGCCTATTAATTGTGTGAAGTTTGGCAAGACTATATCTAAGACGATAATTCATGGTAATACGTAATTAAGATTTATGAAGGGTAAATTTTGTACTAAAATGAAATGTCATTTCCTAAAATAATCTTAAGCAAAATTGTTTTTGTGCTGATATAAGACTAGCACTGTGGCTAGCAGACAGTTGGATAAATGTTTCAGTGCTGTCCCCAAACTCTCTGACTAGCAACAAAACAAAGTTCACATATTTTTTGTAGTCATCTGTTGCTCCCAAATTCTCTGACAAAAAAGGTATCTCTTTTTTGCAGGTTCCGAAAATGACTCCCCTATGGGGTAAATAATGTGTGCTTTGGGCATGCTACATTAGGTTTTGCCAGGGGGAGGGGTGGAGGGGGGGGGGGGGGGGACTTGCCACTGTTTTCATATCCTTTTATCCAACAGGAAGTGCCATTGTTCTGAATCCAAAGTCTGCTAGCACAATGATATATGCATACAGCTTGATCAAAATGGCCCAAAGAGAAGAGATTCCTTAATGCCAAAAATATGGGATTATCTTTTCATAATCTGTGTCTATCTTTAGATCATACATATAACATCACTTGGTTACTGAGCAGATAAACATATAAATACAATATTTAGTCAATAGGAACCTAACAGCAGAAGAAAAAGGTTTTGATTGGCAAGGAGAGGTATGATTGACCTTGATCATATGATGTATGAAGGTCGGCAAATAATTCATTGACGATAGGAAAAATTGATCTTTCTTGCTGGAATTAGAGGGGCGTAACATTTTTGTTGTTGTTGCAATATTTGTGTGGAAAGCATTGTTTCATCCGTGAGCAATCAAAAAAAGAACTTATTTGGCTTGTGTGCCGTGATCCTTTGAATACAGTGCCCCTCACTGATTTCATTTTCCCCTTCTTGTTTCTATGCATTAATATTTTGTATCATTTTATATCTTGCCTTCTCTATTTGTTAGTGTGCCTTTGTATGTATATGTATATCTCAGCTGTGAAGCTCTGTTTCATTGTCTCATATCTTCTTATATTCTTCAATCTCATCAAGTAACCTAACATTTTACCCTTCTAGTTTTTACTGGATTTCTCTCTCTCTCTCTCTTATTTTAACATAAATATTCAATGATTTATAGCCAGATTGATATATCATTATAAAGATTGTAGCACCAGATTACTGTGAGTTTCTAAACTCTGAGTTTAATTCAGAAAGAAATAGTAATAAATGTTCAGAAAATTATACATCTGGAATGAAACAATGCAGAAATGCCAAATCGAATCGACTGGACAGCTAGCAATGACGTCTATGAGGCAGGTGCGTTTCAATCTTTCTATTGATCTGTAAATCGCTTTTACATTTAAATCAGTGATCTTCTTTATTCATATTCAATTTTTTTCAATTATTCCCTTTTCATTGTGAAAATTCACCAAAAAATCTATTTATCTTCGGATAGGTTGATGACTTCCGACTAGACAAGTTTTAAGGTATTCATTCATTTAATTTCAAAGAATAGAATTTATTGATGCAATGAAAAGCATCTAGATATATGGTAGCAAGAAAAAAGAGAATGAATAGTACAGAAATGTCAGACAATGCTTGAGAATCGCCCAAAATAACAATAGAATTTTGTTGATGTACTCTCCATATGTGTTTGGTGATCAATGGAAATTGTAAATACAATGTACTTTGAGTTCACTGACACTACTCAGTATCTATTAAAGGTAACAAATTCTGGTTATGACAATGCCTTTTAATAGAAAATGTCTTAAGTGTAGCAATCACCTAAAAAAATAATTTGTATACAGCTAGAATATATAAAATTAACCTCAAAACACTTCACCTGGGCTTCTTTGGGTTTACGGTTAAGAGTATGAGGAAAATAAAGGATTGCATAAAACCCCCTCCGAGTTCGGTTCCGCGCTGGCCCTTATTCTATGCGAGCGCGTAAGGGTGCATCGCCTAGTCTCCTCACAAGTCGCTGTAATGTATATTGAGAGTGTTTCAACCATATCTCTTTATAGAAGTTATATTTGAAGCCCATATTTTGAATATAGTAGAGCAACATGGAGCTCTAACATATGTAGCAAAATAATTTTTTTGTGATTGGTACACTTTAAAGTCATTCTACATTGTTATCATGCAGTTTATTGATTATTTGAAGCAGTAAAGTGTAAAAAAAAATAACAATTTGCAAAACAAGCTTGCCAAAAATCATACAAAATGAAAAGCACCAACTATACTGTCAATAAGACTTCAAGTGTATATTATTGGATAGCATGTCAGCCTTAATTTCCTCATTTTTCATGGCTCATTACACAACAGTTATACAGTTTCTATCTAACTCAATTGGGCAGCTACATCAGTTGTTTGTTTTCTTTCAATCATCTCAATATACCAGTATATTGTTTGTTGTTATTGTTGTTTTTGTAGAATGTCCTTTTTTTGTTGTTTATCATCGTTGCCATAACTGTACAATACCTTTAAAGAGAATGTTGTGTTCTGGGAAAGGTAAAAAATAATTTGTGAGTTTTCTCATTCTCTTTGTTAGTTTGGAAGATTATCATAGTAGAAATGTCCCCTGAAAAGGATTGCTCTTCAAAAGCCCTCGCACATTCAAACTATGACTTGAAACAGCTGAAATGTTCGAGCCGAACATTTGTGTGTAGTCCCATATACACATTTTTGTGTGCAGTGCATGTGACTCTCAGCAGGATTTCCTATCATTTTGGTGATTCCAAAACCTTACAGCATACACCAAGTCTTATGTGCTATGAAATCAACCTTTCCCAAATGCTTTGAGACAGTTTCTTTCACAATTCAATCTCATGACCAGAACTCAACTTTATCTTTAATAACAATAGAGAGAACAACAGTTCATTCTTTTTGTACATTTTGAAACATTACATAATTTTGCCGATATCATATATCTACTTTAGAGCACCAACACATATACATGGACTAATGGGACTTTGTTTTCATTAAACAACATACATGTACCAGTTTCTATTTCTGCATTTTCGTTGCTTATCACACATCAATAGTACAATTCTGTCAAACTTGATTGGAAGTTATTTGTTTGTATTTTGTAGTCTGTATACAGTCTGATTTTACTAGTGTTCTTCTTTTCCACAGACTATCTCTATTTGTTTTTATTATAACCAGAGCTGAACAGTACCTTTAATGACGATAGAGAAAAGAAACAATTCATTCTTTTTCTCCCGTAACTCCTGTCTATCAAATGCTCAATCACGTTTGATGGATGACTGAAATGTAACAAAGCTTACTCACAAAGCAAAGAAAAGAAACAAACTCACATAAAATGACTAATTCAAGCCATGGATCGCTGGTCATTGCTCCCCTGTCAGGACAAAACCAAATATATGACACACGCCATTGTTCCAAGGGGGGTAAACAAGTGGAGTGGAGTTATCAATAGCTTCTCATGGAAGGAATTATATTTAATCATCAATTATTGTTATGATATCAATGGCATTTTTGTGTATTGATTTGTTATCATTTTAAGGCTGTAATACACCTTACAAAAATGTAAGGAATTTAAAGATTTATCATTTTTGTAATGAATGATACCATTTACAAAATATTGTTCCAAGAAAAATAAATTTGGGTACCAAATAGATGTTGTTTCATTATTTGGTAAAATGAACTGCCACCCCCCCCCCCCCCCCCCCCCAAAAAAAGAGAAAGCTGTGGAAGATGTAACTAAATATTTTGATAGCCTTGATTTGTTCTAAAGTTTTCCACAATGGCTTGATATTTCATGCACTTGTTGAGGTGTAATTTGAAATTCTGATATGTTAGCTTCTAAAATGATAGATTTTGAGGAATATCAATAAGAATGGCAGCTTGTGTATTGTTTATTTAATATAATATCATAATTGTTGAATTCCTCATATAATATTTCAATTACATTCTTCTGGGCTTACTTCAAACCACTGTATGAGCACGTTTACGTCACACTACACTTCCTTTCGTGAATACTAAGCTCTAAATTCACTAAGGGTAGGGTGTTTACACACTTTGTGAAATACCCCCCTCTTTTTGGCGAATCTACGAATAAGGGGGGGGGGGGGTATTTTACAAACATTACACCCTACCCTTCATGAATTTAGCACTTATTATTCACAAAAGGTTGTGTAATGTGACGGCGTGACATGAACGTGATCACATGATGTTTCGAAGTAAGCCTTCCTCTGGATTATGAGGCAAGCATTTTCCCCAAGATTTGTTAATCTTAAATTTAGTGACAAGGTCTATGACACATGCTTCAGTGACAATTGCTTTGTGTTGAATTTACTGCAGTAGCAGAATTCTGAACTTTTAAATCCTGGGCCAAACACTCTACCTAAACCTAACCCTAAAACCTTACCTGGAAACCAAGCACGACCCTAACACTAATATCCTTGATGAAATAAAGCCTTGAGCAATTGTTGCATCACACCCACCCGAGCATAAACAAAGATTGTCATTGATACCCCTCCCCCCCCCCAAAAAAAAAAAAAGAATGTCGGACGTCATCGATAATACTAGATTATCAACTTTCATTCTTCTTCATATTGTATGGCCTTGCTTTGTTCTTGGTCGTTCTCCTAATCCTTTCCCCTTTGCTTCTATAAAGTTATATGCATATATGGTAAACAAATATTTATTTTTATAAAAATATTAATTATCAAAATCTGCATTTGTCAAGATAAAGAAATTTGTTAAGATTTAATTTGCTTTATTTGAATACAATTTTTCAGCATCATTTCACAAGAATCTTTTTTCAAACTGCCTAAAATAGAGATGTAATTCACATCACATTGAAACACCACATTTCACGTACTGGTAGCTGTTTTTCATTGACAACCTCAATGAATTTAGCCCAGTTTAGCAACTTATGGGCTTCTCTATATTGTTTGGCTTTGCTGGGTTCAGTTTGTGGTTCTGTAAAAACTGTTGTTTATTTTGCGAAAGAGAGCAAGATGTGTGTATTTGTCTACCTCGATATCCAGAATGTGATCATATACCCCTTTCATATTATTGAGGTACAATTAAATTGATTTAAAGACACTGAAGAGTTTGATGGAAAGTCTGTTAAATAGGACATTGTAAAAGTTCAAATGAATAACAAAATATCAGAGTTGTAACGTGCTACTGTTGTCTGTGTCTGTGTCATTCAACCAGGTCAAAATTATGATAGGGATGAATAAATACAGGTCAAATGGGAGTGGTAATATTATTTGGGTGATTTATTTATGAACACTTAAGGTATTTTTGTATATCCTTTTGCTTTTTTGTCTCTTTTGGATTGCAATTAGGCTAATTAGACCTATCCTTGCTTTCCTTTTCTTAATATAATCCTTGTGTTATTTTACTCTACTGTCATTTCTGGCCACGTTTTCCTCTTCTTAAAAATTGTTTTTCTCTTTTTCATTTGAGACAGCTTGGTCTGTTTCACTCTCCTCATTTGACAACTTCCTTGTCCTTTTTTCTCTTCCTTGTTCTCCTATCCCTTGTGAGTTACTTTTATCTCCTTTTCTTCCCCTTCTTCTTTTCATTCTCCTCCTCCATTTTTTCTTTATCTTTGTCAATTTTTGTCTTCTTCATCTTTTCTTTTCCTCCTTTTCTTCTTTTTTCTTTCCCCTTTTTTTTCCTACTACTATATGTACTACTACTGATAATGCTAATGCTACTGCTATACTGCTACTGCTATACTGCTACTGCTACTGCTACTGCTACTACTTCTACTGTTACTTCTTCTGTTACTTCTTCTTCTACTACTCCTACTGCTGCTGCTGCTACTACTACTGCTGTTAATACTTCTTCTTCCTCGTCTTGTTCTTCAGATTTTCCTATTCTTCCTGTTATTTTTCGTCATTTCCATAAAGGGACAGTCCCTTTTGATTATAACATACAAATATGACCAGTATAAACAAAAATTATTCTCTATTGTGTTCTTATTGCAGGTCAGTTCCGTAGTTAGATACAGTACCTTGATACATGCACAAGTACGTGTGGGGGAATATTATCTGAATGTTATTGTAATAAAAAGCTTGATCCAAATATAATTGCCACCATTTACTTCCCAGATCCAGGTCAGAGTTTGCCCCCGAGAATTAGGTCCCCAAATCCAGTTTTCCGGGGCGCTGCAAAATCTAGAAAGTGAACCTTTGTGCTCCCCCAGTTGCTTGTGTTTACCCTAGACAAACAGCAATGGGGGCACATTACGCACCCTAAGGGGGTCACCATGCACCCCTCATGGATATTTAGAGCTGGATTAATGAAAAATTGTTTTGATTTGAAATGGGATTTCATTATGGAGAGGTGTTGTAAGGCATGGCTTTGGCATAGAATGTTTGATATCTTATGCACAGTAATGAGGCTATCAATGTCAGTTTTAATATTCCTGTTTTGATGCAGGTTTTAATCCTTAGTCGGAAAGAATTTGGGCGTGGATACAAACTTGTCGAGAGCGCAAGAACCAGTTGTGTTGCTCCTGAATGTATTAGAACTTCTAATTATAAGAACTTATGGAAGTTTTTACCTTTTCATGCTCTTTTATCCAAGTCAGCTTAAATTGATACCTCTTTCCCCAAATCCTCCATCTTCTCCCTCCTTGGACTAAATACATTTAAGCAGAGTTGGGACATTCGAAGAAAACAGTACTTAAAATGATATGATGGAGAAATAGAAAATTGTTCTTACAACGAGCAAGAGAAATCGTACATCATTTCAAAGTGAAAAAAATGTCCTTCATTGTCATATTATAAAAGAAAAAAAACATCCATATTAGAAAAAGAGAATCATAAGAAAATCAATTTAAAATATCTGTATTGTATAACTGTGTCCAGTGGGATGTACCTTTTGAATTATAGTAATATTTTTTATTATTCTACAAATATTTGTGTCCTTCAGCAGTTGGCATATTTCTCAGCTGTTGGCATTTTGTTTATTTGGATATGAATAGATCGAGCAAGGATGTAACACACCTTCACTTATCTTTATGTAAATATACAAATTCATTTATTCATATTTATTATTTATTATACAATATTAAAGCAATCTATATTTGAATGCATATATACATTTGTTCATGGTCACAATATAATTTGTTTATAATCTTTGGGTGATCTCATTCCTCTCTGTATAATTGCATAGCAAGATTGTGTACCATGCTTTGGGATGCATATGAGTGCATTGTTCCTTTGTTTGTGCTACTAAACTTTGGCCATGAATTTGCTCTGCTATCAAGCTCTGTTGATGTTTCGTCATTAAGGTGACCAGCGCTAAATGTCTTATTTTAGATCCAGGCTGTTATATATAATCTTCTTTTTTTACGCCTCCGCCCTAAGGTGGTGCCGGAGGCATTATGTTTTCGTGTTGTCAGTCCGTACGTAAGTCCCGCTTTCTCGTTCTCGCGATAACTCAAGAACCACATGAGGTATGAACTTCAAACTTTACACTTGGTGCTAGTATGTATCACCATAGGAAGACGATCTGATTAGATATTGGGGTATGTAGGTCAAAGGTCAAAAGTCACAGAAGTCAATTTCTGAAATTGCAAGTGTTAGCCTTTTTCTAATAACTCAAAAACCATTTGAGGTATGAACTTCAAACTTGGTGCTAGTGTGTATCACCATAGGAAGAAGATCTGATTAGATATTGGGGTACGTAGGTCAAAGGTCAAAGGTCACAGAGGCCAATTTCTGAAATTGCAGGTTTTAGCTTTGTTAACGTGATATCTCAAGAACCATTTGATCCATTAACTTCAAACTTGGAACTAGTATGTATCACCATAACGAGACAAACTGATTAGATTTTTGTTCACGTAGGTCAGAGAGGACAGGTCATAGAGGTCATTATACAGGTGTATGTGAAACTAATCTTTTTTTACCTTTGTTATCACCATATCTCAACTATTTTGTATTCATGACTAGGAGGAGATAAAGTGATCAGACTTTTGGGTTATAAGGTGTAAGGTCAAATGTCAAAGAGGTCAATTAATATGTAATTAGAGGCTTTTTATTCTGGTTATCACAATATTTCAAGAACAGTTTGAGCCATCAACTGAATTTAGGCGGAGGCATATAGGAGACGCAGTCGCATTCATTTTGTTTCTTGATGATAACACTATTGTTTTTTCTATATAACATTTCTTCTCCATAATTAGAAGCAGTACTTTTTTTTCATAAGAGTATTTTTATTTGAATTATTTTTAGGAGGATTACAATTCATGGACTCCTTGATTAAATTTTGTAGGAAATTATGGTTTTTGCACACCATTACCAATGGTAGGCTATTTTTCTGCTTAATTAGAAATATTTCTTTTTTAGAATAGAGTATTTTTATATGAATTATTTTTAGGAGGAATAAAATTTACAGCCTCCTTAATTAATATCAAAGGAATTCATGGTCTTTTGCACACCATTGGCAGTGGTAGGGTATTTTTGTTCATAATTAGGAGCAGTATTTGTTTTAAATAGAATATTTTTAAATTTTATTTTGAGGAGGAATAATATTCACAGAGTCCTTGATAAAATATTAAAGGATAATGTTTTGCACACAATTGCCAATGGTAGGCTATTTTTCTGCATAATTAGGACCAGTAATTATTTTTTTTAAGAATAGAAATTTTTTCCCAGTTATTTTGAGGAGGAATGATATTCACAGCGCATTTAATTAATGATTTTTTTTAATTTGATTTTATTTAATTTTGTTGTTGTATTGTTTTTGTTGTTTTTTTTTTTTTTTTTTTTTTGGAGGGGGGCGCTTCTACAGGCAAACCTGAAGATCTTAAAATCTGAAGAGAAAGAAGCTGAGCAATTTTCTAAACTTTCTGATTTACAGTTTGCAATGAGAAACATTGTTGAAGGAAAACAAAAGACTGGCATTTATAGTCAGGTGGTTGATTAAGCAAGCTTTGCTATACTTGACAGTATATACACTGATAAATCACACAGTCCTATAATAATAATAATAAACAAGCATTTGTCAAGCGCCGTCAATCTAGTAAACTATTCCGAGGCGCTGTATATTATTACCCCGGTCATTGGATTCTGGCACGCCCGCACACAGTGTATGCACATTCTCCACTCCCTGGGGAGCATTCCAGCATTCCTATATATGCATGTCTGTGTTGGTGATTTTCAGTGTATCTGATTTACTCTCTGAAACAAAACAGTGAATTTTCACTCTATTTTCACTTCCCTGGGGGTCACATCAGTGATCAATCAATGTTTTGTAGAGAGTATTACTGCAAGTTTCTTGGTTCAAACCACCTACCGTTACTTTCTGGACGTCAAACAATAATATTCAGAATTGTTCTAGTCAGTTCATTTCAGAGTGCAATGAGAGTGAAATGTCGGCAGATGGTCTTTGTATATAGGTTCAATGGGAAACTTGCTTCAAGGGAAACAAACTTGTGGTCTTTATAGACTGGTCATGTCTTTCTATACAGCGGGTTGCTATTTAAAGCATATTTGACTGTACTAAACATTATTACTCCACCCTACTTCTAAACACTACCCCATTGTGTATGATTAATGCTTTTGACCTCATTTTTAATTAGCCATGAATGATCACTGACCTAGTTTTAAGCTGGAAGTACTACAACACTCCAGGGTACTTTTGGGGGGAAACAACCCAGAAGAAAAATAGAAACGGCCTCAATTCAAAGACTTCCTGAGAGAACTGCTCGTTAAACAGGGCAAGAATAAAAAATAGTATTGATACAATACAGAAAGCTGCCCCCATGCAGGATAAAACGTTGTCCATATTCACACAATGTAGCGCAAGAAGGTCACTATTTATGCCAGCATATATACAACATATATGATTATCCTTTTCACAGTTCACGTGATTGAAAAGACCATATATATGCTAGGTCAATGCAATCAATGGCTTGAATCCATGAAAGAGATTTATTTAACCTATGGTTTAAACCTCCATAAGCGTAGTACGCGCATGTCCTCGTGTCCAATGGGAGGATAGTAATGCGCTTAATTACGCTTGTACGCTTATTTTAATCCACAGCGGGGGTTTAAACCATCGTTTAGACCATGGTGTAAGATAAACATCTGTAGTGAATTTGGAAAAGTAAGATTTGCTTCAATTGGTCATTTGATCCCCACCCCCCCCCCAAAAAAAATCATTTAAAGGGATACTCAACCGCAGATTGTGGACGTTTTTATGCCGTGAGAGGGCAGCGTGATCGTTAACCTGATCATGCCGTTGCCCTGCGGGGCGCAAGCTTCGGCTAGATTGGTCGCCACACAACATGCACGCTCCGCCTGCGCTCAAGCTCTCGTGCGAGATTCGTTCAGCTTCGTGCAATCCGAAATGTAATCCCAGCAGTCCGACGCACAAACTTTGTGTATGAGCGAACGGGGCTTACGCAAGCCTGACTTTCCCCACAGCCGCCCTGTGGCGTATCCCTTTAATATGGCCTGACTGATGTAAATATCTTTATTCTATTTAAATCCACAATGAAACTTTTCTTAGTGACCACCTGTCTGTCAAAGCCACATTTTACCTTATAGACCCTGGGAGGTGTTTCATAAAGCTGTTAGTAAAGTTATGCATGACTTTACTAACAACTTGAATATGAAGTGCCAGATAGGATGCCCAAAGTTTTTCCTGATGTTTTAACAAAGTGTGACTGTATCTTCAATAACCGCAATTAAATTATCGCAAAAATACACTTTGCATTAAAAATGTTTGTGATAAGAATGTTAATCTACATCTACACAGTTCAACTTTAGTTGATGCAGTTAAAAATGATTGAACATCCTATTTGGCTTGTCGTATTTAAGTCATTCGTAAAGTCATATGTAACTTTGCGAACAGCTTCATGAACCCCCCCGTACTTAAAGACAAACTGCCTATAGATGTGGCTTTCCTTATCTGCTGAAGGGGCATTTATGTTTTAACTATATTTACATAATTTGACCATTTTATACTTGTATGTTTTGGGGTACATGCTAAAAGTTTCAATCTGACAACTCTATGGAATCTAGTCATTCATCTGTCAGTATTAATGTAGGCAGATTTATCAGCAAGCATCAGAGGAGCTCCTTGAACTGTACATTGTATAGAAGAATAGACCTATCCCTGCCAAATCTATCCCCGTCTGACCCCCTGTTTCATTATATTCCAGTCTATACATATTAATGTAACTACTTAAGGGGAGAAAAGTGCAACCATGAGCAATGCTAAATGAATGGGATTAGGGCCCGCCCATTTTTCTAGGTCATCTCATATTTCTATAAAAAGCCTATCTAACTATATAGGTATTGTTCAATATAGAATTTGCTGTGCTGAATTACTCATATTTATTGTGTATACTTGGATACTTTTTAAAACCAAATTTTATTTACTTGTTATCTCCATTTCTCTTTGTATGTCTATTTGTTGTTTGTTTGTTTGTTTGTCTTTCTGTCCATCAATCAAGGAGAATTTTGTGTGTGTCCTATGAGGCCTAAATATCCATAACATGGATGAATGACACTTTCCACAATCACCACACCTCACAATGCTGGATTTATTTCCAAAACACAGCATTTTGAACTTGAATTTGGCTACTCACCGCAAAGTCAGCAGGAAATGTACAGAAGTTCTATACCATTGTCTATTCATGTAGGTTTTAAGCATAATGGCAGCCAGAAGTCTGGAGAATACTTACATTTCAAGGTTCCTCTCAACTTTACATATATATCGGGTGTCCCCCAATAAGCGGAACGACAGGTTTTGAATACTTTGCCTTCAAAAAGGTAATATTATTATATATCATTGGGTAAAGCATCTTCTACCAAAGAGAATGATATCAAGATTATTGAATTTGGTTTAAAAATTTTGATTCTAAGCCCGTTTCTTAAACTACGGTCAATTTCAAATTTCTCATGTTTTTTGGCGATAGATGAGAGTAGAATTGTGGTGAAAATGGCCTTCCATATGTTCTCACATAAGCCTTTTTGGGCCTCCGCCCACAGAAGGTGGTGCCGGAGGTATTATGTTTTCGGGTTGCCCGTCCGTCCGTCCCGCTTTCTTGTTCTAGCGATAACTAAAGAACCACATGAGGTGTGAACTTCAAACTTAGTGCTAGTATGTAACACCATAAGAAGACGATCTGATTAGATTTTCGGGTACGTAGGTCAAAGGTCCAGTTCACAGAGGCCAATTTCTGAAATTGCAGGTGTTAGCCTCATTCTAGCGATAACTCACGAACCATTTGAGGTATGAACTTCAAATGTAGTGCTAGTATGTAACACCATAAGAAGATGATCTGATTAGAGTTTAGGGTACGTAGGTCAAAGGTCAAGTTCACAGAGGCCAATTTCTGAAATTTCAGGTGTTAGCCTCATTCTCATGATACTCAAGAACCATTTGAGGTATGAACTTTACACTTGGTGCTAGTATGTATCACCACAGAAAGACGACCTGATTAGATTTTTGTATACGTAGGTCAAAGGTCATAGAGCTCAATTGCAAAATTGCAGGTTTTAGCCTTAACGTGATATCTCAAGGACCATTTTATCCATTAACTTCAAACTCTGGAATGAGTATGCATCACCATAATGAGACAAACTGATAAGATTTTCGTTCACTTAGGCCAAAGGTGACAGGTCATAATGGTCATTATACAGGTGTATGTTTTTTTACCCTTGTTATCACCATATCTCAACTATTTTGTATTCATGACTAGAGGAGATAAAGTGATCAGACTTTTGGGTTATAAGGTGTAAGGTCAAATGTCAAAGAGGTCAATTAACATGTAATTAGAGGCTTTTTATTGTTATAATATATTTCAAGAGCGGTTTAAGCCATCAACTGATTTTTTTAACATTTTGTTATACCATATCTCAACTGTTTTGTATTCATGACGAGGAGGAGATAAAGTGATTAGACTTTTGGGTTATAAGGTGTAAGGTCAAATGTCAAAGAGGTCAATTATCATGTAATTATAGGCTTTTTATTCAGGTTCAATAAAAATTTAAAACAAATCAACATGAATGTGCGATATATTTCTGATCTGGCAAAGGCGGCGGCATAAATTTCAACTGCGCACAGTCGAGAATCATCTAGTTTTTTGTGTTTCTACTGTGTCTTTTGTTGACACGCATTAATCAGAGCTGCCAACTAGTACGGATTTTCCGTAATTGGTACGGAAATTACGGAAGTTACGAAAGTACGGAATGTCGCCCAAAAATTACGGATTTGAAGAAATCTGATTATGCACTATTCGTATTATACGTTGCGCACATGTATTTGTTATCACTCATACTTTCACACTCATATTGTCTTATTTTCGCTGTTCCCAGAACTCCGCACTGTGTACGTACCTAAAGTGCATACAGAAAGGAGACTGCGAATGTACTTTCACCGCACACGCAAACTTCTAGCTCAAGCTATGAGCTCAAGCGCTAGCGGTGTGGCTGCTCTTACACACCGAGGCGTTAGGCAGCCGGCCAGCCTAGCCCGCGGGCGGCACGGCGCGGCTGCTGCTTGGTGTAAGGCGGCAGTATGTGGAGCTGCTCCGTAGTGGAATCGAAAGGATGAATAGGGAACGTGAGTTTTTAGCTGTTTTTTTATGTTTCTAGATCTAGATAATTATATTATTCCCATTGATAATTATTGGGGTGTCATAAAGAGTAATTTGATGACATTTTTAGATCTAACTTATACAATTTTGGTGGCAGTTGCAGTTTAAAATTTGGTATTTGGGGACTTGCAAAAAATTACGGATTTCATCGCCAAAATACAGTTTTTCAGCTTGGCGTGTACGGAAAAGCTTGGCCAGAGGTTGGCAGCTCTGATTAATGGGTTTCCCCTGAACATCGTACAAACCCATATGAAAGGCCATTCCTGCCACAATTCTACTCTCATCTGTCGCAAAAAACGTGCAAAATTTGAAAATGACTGTATTTTAAGAAACGGGCATAAAATCAAAATTACTTAACCGATTTCAATGTTCTTGATTTCATTCTCTTTGGTAGAAGATGCATTACCCAATATTGTAACAAAATTATATACTTTTTAAAGGTAAAGTACTGAAAATCTGAAAATTCTTCTTCATCCTTTCTCATATGATTTTGACTCTGTTTGCTTTATATGATAGGGCTAGGGGAGGGATAAAAACTGCTACACAGAATTGTGAAATTCATTATTATATGCTAATTTATGCAATTTTTTAAAAAATCAGAAAAAAATGCTTTTTCATTTATTGACCAATTTTTTTGTTTTATCATGTAGAGCTAAGTAAGTTCAACAAAACTTCCATGCAGAATTTTGAAATTATGGCTCAAACATTACTTTATGTAATTTATGCAAATTTATTCAAAAAATAGAAAATTACACAAAATGCTGCATTCCTTCATTTATTGAACAATTTGTTTATTTTATCTGGTAGATCTAAGTGAGTTACACAGAACTTCTCTAAACAGCGTGTGGAAAATTTGCCTTAAACATTAATTAAGATAATTTATGCAAATTTATTCAAAATTGACAGAAAATGCATCTCCTTCATTTATGGACCGATTTTGATTTGTTTGTTTTATGTGCTAGATCTAAGTGAGATACATGGCACATCTAACTAGAATGTAGGCATTTTGCCTCAAATATTAATTATTATTATACAAATGCAAATTTATTCAAAATTTACAAAAACTGCTTATTGACTGCTTCATTTATTGACAGATTTTGATTCTGTTTGTTTTTATCCAGTAGAGCTAAATGAGTTGCCTTAGACATTAATTAAGATAATTTATGCAAATTTATTTTAAAAAAGAAATGATTCTTCTTATTTCACAGCCAAATAAGTAGAGAAATGAAAATCGTGACAATTGCTTTAGCCGGATGCCGGATGATTGCTACGTCATTGACGTTCTGGTGTTTCTTATTTATTTCAAAAGGATGGACAGTTTTTACCTGAAATGACGAATTTGCAATTTATAAAATTGAAAGAGAAGTGATAGTATATTCCTCTTTGTGTTATCCAAACTTCCCATCATATACGTCAGTTGTTATTAAGTGAGGAATTATTTCTAATTCTTAGAAACATCTTAAGAGGAGAGAGAGTTCTGAACAAGTTTGATTAATTATACAAGTGTATCTTACGTGGTTTTTCCACACCACTATGAATGGTTATTCCTCATTGATCGAAACAAAAACAAAATGAAACAAGAAGAAAAGTGATGACCAAACCACAAAAAGAATAGTAGTAGGCCACCTCGTGATGGCCTTTCTTTATTTCACGACAACAAAGAAAAGTAACCTTTTCGGGCTTTTCCTTCGTTCAAATGCAACAATGCGCTGGACTTCAGGATGAACAGGATATTAACATCTGAATATTATTTATACACAAGGACAAATCTATGTTTCACAAATCTTTGCTGTCAGTTTTATAGTCTTTCAGACTAGGAGGAATTGATATAAAATTTGTACAAAAAATTGTGAAAGGAATCATTGTATAGTGAAAGGGGCATTCACATGCAAAAAAAACATTGTATAAAGGATGTAGTTTAGTGAAGTCAGGTGACACCACAAGTCTAGCGTCAGGTAATTTCATGAAATTGTTCAAGGATATAAAATGACAGCTTGCCGGTCATATATCAGCTGTGCGGTCTGGAAAACCCTGCCCAGAATACCGGTATACCATTTTCATGCATTATGACGTTCTCAGGATATAGGTACCCTGATGCTTTAAAGAATATTTGTTAAAAATGATAATTCTCCAATATCCGTGACGACGTTTTATCATGTTATGTTCAGACTGGAAAAAAAAACATCACATATGGTACCTATAAGCTGTATTGTTTTCGTATAGCTATACAGTGAATTATGGTAGTCTGAATAAGGGTTTAGAATGTTGAAATCTATTAAGAGGAAAACCGCTGGCCTTACCAGGAAAATGCTTTGTGGTTGAAAGTTTTGTCAAATCCTCTCTCTTATTTCATGAATACAAAGTATTAATTCCCCTTTTCCTTAGATTAGCAAAATGATGGAACAATGCTATTATAGTAAGACCAGATTGTAAGATAATCTGTTCCGGCAGTAATTCAAACGGTGAAATTTGTGAAATTTGTGAAAAAAACCCTGGAGTTTTCCAGCTTGTACTATTACAATGTATCTCTTTTACCACAATCATCTGGCTCTATCCATTAAAAGAAAGAATAGTAAAAGTTAGGATTTTATTAATTTTAAAATTTCTTTTAAGATGCAGTAACAATAATATATTCACAAATTGATAAGAATTATAAGACATGGGAGAGAAGTGCATTTAATGTGATCAATAATCTGGAACAGAATTTTGTAGTCAATTGTAAAAGCTGTAACATATCACTATGGAATGTATATTATATTGCTAATCATCAGTCTAATTTTTAATGATAGAAAAATGAGAACTGGCCAAGTAATAATAATAATAATAGCAACATTTTATATTGCGCACGTATCCATCCCAGAGGCGCCTACAAAGGAGATATTATTACCCTGTGATTGGATACTGGCATGCCCGCACACAATGTATGCACATTCTCCGCTCCCTGGGGAGTATTCCAGCAATGGGCAGTACAGTGACGCTCAAATTGCTAAACAAACGACATTAACTTTTGCATCCTACCGGGTACCCATTTAACACCTGGGTGGAGAGTGGCAAATGTAGATTAACATCTTGCCAAAGGACGCTAGTGCTGCGGTGGGATTCGAACCCCGGACCTCGTGGTTCACAGTCCGGGGACTTGTCCACTGATCCACAACACCAACACTGATCCAAAACAGTGTAGCCAGAGAAGCATGTAAATGCATTATAGTTCAAATAAGTCAATGGCTGGACTCTCTCCTACATGTCTATCTGATCTCCTACAACGTTATATCCCATCACGGACTACGCTCTTCATCTCAATCCCTCTTTCAACTTCCACGCCGCATTTCATCTACATCCTATGGACGAAGATCATTTTCACATGCTGCCCCTGCATTATGGAACGGCTTACCACTTTATATTCGTACAGCAAACAATGTGAACACTTTCAAATCCTTGTTAAAAACCTACTTGTTTAATGTTGCCTACGCTTGAATGTACTGTTTTGTAAATGTATCACTAAAATGTTTATGTTGTTTATTAATTATTCAATATAATACATGTATTTTCTCTTCACTTAGAGGCTTTAGCATTTTGCGCTATATAAGTATCTATTATTATTAAATAATACTTCGGCCAGATTCAGAAAACTGATGCTTGGAATTTATTTTGTAATCTAATTTGAGAGAGTTTTGACATTTCGGTCAATGATGAAACTTAACCCTGTAACGTAAAGCATGCAATCCTTCTTTGAAATCCTAACTTTCAGCTCTTCATTCCTAGAATTACAATGAGAATTGATTGACTTGGGAGATAGGATTTATTAATTTGATTTTCAGTTGATTGTAGTGCTTCCTCACAGTGCCATTGGATTCATATTTCATTGATTTCTTTTAAAATTGACACGCACAGAAGCTAGATCTTCAGATTTATTCAAATTTCAACACAGCTGTACTAAACAAATGTAGGGCAATAATTTCAAAGACTTCATTATTTCTCAGACTATGTAAAAATTCACAGTAATGAAATAACTTTACTTTTTGTCTACGTAACAATATAATACAACTATGTTATTATGTACATATTTATTTGATCTTGTATACCTGATATATATACATATATCCTTTTTCTGTTGAGGTTATCAATAGAACAGCCCATGGGTCCTAACATTGAAAAAAAAGGTTGACGGTTTATTTTACCTGACTGCTAAGAAAGCATGTGAATGCTTGTAAATAAGCAACCAATGTAGTGTTGCCACTGATGAGCTTATATACCCTGGCTTGATATCGTTCAATAAATTATTAGATTAATGAAATAATATCAGCTCATTTCTGTAAGTATTGCTCCGGGCTATTGAAATTGCCCTATTTTTCAAAAGCATTTCTATTGCGCCTTTGGTACAATTGGTATTTTGAAAGTCGGACATAACACCTGTGTCACTGGATCAATGTTACCACTTTAAAGTTGCAAAATTGAGTTTTCATTTTTGACATGCATATTATCTTTTCATACTAATATTTAGATTTTCTGTGCCTTTATATCATCTTCATTACCATTATTATTATTAATAAGTACACATTGATAGGGTAACAGAGATAATTGGGGATGATTGAAACAGGTACAAATATTTCACTTGTTTTAATTTACCAATGCAGACAATTTTGTGATTATATTTGTTTTATCTAACAGAGTCAGTTATGATAGCACATGTCAGAAACTTATGCAACACTTAAAATTGTTTCCCTTCTAATTAACTATTCACTTTCATCATAGACAGAGAGGGGGGATTTTCAAAAAATGAAAACAACTGAGAATAGGTGTTTATCAAGGTTGAACGTGACTTTCATGAATTTCATTATTCTAATTACCAACAGATTTGGGAAACGTAGGCCTGTCCTTGGTTAGGCCTGTGCACAAGGATAATTGACATCCTGTAGTATTATAAACATATGAAAGACAATATAGGGGATATTTTTTATGCGTATGGAATAAAGGAAAAGATTGGACTAACTAACCATAATGTCTTTTTGATGGTTTTGTCATTGTGTTTCCTAATTGATAAAAAAATTGTTTTAAAAAATCCCTATTTGCTAGTGCATGCTCATACTGTATTTCAACAATTTAGAGAAAAACTATCAAATTGCTCTATCATCAATCTAATATGGTTTTCTATGTTATCGAATTTGGTATATCTTTAGTATAAGGTATAGATGCATTTGAAAAGTCTTTTTTTTTCCAAAAGTGTATCTTGACATGTTGAACCTGTTGAAATTTCAAAAAGTAAACCAAAAATGTTTCATACAAAATGTCAATTAATCTTGTTCTTGTATGATGTGGCTATGGATATCATTTCATGTCATCCATGCAAAAAAAGAATTTCCCATAGAATCAGCAGTAGGCGTACATGTACCTTGCAGGCGCGTAGCAAGGGGGGCGGTTAAGGCGGTCACCTCACAAAACGCAAACTCAAAAAAGGAAAAAAAAGCAAAAGCGTAAAAGCAGGGGGTGGGGGTGTAATGAGAAAAGCCTGAAAAGGTGCTACGAGCTGTTATCTTTCTTTCAAAATTTGATTAAAGCGTCAAAGCTTTCACGCTTCCCCCTCCCTGCACCCAACCCCCCTCCAAAAAGTAAATAAAAAATTAAATCCTAGCTACATGGATGGTACCTTTAAGTGGTAAATTTTAATCAAGTTTGAAAAACAATCAATTTTTACATCGTTAAAGTTTTTATGTGTTGGATTATGGTTAACTGTCTTCCTCAATGAGGTAATCACAAACAAGCATCTGTTGCATGGCTTTCAAAATCCCCCAGATGAATAAATATGGAATAGGACAGCCAGAACTAAGATTCTAGGCTACATGTATATTGCATGATAAATGCTAGAGATTTCTTAAAAATTGAATTTGAGATACATGTATTTGTTTCTTTTCACAAAAAAATGAGGGGCATGCACACTCCTCCACTCAAACAATGATATCCTATTTGATTACTCAGTAAGGAGAACAATCTCTCTCAAGTTTGCGGATTCCTTGCCATATATTATCCCATGGGGGCTGCCATTTGAAAAAAACTGTGCTGTCAGAGTCGTACATGTCCATTTACCTGTACACAATGGATATGATGTTGCATAATTAATAGCTATTGTACAACTAAAGCCACCAATGCAAAATGGCAGCCATCTTGGTACCCCCTTTGTCTGGCACAGGTGATATCTAAGACCCTTGTTACACATGCGTCGGCTTTCAAAGGCGGCCCTGGAGCCGGCATCACACCTGCAATTTGAAGCCGGCTCGAGACCATTAAAAACCGCTGTTACACATACCTCGGGCCCGCAATTTGTGTCTACACATAGGCCGGCTTCACGTCGCCTTTTCACGAGCTGACGTTGGGGCGCACTCCATGTAAAAATTTTTGCACGGTTCGCACACTCGCGCTGCAGGTGCTGTACTCTTTCATCAACATCGTGAACGGTCTGCGCATGCACAGCTCTTACGGGTTACGTAATTTCCGCTGAAAAGCCGGCGCCGAGTCCATTTTGGTGTTACACATCCAGAGGTGGACTGGAATGGAGGCGGCTTCGAGACGGCTTCAGTCCGGCTTTTAAAAAAAGTTGATGTTACACCCTTGCCACGCCCTCTCTCTCTTTCTCTCTCTCACTCTTTCTCTCTTTCTCTCTTTCTCTCTTTCTCTCTTTCTCTCTTTCTCTCTTTCTCTCTCTTTTCAAATTAATCAATCAATGCAAAAAAACTAGACAACTAATCAAGGGAAAAAATACATCGACTGGCAAATTTCCCAAGTTGGGAATGGGAATATTTTTTTTTAAATTTCAAAATGTAATCAGATTATATAAATGACACCTCACTATGATATAATGTTAAAAAAATAGAAAAAAAAGAAACATTTTCAATGCAAGCCCACAAATTGGCAATTTTCCCAACATTCGATAAAGGGAAAATTAGATTTCTGAAAGATTTTAGAATGTCAGATCCTAAAAAAAAGAGCACCTCACTGTGATGTAGCATAAACAAACAAATGACATAATATGACTGTACCCCTTTTTATGTTTAGATGACAAATACAGTAGGCCTACTTCCAAAAGAGATACGACTCCATCAGGCCACACATGACCTGCCTTATATTACCCCATTCTCACTACGAGGGATAGAGCGATGTAGCTCACGCTAGATCGCGCCACATCTAACGTGAGAACGCGGCGGCAACGTCATTCTGGCATGCTCCACGGCGATCCCAAACCGGACCACATCTGGGGTAAGAACCATTTTGGTGACTTACTCCCCCTCCCCCCCCCCCCCCCTCTCGAATAAAGAGGAGGAAAAAAAGTTAAAATTATCCCTATGTTTCCTATTGCATGCTCTTACTATATTCCAACAATTTAGGGAAAAACTATCAAATTGCTCTATCATCAATCTAATATGGTTATCTATATTATCGATTTTGGTATTTCTTTAGTAAAAACACAAATTAAAAAAAAAAAAAAAGCGAAAGCGAAAAAGCGGGGGAGGGGGGAGTAAGAAGAAAAAAGCCTGAAAAGGTGCTACGAGCCGTTATCTTTCTCTCAAAATTTGATTATAACGTCAAAACTTTCGCACTTCCCCCTCCCTGCACCCACCCCCTGGGGTACCAACCGCCCCCCTCCCCTGAAATTAAATCCTAGCTACATGGATGGTACCTTTCAGTGGTAAATTTTAATCAAGTTTGAAAAACAATCAATTTTTACATCGTTAAAGTTTTTATGTGTTGGATTACGGTTAACTGTCTTCCTCAATGAGGAAATCACAAAGAAGCATCTGTTGCATGGCTTTCAAAATCCCCCAAACGAATAAATATGGAATAGGACTGCAAGAACTAAGAAACTAGGCATGTATATTGCATGATAAATGCTAGAGATTTCTTAAAAATTGAATTTGAGATGCATGTATTTGTTTCTTTTCACAAAAAGAAATGAGGGGCATGCACACTAACGACACCTCACTATGATATAATGTTAAAAAAGAGAAAAAAAGAAAGCTTTTCAATACAAGCCAAAAAATTGTTAAATTTTAGATTTTAGATTTTAGAATGTTGTCAGATACCAAAAAAAGAGCAACTCACTGTGATGTAACATAAAACAAACAAATGACATAATATGACTGTACTCTTTTTTTTTAATGTTTAGATGACAAATACAGTAGGCCTACTTCCAAAAGAGTTACGACTCCATCAGGCCTCGTTCTCTCTTGCTGAGCCCACACATGACCTGCCTTATATGACCCCATTCTCATTACAAGGGATAGCGCGATCTAGCTCGTGCTAGATCGCGCCACACGGCGACGTCCTTCCGGCGATCCACTTTCCAATCTCGTAATGAGAACAGGGTCTAGGATGTACTTCCTCCCCCACAAAACCTGCTTCTGAACCTATTTTCCTGGTGTCCTAGTCAGATACTCATAGCGGTAATTTTGCTTTGTAGATTTCCCTTACACATGCTGTCATTACACTGATGAATATTCATGAGCAAATTTACTTGAAATACTTCAGCAATGAGGCAATGAGGCAATGATATTTTATTTCTTGAACGGCCCCTCGTGGGGGCATGGAAGAAATACAATCATATTCAAACAAGGTGTATAAGGCAATATTTGGCATAAACATGTGTGAAAAAAGAAAAAAAAGGAAAATTATAGAGAAAAGGGAGAGAGAGAGAGATATATGTGTGTGTGTGTGTGTGTGTGTATTTTACTAAAGGGTACATTAGGTCGACACCTAACAATGCGGTTTATTCTGTCATAATAGCGACCCCTACATTAGGTAGACAGTTGGTGTCATTAGGTCGACAGTTGTCTATAGAAATGATACAAAAACTGTCCTCCTAATGTACCCATTAGGGGTATATATATATATATATATATATATAAATATATACAGGCTATATAAGTATATATCCGGTTCAATTAATTATCAACTACATAACATTAAAGACAGATTCACATGCAATGGCAGCTTGATAAATATACACAAAAATGAAACATATCTACTAATGCTCTTTTACTACATATTAAAACCTAGACATAATTATTTTACAAATCCATGAAAGATTCTTCAGTTCTTCCGTATTCTTTGTGTTAAACAACTTATACATTTTTTAAACATTAGGTCGTTTACTAAAATATGACTTGATAAAACCTTTCTGAGTCTTATCAAAACAAGAAAAAGTGAATTAAGAGTAGTCACATAACAGGAGTTGCCAGTTTGAAAGTCACATATTAAATATGTTGCATGCTCTTGACATTGTCTATGGGAATCATCTGTTTCCTCTGATTTATTTGTATCTATTGTTAACCAAAGCAGCTTACCGGTATATTATAATGTAGGCTTATGTCTTCTCTCAGATGCCATGAGCAATTATGAAACATTATGATTTTAAAGATAAAGTTGATTGAGTTCTGGTCATGAGATTACAGCATTGTGACAGAAACTGTCTGGAAACAAGTGGGAAAACATAATGATTGGTGTATACGGTGAGGTTTTAGAATCATAAAAAATGATAAGAAATTGACCCAATCTCACTGAAAAGCACATGCACTGCATACAGAAATGGTTACATGACTGCACACACAAGTGGCATGATGTTTGGCCTAAAAGCTCCAGTCATATTTTGAATACGAAGGCATTTGGAAAACACTCAATTTACAGGGAACATTTTTACTATGATGTTCTTCCAAACTGACATAAAAGGATATGAGAAAGCTCATATATTATTTTTCACCTTTCCCAGAACTCAACCTTCTCTTTATCCAGGGTTTTTTATAACGGAATTTAAATTTCACAAGAAACTGATTCTGAAAATGTGAAAGTTGAACCTTTACTGCAAATCCAAAATCAATGACTTTAATGTGGTAGGTTTCTGTCATATCACTTGTTGAATAATTCCAACAAACTTGTTGCTGACCCTACCTAATGTTCAGCAACTAGCTGCCCCTTGATTTATACTCAATTAAACTTTCATTTTCAATTGCTTTTTCTGATTCATCTCTCAAATCAATCAATCAATTGTGGTTTATAATATTTTGTTTAGTTTATAGTTTCATTCACGTCCCTGTATTGACAAGTTTTCAATCTATTTCCTGGACCCCCTTCTTGCATATTAGCCATTGGGAAAACTGGCATGAGGAAATTCCCCTCATGTCATGTGTGTATTATAGTGGTCTTGTACTAAATCACAGAAATTCCCCTTCTAAACTTTGGAATGCCCACAGCATACTATCTCTTGTAGTGGTCAGTGTCCATTTCCTGGAGGAGTTCCTGCTTGATGTGTATCTAAAGGAGGAAGTAAAGTGTCCCACAGGTCTAATGGAACTCTTATTGAGTTCTGACAAATATATAAAGTTGTTATAGAATCCTTCAAATTTATGCTAAATGTTTAAGAGTGACTGTAAACCTAGTCCACAATGACAGTAACAACAGCCATAAAATGCCAAGTCTATGCACAAATGTGGTCATGTAAACATGAGGCTGCTAGTGATTTGAAGCTTTAACTTCTCAATCAAAAGTCTTAATTGTCAAGGAAAACCCAACCTTGAAAGTGAACTCAACTTGGAGGGAAACTTCCACCCTGGTATTAAGTTGATTTGAATAAAAGCAGAAAACATAGAGAAACAGATAAGTGAAAGTTTGAACAAAACCAGATAACAAATAAGATAGTTATGAATTTTGAAGGTGTAATCCATTAATATATATTGGCAACTCAGTGGCGTATCTCACGACATCCTCTCCCATTTGTTCAGTACAGAAAATGTCTCAAATTTTCATTTTCTTAGTTTTTAATAAAGGAATAATTTTTTTCATACTAAGAAATACACATTTTGTGTAAAAACATATAAGCAATGATTATATCTAAGGTCATTTATGACTGAATATTTTCTTAAGAGAAAATGGCAATTAATGATTTTTCGGTACAGGGCAACAGGTACATGTAGATTTACGATTTACGATGTACAACGTATAAATGTGGGCGCCCATCCCCACTTTACTAAAAACACAATGCACAGTGAGCCTACTGCGCATTATGAATAGTTATGAATCTTGTAATGATCGCACCAAAATGTTCTGTGCCTGAACGCTGTCGCATAAACTATACGACATATAGTTCATACGAGTATAAACTATACGTCGTTTTCATATGACGGATTTTCACACCTGTGTGAAAGCGGGGAAAGTTTACATTGACATCCAAACATTGCTTCCTCATACCCTGTGCTCATAACATTGGGTAACATTAATTTTTATACATCTTTGAGTTCTTCCAAGAAATTAAGAAAAGGGATATTTTTAGTGATTTGGGGTTAAATTAGGTTATATCAAAGGATATATGTTATGGCTTATTACTCATTTCAAGAAAGAAGATAAAATCACTGGCCGAAATGTAAGTCATATTTTGATGAGGGTCATTGACTTCATCTTATATCCTCTTCCTCATTCTTAATTACTTCCTGTAGGTCAAATAAAGCTCCTGTATATAATTTTTGTAATTTTATGTAATTATGTGTGTGGTACTCAGCAATCTGCAATAACACATGTCCTAGCTCTCTCTCTCTCTTATTTTCTTTTTTATAAATCAAACAAATTCTTTGACAAAATATCTAGTGACAATTTCCTTGTATTAGAAGCCTGCCCTCTTGATTCTAAATAATCTTCGACAACACAGTTTGGTTGATCCTCCTGGTTTTCAAGGAAATTCAATCCCTTCTAAATTGTTTCTCCATCTGTACACTACGAACCCACAACATTTGATTTTTCAAGTTTGCAAATTTTATGCATACCTTTCAAACAAAGGTTGTTCTTGACAACCTGAAAGCTTGCCGGACATAGCTTCAAATAATGTATGCAAACTGGATTCCAAGCATTGAGGCTCATTTATAAAAAGCAGGTTCATGGAATAGCTCGTCACTAGGTGCTCAGAGAATATATGTGCATAAATTTGTATACATTACAGAAGCGGTCTGTTGAAAGAGAACAATGATGAAGAGATTACAGTATTAACACTAACATGTTTAATTGTATCAGAAATATGGACTGAACATTACTGAAATGAACAGACTAAGACATGCTGTGAGTGCCAGAGGGTATAAAAAGAAAAAATTGAGAAAAACACATTGTTTTATGTCTCATTGAAAATTTCATGTTTTGATTAATTTTGCCTTCAAACAAATATTAGATTCATCAAATGTATAAGCCTGGATTGTGAAGGGCCACACCAACAAGTATTTGCTACCCACTAACATGTCTCATTGGGGTGCCCATACATTCCCCCATGGATCCCCCCCCCCCCCCCCCCCCCCCCCCCCCCCCCCCCCCTCCCCATCAGATCATGAACTTGCGCTGAACTTCTGACCACAGTATCACTGTTTTTCTCTCACAATTTCTTGCACATTGTCCCAATACCCCATGAACTCAGTCTTTTGTTGTTGTTTTTTCCAGACAAATATATGAGGGAAGTCTGGTGTTATTACCTAGGTGACAGGGGGCACCCATGTGTTTGCAATCAGGCTGTGGTGGAAATGAAAAGTGAAACTATTTAGTTTCGTGCCTCCAAGGCTTGAAATTAATGTGGTTTAATCTACTGTGGAATGGAATTATGACTTACAAGCTGAAGCAATAGCAGGATGTGAAAGATTATTTCATGTTCAAATCGTGCCCATGCACTAGATGCCCCCCCTCCCCCATCTCCACAGCTGAAGAAAAAATACTGTCTGTATATGCATGGTCATGTGAGGATGAAATAAAAAGCACAATTGTACTGGATTATGTTTTGTTCGTTAGTTTCATGGATAAATTTGAGTACTAATGCCAAGTTCTAGTATATTCAGGTACATTATGGCAATATTGAAAACATAACAAACTACTGTTTTTCATGCTACAGACAAGAAAAAAAATGTACAAGAATATACTACAGTCAAACCTGCTTTAGCGACCACCTGTATATAAACACCACAATTTTCGTTTCCCTTGAACGTTTCTCATTGAAATGTGTATTAAAGGAACCTGTACATAAAGACCACCTGCTCATAAAGACCGCTTTTCTTGGCTCCCTTGAGCGGTCTTTATAGACAGGTTTCACTGTATATACAGAAAAGAATTTCTTGCTTTTATTCCTTATATCCTGACTCATTTGATCTTTATTTTGTAGGGGGAGTGTAAAATCATTTCTTGTTACAACTCGGAATCCTTGATAAGTATTTGTCCTACCACACCTATCATCTCACGTGGGCTTGATATCTAACTTTTGTCCATGTTTGTCAACAGAGTTTGGCATTCCAGCATAACCGCAATGAACTTTTGTCAAAAGAAATTAGGTGCATCCATTTACTTTTTCACAAAAGATTGTTATGTGGACTGCTTATTCAGAACTTCTTTTACAATGCAAAGGTATTGTTGTTATTAAAGGCTAAAGAATAAATTCCAAAGTCCAATCATTCAAATTTATTTTTGCGCTTTTAGACAATACAACAGGGTCACGACCAGTACCAACAAATATGATCCAAGTCTTGGAGCACATTTTTTTGTCACTGATATGGTGGTTGAAATTTTTAATATGATGTTGCTATATCACTTTAATTTTATTTGTTTTCTAATTGTAAAAGTCCCTGTATAGATGTATTTATAATGAGGTTAATCTGTATAATGAAATCTGAAATCACTTAACGTCACTGGTTGCAAAGTCAGAGATCGCATTATTTTCAAAATTTTACTTCTTGTTTTCCAAATTGTTGTGT
Source organism: Heliocidaris erythrogramma (assembly GCA_025617745.1). Classification (NCBI taxonomy): domain Eukaryota; kingdom Metazoa; phylum Echinodermata; class Echinoidea; order Camarodonta; family Echinometridae; genus Heliocidaris; species Heliocidaris erythrogramma. The sequence continues at coordinate 36,509,721 of CM046865.1, read as the reverse complement.
CATTATAATGTAAATGTAGTTTGCAAATACACTCCTGTCAGATCTTTATTTTAGTAAACTCTGGTTCTCTTGTTGTTCCAAAATCTACAAGAACATGGGGGACGAGCTTTTGCCCACGCTGGTCCTGCTCTATTGAATAATCTACCTGTAGTTATTAGATTTCTCCAGATTCATTCAAAAGCAGTCTGAAAACTCACTTGTTCAATGCTTTCCATTGATTATTACATTCTTCTCTTGTATTTCTATTCTCTTATTCCCTTACTTCTTTATTCTACACTGTGCCAAGAGCACTCTACAGAGTGGATTTGGCGCATTATAAATCATATGAATATTGACTAGTTCCATCACATAGAGAAAGTAATCAATATACTCTCCCCTACCCCTCCCCAAATAACAAAGCGTTAAAGATCACTTTTTTCTTATGGACAATAATAATAAATAAATAAATAAATGAATTATGTTCAATTTTTCCTGTTTTACATATTCATAATATAATTGCAGGGCCCTCAGGGAGAACAGTATTTAGTACTGATGAGGCTACCCTGGGTAAACAAGACATTTTTTTTATTACTATCATTTTAAAGCACCAAAATGTATAACCTGGCCATGCAGACTGGACTTACCTGCATGTCCAATGTGTATATTTACAAAATGTATTATGAATGTGTGTGATCTTTATTTGTTTGTTGCTTCCATCATTGACATCTTCTGCAAAAAGAGATCAAGTGTTTCCCTTGACCCAGGGCAATATGGGGTAAAATCTGACCAATCAAACAATTTTGCTATTCTGATCATGGTCAAATGCTATAATCATAAAGGGTCAGTTATCAATCATGTTTACCACACATTCAGTTGATGATGCAGGTCCAAAGACTGTTAGCCTGTCCAGACTATGGGGAAAGTTTAATATAAAAGTCATGTCAAAACTGGTATAAGGTGTTCTCTTATATAGCGAAACATTGAAAAACACAGTATGGTACAAAGGAAAATCTTATACAGAAAAACAAAAATAAAGGGGGAGGTCAGCTGACACCATATATGTTTTGTATCAGGTTACATCAAGGACAGTGATGGAACATACAAAGTTACAGCTAATTGGTCACATATCAGTGCGCACACACTATAAGCCCCGCCCAATTATACAATTTTTAGTACGAAACAACGTTCAGACTACAAGGAGATTGAAACGATGCTCAAACACGCGCGTTTCGCTGTACAATGTTTCATTATAGGACATTCAGACTATAAAAATTAATGGTTTTTGTATAGCGATATGATGAATATAGGTAGTCTGAACAGGGGCAAGAGCAAACTAATATTTGAGTGTGAAAGAGGGTAGATTTGATCACATCTGTACACTAGTTTGTCTGCTTTGTCAGATGTTTGCAGGAGTTCATTGTTTGTTGTTGAAATTGAGGGGTATAGCCTTAACCTGAGGTCTACTTTAAAGGGGCTGTTCATACAGATTCAAATTGATTTTGATCAAAGGAGAAAATGGGAGCAAAAGCAAAGTACAAATTTCAGGAAATATAGATGATATAAAGAAAGGTATGATTTTTAAAGATGAAATTGATCAGACACAACTCTGCGTTTTCCCTTGTGAGCAGTTCTCGTTTTGTTTTAATAAACTTTAACATTATTTGAGGGAGGATGGGGGGGGGGGGGGGGGGTGTCTTATAATATTTTCTCATAATTATGCTTGCATTGATAACTGGACACACATTTTTGCACATTCCCCCCCTGTTGAATAGATCATGTTTGTTCTTCCACACCCAAGAAGTTGAACAGGTTTTTTTAATCAGAATTTTAGTACAAGACAAATAGAGAGCTGCTGACAGTTTTAATTATAGAGTTGACTTTTTCTGTTTTTGAAAATCACAACTTTATGGTAAATATTCATAAGTGTTCCTTTTCTTTACCGGATTTTCCTCAAACACTGATCTGCTTCTCTTATATCATTATTATCGTTTTCATACTTAATTATAAAAACCAACTTGATATTAGGGTTAACTTCCCTTTAAGTTAAATGCTAAGATTGAACTGTTTGCTGAGCATTCTATCTCCTTTAGTTTTTTTTTCTGGAATATGTTTGTTCATCTATTCTTCTCTAATCCTATGGTCACTTGTAGTTGGCTTTGTGACTCTTTATTTATGTATTAGCTTCTGAGATTTATTTGGACAAGATGAAGGTTGTGGGTAAAGTTGAAGTTCAGGTCAAGTTTTCTTCCAGTTTACTAAGTGTTTAATACTCTTGTTCTGTTTGTAATGTAAGTTGGTCTGGGTCCAAGGTGGCCAAGGAGTTATCACATAACTCCTTGGTGTGGCAAAAGATATTGTGACAGGGATCGGAACCTTGTACCTGGTGGTTCACAGAGCAGAGAGTAATGTCACAATGAATGATGTATATAAAAATATGCTCGCCAATAATCATTATTTCAAAAAAGTACAACCAAAATAAACAAATTAACTTGCATCCAACACAGGCTGCTCAAACACTTGTGTCATTAAGAATTTTCATCATAATCATATTATTAGTATGACACTTTCCACAACTGTACAATCGTCGATTACATGTCGTTTTTCCGAAGGTTTATATTTGCGAAAGTTTGTTACTCTGACGGTTCGTAATTCCGAAAATGAAATAGGGTTCATAATTCCGAAAATGAAAGTCGGTTCATATTTCTGAAGGTTCATATTTCCAAAATGTTATGTAGAGTCCTATTGCATTTCCGGTATTATGAACCGTCAGAGTAATGCATCAAATGTTCGGAATTATGAACCCCCTGTATTGGAAATTTCTATTTCGGAATTACGAACCTTTGGAATTATGAACCTTCGCGAAAACTAATCTTAAGAAAAAAAATGAGTGCTGCCCCCCCCCCCCCCCCCAATTATCATGGTTAGGATAGAGAACATACATTTTTTTTTAAAATGGAAACCCTAGAAGGTCACGGTGTTGAATATATTCTATATGCCTACACTATGTCCTAATACATATATATTGTTAAAAAAGGAAACCATACAGATTAAAGGGAAAGTTCACCCTGATTACAAGTCGGTTTTACAAGAAGAAGAAAAATGAAATAAAAAGGAATAGTAAAAATAAAAAAAATTATGAGTTTTCAAAGTTTTAATCAATTAAACTCAAATTGGCAACTCTGTGACATATCGAGCTTGCATTTGCTCAGTACAGAAAATTTTGTAAATTTTCATTTTCTTTTCATTTTAAAATCATTATTTTTGCTTTGCAGTTCATTTTTTTTTACTCTAATGTAGATCCTTTTTGATCTATATCATTAATTTTATTTTGCTGTTCATTTTTTGGTTTTCCTACTCAAATGTAAATGTGAAATAATCCTTTCAAGTTTCAAATATTTGCCCATTGCTTTAAAGAGGCCCAATGCATTGTAGCACAGGATAATAAAAATCTTCATCATGCAGACTTTAATGAGGTTCCTATCCCATACCTTCTTGTACAGTTAGTTAAAGTTAATTAGACTGAGTACACACCCATTCTGTAATGTGCTTTTCAAGGCACTCACATTGTTATATATAGCTGTCAGTAGAAAGTGATTAATGTTTTCCCCACACTGCTTATGTGTAACATAGCCAGTGAAATCTGCTCAGTGTACTTCTTAAAAAATGTATATTGCTTTTCATCCCATTTTCATGAATTTATGTAGGCTTTGTTATGCTGATAAAATACCCAGGAACAAAATGTAGGCCTATTCAAAGATGTAAAGATGAAGTAGCATGGAGATTGCAACAAAATTATATGGTCAACCTTTATGCATTATTTACAGGTATTGCAAATGAAATTGGGAAAGGAAAGTAGGAAGGAAAATTGTTACAAGCTGAACAAATTGCTTTGTTTTTATTCTTTCATAGCAAACTGATTATAATACACATTTAATTTCATCTAAACAGTGGTTCATGTTTGCTCAGCCGATCATACTTATTTTATTATTTTCACATTAGTTGTCTAGACTACAAGTCTCCTCTTTGTAAAAATGATCTGATGTATTACCAAATTTGGCACAAGTTAATGATTTTCACATTAGGATTCTAAACTAAAAGTTTATTCTGTTGGTGTGATAAAGTATGCTATAGCCATCTCAAATCTCTCATACTATCCACTGTATGTACCTCTCCTACCAGTGTACCTATCAATCTGTTTTGTGCCCCCACCCCACCCCCATATATGTTTACTATATACCTGCATCTATCATAAACTTGATGGGCAGGGTGGAAAAACAATTTAGTCCAGATCACAAGCTGGACCTGGCCTATTTATAGTTCTCTTTGTGAGTCACATGGCTCTGATAAGAAGACAAAGACCTGTCCTCACAAAGATCCCTCACCACTAAACCTCAAAATGACTCCTTTGTCTGTTCACTAGGGGATAATCTTGAGGGGGTAAAGAAGAGGTACACTGAGGCACCCCTGGGGGGCAGGGCTGGTATATACAATGAAGTCTTGAGGGTGGTCTTTACTTTGTGGAAGAAAAAAAGAAAATAAGTCTATATTGTTACAGGTAGAGAGAAGGCCCTTATGAGTGAACTAGAAGTTACATGTACCTGTATATTCTTGTTTCAAATAATTTTAAAGACGATTTTGTTGGTGTGTTAATCCATCGTGCAGAAATCTGCAGAAACATTAATGTTATTGGACTGCTGTGCCTCAGCCACATGCATTCCAGGGGCAGATCGAGGATTTTGTAAAAGAGGGCCCCCCCCCCCCCCCCCGAAGCTGGCAAAGTACACAATTAAGGAGGCAATTTTTGTTATTGTGTACTTAAGGTATGTCAGTTGGGTTTCAAAAGTGGGAGAGGGGGTGGCCGATTCACCCCCCCCCCCCCCCCCAATCCGGCCCTGCATTCCAAACTGTTACAAGCGGAACAAATGCTTATTTGGCAGTTACTTTGGTAATTTTCTAACAAGTTTTCTTATCCTCTTTGCATTTGATATTATTGATCAATCATAATGTAGTTCAAAATGTTCCATGCTATACAGTACTCTCTCCCACAAACTCCCAATATTGCTTCTTTTTTTGTTCCGTAGTGCCTCTCTTATATTTTAAAATCTTTTGTACTGTTCAACTTTTTACACAACAGAGAAAATGCCAGGGTACTTTGGTAGAATATAAATTGCCTTGAGAAAAACAGCTCTGAAACTACCTCCCCAAAGATATATATTTTGAAAGAGGATTATGGAAGACCCTTTGTAACATCTGCTTAGGGCAACTAATTATCTGGCACATGTGGACACATGCCTCTAAGCCCTTTTGTTACTGAAAATGGTCTTATTGATATATTTGACCAACTTTAAGCTGGTACTTGCAGAGGGGGCTGTTCTATAACATTATTCTGAAGTGGATCATTGGGGACTAATCCCATCCTCCCAATACAAATACATTTACTAACATACACATAATTATAACTAGAAAATCTTCTCAGGAGTTTATGAAGAAATGGTATGGATGCAAGAAAATTGGTGCTGAAAACACTGTGGCATAAACTGGTGCCTCAACACCAACATTAAATACTTGAACACCAGAAGACAAATTTTATAAAAAATTATAGTTCTTGTTTCTTGTGATATGGGACCAGCCCCTTGATAATGAGGAAGAAGAAAGGAAAGAGCGTTGGATGAAGAAATGAAATGGATAGAATGTGAGATAACGCAGGAGAGGAATATGGAAAGAGAGATAGAAACACAGAGAGAGGGAGAAAAAAGAATTGGATGGAGAAACAAGAGGGGGAAGAGAGAAAGAGAGAGCGAGAGTGGTAAGGTTAGTTAAAGACACGAAAAGAGATAATATTCAGGTTCACACAAAGGGAGCTAAACTTTAAGTTTCGCTTGTAGTTTCAAAACTTTCAGTTATCTTGTAGTTTCAGACCATATAAACGGACTCATAGTTTTTAAACTTTAAGTTTACCTGTGGTTAACGCTGAAACCAGGAGCAGTGGGGTCCTCGTTGAAGTTACGGACCGGACTGTGTGGACAGAATAAACTTAAGAAGTAAGAATAAGTTTAGCAATCTCGTTGTTAGCGATGACCTCTGCTTATGTTAAACTACGATCGCTCGGCTTGTAGTTTCAGAACAACGAGCGCCGTTGTTTCGGGGCCGTGTGAACCCTTGTCGTTGTTAGTGAACCATTGTTTCGTTAACTTTAAGTTTCACTAACTTACAGTTTTGAAACTACAAGTCTCGTATGAACGTAGCTAATGAAGGAGGGCAGAAGGATAGAGCACAATTAAGGCAACAAAAACATGTATGAAAAATGCAAAGGAAGAAAAACATTGATGAGACAGAAATCCTGCAATTCATGTAATCCCCCGTATACATAACCATGTGCATATATAACATTTTATAATACAGATCGTGTGAAAAACCCATTCATCTAAATGGTCTGATTTATTTTATCTTCTATTGTTGAGTTTGATGGTTATTTGCTCTACCAATATTGTTCACAAACTGAATGTACTTTATTCATTCTACTGTTTTTCAGCCTCATTGATACATTTCCTCACAATACAAATGCTCTCATTGGTTCAAAGTACTTATTCCCATGACCTTGTAATGTGTTTAGCAATTATCATTTCATTCTTTAATTCTCATGATACTGTAGTTTGACTTTGTGTGCGTTTATACTCCCATTTTTCAGGCCAGAATGAGCCTTTTGTTACGCATTTTGCTCAAAACATGGTTGCGTCCACAGCCATTTTCATATAATCGCAGATTTAAAACGCAGATGTAAAACTCACAAAAAGGTGCGTTTTGAATCGGCATTTCTCCAAAAACACGGTTTCTGGGGATTCATAAACGCACAATCATTTTTAAACGCATATATATGATGTCATATAAACAAGTAGCATGCGCAGAGCCCGTATTCGCCTGGAGAAAAGAAGTATAAACAGTACCAGAGCACTATAGATGAGCGTTTCATAACGCTCATTCTGCCTTTGCAAAGAAAGTATAAACGTACCCTTCAAGAGAACCTTGTACAAGACATTCTGCCTCGTTTAGCATGCAGCATTTTAAAGTTACGGGGCCCTGTTTCATGAAACTTGTTATCAATAACATGTTACAATAATTGTTATAAGCTACCGAAATCCTTGGATCTGATTGGCTGAGAGAAAACTTGTCATAAAAATGGGGCAGTTGTTCTTGATAACAAGTTTTATGAAACAGGGCCCTGACCAGTGATCATTAGGTAAACAAAATTAGTAAAAACTATGAAAATCTAGTATATTAGTAGTTCACTCGACCAACTCATTAACTTTTCTTCTCTCTTTAAACTCCTCTCAAAAATAACAGAATAGTTGTCTTTATTTATAGACAAGTGACTTCAAATATTCAGTTCCTCTCAAATACCTGTATATGTATTGATCTCATAGCACTAAAATTTTAGTAAGAAATGTTCTTCAGGGGATATAAAACGTACAGCCTTAAAAATAACTAGGGTGGTATTCTGAAAATTAATTTTCTCTTTATTTTAGTGAAATTATTGTCATAACTTGCAATTTTGTTGTTGTCTTAAATTGTTGTCTTTGTTATTGTCTTAAATTGCAACTTTTCATTACTGTTTGTGCAAACATCTTTGACATCCGCAGCCACCCTATGAGTGCAGTTATTGATTTACCCACGACACAACATAAGTTTAGATTTGTTATGTCAAATCTCTCCACAATGTAGATAGAAATCATTTTCAGAATACCAGCTCCCTGGTCTTTCCATACAGGTTGTTGCTGAAGCAAAGCAACTATAACTTGATAGTGCTTGATTGGTAGGAAGACATACAAAGGGTGTAACACCATGATTCAACACCAGTCCCCCTTCACTTACCCCTCTCTCCTGTCCCCACCCTTTTTTGTCACCCATTATCAAATTAACACTGCACCTGCTTAATGAACAGTTCCATTGTGCAGACCCCACCACTTGAGTCAAGTTTTTCAGGTTCTGGTAAAGGCAAGTTATAAACAAAAGCAAGAACTACAACCGTACTGTAGAGCAATCATGGTGCCGCAGCTGCTAGCGCTAGTGTACGTTGCGTTGTGCATACAGCGCTTGTATGCCCGCAAAATGGCTTTCATTTGGTACCCCAGGGTACCATTTATGTCATCATATGTTGGTAGCGGGCCATTCTTTGTAAAGTGAAACCTTTTTGACAAAAACTGAAGTTCATTCTTGCTGTTTTTTAATAGTATATTGAAAGTAATGTCTAAAGGTACATGGAGCACATATTCTTTTTTAATTTTGAAGACCCAATTATGCTAATTTGCATACAATTACATTGGCATAAATAAAATCACTGTGTAATAGTCATTGCTCAGTATGAGCTTAGGTGTTGTCACTATGTAGTGAAATCATACCCTTCCCAGGTCCATTTCCAAGTAATTCAGTTGAAGGAAAAAGGAAATTTGTCTATGCATTATGTAATAATTAACATGTATAAGTAAGTAATTCTGATGTCACACACATGACCCCAAAAAATGAAAAGTTTATGCTATTTGAAAAATACAATTTGGATAATCTATATTTTTCCCGTCATAATCTAACTTGTATGTGTCCTCAATCTCACCAAATATTATTCCAGATATGATTCTCGTTCTTTAAATATCGCCCAACTAAGTGTGTCACACACGTGACCTGAGTGCAAATGGTCAAGTGCATATGTACTGGGCAAGTCATGCGTAGAGTCTTTTTCATCTATTATTGTTAAGTTTGACCTAATAATTCTGTTTTCACTTTTTGTATTCCTCTTGCTTAATCCTCTGAATTGATACGTAACCCTATACAATTATGTTAAAATTGTTATTAGCTATCATAGAATATATGTAATATAATTGGCCAGTGGAAATGTGCTTCTGAAAATAGTTTATAAAACAAGCTGAAGATGAATACATGCATATCAGCATGAAAACTTTCATTTTTTTCTACTTTGATTCTTTGGTCTCAATGATGATGATGATGATGATGATGATGATGATGATGATGATGATGATGATGATGATGATGATGATGATGATGATGATGATGATGATGATGATGATGATGATGATGATGATGATGATGAAAATAAAATAATAATAACGGCTCTGCAAGTATTATTACCATGTTTTAGCAAGACAACTGCAGTGCTCGGTGCATTCAAGAAATAAATCCTACAGGTACCCACTTACTACACCTGGATGAGCATGGCAAATGCAGATAAATGTCCTGCTAAAGGACGTTAGTGCCATGGCAATTAATTGAACCCCATACCTTGTGATCTGAAGTATGGTTACTTATCCACTAGACCAAAACACCTCCACAGTATATCAATAAAATATATCAATAAATGATATCAATAAATGTATGGAAATGAAAAAGAAAACAAAAATTATGTGTTCCCTGGGTATATTTCATAGAGAAAAGACCTTAGAATCACTTTCTACCGTATTGATAATTTGTATAGAGCTATTGCAAAATTGCATCATTTACTTGATAAGTAACTATCTATTGTGTGTCTGCCCGGAAGTGTGTGTGTTCTATGTTTTATTTTTTGTGTGTGCATTGGTTGTTGTTTTTTTCCCTCTGAATAACAAGGGGTATTTTTTTTCATTGGACTTGGCTTCATAAAAGGCACTGAATAAGAATGGCCCTAGCTCATTTTTTTTTTTGCTCTAAAGCCTGGTTCACACAAGGCGTCAGTGACTGAACAGTGCAAACAATACTTTTGATAACTGGAGTATGGGTGAATTGTCTTCACAGGTTGGTATAGCGCAGGTATTGACGCAATCCAGACTATGCCTTGTGCGAGCCAAGCTTTAAGGCTACGTTTCACCCCCATCAAACTTTTTCTGAGCAAAAAATGAATTTTTTTTCCTTCTATTTCTGTTTAATACAGTACTCTAATTTTCTCTCTTCTTCTCTCTCTCCCTTCCTTCGTCACTCTCCCTCTTTCGCATTGTCTCACCCTCTCTTTCCGTCACCTTCCTCTATCTCTCTTTCTTTTTCTCAGCCTCTTGTGACTCTGGTTCTCCATACAACAGTGTTCAAATGAGAAAGCTGCTCACAGACCGTATTCATATATTCACAAAATTTCAAACAGTTTTAATTTATTTCAACAACGACGAGAATGCAGACAAATTTGAAGACTCCCATTTGATTTTTTCTGTGACGATGATGATAATATTTATACATTTATATATATAAAACACATATCAATAACTTAAAAACATGTAACACATAAAAAAGGAAAATAGCGGCATATTTTCCAACTGATGGAATTTCTAAAGGAAATTCTTCCATTACAAATGCAAAAAGGAATTAATATTCCAAAGACACAATATATAATGATATAAATGTCACCCAAATAATAAAAATAGCAGGAATATCAGAAATTTGTAATATGCAAGGCCCTGATAAGAGTAAGGAGCAGCACAAAACAATATTTTTAGAGATATAAATTAATCATCAGAAGAAAAAGACATGATATGACAAGTATGTGGTATAGGGCATACTCACAACATTTGAGAACAGAAAAATAGAACCACTATGCCCATGTGCGTTGTAAAGCAAATTGATATACATAGAGTTAATACATGCATATTGAAATCTGGTAGGATACATGTTTAATCCTTCATAAGCTGGCAAAAAGGGGTGCAAACATTCCCTCCTGGTGTACCCCTCCCAAGACTTCTAAGCAACACAACACCCAAACATGTAGTTTTGTATTCACTTGTAGTATTCCAACAGAAGAAAATGGAACATTTTGTCATTAACATTAAATCAAACAAATAATTGACATTTACACTGAACATTCCAACTGCAGTATTGCTTTTGTAAACAGTTTGCAATGCACAAGAAAATTCATGACAACCTTCCATTTGCATTACAGACAAAAACCAGGTTTTTTAAATATCCACACACACAATTTTTTTTAAAAAATGAAATAAAAAAAGATATTAAACCCTGGAACACTGTTTCTGTTATGGCAAGTAATTAACAAATAGAACCATCGACTAAATGTCTGAGACTTAAGAACTGTTCTTAGAATTTATAGGCTGAAAGTCAGCACTTATATCATGATTCGTTTCGCATTTCATTCTTCTTCATATGAATTAAAAATATCAGCATTTCCAGATTCGGATTGAGAACATGTCTCATTGTACCTTCCCAACTCCGGATTAAACGCTTTGCTAGGAATCCTAACCCGTCTGCTTACATGTACTTCCCAATCCACAACTATTGCACTGTGTCGTGTGGCACCGCATAAATGCGATCATCTCTCTGGTGAACTATGGTTACCGTGGCGATAGCATCCACAGCCCGAGACTGCCATCCAAAATCTAGGATACAAGTATATAGCACCATTTTGTATTCAATTCAAAATTTGTCATAAAAACAGGAAAAATACCGTTAAAAAGCAGCCAGAGTATATGGTAAAATGACCAAATGGTCCAATAAATAGCATTGCAAGGCTTAATTAGTATGAGATGGAACATAAAAACAAAATAGAGAAGACATTAATTGCAATACCTTGAGTAGAAATGACTTAAATATGCAGAATAAATTCATCTATTCTTATGATATCTACTGTAACAAAAGTATTCAGTCTTACAATGTATGTCCTTACAAAAAAGTATAAAAGTTTGGATTGAGGAATTTGCATCACGGTTGTCTGACATGGTCAAACAAAGGCAGAGGGATTTGATGTCATATACATTTCACAGTGAGAAAAACTAAACTAAAACCATATTTGTTCTATAAAATGAAGTGTAAGACATTGCCTAGGTTGCTTGAATCATCATTGAGTCTTAAACAATCCATGAGCAGAAAATAAATGTTGATGTCTTGAATGCAACACTCCAAAAACTTTGAGTTCCTCAGCTCTTTTGCATCCCCCTTAAAGCCGGCCCCTTTCCACTTTTTTTCTTGGGGTCATGTCATTTTTCTTTTTAGATATGAAATGACCCATGTTGGTATTATGCACATATTCTGATTCATGCTTAAACTTGATTCGACTACATGTACACATGATGAAACCCTTATCTGACAAACAAAAATACATGTATGTCTGAATGTGACGGAACTAAACTAGGGGTACATGTACACAGAATGGGTACCACTGAGTAATCAAGAAATATTGGTGGCGGAATATAATATGGTTCTTCGGTAATCATGCAGCACATTTGTCGGTCACACAATGTAAGGCATAAACATGATGGAAATGTGTCGTATTTACAGGAATTGCCAGTAAGTAACGGCTCGTTCATTCCGACCATGCCTGTATCACTTTACACACACAAAGTACTGTTTTCAGTTTGAAATATATATATATGTGAATAATGATTTAGAAGGACTATCATGTCGACAACCACAATATGTATCTGTACCCTACGACATGTCACATACGTCGGTATTCTGTCCTCATTTTGAGTAAAGAATGCACAAACATAGGCAAAGTTAAAGGTTGCACATTGTAAATAAAGAATTGCAGCATTTCATTCTTTAATGCAGACTGTGATCAACATAAAACTTTGGAAATTCATGATCTTAAAATTTACGAGGAATTGGACATTAGAAAATGGAATTGCATATGATCATGATGGTCTGCTCTGTTTGTTTATTGGGCTATTTCTTAAAATATCATTTGAATACTATTTCCTAAATATCTGAAAGTTTAATATTGAGGTATTTAATTAAGGTCTGCACATTACTGTGGAAGCAAAAAGCTCGAATTCATCTGAGAATGTAGGTTGTTGTAATTACAACGGCACAAACAGAAGAAGTTATATGACTGGCCACTGTCGAACTTCTGCAGTCACAAAACTTTAACCCGTCCTACAAATCACCCTTGATGATGGGCCAGAAATATTGACTTTACAATAACACAAAAACTATCACACACTTTTGTTTTATACATCTTAAATAGAAACCCTATTCAGGATTCATGTCCAGTTCCAAAGAGATGACTATTGAAAAGGATAAAAAGATGTGAAAATGTTCTGCCTCATAAAATGAAAGGATAGCTTGGGGTATATTGCCAGTACCTTGGGCAGTTTCCTGTAGCAAGTAGCAGATCACTCTCTCAGCACTTTACTGTTAAATGCCATTAAACTAGATATCCCATCGATAATATCCCATCAGAGAATAAGTTACAGTTGTAGCTGATTGCCGACTTCTCATACAAGTTCCGTACAGTTTGGATACATAAACATCATACGAACATGGTATGCAGAGTTTCTCGAAGCAGCAAGACAAGTGGAACTCCTGATAGTAACGCTTCTGAGGAACTGTTAAGCATACATGTACATGCTTTGAAGTTATTTCAGTGATAGTCAACATGACACTGCTATGACCGTTGCTGAGACACATCATTGTGACTGCTTGTCCGACTCTATTAGGGTGCCGGTCCAGATTTGAAGAGATCGATAGGGTCTCTTGACATCCTTTCTAAGATCTCCCTTGGACTGTCACCATTTCCCTGCTAAGATTCGCTAAGATGAACAGTCAAAAGTTGTTAACTTTTGCAGGGGTATGACGATCTAGTGTCTCCACTCGACAGATACGTCACGGATAGTTCAGAGACGGAAAACGACGGAAGTTCATCGGCGTGTTGGTGGACCCTGAATCATTCTTCATGAGGCACAGATTGGCACAAGATGGCAGTTGTTCTCATAGTAATAAATAAAACAGCGATAATCCTTCTCGTATCAAATACGTCCTTTGAGTTGCATACAGATCTCCACTCTCCCTCTCTGGGAGTCTGGCGATGGTGGAGTCTTGGTGGAGTCTTCTCTTCCTTGCAGTTGGTTACCAAGGAGAAAACAGATGATTTGGTCCAACATCAACCGTGTTATAATTTTTTTAAAAACGACTGGTCGGCTGTGATTTCTTTCATAAAAACACAGAGAAGTCACCCAGGACGGATTGGATCTGATTCTAGAGTTTGTCAATCTGTGTCCTTTCATTGAAAGAGGAGGTAGCGTTTGACCATGTTAGGTAGGGGCAGTTGATAGACGTTCTCTAGGTGTTCTTTGCCGACGGAGACACGGACACAACGCCTGCACAGATCCTGAAGTGGGAGCGGTGAGGCTGTAGGCAAAGAAAGAGAAAGGAACTGTGGTTATTTTACATGAAACAACAATGGTTGAATCACACATTGGATTGGGCTTACATGCACATAAACAAAATCCATTTACATTACACAGACCTGTATGAATTGAAGAGAAATATAATCAAGTTTCATTATCTTGTGATGTCAAAAGTTGTAATGCACATTCTCATTTGATAATGAGGTAAAAAGGGGATAGAAAAGAAAAACAAGTGAATTCTCTGTTGCCAGAGGAGATGAATGCATAGCACAGTTCTGAGGCCAAACGAAGGTCTCAGATTATTTCATACGGCAATATAGCAGGGTCCTACTTGTTTTTCACTTTAAAATGACCCATTTACATAAAATCTAATAAGACTGCTGAGCCCTGCATATTCAATGGCATTCAATCTGTATATTCACAGTGCACATGCATTCAGGAGTGAAATAGGATATTCTCAACTGGGACATCATAGGCAGAGAGGCAATGGTGGCAGAGGAATGGGGACGGGAAGAACGTTCCTCCTATCCACCTTTTTTCCATTTCATGTGTGGGCGCTGACTCACTCCTCGAGTGTCACCCAAAATAGCCGTGAGGGGGAAACGAATGAGGATAACACCCAATGTGATGTCCAGATATCGTGCCCTGCATCAACCATCAAACTGTCAACCCGTCCCAAAAGTATGAGCTTTCAGCAGATTTCTGCTTTTTCCTCTTGATTTCTTTCCATCTCTTTTTCTCTCCCCTTCTCTTTTTCTGCTTTTCTCCTTCTGCTCTGCTCTCCTCTCCTTATCTCTCTCTCTCTCTTTCCCTATCCCTCCCTCCAAATGACCCAAGATGCAAAATCACAGATATATCACTATGAGAAAACATCAATAAATGTATCTTATCTATCCCCTTTTTTTGTACGAAGCAAGCCACATTTCAAAGTACTTCTCTATTCTCTACTTGAAAAGGCCTTGCTATTCAGATTTTTGCCACACCTGGTTTGTGGGTAGCATGACATTTGTTTGATACTCAGAGGAAACGTCAAGTTTCCCTTGCCAATGTATTAGTGCCAACTAAGCGCAAGTGTTCAATTTAGTTACTGCTAGACAGCCTTGTCATTTATAACAGCACAGAAGCGACAAAACAAGAATACACCATCCTTTTAACTCTTACATTTTTTCTGCTTTAAAAAGATCCACTATTTTTTATCCGAAGGATGCATCATATAAACAACATTTTTCACACAGACAACGTCATACACGCAGGCATTCTTCATACACAATTAAAGCCTAATTTTGTATCTAATTTATTCATTCATTTTAATAAGAAGTAACCTTGACTCTACACATAGCTGAAGTCTTTTTCATATTTATACATTGTCATAACAATGACATGAACATTAAACATTCATTCTGAACTCGGCTTGCACTCTCTTTCCAAGAAGAAAGGATAGATCGCTTAATTCCAAACTAATGCCCGCTTCCGTGTTGAGCATTCTATGTTTGATCTTGCACAGCCTTATCTCCGATCAAACGAAAAGGCAAAAAAAGGATCATTTTGTACATGATTTTGACTTTGCTCTACCATCGCTTCTCTGTGCAAATTAAAATACTTCCTCGTGCAGCTTAAATTTATTCCCCTCATCATTTTTTTTCTTCAGTTCTTATCATGATAGAAATTTACTGGGTATCATGTTTAATAGGACAGATTCGATTTGATAACAGGCTGCATGGTAAGCTATCATAGCTGATAACAATTGGAGGTATTAGGAGCAGGATATGATGTCAATCAGTTTGTGTTTACATCCTATATCCAAAGAATCAGAACAAACATTGGCAGTTTTTAAGCTGAATGGCTGGACCTCTGCCAGAAATAGGAATCATACTGATATGGGGGATTGGGGGGGGGGGGGGGGGGGAGTGTATGTAGTTGAAGAGAAAGATTTTGGTACTAGGTAAGCAGGGAGGGGTTTTGAGGGAAATTCAAAACTGTATAAAGGCAACTTTTTAACTCCTGTAGCTGTACCAGGGAGGGGTTTGAGGGGTTTTGAGGGGAAACTCAAAACTGTATAAAGGCAACTTTTTAACTCCTGTACCAATTAATAGCATGTACAGACAGTACTGTACAGTACGCTAAAAAGCTTCAAACATTTTTACAAAGATAATGTTACTGGTTCTTTCCTTGTAGTTTCCTATAGACTGTTTCATTTTCACAAGTATCTCAAATACACGTTTAGAATTGAAATATGAATAATACTTACGTTCTAGGCCTCCAACATATTTGAGCGTAATTTCACAATGTCCCCACACAGCACTGACAATAGGGAAGAGCTTCTTTCCCTTGAGTCCACGGAATGCAATACCAAGAAACTGATCATTAGCGGAAAAACTGAGGGTTCCTTCATCCATGTCTAGGATCATTTGAAAGGTGTCTGGAACATTGAAGTTTTCTGAATGTCCGGAAAGTGGGTATTGGTGTCCTGTTTTGTGCTTGGAGTCATGAAAGAGCTTCTTTCGTCCCAAGTCCCAGCCCCATGACTCTGCGTTACTTCCAACCAGTGACTGGTAACCGACACAGTGGAGAGGTGCGTTTGCGGTCGCGAATCCAACCACAGCGTGCGTACCCCTCTGCCTCGAGTTCCATGTTACTTCAAACACGTGCAGTCCTCTTGTGAAACCGACTTTCCCGCGTATACAGTCCGTGCTCTGTGCGACAGGGTGTCTGTGGAAGGTAAGCGGATCGTCCTCCTTCACAAATATATTCAGCGAGCGATCTTCCTCATTCCACGCAAACTTCTGCTGCGTGTCCTTGTCTGCGGCTGGCATATCCAGTAACATGTCCAACCTGTTTGGCTTCTGTAGATCCCCACTGTATGTAAGCTCACGATGAAGCGACTTGAAATTGGGTTCCCTCGCGACCTGCTTCATGCCTCCGGACACTTTCTGCCCCATGACCAACGACCGACTCATGCAATTTCCCGCCGTGTTGGCTACCTGGCGCATCAGACCGCCGTCCCTGCTACGATTTGTCGAAACCTCCGATAGAAAATCCACGGCCGAGGAGCCACTGCAGCCGTGCCGACAGCAGATCAGACCCGCAACGACGAGGACAGCTCACTGTTCACCGATCCTCCCGCTGCTCATGTGTCAGGTTTAAATCCCTAGGATCCTGTGTCTGTCCGTTCCCCACTCATTTAAATCCCTGCCACGCGCTGAGTCAATCTGTGAAGACAAAAAAGGAAACGGGTTGCTTAGTGTTTGAAGGGAGCTTACTAATCCCGCTTGCTCACTGAAGGGAACTGTAGAGGTTGCATTGCCACAGTTCACAAACAGACACATATTCATTTCAACCATTTGGGTTTATTTTGGGAATGTGATCAAGAACTTGCTTTCCTGTTTTGACAACTCTAACTTGCACAGCTGTTTTTGTTGAATGTCACTCCTAACCACTAAAATCCAAACAGTTTCCAGTAAATGTTTGATCCAAAGCCATTGAGCTTGTTAAACACGTCCTCAATGGCAGCCAAAACACACTGCAAAGCTACAAAGCATTGTGAAGGCCCTACAGAAAAAGCATGTTTCCATATGTACATATACATTGTATAAACATACATGACATAACATACATGTACATGTAGGTGCAGATATTAGCATTGGAAAATCCTTTCATAACCCATTGGGGTGAGAAACGAATACGAATTCAAGAGTAAATCAGGACCAAACAAAATAAAAAATGTCTTTGATGGCTTCTCACGACTTAAATTTTTCACATAATAAAACACAAATGAAAAACAACATGAAATGAAAGTGATAATTGAGGTGATGAAAGAATTACGTCAAAAGAGAAGAAACTGCCTCTATTGTCAGAAACTATACATGTCATACATTAAAGTGGAGAGGAATTGTCGCAGAAGGTTCACACAAAATCAGGTTCACTATACTTCAATTACACTACGACAGTAACAGTATCCGTCATTTAAATTTCTCATCCAAGTATAAATCTCATGTGGTTTAAAGAGAATTCAAGCTATCATGACAATGGCTTGCTATATGTATGTTAATAATGAAAGCTGTTATGTTTCACAGAGAATTGAACATTAACTATGCAAATGGTTGTGGTGCCCAAAAAATATTCAAAGCCCATGCCGATGTACTGTACATATAAATTGCAGTCTTCTTTAGGAAACTTTGTATAGATACATGTAGTTTTAATTCAGGCAAGTATAATTTCGACTACAGAAAGACTAGAATGCAGAGACTACCATGAGTTTGTTTGGATGTGTTTTGACAGCTACGAAAATCTCCATGGGATTCTGGGAAGGTTATCAATATAGTCTGACTTCCAGCTTTCTAGACAATAACACTTTTTCTTCCCTTACATAACTATGTCTCTAGCGAGGCTTACAAGTAGAGTATGTACAGTAAATTATTCTCCTCTTGTTGATATGAAAGAAAAGGATGTCAGAAGAAGCAGCCTCTATACTCCATTACAATATTAATTGAGAAGGGTGATTGTAACTCATTCTGCCTGATTACCAGGCTAGGATTTTAAGGGTGCATTACAATGCAGGAAAGCAAAAAACTTAGCAGACTGCCAACTTCATAGAACCTTGCCTGAGGAATATAATATATACCTTTTCAAGGGCATAATACATACATGTATTGCTAGTATTGCTTCAATAAAAGGGTAAATTTGCATATAGTTGATATATGTTTATTCAAGGCATATAACAATTATTTTTCTGCATGGTATTAGAAGAGATCATTGTATTGTAAGCACTATCAGTGTATTTTCTATTAAAAAATAAATAGTTTGATTGTAAGTGCCTAGAGCACAATTTTTGGGTGGATTTGTTTGTGTGTTATAAGTGTCTGTATAGTTTATTATCATTATTATTATCATGGTTCATATGCATTTGGATGGGAGAGATGCATATTACTTGACACTGTCTGCTGATATTAAACCAAAAGGGCATTAGCTTATATACCTTGGCTTTTGAGTTATGACCTTCTGGCTCTCAGCTAACAACATGTACCAACAAAAATGGAGGCTAACAATGAAGGCATGTGAACGTGCCAAAGAGAGAGAGAGAGAGAGTGTGTGTGTATGAAGGAGAAGGAAAACTAGTAAGAGGAAATAGAATAAAAGTCATCAATTCTCTTCATCCACTTCAAGAACTCATGCATGGTGAACAAAACAGGATGGTCCCTAACAACTGCGTTGTCGCCCAATTAGTCTGAAAGAGAACTTAACTTGTGATCAGGGGCAACATTTATGGGAGCCTACAGGAAATGGGGGTTCAAACCAATTAACAATGCTATTTGTGTTTCTTTTCTATGACATTATATTGAGGATATTCAGTATTTTTTGTTAAGGGTAAAGCGAGTGCTAATAGACTTCCATGTGTACTCCGTATTACAATCAGTGCATTTATGTACAGGCTTTGAAGCTTATAATGTAAATGATGCTGGTAGCACCAATTCTGAATAATCCTCTCTTTATAACTTTATTCAAGGATAAGATGTTTTAATCAAGAGAAAGGAAGTGATAACACAATGTTGTGTTCAAGTCTCCCGCGGGACTACTCAAATAAACAAATGGGACAACTTTCTACATCATTAAAAAAAACATAGAACATATGTGAAATGCCACCATTAAATTCTCCATTAATCTTTAAACTTGAGAGGAAAAGAGCAATATCCCTCCCCTTTCTATCCCCTCAGGATATAGGCCACAGTAGGCCTAAATACAAATCACAAATAAAAACCTTACACAATTTTCTAGCCCTTTTCTTGCCTACACTGCTTTTGACAAAGGAAACTGCACCTCAACACGCAATGATGAACATTTTCCTTTCTGTCTCATTTCATGGAATATGTTACACCTGTTTTCCTGTCTGGTGTCTGATGTATGGTGTTTTTTAAGTCACTGACATTTGATCATGTTGGTCATGTTGAGGTACCCTCAAGCTCTAGTAAAGAAACTGATATAAAATTCATTACCGGTATTTTATCGTAGAATGGAATGGATCAGTTGTTTGGAATTAAACTCTTTGTTTAAACAGCATAAAATGAAAGCAAGCAACCCAGATATATAGGTACATAATGAATTGATGGCCTGATGAGGTTGATTTCTTTTATGAATATCATTTTATGACCACCATACATGTACATTTTCTTTTAGGTCATCTGGTCAAGGAGTTCCTAGGTTTGGCAGATACAATTCATTTATACATGTGCATGTAGTCTTGAAAATCACGATATATTTTCCTTTATTTTGTCAGGATTTTACTATTCCTCACTACTACTACCAAGAGTACATCTCATCTTTCCGTGGCTAAGAGACTTCCCTGTTGTTTTTTAAAAGCACACAAAGGGAACAGTTTTATATGTCACAGGAAGTGAAAAGGACAAAAGATTGATCTACCAATGACCGACATCAACCTGAGAGCTTTGAACGTTGTCAAGTGGAAGTTGACGCAGAAAACCGGAAATTATTACAAATTATAGAGATATAAAAATGAAATAGAATACATCTCTTCCATGCTGATACGTTCAGGTGAGTTGTAATGAGAGCACATATGTGGGCGGACAGAGAAGTTGTTGACTGATCGACTTCCATGTTCTTTGGAACGTCACTGAAGTGGAAGTAGAAGACCGGAGGTTATCACAAAATCATAGATAATTATAATAATGAATTAGAATATCATTTTTCAAAGACTGCTATAATGCTACGGCATAAAAGGAGAGTGGCAGAAGAAGGTAAAACTAGAGCAAAAGGGAGAAAGTAATGAAGGAAAAGAGCATTTGTGTGGGCAGATTAGTTGTTAATTGGTTGAAAGAGAAATCTGACAAATACTTCCAAAAAATGACAAAGGAAAGCTATGTGTTTGTAGTAAATGCCATGTGGTACATGCACTAGACAAAGATATATAAGTACAAAGAGTTCAGGAAGAAGATAGATATCACAAGAAAAAAAAAGAAAAGGAGAGAAGTAGAAATGAAAGGTGGGGGACATATAAAACCTGACAACATTCTTGAGGTTATGTTATCTTCAGTCAGTTCATCAGTGTGGTTAGCCTTTATCCTTTGTCAATCATTCACCCTAAATGAAACTGTTCAGTTCAGAAATGAAACCGAATTTCAAATGGAGTCCTTCTTCAGACTGTGTGACCTCCCGATGACCTGTATTCAATCATACTCTGGATTGTTCGCTAGGAAACAGGTTTGAACTGTACCATAGTGTCTTCGGCATATGGAAGGGAGGGAGTACACTTATTTTTGCCTAAATCTCACAATGAATCATGCCTCTGTGGTGTATGGAGAAAGCCATGAAGAGTCCTTGAAAAGACTTGACTCATTGGCTGTTGTTAGCTACCAGATTCTAATAGATGGGCCATCCTTTGGAAGATCCACCGCCGATGGTGGTGATGATGATGATGATGACATCATCCTCTATACAAAAGGGTGATTCCTAGATATCCATCCTAACGTCACGTCACACGGAGAGCTTCTCAGAATCTCAAGCAAACAGCTGTCACTGACCAGACATGTATACCTACTACCACACAAGGACCAAATACAGACACACAGAATAATCATATCCATTGTAATGTATAGCTACCACGCTAATTTTCTAACCGCTATATCAATTAGACTTATTAGGGGACTCCCACGCTTCTAATATCATCAGGACTTTGGTGTCATCACATTTTAATTATTTCATCAGATGAAGCACTCCTATCTAGGTTGATTACTACATGTACATTATTACTAATCAATCATGCATTTTTCTGCATTGAATAATAACCTATCCCCACCCACTGACATGAATGGATCGATCCAAAGTTCTTTTTTTCCCTCCACCTCCAGTGTGTTTTGCAGTTAGTCTCAGGCTGCAGACCCTATTTTGTGTTTTGAACCTTATAATGACTCTCCCCACTTAATTCTACAAATTCAAACTGTACCAGATAATCATACCATTTCTCATACTAATTAGACTCTATGATCTCAACCGTTTAACCATAACCTAACAAAATTATTATCAACGCCCGCCATTATAAACACATGCGTTCATTTCAATGAGACTCTGCGCTCTGTTTAACATGTAGGAGTAAAGCAAATCAATGATTCAGGGAAACTCATTCCTGACGTCACCAGACTGTGGGGCACACACCTTCCAGTGTGCAAGGTTCAGCAGAGAATCTCTGGCAACAAAGAATAGCAAGACAACCAACCGAGCAAAGAATGATGGCATTCAAACTCTTTGTGAGGCATCATTCTAAGAACTCATTGAGTCAACAGGGTGAACAACAGTAACAATAAGTTATTTTTTCAAAGTCACCTACATTCTGGATACAATTGATTTAATAAATAAAGACCAGGCCTACTCACCTTGTGATAAAAAATCCACAGTTCATTATTTCTAAGATAAATGAACAATATCGGCAAAATATCTTCTCCTCTCAACTGAGGGATATCACATGAAGAACGTACTAAACCAGCATCTTTTTCAAATTGTTGACTTTGGTATAGTTCCAGCAACAATAGAGGTCATCCACAAAGGAAAAGACTTTTTAAAAACAGTTAATGATCCACACTTGATCCTGACTAATGATACTGGTATGTGAAGTTCACTGACTGCATGGTACATGCGTATGTTGACCTTTGTCTACTACTAGAGCTTGACTTCATAAGACAGTCTGCCTGCAGTAGGTCATCCATGAACTCTTATCATCAGTTTTTCAGATAACACACACAAACATATGACCTAGCTCTGTTTTCCTGATGCACTGGTGATCACGTTTTGTCACAGGTAGTTTCCATGAGACCAGACACACCCACTGTCCAATAAACGCAACCTTCAGAGAAGATTAAATGCTGATAGATGAACAAAACAGAACATTATCTGAAGGAGTAAGCTGATTATATATTTTTATCATCTAAACCTACATGTATCATGTAGAAAACATGAGCACATGCAAATGTAAAAAATCTAACTACTGTTTGGTCATTTAGACCAAAAGCTTTCCATCATTCCAAACAGATGTTCCTACAATCTCTTCTTGTTTTGTGAACAATAGTTAAAAGATCTTCTCTAAACCATAACAGTAAGTCCTTTCCTATAAATCATCTCCTTTCAACACCTCTGATACCAATTCATTTATTGACTCATGTGCTATATTTGGTACAATGGAAGGCAGTAGAGAGAGGGTTAAGAGATTGAAGTTGTTGACTGGGGCAGTGACCCAACCATTGGCCTCATCGTCTGTACCCATAAACACACAAGAGCAAAAACCACAAATAACAAAGTGACCTCTACACAAAGGATAAGGTATTAACTCTAAATTATTGGCAGGAAGGCACAAGAAAAGAGAGTGAGGGAGGGAATAGACACAGGTCTTGTTGTTCCAATGCTTTGTTCTCTGTGTGCTAGCACATGGCCTGCTTCCCACATAGGGTTGTGTACAGATACCCACATAGGGTTGTGTACAGATACTCAAAATACTCAGGAGTTTGTTAAATTTCAATTCAGCCAGTACGAAATAATTATACAAACATTAATGTACATGTATGTGTAATTATATGATTAATAGATTTCAATACACAAGATAGTTTGGACTGATGTGTACATGTATTTCAGTAGTATCCCCCTTTCATGTAGGCCTATACTATAGTATTCAACATATACTGCACTATAAACATGGACACGTACAATAAATTCATATAAAATTCTTTTGTTCGCAAAAACAGAACAAGATATGTAGCATTTGCTCTGTATTCACTGTAAAACATAGTAACCAAACTGTTCCTTTGCCTTATAAATTGAAAGCTCGTAAGTAATTAACCATGAATAACAGAAACTAGGAAATGCGGACATTGGCACGTACATGTATAATTACTGTGCTGAAAGTGACTGGGAAAATTCCTGAAAGGTACTTGTGTTGGAGGGATGGAAAAGAGGACATGTTTTGTGTTAACGTGGTAAAAAAGGATTCGATATCATGTGACTCAAAGAGGACACTAATTTTCAGCACCACATGACTTGGTGTGGGTTTTTCTTTTAATTTTACTAAATCATCGTACTTTTGAGCCTCTTTGTAACCAGAGTATGAATCATACAGATCCAATTCCAGTGTTTGCCAAGCTGTGGGGGGGAATTCTATGAAACTGGTTTAGAAGGACAGGAAATAGAGACAAAAGAAGAAAAAAGAAAGGAAGGAGAAGAGAGAAACATCAGAGCAAACCAGGAAGCAGGAAGGGAAGGGAAGAAAGCAAGAGAGAGAGAGAGAGAGTGTGTGTGTGTAAGAGAAATATATATTTTGACATAGTGAAAGAAAGGGTAAAAGGGAAAAATAATGAAGAGAAGAAAGGCATTATAAGTACAACGGAGAAGGGGAACAGTGGAAAGAAAGTAAAAAGGAAGAGAACAGATGAGAAGGTATTGAGAGAATATGGCATAAAGTGAAACAAGAAAATTTAAGGAGAGGTAAATTAATAATGACAGGGAAAAGAGGAACAGAGGGAGGATGAGCAGATGAGAGAGAATAAAAGAGATATATATGCCTTGAACATGGACTCACAATCACATGTACATTACATTGCCGTTGAATGCACATGGCCTGTCTGATAATGCACACATGGCATGTGACCACTTTGTGAACCCTAACCAAATGACAGACCCTCCCCCCCCCCCCCTTTCGAATTCTCCCTTCCACCCAAAATCCACCCCAATACCCAACATCCTTGTATAAAGCCCTCAGTTTATTACACTTACAGGGATCCCACAGTCTCATTACTGTACCATTGTCTAGACTCTAACACGGGAGGATTTATTTACACTAAGATTTTGATTCCCAAACCATCAGGGTGACCATATGGACAAGATTTTAACTGTATCTACATGTATATAGTTTGACTGTAAGTGTTATCACAAAATACAGATGGTTTCCCTTGAAAAGCAGTCTATTCCCATATACCCCTTTCTCTGCTTCACAATAGGATTTAATCATGCCTATATGTTTAGCATTGGCATTTATCATATTCTAATTCATGTTAATAAGTGTATTCTTTCTCTTACTTGTATTTGTCATTAAAGTTTCAGCTCACCAAGTCTCACTAATCTCTCTTCCTTTTTTCTTTATCTATTTCATCATTCAAAAGACAACAAAAGGAGGAAATGTTTCAGGATTTGTTATCACTCTAGCCTAGGCTTTAAACTTTAAAAAAGTATTCAAGCACTTAAAATGTCGCTTGACTCGTCTCATCCTGTTTTGTTTTTCTTCACAGAGATGACCATTGCGTGACAGCCGCATTGTAACTCGATTCCTCCTCTCAACTTTCAAAGTGATTCACGCCGTAAACTTTCACTTTCAACTATCATCAACACCGCACTAATTTCAACTGTAGTGTAGTTTGTGCTCCTTCGATAAAGAGCGAGCGATCATTCGCTTTATCATGTCTCTTGTGAAACTGTAATTTGCAATGATTAAGCCAGAAATGGATGACATGTATAATAATCACATTCAGACATTGTCATGATTCAAAGAAAATTGATAAATTGCAGGCGGATGTATAAGACCACATTCTGGAAATGTGCCAAGAACAAAGAACTTGGTGTTCTTCCTATTCCCTTTGCACTGCCAATCTGCAAACAATAACAAAATATGATGTCCACGCACTGTATGCACATAAAGCAAGTAGCCAACAGTAAGGCCTACAGTTGCCATGAATGGAGATAATATATTCCTGCATCGCCAGTTAGTGTGTGGATGCCCCACGTACGCACATATATGGTCTCTAGTGGAGGGTATGAAAAAAGCAGAGTATGGAATGTCCTTTCTCTTTCAAATGAATTATAATAGCGAGAAATCTAGTTGGAAATGTCTAGTAAGGTTATCGATAGAGGAGTGAGAATTCATACTTACATAGTGGAGTGTAGGAACATGAAAATTAAGGCTTATATCCAAATTAGAGTATTCACAAAGATGTGGTAGTAGTGATCCAATTGGTATGCAGCACAGATGGAAACAAAGAGATTCCCTGCATCAGCTGTTACCGGCAAACACACACACACACTGAAAATGTTGATGCACAACAACAAAAAACTAAAAGCTCTGCAGCATAAAGGGGGATGTTTCCACATATGAGTTCACTTGATAATCTGAATAAGCTTTCTAGTTGGCATCTGGTTTTTATACAGACTGCTGAAGGTTGGTGAAAAAAAAGCTTCTGATAAGTGACCTCATATTGAGTCTCAGGGCTGATGATGTCACAAGGCCGGCTCTCTCTGTTCTTTGTGTTTCACTCCAAAGAACTGTTCACCCCCATCACACATGCAGAAACATCACATGGTAGAATATGCCCCTCGTTTGCATAATTCTATTCAGTGCACTGTGGACAGTCATCCTTCCTCTGGACTGCTACATTCAGTGCAGGGGTGTGTCAACAGAGGGGATTAGCTGGAGGGACGGGAGGAAGTAGAAATTTGAAGGGATTCTGAAGTTGTTTTGTTTGGGGGAAGTTGCAATTGGAGTCGTTTTGTCCACGCTATTGTTTTGAGGATATAACAAACTTCCTCATTCTGAGAAGTTGGACCTTCGGAGTTTCATTTCAATGGCGATTGTCACGACATCAAAAAGTACCTCACTTTATTTAAAAGCAATAATAGCATCTTCTAAAAGTAACACATAAAGTAATGTGATGATTAAGCAGTTTTGAAATTAGGGGCAGGAAATAATCTACTATCAAATGGGAATATGTTACTTTCATTTAATCCCTTACATCTTCTAGGGGGAAGGGTACAATTTGAAAAGATGAAAATAGAATATAAAGACTTTCATCACATGGTGTATAAAATGTATCTGTCAACCTCATAAAAATAAATTACACAGTCAGTGTATTTTTAATTATTAAATCTTAGTTTGATTGTAAGCATCTTGATTACCCTTTTTGGATGGATATGTTGCACATTATAAATGTCTGTTTTTTATCATTATCATCAAAAATGGAATATATACATGTACATGCATAAAAATATGTAGAAAATACACCAGGCTTCAAAGAGATATAAATATACATATTATATTCTTAAGAGCTAATTTTATACCAAATAAGATTTGGCTATCATGTTAAAAGATTTCATCCATTATGATTCACTGTCAGATTTTTTATTGAGTGTATGTGTGTGTGTTGGGGGGGGGGGGGGGGGAGGCTCTGTTCCATTCAAGAGCATATGGGGTAAATTGCATTTAGCCCCTCTTTCTTTGACTTCTGCATGTTCTTTAATTGAATTTACAAAATAAAACTAAAAATGGAAAAGGAAAATCATACACCAGAATCATTCATTATTACTGGTACAGTCAAACCTGCTTTAGCGACCACCTGTATAGAAAGACCACCTGCTCATAAAGACCACTTTTCTTGTCTCCCTTGAGCGGTCTTTACAGGTTTCACTGTAATACAAATATATGTAATTACTTAATACCTAAATTTAAATTATGAATAGATTTTCTGCCAACACATGCAGCAAGACAATCCTGGATCATGTTTCATTATGATCCGTTGCTATTCTCTCTATTCTACAAATTCTTGGATTTTTGATGGTTCCAGCTTGTACCATGTAAATATTGAAAGTATATAGTAATATGAACAGATAGAACCTTTCAAAACTAACTGCGAGATCAAGAAATAAACCCCCATAAATCACCGCTTCGCACATTATCCATTTGATTGTCTTAATGCCCCATTCACATATGACGTCGTCAATCGCCTTAAAAAGAAATGGCTATGCCAAAATAGAAAACATTTTACATGTATGTAAATGACAAATGGGGTGAGAAAATAGGAGCTAGCTGCCCATAACAAGGCCCCTAACATCTCAGTCACATTTCAAAAACTAATGCCAAACTGACTCCCAATAAACTATTTCTTTGTCATTTGGGATAGTGAACAATTTTAATCAGTCTGTTGTTGGTCTGGTGTCGGTTTCAGTAGTGTGACTGGGGCATAAAAAGGAGCTACATATAGCTGCCAACAACCAAGGCCCCTGATATCTCAGTCACACTGCAAAACCGACTCCAAACCGACTCCAAACTGACTGCAAACCAACACCAAACTATCTCTAAACCAGTCACTTCTTTGCCCATCGGGATAGTGTCAATTTTTCAGTCGGCTTGGTGTTGCGTTCGTTTGTGTGACTGGGGTTAAGTGTACCTTTTCATTTCATTCTGCCATGGTGTGTTTATACAACTAACTGCGTCATATTTGAACAGATCTTAACAAGTGTCTTTCTATCTACTCGTCATATAACGATCGGAAGTGTCGATAAGTGGCTCATACTACATGTATAATGCTTTACATTCCAAGAAAATCAATTGTTCTCCCTTGAAACTTCCCTGGTTATTTTGATTTTGAGACTGATATACGAATAGAGTTATTAATTAAGTTATTCTGTGGCTGTGATTCATGCCAAGAAGTTGTTGTATGCTTCATGCATTCATAGGCTAATTGGAGAACATTAATTAGAGAAATCCTCCTACCAGTTACGAAAAATGAGACTAAAAGTTTGAAGACTTTACAAAACATATGAATATGCTCTAATGTCAAAAACGATTCTCAGGAAAATGCCCCCTCCCTCTCACGAGGCAACTAAACCCTATTTTAATTCCTGTATTAAAGTGGTTGCCTGTGTTAATTGGGGTTATTTTGTAAGGGGGTAATTTTAAGAGGGGTGCTTGTGGGAGATGTGTAATTCCTCGAGGTAGTAATCCTGATAGAATTTATTTATCCAAAATTTCACCTCGACAATGTATAAAGTGGCAATCATATTTTGTATTGTACTTTATACATTTTATTTTGCTACTCTGGTTATTTCCCAATAAAAGAATTTACAGGAACTTTTTTGAAACTGTGTAATTGGGAGGTTGAGCGTGAAAGTGCCCAGATAGTTTCAATGTATCCCCAGGTTACATCACAAACCAGAAAGAGCCCTATGAAGTCATTTAATGAGATAATTCCCATGAAAGTGTTTTTCTTTTTAAGATGGTTGAATTCTAGGAAAGGTGCAAAATAATGTGTGAGCTTTCTTATTCCTTTTATGTCAAGTACATCATCATGCTCTTCAAATGCCCTCATATTTGAAATATGACGAGAAATAGCTGAAGTGTTTGAACATTCATGCTACATGTGTGTGCAGTCCCATGAACCCATCTGTGTGCAGTGCATCTGCTTTTCAGTGAGCTTGCCCCAATTTCTCATCAATTTGATGATTCCAAAACCTAACAGTACCACCAATTCTTTTGTAGACATGATCAACCTTTCTCAATTGCTTTATTTCTTCTTTCACATTGATGTAATCGCATGACCAGAACTCAACTTTATCTTTAATGCCAACTCTAGTACAGTGAAACCTGTCTGTAAAGACCGCTCAAGGGAGACAAGAAAAGCGGTCTCTATGAGCAGGTGGTCTTTAATACATGTTTCAATGAGAAACACTTTTAAAGGGAAACAAAAATTATGGTCTTTATAGACAGGTGGTCTTTCTATACAGGTGGTCGCTAAAGCAGGATTCACTGTATTACATTTGGCAAAAAGGTTAATGTAAGCATTCTGTTACTTCCATCCAGTGGAAATGAAATATAAACTAGATGTTACTAGGAAAAGTGATTTACATGTAACATTTGAAGTAATGCTTCGGGATAGCTATCACATTATTTCCTTATTGCACTGTGGTTAATTGATATGAAAGGTACAAAATCGATACACAAGAAAAATTAATATTCCCGGAATGCCTATTGGTACCACTTGGTACCATCTGATTTCAAGTGGTTCTTGACTCCGCTTTCTATATGGAAACATTGCATCTCATAAATCATTCTGCATATCAATTGATAAACATCAGAACATTCTTGCTTTTTATTCTTCTTCATTGTTTGAAATAGATTATGATATGTTCTGTATTTTACAAAAGATTTTGTATTTTGGGGTCTTGGCTGTATTGCAAAATTAAATATAAATACCATACACGAAAAGGAAATATTTGTATTCCATTACCTCTATTCAGAAAAAATTATATTAATTCGAGATTCACAAAATTTAAAAAAATAGGTCTGAAAAAATACACTTCGTAACTCAAGAGAAGAAGTATCAATATGAGAACTGATTGATTCTACTGTTTTCCCCTCATAAGCAATTTGAGTATCATTACAGTGATGACATTTGACAACTATTCTATTTTTGGTTTTATACATAATTATACCAAATCATATTGATTATAATTGTACAGCTATATACATTATCAAACAAAAGGGAGTACACCCTTAAGGGAAATCCAACATGAATTTCAAGATGCTCTGAAAGAAAGACATAAACTCTGAGAAGCAGATTGGTGAAAGTTTGAACGAAATCGGACAAGCAATAAGAAAGTTATGAATTTTTGAAATTTGTAATCACTATACATATGGGAATTTCAAATTGGCCGAATAGGTAATGTCGCTGTGATGCAGTGGCGGACAACTCCATTTGCTACAAGACACAAAATGACCAAAATGTCATTTTTTTTCCAAAATGTATTACTCAGTAGAATTTTTTTCTTTCATGACGACCTATAGTATACTATATGCCATATATTTGGAGTACTGCCCATAAATTAAATTGCCTCACCAAATTGCCAATTTGAGCTTCACATCTAAGATGTAGTGATCTCATTTTGCAAACATCCATAACTTTCTTATTCCTTGTCCAATTTCTTTCAAACTTTCACCATCCCGTTCTTCTTATTTTTCTGCTTTCACACAAATCATCTTATTACCAAGGTTGGATTGCCCTGCAACAAAAAAGCTATGGAGTACTCACTATGTTGCCACTGATTTAAAGAATGTCTATGCTACTCTGTAGTTATGAAATCAACATTCATATTACTGCATGTTAACTCTACCATTGATGTAAGGCTTGTACTCTTGATGTATTTTTGTAAGAGGCTACACTGAAATTTGTAGATGTCCGTATTGGATGTTCCTACTTTTGTTGGATACTGTATAATGTAATTTATTATCACCGACCGACTCCAGAGATCCTTTCTCTTCAGTTTTATAGCTCAATGAATTGTCATTAATGTCCATCTTTAATAAGCAGAGTATGATAACATCCTTCTTCCTCGATGATATTGCAATGTTGACAATCTAGTGTCCTGTAAGCATCGTTTGTGTTACCGCATTGCAGAATTAGATCTAAAGGAAGTAAGTCTATATACAGTGAAACATAATTGCCAAACATGCTGAACATCTTGGAAATGATGATGATGATGATGATGATGATGATAATAGTAGTAGCAATAATGATGATGATGATGATGATGATCTTCTTCTTCTCTCGTATGTCATCCACATCAGTCAAAATTGGCAGTTACTGAGGTAGGTGACCAGGTCTGGGTTGTCTACCTCTATGAGTGGGCATGGGGGTCTCATCACAGGACACTCATTGATAACATTGACGATGATGATTATGATCATAATCATGATGATATTAATAATAATAATACTAGTGATAATAATACTGGAGATAATAATGATAATAATGATAGTCATAATTATGATAATAATGATAGTCATAATAATGATTGGATTTAAAGCACCTTTTCGATGGGATACAAGGTGCTGTCCCAGAAATTGAATAGGAATAATGCCCACACATCTGTTTTGCTATGCATTTCTTATTTATAAAATTAAAGAACATTAGTTACTTCACCAACTTGTCATATTGCTATGTAGAATAAGTACACATTGTGTTGTGTCTTTTTCCCATATGAAATGAATGAATGAGGCTATTTGCTTTTGGGGGGACTTACCACAACTGTGCATGAGCTCCAAATACTATATCGAAATGATGCTAAAAAGGGTATAGGTGAGTCAGAATGTGGTCAGCACTAGTCTCAATACCTCATGATCACCTACCCACACCATGACGTAGACCCACTCATTACCTACCAAAAATAGAAAATATATCTCTACATATTGTTCATCATGATTGTTTCCTGATTTCTTACCTTTCTGCTCCCCTCAAAATACACAAAAAAGAAAATGGCACTGTATATTATTCCATATTGTCATCATATTTATGGTGTAGAAAAATATGAAAAATAGAAATCTCTCCTTCTCCCTCCCCCGCCCCCTCCCTTGGTCGGTCTGTCTGTCTGTCTGTCTTTCTCTTTCTCTCTCTCTCTATCTCTTTCTTGTTTCTCACAATCACCTCCTTATATATTCATGGGCCTCCACCCCCCCCCCAAAAAAAAAAAAATACCCAAATATCCCATTGTATCCCATCTGCAATTTTTTGTTAATATGAAAATATCTTTCTTTCTCCCTCTCTCATCTATTACATCATCAAAAATATAAACTCGCTTGCTTCTATCGTATCCCAGATTCTGTGAGCAATGGAAATGGGGGACACAAATGGAAATCTTCCCCCCCCCCCCCCCCCCCATCTCTCTATCTCTTTTAGCAGTTCATGGGTTATTTCAATCACGTCATCGGCAATATCACCCTGAGCCCCTAGATATTTTTAGCATTACCATACACAATGGGCGAAAATATGCAGGAAATTATTTTCATCGGGGGGGGGGGGGGGGGGGACATAACAATAAGTTGTCCCCCCCCATGAATAGAATTGCCTAACAAATCTCCGCCACTGCCATACACCCAGAAAGGCTAAAAATAATGCCTTCCCTTCCTTATTTAGACAGAGAAACGAGGTCTCAAAATACAAAACTGTTTTCTTTTAAGGTTTCATTAAACATAAAATGCTCATAACTTTTTTCTTCATGAAACTCATGGCATGGACCTACTATAAAGTCTATGTATGGACTCATGTTCGATATCAACACAAAATCAAACTTGTATGTAACCCTCATCTTTAACTTCATCTTGTTTGACATTCTACCTTGAAACTATGTAAATTCAATAAGAAATAAAAATTATGATATATATATCCGAATAAACTAACCACAAACGTAATTATAAGCATGTCAGATTCGGTCCCTACTGGCCACGTCTTTCAATCCCACCCCCCCCCCCCCCAGTAGGGTACGCATATGCTCGTTCCCTCCCTTTGAAAGCACCCCCTATCTCCGGTATGCCAAAATTTCTGAACCCCCCTTTCGCAGGCTTTTCACAGGCTTTTCCTGCTTTGGAGACCCCCCTAAATTCAGAAAACTGCTCAATATACCCCCCTATCTCAGGTGATTTTTCAAGATATTTTATAACCCCTTTTTAAATTTCTCAGAAGTGCAGAGAGTGAGAGAGAGAGAAAAAAAAACACCCCTTTTTGAAAGAAATCTCCGGGTGAAAAGTCAAATACGCCCCCTTTTTTTACAATTCAAAGGCCGGTTTGTGTCGCGCAAAACCTTTACCAGAGATGTTGGTAACACGCATGCGGTCCCTCCGACCTCCGAGTGGGGGGGGGGGGCCAGGCTTTCAATCCACTCCTTGAGTAAAAATGTAAATATCTACACAAAAAAATGGTTAAATGCTTTGGCCAAAATTAAATATCCTACAAAACTAGGGGCTCCTTATCAGGATATGACATTCTTGGAAGTGGTCTCCAAAAATAAACATATCAAGTCTTCTGCAGTGATCTTATCTTTATGCCCTAAATGAGTGCAGGTTGGTCATCTAAATATGTAATTCCGAAGTGGTGAGGTCATTTAACATTTGGGTTAATCTAAAAATATCAAATTCTGAAGTAAATGATAACCTTTGAAAAAGGCTGCATAGGATAGAAGCATAGATCTACATGTAGTGTCAATCCCTGCAAGGAGTCCATAATGTTAATACGGGCAATTACATTTCATCTATGTACTACTCGAAGAGAGACAGAGACAGAGACAGACAGAGAGAGAGAGAGACATAGAAAGGAGAGACAGACATATAGAGACAGAGATAGAAAGAGAGAGAGAGAAACAAAAAGTAGAGAGAGAAACAAAAAGAGACAGAGAGGGACAGAGACAGAGACAGAAAGAGAAACAGACAGACAGAGAGAGAGAGAGAGAGAAAGAGAGAGAAAGAGAGAGAGAGACATAGGTAGAGAGAGAGACATAGGTATAGACAGAGGACAGAGAAGGACAGAGAAGGAGAGACAGAGACAGAAAGAGAAACACAGAGAGATAGAAAGAGAAAGGTACAGAGAGAAAGGGACAAAAAGAGAGAGACGGGCATGAAAGTGAGTGGGAAGAGACTGGGAGACATGAAGCAAAATGTCACATGGTTTCCATGGTAACGTGATGATACTATCAACAGACAGGTAGATGACTGTGAGTCAGACCAGACAGCAGAGTGAGACATCCTGCCTCTCCATATTTTCATACATCAATTAGAAGGGTTCTATATAAAGCCACCCCTGGAATGCATCCTTATAACCCAGTCACATATGCCAAAAACACTCCAAATCAACCTGGTCAAATGAATACTTGGACATGAGGGTGATGTAATATTTTGTTCAGTTTCGTGTATATCTGGGGAGCATTTCATCAAGCGTTTTGTCAGTGATTTTTACCGACAACTGTTATAAGCTACTGAAATCCTTGCATCTGATTGGCTGAGAGCAAATTTGTCAGTAAAAATCACTGACAAAACGCTTGATGAAACGCTCCCCTGGTGTTCGGTCATGTTGGTGTGACTGGGGTACATACATGTAGCATTCTATCACTGGTCAGTTGAACATCCATCTCTGTCTGTCTGTCCGTGTCTCTCTCTCTCTCTTTCGCTCTCTCACTCAGTCTCAATCTGTCTTACTCTTATTCCCTCCATCCCCCCCCCCCTCTCTCTCTCTCTCTCTCCCCCAAAAGACTAAACATCACAAGTTCCTTGATCACTGCTAATAATACACAGGAGATAGGGCTGATTTTCCTCCAGTACATTTTGTAGGAAATTTTAAAATAAAAACATTGTTCTTCAGACTAAAATTAAAAAATAAACGTTAAGACTATTTTTTACTTTGACATTTATTTCATCAACATGATAATCTCTACAGTGTTTAATGAGCCTAGTCATGGAGGTCTGCTGCTCAAGATTTTCTTTTAAGGGAACACAGTTGACGTCACTATGATTTTAGAATCAAGTTCTCGTTGATGCTGGATCTAATTAATTTGTATCATATTGCCTGCTGAGAGGCAGGAAGGAGGTAAACTCTATGTGGATATGACTGGATGCATTAAAGGCTTTAAGTATTGTAAGTTCTTGTTTTAATAGTGCTACATTGAGAAGGAGGGGAGTGGGCTTAAGTTATGTTTAAGCACTGTATGAGGGAACAATTTCACATCTGTACAGGACTACCCTACTTTACCTCTGAAAGACCTCAGCCTGACCGAATTTTGAAATATAACCTTTATTCATCCACGGGGAGCTATATATTTTCTGAACAAATTGAAACCAACTTCATGAGATTCCGTTTCCTGTGGAATGAGTAACAGCGTCCCGAATGTTGAGCCCCGGTGGTTTTTCTGACGAGGGCCCCGTCTCTGAGGAACGCTACTTTGCGGGGGGGGGGGGGGGGGTGAAAATTTGATGACGACATATCATGTAGACGCACTCGGAGCTGTATACCAAGAAAATTATAACTAATTTTGTTATTTACTAGATAAATCTATGTATCTACCTATTTGCTAGTTTCCCAAACTATGCCGTCATTCGAGAAAAACTAAGTCTAAAACGCGCAGCCCCTGCCTGCGCGCGCGTACTCCCCGTCCACCAATCCAATCGCGCCACCGCCATACTCTTCCTCTTCCGAGCAGTCAGAGACAGAATCTAGGACATGTCAGACAAGGAGAGGGGCTGGAGGGAGGGACATAGGTAGATACATAGATTTATCTAGTAAATAACAAAATTAGTTATAATTTTCTTGATTTACAGCAATAAATCGATGTATCTACCTATTTGCTAGAATAGCACGGATAAAAACCCGGGTGGCATGTCCCAGGACGGGAGTAACTAACGCGGGGCAGACAGAGACGACGAAGCAGCTCTCAACCCAGAGGTTGCAAAGCTAACCTCACCCGAAAGAACATCCTTAAGATAGAAGGATGTGAAGGAAGTAGGGGAACGCCAAAAGGCGGCCCTCAAAAAGTCTTCCAAAGGAGGACCCAGAAAGAGCGCCCAGGAGGTAGAAACACTCCTAGTATCGTGCGCTCTTGGAGGATTCTCAGACAGGAGAGCCTCCGAACCCCCAGCTTGGATAGCCTCGACAATCCAACGGGAGACAGTCTCCCGTGATGCTGGGGAATAAGGGTGACGGGAAAAGAGAAAGAGCTGATCATCCTTACGAAAAAACCTTAGTCCTATCCAAGAACCATTTGAGAGCCCTAACAGGGCACCAAGAATTATCCTCCTTGACAGAAGAGAATTCTGACAGAGGACTCAAGAACACTTCGATTAAGCCAGAAGAATCCTTCTGATTCTTGGCAATAAACGAAGGTCGAGGGACAAGACGTACACCTTGCCTTTCCCATCTGATATGCCCGGGCGACGTAGAGAGAGCCTGAATAGTGCTTCTCCTCTGCCCAGAAGCAATAGCGACGAGGAAGGCGGTCTTAATCGAGAGATGGTGTAAAGACGCTTTGCACAACGGCTCAAAGGGCGGTTTGGCCAAGGCGTCCAAAAACAAAGGAAGGCTCCACGCAGGAGTCAACTGGCGATTTGCTGGTCGTTTCAAAAGACAGACCTCGGCAAATGAGTCAAGAAGGGAGAGTTAGAAACTCCCGAACCATCAGAAAAAACCAAGGTGAACCGGAGCAATAGCGGACCGGTAACCACGATTGGTAGAGAGGGACCTGCCCTTATCGAAAAGGGGCGATAAGGAAATCTGCAATAGCACCCACCGGGGCAGAACGGGAAGCAAATCCCATTTCCCCACACCAAGCATGGAAGGCTTCTAATCTCGAGATGTAAACAGCTCGGGTAGAATCTCTTCTGCTCTGGACTATGAACTGGGAGGCTCTCTCAGAGAGTCCTGCCGTCCTCGCATCCTCCCCGATAGAGGCCAGGCGGTCAAATGTAGAGCCGCCGGGCGATGGTGGAGGATCCCCGACAGGGGCTGAGCTATGAGGTCTGCTCTCCGGTGAAGGGAGAGAGGCCGACCGTCCAGCAGAGACAGAAGAAGAGGAAACCAAGGTCTCCTCGGTCAGCAAGGTGCTATGAGCAGAAACCACGCCTGATCCTCCTGAATCTACCCCAGGACCTGAGGGATTAAGGAGACCGGCGGAAAGGCGTAACCCCGGAAGTTCTTCCACTGAAGGGAGAACGCATCGAGGGCCCAAGCTTCCGGATCTCGCACCCGAGGGCAGTATCTCGGGAGGCGATGATTGAGAGCTGTCGCAAACAGGTCTATCTCCAGAGGGGCGCAGACTGAACAGAGGTGTCGAAGACCTCTCGGTTCAGTGGCCACTCGGAGGGGAGACACATGCCCCGGGACAGAAATTCTGTAATCAGATTGTCCCGCCCGGGAACATAGGAGGCGATCGGAATCACTCGGTGAGACCGACACCACTTCCAAAGTTTGGCGGTTAGATCGTTCAGGGTAGTGGAACGAGTCCCGCCTTGTCTGTTGATGTAGGCAGCAACAGTAGTGTTGTCCGTCAAAATCCGGACGGAGTGACCTACAATCATGTTCTCGAAAAAAAACGGACATGAAGACTGCCATCAATTCCAACATATTGATGTGGGGTAAGGTGCACAGGTGTGACCAGTCCCCCGAGACCACCTGGTCCAAAAGAGACTTGCCCTTGAAGAAGGAACGACTCATTCGACCAGGGGATAAGCAGGCGTTTGATTTCCTCGGATAGAGGAATCCACACCTTGAGCGAGTCTACACTGGGCTTGGAAAAACTTCAGCAGATGAAGCTGGAAAGGCCTCATATGAAGCCGATAGTCTTTGAGGACATCTACAAGGCTCGATAAGTGGCCCAAGGACTGGAGCCATCGGCCTGCCCGAACTCGACGTAAGCGACGAAGAGATCGAGCCAGAAAGACAATAGTTAGAACTCTCTCCCGACTGGGGCGGGCAAGTTGGTTCACAATGTCTATTTCCGCACCCAGGAAAATGGGTCTGCGGGTAGGAGTCAACTCCGACTTGTCCCAGTTGACTATGAATCATACTTCTTGCGTAGTACGGAGAAGTAGGTCCATGCGTGACTGAAAGACGGACACAGAGCTCGCCACCAGGAGCCAGTCGTCCATGCAAGTGAAAAGTCTCAGACCGCGATACCTGAGGAAAGCGGCTAGGGAAGAGACTACTCAAGTAAAAACTTGAGGAGTCGGTTTCGGGCCACAAGGTAAGGCCTTGAACCGGAAGGTTTCGCTCTGAAAGGCGAAGCCTAGAAGGTCCCTTGAAGAAGGGTGTATCGGTATGTGAAAGTAAGCATCTTTCAAGTCTACCGAAATGGCCACATCTGACGGTCTGATCGCCGGAAGAAAGGAGGCCAAAGTTTCCACGCGGAAAAAGCTCTCTTGGAATGAAGGGATTGATGACCCTCATATTCAAGATCATTCTGAGCTTCCCCGAGCGTTTGGGAATTATAAGATAAGGGAGAGACACAGATGGGGGTGGTCTCTTACCCTTTCGATTGCGCCCTTTTCTAGCAGCTCTTGAATCTCGGAGGAGATGTGCTCTAGAAAGGGGGGCGATATGATCGCCGGAAGAATGGAGGCCAAAGTTTCCATGCGGAAAGGTCTCTTGGAATGAAGGTATTGATGACCCTCATATTCAAGATCATTCTGAGCTTCCCCGAGCGTTTGGGAATTATAAGGGAGAGACACAGATGGGGGTGGTCTCTTACCCTTTCGATTGCGCCCTGTTCTAGCAGCTCTTGAATCTCGGAGGAGATGTGCTCTAGAAAGGGGGCGATATGTAGGCGGGTTGCAGCGGAAGGCTCCGCCAACCCTCTCCTCCAACGCTCGGGGCGCACTCGCCGCGAATCCCGGGCCGAACCACGGCCCCGACCGCGACGGTAGGAGAAGGCTCCGCCCTGGCCCCCTGTAGTGAGGGGCACTGGGCTGAACTTGCAGTGCACGAGAGGCTGAAAGCTGGAAGTGCCACCGCGTCTAGGAGGCGGAAAACTAGCCTGGGCCTGCGGCTTAGGAGCCGAGGACTTAAGGCGTTTCAGAAGTTCCGTCGCCTGCTAGCGTGAATCAACCTCAAGTTGAATCACATCAGACACCTTACCTCCAAGAGGTGTTGGCCGGAGTGCGGGACCCTGGCCAGGAGGGCAGGTATGTCCGCATCCGCAATGCCCAGAGAGGAAAGTGCAAGTTCCCTCCTGGCATTAGTGGCTATGCTGTCGACACAGACAGTTTTGACCACCACGAGCCTGTCAAGGACAAGAGGGCTTCGTGTAGGAACATGATGTCCGAGTCGGACATCTCAAGTTCCTGGCTCCTAGCGTAGGGAAAGGAACGTACCCAAGTAGGCAGTCAGCCTCAGGCCAGTCCTGGAATGAGCTTCCATCAAGGACGGGAACTTCTCCCTTTTGGCGTAAGGTGCACTCTGAAAGTTGACACCAAGCCTACCACCTACATGTAGGAGGTCACTGGAACAAGACTTTCTCGTAAAATAATCGAGAGTGTCTTGTTGAGAGAAAGTGAATTCCCTGGCCGAGGGACGGGCCCTACCAAAGATGAAAGAGGCTGTGAGGCGAAGTCATGTAGACTCGCTTAAGTCCTCCGTAAGAGGGATGCCTTTGGAGGGACGCTCACCTTGAAAAAGGAGAGACGGATGTCCCGGATCGGCCCGACTCTGAAAAGAGGTGTCGGGAAGATATTTCTCCAGCAGGGCTTGAGTCTCTACCGCCAAGGACCGACTGGTTTGGGGTGTAATCTCAACCTGTGAAGAGGCATCATCCTCCGAAAATCCGGACCGAGAAACCTGATCCCAAGAAGGGCGGTTTAGGTAGTCCCAGGATTCCTCCCCAGGCGGAGCACTTAGTGCCGCTGGAATGGGAGTAGCCCCGACCGGACGATCAAAGCTGAACGTGGTCGGGAGACGCCCGAAGTTGGGCGGCAAGGCTCTTGTGTGTTGGAGACCAAACACAATGAGCCGGATACCTGATAAAGGAACCGGATCCCCACCCACTAGGTGCAGTGGTGATAAACAAGGGAAAAACCAGTCTTCCTAGCCGGATAACCGGTAAAAACCGGTATCCGAACCGGATATCCGGTAAAAACCGGTATCCGAACCGGATATCCGGGTATTCGAACCGGATATCCGGGTATTCGAACCGGATATCCGGGTATCCGAACCGGATATCCGAATCGGATATCCGGTATCCGAACCGGACCCGGGTTGGTGGGTACAGGTATCCCCCTCCCCCGGGGGGGGGGGGGTGTTGGAGTCGGGCGTGGTGGGAGGTACGGACACAAAGTCTGACCAACCACTCCACTCCACAATGATCTTCAGATAATTCAGAAGTTCATGGGAGACGCCCGACTCAGAAGAAGTAGTCGCCCCTTGGGGGCTAACCTTCTTCTTCTTGGCCCCCCTGACACATGAGGTGAACACACAGTCGATGTCAAGGGGAGAGAGTCCGCCCCGCCTGCTGGCTGGGCAGTACTCAGGCGCCTACGTTTCTGGGCAGGCGGTCACGTGACCGCTCCCTTTACCCACTTGAAAACGGGCGCCGCTTCCGTAGTAAACCCTTTGTACTGGGTACATTAGGAAGATCACGACTCTCTTTACTCTTTCCCGCCTTGCTTGGATTAGAAGCGTGCGGAGAGAGACAAAGAGAGCCGACCCCTGAGCGAACAACATCTATGGCTAGTGAGCGAGAAGTGCAGCTCGAGCGAGACGAACTGTGGGCTGGGGTAGACCCACAGTTTTATCGGTGAGAGGTATTGGACGGGTTAGGCACTCACTCTCACCGTTATACAAGTCTCTTCTTCGAGAGAGGTATTGGCCATGTTTCAGGACTCACTCTCTCGGTATATCCCGCATGAGTTGGTCGTCAGAACAGACGACGAACTCATAACGGGGCGAGCCGTACACAAGGCAGGCCCTAACTTACCTTGGTCGAGGCTCCGGGGAAGTTATAATGTTGGTGCGAGATGAAAATCTCGCAGCCAACCCTTCCAAGGCTGGGCGAGTCCCCTTATAAGTATTTAAATACTGGGGAACGCCAGCCGAAACGGAGACCTCGACATGGCTGAAAATAAAGACAAGCAAACAAATATAGAAACCCATATTTGGTAATAAATTTATTATTACAAACAATATAGATCTATAAAAGGGTAACAACCAACTCACATTAGTCGGAGTGGGAATAAACTCCTATTACGGAGACACAACGTTTTGATAAGACCGCTTGTCTAAGCGCGTTGAATCAACCACCTACAGACACGGGGGGCAGCCCGACACAGTGTACTAGTACACCGTCTGTGAATAAAGCCCCGAAAGTGAGGAAAAACGGCAAAGTAATTTCATTAATTTACCGTGAAGGAGGTTGACTCAGGAAAAATCCGATACACCAAAATGAATGTGAAAACATGGTGAACGGGATTTTTATTGCGAAAGGCAACCAAAAATGCTTTTGGAGGTAAAAATCTCGCAATTTAGGTTAAGACTTAGCTTCATAGATGTCACTTCTCTGACGGGCGAGAACGGAAGAGG
The DNA here is from genome assembly GCA_025617745.1 of Heliocidaris erythrogramma. NCBI lineage: Eukaryota > Metazoa > Echinodermata > Echinoidea > Camarodonta > Echinometridae > Heliocidaris > Heliocidaris erythrogramma. The sequence goes on along the minus strand of CM046865.1, from coordinate 36,468,005 downwards.
AAGAGTATGGCGGTGGCGCGATTGGATTGGTGGACGGGGAGTACGCGCGCGCAGGCAGGGGCTGCGCGTTTTAGACTTAGTTTTTCTCGAATGACGGCATAGTTTGGGAAACTAGCAAATAGGTAGATACATCGATTTATTGCTGTAAATATGAAAATTTATGAATACCCAGGGTAATTATATTCTTTGTTTACTAAGCTTTACGTCAATATAGGGTTGTTTTGGGTCAGGCTGAGGTCTTTAAGAAAAACAAAACAAGGCCCCCGTTCTCATTACAAGGGATAGCGCGCTAGATTGCGCCACCCCGGCGACCCGAAACTAGACCACCTCGAGGGGGGGTCCACGAGTGATAGCACGATCTAGAGCGCGCATATTCAGTGTTTACGATGCAGAGAGTGGTAAGATAGATCGCGCTACCCTCTGCAGGTGTGAACCCACGGCGTGCCCCACGATGGAGCGATCCACCTTTCAATCTCATAATGAGAATGGGGTTAAGGCAGACCTAAGTCCTGGTTGGGTAACTTGGGTGGCAGGTGCTATGTCATCATTCACATTCCACTGATGTAAACAATAACAAAATTAAATATTCTTGCATGCCAACAATGTCTGATAGTACAAAACAAGACACCAACCAACTTCTTGCATTCTGGCAAGCTATGAGTGTTTTACCGGCACCAAAAATTTCTACAGGACTAACTTATTTTGATTTACTTCTCTTGTAGAAAAAAAAACCATGTCAACAACTCTGACAGGATATTAAACACCACTTGGAGAGTGGAATGGACCCTACGTCATCATTACTCTACTGGTGTCAGTTACCAAAGACGTATTCATGACGGAAAGAATATCCATAGGTAGACATCTGGTGAGCAGCTATGATCTATGAACATTCAAATGACCCCAAAAGGTCAAATTTGGTTGAAAATGAAAGATTTCATATGTTTATCCATAAAATTGTAACCAAATAACTTGGAAAAGGAGTGACGTCTTAGCTACGAAAACAGCATGATTGATTTACAAATGCACTTTAATCTACGTAATCAAGTTGTTTTGGTGCGGAAGAAATCTTGGGCCCAGTCCAAGCTCCCCACTTGTACATGTAGGCCCAAGCTACCTGTACATAAGAATTTTACACAATTACAACACATCTCACTAAGTAGCTATTTGACTAACTTCATATTTGTTTATGAAATGACATATTCTTTGCAAATGTATGAAAACTCACTGAATGTTAAAGAAGAAAATATCATGATGGCAAGTGGTGGGGCGTGGGGGGGGGGGTATATGCACCTGTAAATCTGACCCAGATTCAAATCCCAAGACTTTCCTTTCCTTTAGACTGCGTTTCCTCCACATAAAATATCTTTTTCCTCCTTTCCACAAAAATGTTTTTAATAAAGTCTGGTTTAGAATTCATGTTGTCCACTACTCTTCAATCATTATTCAAAGAAAGAGAGAAAGTGAGGCAGTGATACTTTACAAACTCCACTATGTACATTCGTTGGACGGACACTTCAAGGCCCACTGAAACACCAAAACAAATGATGCCATGGTCTTGCGCAACAACGATATCATCCATAAATAACAAGAGAAAAGCAAAGAAAAATTCCTGATTTTTAATCCGAAAAAAAGAGAAAATATAAAGAAATGGTAAACACCAGTAAAACGTTACAAAAGTAACAAGTCTAGACAATGGAAAAAAAGATCTAAAAATAGAAAATTAGGTCAAACTAAATTTTCATTGAGGGGGGGTGGAAGGTTGGCTAATTCCTTTTTTTTTTTCAAAATGATAGTTCAAACTTGAAAATTAAGTATAATACACAGATTGAAAAAAAATACTTGATTGATTACGATTTGTTGTGATTCATATGGGGAAAAAATATAAAATCCTGAACTACATGTAGCAAAAAGAGTATTGTTTTTTAAAAATGCATGTAAATAACTAACCTTTGTGCGGTGTTCTGACCTTGCTCCACATACATGTACATCTAATGATGAGTTCTCTTGTTATCACCTGATCAAAAAACAAAAATAACAGGTTCATACATTAATTATGAGAACAAGAGAGGGGAGGGGGAGGGGAAGGAGAGAAAGAGAGGGAGGAGAAAAAGAGAGGGAAAGGGAGAGAGAGGGAGAGAGAGTGAGAGAGAAAGTGTGAGAGAGAAAGTGTGAGAGAGAGAGAGAGAGAGAGAGGGAGAGGGATAAGGGGGTACATTACTGAGACACTATACAGCATAGGTACTCCACAAAGCAAAAGGAAAGTGGACAGTTGCGTCTACCAAAATTCAGAACGACGCAAAGTCAATTTTCATTGTCTTTCATTGGTAGTGAATTTTGGAATTGATTACCTTTTAAAATAACCAGGTCTAGAAGTAGGTTTCGGAATTCTGCTACGACACACTTGCTGAGTAAATCATAAATGAAAATGATTATGTAAATAGTCTGTATATGTACAAGAAATGTATTTAACATCATTACTTTCTACTTTTTGTACTTCATTGTTAACTATTATTATTTTTAATTTGGGTATTAATTGAACTTTACCAAAATACTTGTTGGTTTTTTGTTGTTGTTGTTATGGGTCAGGCTCGACTAGCACATGTGCTATTATCTGGCCCCTTTTACCAACCAATGCTTTTCTTACCAACCATTTAACTTGGGATTTGATTGCTGGTATTGCTCATGGTTGGTGGTCACATGTATGAGGTCAATCAGGAATACTGCACATTTGTTTACTATACTCATGTCGCTGGAATCTTTACCCTGCCTCATTTTGTCCTCTTTCACAGGATTCTGAAGAAGCTCAACAATGATGATGTATAATGCATGGTATATAAATTTAATTGCTGGTATTGCTCATGGTTGGTGGTCACATGTATGAGGTCAATCAGGAATACTGTACATTTGTTTACTATACTCATGTCGCTGGAATCTTTACCCTGCCTCATTTTGTCCTCTTTCACAGGATTCTGAAGAAGCTCAATAATGGTGATGAACATTTCCATTATTACTTTCATTTTTCAGGCCAGAATGAGCCTTTTGTTACGCGTTTAGTTAAAAAACATGGTTACGTCCACTGTCATTTTCATATAATCACCGATTTAAAACACCAATGTAAAACTCACAAAAAGGTGCGCTTCGAATCAGCATTTCTCCAAACACATGGTTTCTGGGGGAAGCATAAATGCACAATCATTTGTAAACACGTTTATATGACTTCATATAAACTAGTAGCATGTGCAGTGAAATTTGTGCACCAGCTGCAGAGCCCGAATTCGCATGGAGTTAAAAACTATAAACAGCACCCTGTGAAACTGTGATTTAGATGAGCGTTTCAAAAAGCGTTTCAAAAAGCTCATTCTGCCTTCCCAAAGTAATTATAAATGCACCCTATTTTGCAAACAAACATGCACCTCTTTAGACATGTAAGGGCATGAATTTCCAGTGGACAATCACCCAGTCAGTCTGAGTACAAGCCAATACAAACTGACCTCTTGACCCACCACTGACTGATGCTAATGTGGGTCAATTCAAGCTAGTCTGCACAAACATACTACCTGTATGTTTTGACAGGTCATTCACCTGCTATAATGGACATACACATGTACTTTTATGTACATGTAGGTATCATAATTTTGCACACGTGTGCTCTGGCAGCAGTTGCTCTGCATTCAGTTTCCATACTAACGCAGTCGTGGATCCAGGAATTTGAAATGGGGGGGGGGGGGGCGCCAGCGGTGAGGGAGCTATATCTAAGGTGATCCAAAGTGTAAAAAAAAAAATCACAATCGGAAAAATTAAAGGGGGGGCACGCACCCTTGGTGCCCCTGCCTGGAGCCGCCACTGCTAACGCAAGTTACAACTTGAACCCTGTGTTTTTCTGCGAGCCCAAACATAGCGATGGACCCAAACCCAAATACCATATTGGCCTTACTGTGACATAAAGCTTGGAACATATTTTAGATCACTGTTTAACTGAGCCATACATGTTCTTGAAGAATCTGCTATTTCATATTTTCCTCTTTTTGTCGCTTTGTCTACAAACCACAATTCTTTATTTTTCTAGAGAATATGTATCAATACTGATTATTATGTCACCTTTAAAGGCAATATGATGTCTGAAGTTTAAGAATAGTTTGACCAGTTCCTCAATCATCTGGCCTTGTGTCTGGTGTGAACTTACTAAAAATAGCCATCAACTGACCTCTTCTTTGTTTCTTGACCATGTAACCTTCCATCATGCCAACAGCACTGATCAGCCAATAATAAAAATGTTTCTCTTTCTGTTACAATTGGAAGGGTCCTTCCTGCTTGGTGATGTTTAAATGGGGGTAATTGAGGACATCCCCTCACTCAGATATAGCTTGGAGGGAAGACAAATTTCCTCTTTTTCACAATCACTGTAAAATCCAGATCCATGACACACAAAAGGGCCATTTCCCTTACTGCCCTTGTGTACCTCATAGGCCTACCCTAAGAGACAGATATAAGTTTGCAAGACCGACAAAAAGTGATAATAATAATACCAATTTGTTATAAAAACCTGAATGTGGTGCATTATACAAGTCAAAAGTACTTTAGTTATCACCTGTATAGAAAGACCACCTGTCTATAAAGACCGCAACTTTTGTTTCCCTTGAAAAGTGTTTCTCATTGAAATCTGTATCAAACTCAAAGGAACCTGTGCATATAGACAGCATGCTCATAAAGACTGCTTTTCTTGTCTTCCTTTTGCAGTCTTTACATATATAGGTTTCACTGTAGTACAGTACTTGTTGTGAAAGTCCCTATCTGCTCGGCACTATTATGTAATGTTGATAAGTTTACTCTTCAAAATAATCACAAAATTACCAAAAATTTCAAAAAGGAAAGGAGCTAGAAAATTTACCTAGTAGGGCCTATATTGTTTGTTGTATTTCTTCTTACCACTATGCATCCTCTAGGAGTTGTCAGAGTTCTGCGGTAACTCCTTGGTTAAATAGAGCTTGTAAAGAGCTAGACCCAGTTAAATTTTTTTTTTTTTTATAATCCATTATCATGATTATGTAATATCAGCACGTGTTCTGGAGAAATGTGACTGTCCTAATTGTGTGACCTACAGCATAGTAAACATTTACAGTCTACATGTATGGTCAACAATTCAAGGAGATTTTGATACCTGCTGATGTCAACAAATTGGTCACAAGGCTGCACATCACACTGCACATGCCCGCAAAAAAAAAAAATCATTTTTGAGAGTGTGTGTGTATGCATTTGAATGGACTATGTGTGTGCAGATTAATAAATGGAGTGGGTATGCATGCGAGCGTGTAATTGCGCAGCGCGAATTTAAGAACCCGCGAATATGTTTTGGGGTCGCTTAACGCGAAAATAACACCGTTTACAGTAGTCTAGTTCTGGTCGCATGTAATTATTTTCCCGGGGGGGGGGGGGGGGGGCACTCAACCTGTTTTTGGATGTGGCTGTGCCGCTGCCAATCTCAAAACAGGGGGCTAAGGAGCTAAATGGTTAATTGAGGAAGCCCATTTTTTAGGGTCTAAGGAGCGAAAGTGCTCATGCACAGAGCTAATTTTAGCTGCTCGCGATCTCACTACTCTGTACACATATGGTGCATGAGCTGAGTCAGCGGTCGCAGCGCTGTTTTTAACGCTGTATACATGCCGCGCCACTGCACTGACTCAATGTCGCATGCAGATTGATCTCGCTGAGCCGCCGCTAGCACTAAGATAGGGGACACTAGGCCGCCCAGCTCCCCCGCTGCGCTGGCCTGGGAGGCTAGGGAGCGACCGTTCCCGGACAATGGGCTGTGCGCATTGTTTTCTCATATTCTAGGGAGCGAGTCGGAAGCCAATCGAGGTGCGGTTAGTGAAAATCGGATATCATGGGAGCAACCCGAGAAGGTTGAAAATGGGGGACGTCACAGCGGCACATACATGTGTGACATATATATGTGAGTGCCCCCCCCCCCCCCGGATTATTCTACCGGTATCTGTAAAATCCTGTATGTGTGTGTGTGCACCCAACGTAGAACTAGGAAGGTTGAAGAGAGACAGTGTGAAGTCCACTGATTCACTCTCTTACACTGTCCCTCGATCTTCCACCTTCCTAGTCCTTGGGTGCATGCATACAGGGTTTTACAGACAAAATAATTACCAGGTACATGTACGTCCAGAGCTAGACTAGGGGTTCTACGGACAAAATAATTGCATACGCCTAGAACTAGAGTACTAGACTAGGTCTACAGCGCCTGGGCAATCTAGAAAATTAATTTCCACCAGCCCCTGTTCATCAATTCCTGGATACACCTATGACAATGACCCTTAAATCTAAACTAGGTCCAATTCACAAACATTGTTTGAAAACAAAATCAGGTAGAGTGTGGATTTATCTACAGTGTACCTGCACAAAACAAATGTGACATTCAACCGATACAATGACAGCTTCATAAAATAGCTACTGCATTCTCTTCAAAATGCATGTACACCACCCCCTGTTCATCAATTTCTAGAAGGTCCTATGACAATAGCCCTTGAATCTAAAATAGGTCGAAGTCACCAACACTGTTTGAAAACTAAATAAGGACAGAATACCAGCACAAAGCGTAAAATGTGACATTCAGTGGAGACAGTGACAGCATCATAAAAATTATGTTTTAATCATTTTTACCAACAGTAACCATATCCTTCCCTTGACAGTGTCAACTTTCATTTTATTTTAAACTAAATGTACGTGTGGCAAATGAACCTTCTTTGCTTTATCTGATCAAAATACTGGGTGTCACTGCAGCAGTCTGCAGTGAGAATTTAGTAGCCATAATTCATATAGTTTCCATAATTTGTAGATTTTCTGTGTATATTTCATTTCTTGGACTCTTGTTCATTTATGTCTTCAACCTTTTGTACATGAAGTCTCATAGAAGGTGTCTTGTGCTATAATATATGATAGGAAGATGTGTGTGTGTGTAATTGGGTTTTTACAGACGTGTATCAATCAGATATGATTATTTACGTCTGGGACAGACCTTTAACTTCACCATCCGAAAGAAGTGACTCAGTCTCGAACCTGGGTCCGCTGAATCAGTTTATAACTTCCACTGGTAGCTGGATTGCAGGCGCACTCTACAACACCCAGTTATATGATGGGAAGATAGGTACATGAACAAAGTTGTAAAGCACACAGTATAAATGCCCTTTATTGTTTAAGATTGAATAGATTGGTCAAGTTCATTGTCCACTTATGTTTGTTACCTGGTCAGCACCTTTAAGAAGAAACAATAGGCAATGTAAGAATGCTTTTAGAAGAGTAAACTCAGTGGTCCAGCTTCTATGTACTTTATATAAAGAGAGAAAAATCTAGAAGAGGTCAGTTCTGTTAAAAGTTTCCAGAGAAAGAGTAAGAGTCAGAGACAGAGATAAAACTCCTAAGTTGGACGTCAGGGAAGGTTTCTTTTATAGTTTGCACGGGTACCAGTGTGCTAAGGTGTAGACTGCTTATAAAGCCTCCCATTGTATTTTATCTTAGAACTTAGAACTTGGAACTTGGGAACGGGAATGACAAATAAAAGTTATTTCGCACAAGCCAACACCGGTTCTACGAATATATTTCTCTTTGAGTGTATATGAGTTTGAAACTCCGGCCCGCATACCAAGTGGTGCAGGGCGGCAGCCACACTGGGGCAAGCAAATAAAACTTATGACTGCCAAGTCAGGCAAGCCAAGTATGTTGATTTTTGGTTATATGTTTGGGCAATTGCCACTGAGGTCACTCTCAGATGGGGGTGGGGACACAACAGGCATTGCAAGAGGCCATTTTTCTATTTTACTATGACTATTCAGAACCTCAGTTTTAAAAAATGTACATGTTTAATGGTTTATATCAAATGTTATTACATTATCTTCCAAAATCAGATCACAGACCGATTGTAAGTGTGCAGTGGCTTTATATCACCAGTTTAACATAGATTTATCACTAATGATTCCACCACTTTTACACCAAAAACTTAAATCAGAAGGTCTACAGTACATGTTAACAGGAATATAGTTATTATAAAATCAAATATGTGGGACAAGGCCTTTAGATGCATGGCAAAGGAATATTTAGGATAGACTTTTTGCAAAGCAAATGGCCTATTGTGTGAAGTAACAATGTGGGATGGAATGTCTCTTCATGTTCTTGAATTATACAAATATGATAAACTAGGTCATATTACTGCAAAGGTCAATCTCATCCATCAATCCAAAGGTGATTGCAACCATGACAACATAAACTGAGTTCTAAACTTTGACAGGAACAATCTAATATTCTAAATGATTACAGATGCACAATGTCTTATAAAATGCCATATATAGTCCTATCTAAGTGTATAGTACCCTCCTTTGCCTATGTGTTAGGCACTATATAAAATGTTTAATTATTATTATTATTATTTGATTTGGAAGTTGGAGTTTTAGAGAAAATCTCACATGGGCACTATATAACCTCTCATGAATTAGGACATACTAAAATACCAAATGATGAACCATTTACTGCATTTCATGAATTAGGACATACTAAAATACCAAATGATGAACCATTTACTGCATTTCAAGAGACAGAAAAACCCTCAATGCATTCACAAGTTGTTGATATGGTGGGTATGCTTCATACAAGCTTTTGTATCATCAAGAAGGACTACTGTAGAGGAGATTTGAATACATTTGTAAAACTGGACAGATCAGAGCAGATCATAATTTGACAATTACCTTGACCAATGCTAATCAAATAAATGAGTAAAAATCTTGAATGTTTGACACTAAAAGGAGATAATATAATGAACTTGTAAGCATTGTTTTTGAGGATAAAGTAGCCAACACTGGCACATATCCCAGCCTATGTTTTCTGTTGGTCAGTTTGACCACAACTTCTATCATCACTGCTAATGGTCGGCAATTCTTCCCTTGAATGTTTGACACTAAAGGGAAATAATTAGTTTATATGTAAGATTTGTTTTTGATGAAGTAACCCACATTTTACAATGTCACAATCTGTGCTTTCTGTTGGTCAACTTGACCACAATAACTTTATCATGTTGGTCACTTTGAGCAACTTTTTCATGGGTCATTAATGGTCAACAACTCCTCTCCTGAGTGTAGAAAACCTTGACAGTTGACATGGAAAGAGGAAATATCTACTTCCTGTGACTTCAGAATATTTGTAAGGATTAGTTCTGAGGCAGAAGTTGATTCTAATGCTTCACAGCCAATGCTTTCTGATGGTCAATATTACCATAACTTTTATCATTGAGCTGTAATGGTCAGCGATTCCTTCCTTGGGTCCAGTAACATAAACCTTGACTCTTTGGCATGGAAAGATAATTACCAACACTACCTTTGAGAATAATTGTAAGGATTGTAGAGGAAGAAAAAGATTGAATGAGTCATACATGTACATGTAGCCATGATACTTGAAAGTCAATATTACCAGCAACTTTTGCCACTTACTTTACATACTATATTTTACAAGAAAAAGTAGACAATGCTTGCAGGGACATACTTTAGCTTTCTCTCTCTCCTAACTTGAGACAGTGGCCCAATGGCAAAAGTTACAGCCAATAAAGACCTTCAGAATGTAATACAATCCTTCCTACCAATCTAATTATATCTATATTATATCCTCTAATGTCAAACATGCAAGGTTGATTCTAAGGACTCATTTGAATGATTTGAATGATTTGAATGGTGGCGGTCAAGAATTGAAATTGAGATAATTTCTATCTACAAAAATCACATTACAAAGTTTTTTTTATAATTTTTTTAACCTTAAAAAATATCCAGCTGTTGCAGTAATTAATTAACTCTTTTTTTCAATTGAAGTCAAACATTTAATGTATAGAAAAAAGGTTTGCGGTACAACCATGTGAGTTGGAATAACTCCACGTTCCGGTCAGAATGCTCTGGCCGTCGTCAGGAGAATGAGAAGAGCGAATAAATCAGCAGAATTTATATATGAAGCAGCAATTCACTTAATAAAAATGGATGCAAACAAATAACATAGAAAGAAATAGTAACAGTAATATCAAAGTACCTACATTGAAAGGATAAATAACATCAAGGTACCTGCATTGAAAGGATAAGTGACATCAAACGAATCCTGCGTTGAAAAGAAACAATGAAAACAAGTGAACAATAGGACTAAGAAATCAATTAACCGTCTGGATAAGCTGGAAACAAAAGGGGGGATTGGGACCGTAGGTAATCTGTGGAGAGAAACATGGCATCCTGTTGAGGAAAGGAATTAAGGTTAAAACATACATATGGAAAAGGTGAAATATTGACAACAGAATACTAATAAGTATACTAAGTATACTAATAATAAATGTTGTGAAAGGCTGTGGAGAGAAAAAAAAACAATGATAATGAACAAATTGAGGAGAGAAACATGAAATCCTGTTGGAGATAATCTGTGGAGAGAAACAAGTCATCCTGTTGAGGAAAGATATTAAATTTAAAAACATACATGTGGGAAAAAAGGGTGAAATAATGACATCAGAATGAGTATCCTAATGATGAATATAATGAATGTTATGAATGAAACAACAAAACAAAGGTAATGAACAAGTTGAGGATAGAAAAGATCAGCGACATTTGGTTTTCACTCTTCCAATAATAACTAGTGTTATAATTTTTATGTATTTTAACCACAATTGCTTCCCTCAACAGGACTTCATTTTTCTCTCCTCAACTTGTTCATTACCTTTGTTTTGTTGTTTCATTCATAACATTCATTATATTCATCATTAGGATACTCATTCTGATGTCATTATTTCACCCTTTTTTCCCACATGTATGTTTTTAAATTTAATATCTTTCCTCAACAGGATGACTTGTTTCTCTCCACAGATTATCTCCAACAGGATTTCATGTTTCTCTCCTCAATTTGTTCATTATCATTGTTTTTTTTTCTCTCCACAGCCTTTCACATTTATTATTAGTATACTTAGTATACTTATTAGTATTCTGTTGTCAATATTTCACCTTTTCCATATGTATGTTTTAACCTTAATTCCTTTCCTCAACAGGATGCCATGTTTCTCTCCACAGATTACCTACGGTCCCAATCCCCCCTTTTGTTTCCAGCTTATCCAGACGGTTAATTGATTTCTTAGTCCTATTGTTCACTTGTTTTCATTGTTTCTTTTCAACGCAGGATTCGTTTGATGTCACTTATCCTTTCAATGCAGGTACCTTGATGTTATTTATCCTTTCAATGTAGGTACTTTGATATTACTGTTACTATTTCTTTCTATGTTATTTGTTTGCATCCATTTTTATTAAGTGAATTGCTGCTTCATATATAAATTCTGCTGATTTATTCGCTCTTCTCATTCTCCTGACGACGGCCAGAGCATTCTGACCGGAACGTGGAGTTATTCCAACTCACATGGTTGTACCGCAAACCTTTTTTCTGAATTACAACTTCACCATGCAAACCTTCAAATCCTATATTTAATGTATAATTTACTTTTTTACCTAAATCTCTGGACACATATGCTGTGGCATTTAATTCAAATGGAGAGGGGGCGTGAGAGGCGATTCTACTGTCATCTGCTTTTCACATCCCTTTCCTCGCTCCCTTTGTCTTTTTCCTTTGTTCTGTATTTCCCCTATATCTTTTTTTTTCAGCCATTCAGTAGGGGAGAGAGGCATTGGTCACACTATGCCATGACAATCACTCAAGTATAAACATTTTTAAAAGCATTCGAAGTGAAAAAATTTCATTCTTCTTCGTAAGTAAGTAAGTAATGCCATGACTGCAATATATGGATTATGGAAGATTATGCGTTTTGTAAACATAGTGATCTGTGTAATTGAAACTAAAGGAAAAACAAAAAACAAAGATGAATTCTTTTTCTTCTAAATGAAAGCCCCGTTTTTAACATTGGCCTACTTGTCGGTCAATCTCAATTTGTATGAACATAGAGTGAATAAAACTTTGGGTTTCCAGTTAATGACCCCCAAAAAATGCTTTGACCTGTCCTATTAAAATAACTTCCTTTTATCTGGAATACTTGCTCATCTATTTCATAGCTGCTCATTATTCTCCATTAACCTTTAGAAGGTAAGTCCTTGGAATAATTAAGATTAATGGTTCATAACTTCTTGTGAAGCAGCAGCAATGTCATGCCATTGACATAGATTCCTAGAGTATAGAGCGGAAGAGCGGTTAAGAAATGCATTGCTTCCCCAAGCCCTGTGACATCATGCAACCTGACCCTTCAAATTAGTTCGTCAGGATCATAGAGATGCCATGAACTCTGAAGTAATCTAAAGATAGAGATATTCGGCGAAGGCTTCCGCTTGATGAATAAGTCTTCCTTGGACGATGACGATGCAATTAATTTCCATTCATTATGATTTATGAGGAGAATGATACCGACATGGTTTTCCCGTGGTCAGTGTCATTGTTACAGTGATAGAGTTGAGACAATCCCTCAGAAAGTAAAAAAGTACATTTTGTTGTGATGGAATTGAAATTGTACATGTACACTAAGTCAAAAGGGTTTGGTTGCCCTTAGCAACTGAGCATACCCTAACGACCTTAACAATCATCTACACATATCAATGACCTTTACTATGCATGTCAACTTCCTGTTACAGCACAACAATGGATTCCATTCATATCCTGTACAAAACAGTACAAAGACAGCAAAATACATTTTACAGTTTTTTGAGTCTTTGTATTTTTGGTGGTTTTTGGTAGTTTTTTTGAGTAACTAGTACTATCATCTCCGCAGTGCTATTAATTTCAATACTTACTGTATATACTCTGGCTCTTAAAAGAAAGTATTACCCGTTTCAGATTGCCGAAGCACTTTTCATTCCACTATTGATTCCACTGTCGTTCTGCCTAATTCCTAGGAAACGCTTGGCATCGCTTTGCTTTGAAATGAATTGAGTTGATTACTGGAACCAACATACAAAAAACTATCATTCATTCTATGCAGCTATTTTATCATTAACAATGTCCTCAGTCACAAAGTAATTTACTCTAAAAGCTTGGCCAATAAACAGGCATGAGGTAATAGACCTTCAACTTGCCCTTCATCACTTTTTTTAATTGAATTATTTACATTGTATGCTACTTTCCAAATAAAAGAAAGGCTGTGAATGTTATGAGGTAAACAGGTACACACGTACACTTGTAGGACGCACTTGTAAATAATAGACTGACCTTTAACTTGTTGAAAACATTGTGTATGGCTTTTCCTATCACACAATGGCAAGATACTAAACTGGAAAACAGGTATATCGCACTTTCAAATAACAATGGACCTGTAACTTTTCTTAACAACATTGTGAATGAATTTTCCATCAGACAATGGCAACATATATGAATAATAAGAGGCAAATAAGTATGGCACTTTTGAAAATAACAACAGACCTTCCACTTGTTGACAACATTGTTTATGAGTTTTCCACTAACAAAATCACAACAACCTATGATTACCATAAGGTACACATGTATGATGCACTTGTCAATATAACAACAGACCTTCAACTTGTTGACTTGTTGACAACATATAGTGTGCTACTTTTCCTATCACAGAATACCAGCAAGTTATGAATGCTCATTGATGGTTAACCTTCAGCCTCTAAGATCTCTCACTATCTCTCTCTGTAGAGAAGTAGCATAACATTTTGACAATGGCTTTGGAATCAGCGGTCAATGGCAAGAGGCCGGACACAACTATCTTGCTCTGTCCAAATCCTTGACTCTATAAAATTTGGACAATCGTGAACATTCAATAGGAATAACCTTGTCCCTGCCATATGAAGTATTGGCAGTCAAAATGTGCATATCCCATTTTTCTTCAATTCTTCAACTACTGTATAAGATGTTATTTTTGCGATTTTGGACTAGGTAGGGAAATTTGCGTTGGTTTAATTTCGCGATGTTTGTGATGTTTTCGTTAGTTACTATAAACAGCCATATAATGAAATGGAAATTTTCGTGAGGACTGACTCGAGAAAATCAAATAAAAATCAAAACACTGCGAAAATAACCAGTTATACAGTATCAATTTAAACCTCTCTCTCTCTCTCCCATCTGATATCTATCAAATGCTTATATATTTTTACTAGCAGAAGCAGCCCGTGGACCTCCACAGGCTCTAGCTGTGTTACTGTACCATATATTTGTCACAATAATCAAGTGAATAAAAAGAAACTGGGGTAAACCTATTTTTTATTTACAACATGTGAGTATGTGTTATTTATCCAAACCTTGCATGAGTTCTGAAGAAAATACATTTTCATCTTGATTAAGACTATGTTCGAGTAGTATATCCATGCATAGAGCTAGAGGGAGCCATTTGATCTAGCCATGGTCCTTTGGTTTAATACTCGGAGAAATTAACGCCATGAAAACATAACATGCATAATTAGCAGTAGGTCCCTTGTAAAGGAAGCAAAAATGAGAAAAAAATGAATTTATTGTCATTTTCTTTTCAGGGAAATTATGGCCCCCTTCTATGGGTCTTGGTAGGACCGACGGATTGACTTTTGCTCTTTTTTGATACCCTAAACTCGTAACTCGGGTTGTGCGCCTATTGCTGAAAAGGTACACTTTTTATCCGTTTTCACCGGCCTCAATGAGACATCTCCCCCCGGCGACCATCGTGAAACCATAGAGTTACATACACACTAATAGTACATGTGCAAATGCGCTGTGCGAACGAATAAAACGTGTGTTGTGTCCTATACATTGAAGCCATACATGTGGATATGGCCTTGCAGTATACACCAATTGAGGTTTCTCCCCTTCACAGGTAAAGGGTACTGGGTTGCTTGGGCATGAAGCTACAAACCCGCTTCATGAGTTGGTAGAATTATTACTCCCTCTGGAAATTCAATGTTTAGAAATGAATTTATGAAATATGGATGGCATGTCAGCCCTTAAGAAGTGCCTCCCAACCCTCTAAGAACCATTCCCCGCCCATGGGTACCAACAGGTGTGGACCTAAATAGCCAGGGGAGGCGCCTAATCGAACCAAAAAAAAAGGCCAATATCTCTGCAATTCTATAAGCTTCTACTTCATCTATCTGCCACATTGTTTAAACAACTTTCCTATATGCGAGCATGAAGATAACGATAATGTCGATGACAGTGGCTTTGATATCAGCAATGAATGGTAGGAGTATGATCCAACTATCCTGCTCTGTCCAAATCCTTGACCCTATTAAACTTGACAATCATGAACATTCAATAGGAATAAGCTTGTCCCATGTACAAGTACCGGCACTCCAGAGGTATGTCTTACTCCTAATGAATGGAATTCCTTGCCAGCCCCTCCCTTCCAATTTAACTTCAATTGTTAATTCACCTATTCCTCTATTCATCTATTCATCTATTTATCATTTATCATTTATCAATTATCTCTCTCTCTCTCTCCCTCCCTCTCTTCTTTCTCTCTTGTCCCTCTTTATTTTCCCCCAATCTATGATATTTCAATTCTCTTTCTCTCCCTCCCTCTCCCCCCTCCGTCCCTCCGACCCTCCTTCCCTCACCTCCCTACCTCCCTCCTCTCCTCTCTTATCCCCTCTTTTGCTGAAAAGATATTCATAACAAGGAAAATTAAATTATGCCCAATATGTAACTACTATTGTCGTTAAGATATATTCCCATCTGAACTTAGAGATATGTAGGCTATATCTTTCTACAAAATAACTACATTTCTGCAAGTTATTTCTTGTAATATCTTTTTCTTTTCCTCCCTTTTATTTTACATTGTCTGTATCAGCCCTGGATTGTATTCACTTTTATTCACAAATAAAACTCATAATCTGGCAATTATAAAGGGTTATTCTTCATTCTAAAACAAAAAGCACGACATGAAAATATCTGGAAGATTCCAAGATTCTGAAAATCAACAAGGGACCAAGACCTACAATGGCAGAGATTTTTGAGAGAAACCTGTCTTTTGTGATTAATTGATACAAAAGTGAAAAAATACGCCAATCTGTGTCCCATTCTAACCATCTGTGGTCTAATACCCACATAATGACCAGCTTGACCAGTTGATTAGTGGGTCATCCTGATCTACATACAGGCCTTAACCTTGACCTGTCTACACTCTAAAAAGGCTGGCTGAATCGCTTGGGTCATTGCATTGTGGGTAAAAATTGCTGGCAAGCCTTGGTGGTAGACTCTAAGGATTCACTTGAATTCAAGTATGGCTGCTGCAGTAGTCTGCACACAAAGGCCAAAATTCATGGAATTAAACAATGGATTAAACCTCCATAAAAGTGTAGTACATGCATGTCCCCTTGTCCAATGAATATGGACAAGGGGAATTTTGGCCAAAGAATCTATTAATTATGGTGGTAAACAGCAAAATGAGATCAACAAACCTAAAGCTACGGGAAACAGATCTGCCGGTAGCTTTAACGGGAAATTTGAAAATTACAGCACAGTTTGTCCACTCCACAACAGTACAGTATGACCAGGGAAGTCTCTCTAACACTTCCCTGGTATGACTATCAACCTTGTGTGTGTACAAGACAGCCTTTTCAGATATAAGAAAACATTTGAGAAAGAGAAATACAGTGAAAGGGTGAAAACTCAATATATCCCTAAAATAAAAACATCATATCAGAAATGTACCTGAGAAGGGTTGCTCCTATAATGCCCTCATATTCTAAATATGTTCAGGCCGAACATACATATCACATGTTCGTGCATTCCCATATACCCCTTTCTGTGTGCTGTGCATGTGCTTTTCTGCGAGATTTGGTCAATATCTTATCACTTTGATGATTACAAAACCTCACAGTATACACCAATCCCTATGACCAATCCCTATGACATGATCAACCTTTCCAAACTCCATTGAGACAGTTTCTTTTGCAATTTAATTGCATGACCAGAACTCAACTTTATCTTTAGAAGTGATTGGTACCCATACCGGTAACCTAGTTTGAAGTATATTCTGCTACCAGGTTTAATGATGGTCTACACGTTTCTAGATAAAGTATATCCTCTTGTGTGAATGGGCAAAAGAAACTAAGTTCTAGAGGGTCATGCCCACATTTGAACTTTAAAGGAAGTGAAAGTGTGATGTTGTATTGTCGTTGCTGATGGTGTTCTTCACCTATCATACGCTAGCATTCTGCATGTTACATTAACAGGAAAGAGTACTGCATCAATGCTACGAAATATGCTTTTTCCCATTGTGAAGGATATCTACGCAGTTCCGGTTCAAGAAAAAAGGAAGGATTTTCTCTATCGTGGCACAATACACAATTCAAAAAACAGTTCTTTGTCCTCTGGGGGGTTCTGACCGATGCACTTACCCTGAGATTATCAAAAATGAAAGTGAGATTCTGACTGTGAAAATAATCAAAATGAAAAAGTTGAATCTGACATTAAAAATCAACCCCCATTGTGCTACCTAAATACATGTCATGCACTTTCCTGCAGGTTCAACCATGCCTACTCTTCTACATATAGGCTATCTAAAGGAATGTATAGGAGAAATTACCCAAGTTTTCTTGCCCAATAGGATAATGAAATAGTTTCCAATCACTCTTGTAAATTGTATGGAGACATTCAAATAGGAGTGTATGAGTTGGCAAGACATTAATCCATATTTGCCACTCTCCACCCAGATATAAATGAGTACCCGATATGCTAGAGCGCTACATGTTTGGCCGCTAAGCTATGACGTAACGTAACAGACATGATCGCTATACAAGAAGCCACCATACATGATGTTATTATCATCATGTAAATCATGACAATACTAATTATCAAGATATTTATCTTTTTAAAAATTGTGATAACAACTTGAGTTTCATGTACAAACACTTGATACACTTTTCACAAAATACAGGTCAAATCTGGGCTGGTATTGGATTGTAAGAATCTTTGTTGTCCTGTAGCTCTTGTCTTGTTTACATTAAAATTATACCCAATGCATCATTAATCAAACACTAAACTCTTGAGTAAATTTACCTTGTAAAACAGTTTGCTTACCTCCTCTAATCCCATACAAACAGGCTTCCTGATAGGTTCAATTGATTGTAAAAACTCAAGACTGGCATGGATTGTTTGAAGGGCCTGATTGCCAGCCAGACTCCCCTTCCAAACAGTTTGTGACTCAACAAGCAGTGATTTTGTGACCAATTCTAGGTGATTTGCACTTTAGTTAGCACTTGTGCCAGAATCACCAACTCCTAGCAAATTCCCATATCCCTTGCAGAGGTGGTAGAACAATTGAAAAGCACATGGACTCTTGCAATTTCACTGGAACGATGGTCATGTCAAGGTGAGACGCAGAAACCAGACGTGGCCGGAAGTTGGGTGTAAAGATTTATAATATTTGTGGTATTGCCTATTGATTAACAAGTTGCTCTAAATTAGGTCTTCCTAATGAACATTGTTCGATACAATCAGGCGAGGCTGCCACTCCTGTGTAAGTTGGTTTTCACCGAGGACACGGGTTCATCCAGAGGTTAATCGTTCAAGTTCACCAACCCAAGGAAGTGCACTATTTGGGGCATAATTTGAAGCGAAGGTCTGAATAACACTCTGAGCAAACGTGGCATAACTGACGGCTTCCCGAAAGAAACAGCAGACACCTTTACATCGAGTTGTTGAACAAATAGACTGCGGGTGAACCTGTCTCTTTGAAGATGGTGATTTTCTTTATTTGTCAGATGTGTAACTTGACCTGATGCCATTCATGTAGGTCTCAATCTCATTCTGTTTGCAGTGCAGTTATCTCAATTTCATTTTTATACTTCACTTCACCCCCCCCCCCCAAAAACAAGAGCCCCGGGGGGCACGACGCTCACCTGAGGTGGATCAATTCACATCTGGTGCATGTTCTCTCTAGCACATGAACAACTTTCATTCTTCATCTATAGAGGTATCTCTATACACAATACCAAGTCTGAGCTTCCTACCAAGTTCGGTTAAATTCCATGGGTTTTGGAGAAGAAGCTGAAAATGTAAAAAATTTATGGATGGTGGACAACTTGCCCCACCCCCCCTCCAGTATGTTACCCCCACAGACCCCCTATAGGGCCACCAAGAAAAAATTCATGTACAACTTTCATTTTTCGTCTATAGGCCTAGAGGTATCTCCATACACAATACCAAGTCTGAGCTATTCCTGGTTCTGGATAAGAAGATGTTTGAAATTTACATAGCTTTTACAATTGGGGGCCCTCCCCCTGGGCCCCCCTGGGGGCCACATGTACCATTTTAGCAACTTTGGGTCCCCTACCCCTAAGGATGATTCCTACCAAGTTTGGTTGAATTCCGATCATGTGTTTTGGAGAAGAAGATCAGAATGTACATTTTGCCTGGCAGCGCCCCCCCCCCCCCCACCCTCCAATATGTTACCCCCACAGGGCCCCTATAGGGCCACTCAGAGAAATATCATGAACAACATTCATTCTTCATCTATAGAGGTATCTCCATACACAATACCAAGTCTGAGCTATGCCTGGTTCTGGATAAGAAGATGTTTGAAATTTACATAGCTTTAACAATTGGGGGCCCTCCCCCTGGGCCCCCCTGGGGGCCACATGTACCATTTTAGCAACTTTGGGTCCCCTACCCCTAAGGATGATTCCTACCAAGTTTGGTTGAATTCCGATCATGTGTTTTGGAGAAGAAGATTAGAATGTACATTTTTCCTGGCAGCGCCCCCCCCCCCCCCAACCCTCCAATATGTTACCCCCACAGGGCCCCTATAGGGCCACTCAGAGAAATTTCATGAACAACATTCATTCTTCATCTATAGAGGTATCTCCATACACAATACCAAGTCTTAGCTATGCCTGGTTCTGGAGAAGAAGATGTTTGAAATTTACATAGCTTTTACAATTGGGGGCCCTCCCCCTGGGCCCCCCTGGGGGCCACATGTACCATTTTAGCAACTTTGGGTCCCCTACCCCTAAGGATGATTCCTACCAAGTTTGGTTGAATTCCGATCATGTGTTTGGAGAAGAAGATCAGAATGTACATTTTTCCTGGCAGCACCCCCCCCCCCCCAACCCTCCAATATGTTACCCCCACAGGGCCCCTATAGGGCCACTCAGAGAAATTTCATGAACAACATTCATTCTTCATCTATAGAGGTATCTCCATACACAATACCAAGTCTTAGCTATGCCTGGTTCTGGAGAAGAAGATGTTTGAAATTTACATAGCTTTTACAATTGGGGGCCCTCCCCCTGGGCCCCCCTGGGGGCCACATGTACCATTTTAGCAACTTTGGGTCCCCTACCCCTAAGGATGATTCCTACCAAGTTTGGTTGAATTCCGATCATGGGTTTTGGAGAAGAAGATGAAAATGTAAAAAGTTAACGGACGACGCACGACGCACGACGCACGACACACGACGCACGACGCACGACGCACGACGGACGACGGACAAATTTCCATCGCAATAGCTCACTCGAGCCTTAGGCTCAGGTGAGCTAAAAACCCCAAAACAACAACAAAACACACACACACACACACACAACCACGTTTACATGGCTTTACTTCCGAGGACAACTATTGTTCCTCTATTGTTACTCGTCCTCGGACAGTCGCCGGAATAAGGCATAAATTCATTGTTCGACGTTCGAGGACTATTGTCCGCCTTCCGAGGACCATTGTTGTCATGATTTTTTTTTTGTTCTCTGTCCGAAAATGTCCTCGGACATAATGCTAAACAAACGCACGTTTACATGGCTTTACTTCCGAGGACAACTATTGTTCCTCTATTGTTACTCGTCCTCGGACAGTCGCCGGAATAAGGCATAAATTCATTGTTCGACGTTCGAGGACTATTGTCCGCCTTCCGAGGACCATTGTTGTCATGATTTTTTTTTTGTTCTCTGTCCGAAAATGTCCTCGGACATAATGCTAAACAAACGCACGTTTACATGGCTTTACTTCCGAGGACAACTATTGTTCCTCTATTGTTACTCGTCCTCGGACAGTCAACGGAATAAGGCATAAATTCATTGTTTGACGTTCGAGGACTATTGTCCGCCTTCCGAGGACCATTGTTGTCATGATTTTTTTTTTGTTCTCTGTCCGAAAATGTCCTCGGACATAATGCTAAACAAATGCACACACACACACACACACAAGGAAACTCCAACCTCAGGGATGATATTATGTATTTGTCATGCAGTACTGCTATAAAAGGACCATAAATTACCAGTATAACATTACTATTGAAGGATTTTATTAAGCAGGATTGGTTGAAAAGTGCAACATAGAGAAAGAATAATAGTGTATTATGTGGTTTTAAAACCATCAAAATAAGTCATAACAAATTTACCAAATCCTATTACAAACATGCTCATGATACTGGAACATGGCACTACATAAACATGTGGTATTTGAAATTCAATCCAAAGTTGTAAATTATTTAAATTCACATTTGAAATATGAGAGCAGTTTGTGAGCAATCCTTTTCAATCGTTCATGGGACATACATGAGACATTCAAATTGTTAAAGGATTGAAGAGCATAAGGGGGAAATGATTGTAATCATATCAAACCTCAAATGGTATGTCAACTGGTCTACTCATTTTCACTTATATGTTTTTTGGAGTATACTTGAACTTGCAACATCTCTTTCTACATGTAATATTTGAGGCTGATATTTCAAATATACATTAGCATAGCAGCATGGAAACCTTAAAGGCCAAGTCCACCCTAACAAAAAGTCGATTTGAATAAATAGAGAAAAATCCAACAAGCATAACACTGAAAATTTCATCAAGATAGGATGTAAAATAAGAAAGTTATATTTTAAAGTTTCGCTTAATTTCGCAAAACAGTTATATGCACATCCTGCTCAGTATGCAAATGGGGGAACAAGTGACGTCACCCACTCACTATTTCTTTTGTATTTTATTATGCGAAATATAGAATATTTTAATTTCTGCAGATTTCACAATTAGGAAGCTCTCATTGAATTATGTATAGGTTGCAACAATGGCAATTACACATGTTCAGCGAGGAATCAAACCTTGTTTCACATTATAACAAGGACAAATTAAAATATTTCGTATTTCATATTTCGTTTTGCGAAATTAAGCGAAACTTTAAAATACCATAACTTTCTTATTTTACATCCTATTTTGATGAAATTTTCAGTGTTATGCTTGTTAAATTTTTCTCTATTTATTCAAATCAACTTTTTGTTAGGGTGGACTTGGCCTTTAACCTTCATGTTTTGTATGATTACTTCTCTAGACAAAATTATGAGGGAAATAATAGTTTCAGAGAGAAATGTAGCAAAAATAGACAGTGATGTATGTATATCCAGGTTATATTCACTATGCTTTCTGTACATGTACATGTATGAGGAAGCATATAATACTCTCAATATTCATTTCCTTTTTTCTGAAATGCAGTACTAATAACACTCTAAATAACAAAGTCAGGATTATTACCTGAAATTCCAAGTACCTGGAATAAAAAAGCAAGAAAATCAGTTTTCTTTACAAGATATTATATGTAATGAAGCAGAATAATTAGCTCAACAGCAAAAAACGGTGCAATGCACGGTGTATTCCCGTATGCAGTTTTCTTGTAATCGTATCGACGTAAACAGAGCTGTAAAACAACCGACATTTTCAGAGAAAGCTAAATAAAGAAATAATCAGGACATTTCAGTCCTTAGATTAGTGAAAGCATGGACCTACTATGAAAAGCACCTTGTTTATTTCCCTGTTTACAGTGAAATTTTATGTTTCGCATGAAACACTACATGCCCTCACATTATTGCGTTGTTAATTACGATAGGCACGTGTGCATTCTCACCTGCTTCTTACATTGTTCCTGATGACCAATTATTCAATTTTGCCTGTCCTGCAGCGTAGTCCCCAATCCGGCCATACTTAAGCAGTCATCGCGATATTTTTAGGCACACCGGAATACAGTCAGCCGCTCCACTTTCCACCTTTCTCTATTTCTATAACTATCTTCCAATCTCTCTCTCTCTCTCTCTCTCTCTCTCTCTCTCTCTCCTTCATGCATTTTAGCTTTCACCTCATTGCCCATTACTCCCCCAGTACTCTCTCTCTCTCTATTTCTCTCCCTCTCTCATTTTGCTCTCCTCCCCTGTCCCCTCCCCCTTTTTTTATTTTTTTATTTTTTTTTTGGGGGGGGGGGGGAGACTCTCTTTCTACCACCATATATCTCTGTGTCCATTATGCTCTATCTCCAAAAGTATTTGCATGCAATCTGTATCTGCCTGTCTATATATCTCCTTTCATTTGCTATCCTTCATTCTGAAACCCACTTTCTGCCTCTCCCCTTCTTAATCCCTCTCCTCTCTCTCTCTCTCTCTCCCCTCCCCCTCTTTCTCCCCTCAATATCTCCCTCTCTCTCCCTCTCTTCCTCTATCTCCCCTCCCCCCCCCCCCCCTCTATCTATCACTCTCTCTCTCTCTCTTCTCCAGAGTCTACCTTTTGTCTCACCAAACCAACCTTCGATGACTCATTTCCATTCAAGCCTAAGCACGTTGCCATGACAACCGCATCCATGTAATGCTAATGATGCCTAAGATGAATAATTGGTCCAGGATGAAATTGATACCAAGCAAATGGATATGGAATTCTGAATAAATTACTCTGACAAGTCATAAGTGGTGAAATTTGAGCAGAAAGTGAATTTTACAGGAGCATCTTGCAAAGCAACTAAGGGAGCGTTTATACTTTCTGTGCAAAGGCAGAATGAGCATTTTGAAACACTCATCTAAAACGCAATTTCACAGGGTACAATTTATACTTCTTTTTTCTCCAGGCAAATTCGGGCTCTGCAGCTGGTTTCGCAAACCTCACTACGCATTCTACTAGTTTATATAACGTCATATAAATGATTGTGCGTTTATGCTTCCCCAGATACCGTGTTTTTCGAGAAATGCCTTCTCTCTCTAAAAAAATCATATCATATCATAAAATCAAAAGCATATCAACATTTCATTCTATTGCATGTATTAGCTTGATATGGATTATGGAGTATAGTACTAAATCTCCTTTTAAGATTGATATAAGCAATGATACCATAATCAACATGCTTGTGTTATTACATCCAGACTTTTCTTGGTATTAACTGAAGAGGGAGACATTGAATATTGACAGACAGCCTGAAATTTATTATACACTGTACACACAGTCAAGAGAAACATGCAGAGAGAGACAAAGACAGAGAGAGAGAGAGAGAGAGAAATATGCAGTAGACAAAGAGAGAAGAAGAAAGAGGAAGAGAGAAAGGGACAGAAAGCTGTAGGGAATGTGATACAGCAGTCATTGGATGTTATTGTTTTACGTTGCTGTTGTTTTTCTTGAATTGTGTACCATCATCGTTATGTTATTGTTTGATGTTATATGTTTCTGGAAATTAAATGAATAAATAAATACAAAAAATAAAAATAAAATAAGAGCTGGGACAGAGAGAGAAAGAGTGGGGGGAGAGAGAGAAGAACAGCCAAAAAAGTTCTGGAAGCAGTGCCATAGAAGGGGAATGGGGGTGCTGGAGGTACATATGCACCCCCCCCCCCCCCAAAAAAAAAAAAAATAGACAAGTGCAAATATAACTCAATGTGATATATAAATAACTTATATAATATACAGTAACACATTATAAACTTTGTTATGCATTAAAAGTAAGGTTTAAATACTTTAAAATGCATAAAGTAGCATATCAATTAATATGCTTCACCACAAACAAATCTTCCTCGCCCACCCTATCTCTGCAGAAAGTGATGATGCCCCCCCCCCCCCCCCTTAGATCCCATTCCCACTCACTCAAACAAAAAAATTATGGCTAAGCTGCTGTTGAGGACAAGGTGAGAGCAGATTCAAATTTCAACGTTCAAATTTGAGCCGAGAGTAAATGCCCCCTAAAAATATTTATGACAAATTTTTACAAAACCAAAGTATCAAGTATTAATCAGCATGCCTTTGGCTGGTGAAAAGAAACAAAGAAAGAGGTTTTAGATCTAGAATGCTTGGACAATGCATGTGAGCCTGCATGAAAATGCATGGCCTATGGCAACATTAGTTTATAAATTATACACAAGACATAACTTAATGATTGTGAGGGTTGATACATACAGTATGGCTGCCAGCTTGCATCGCCTCACAGTTGATGGTTGATAATCCACTGGAAAAGTGTGAATCACTATCAATCACTTTGCTAAAATTGGCTTTGGTTTGCTGGCAGCGTAAAAGTCACGATTACAGTACATGGGCGCCCGTCATGACCTTCTCCACACAATCTCCACACATGTTCCCCAGTTACAAATGACAACCTATGACATCATAGAAACTTCACTTATTTTAATTAAAAAGTTAAGTTACTCATAAAAGATGACCTTCAGCAATGATGAGATACATTATGTACTTCCAAATACATTCCAGATCGATCAGAAATGAATATTTCATATCTTAATTTTCATGACAGAATAGACTAAGTTTTTTTCACAGGGGAACATGCAAAAAAGTTTAATCTTCAGAGCAGACATGGGGAAATTTTATTTTTGTTAGTAAAGTTAGAATGAGCAACATATGCTAAAAAATAGTTCTTTAAATGACTCTATTTTCACTGTTACATGACCTACTTGCCAATTTAAGATTTTCATACCGGTATGTAATAATCTCAGCTTCCAAAATTTGATCGCTTCCTTATTGCTTTTCTTTCTCCAGACTTTTACTACTCAGTGTTTGTTTGTTTTTACTATAACTCAAATTAACTTGCCATTAAGTTTTCAGTGCCACCTTTTTAAAAGGTATTAATATTTTGGCATGGTTACGAAAACTGTTGAAATTTGAGAGAAACATCCATTGAAAAAAAACAATAAAAATCAATCTTCAAAAAAATAAATCATTGTCAATTCTATTTGTAATGTGGTAAAAATAAATCATGGATACCAACTTGACTACAGTAAAAATTTCAACTACAAAAATATATATATGCTAGATATTGTCACTATCCATATACACTAAAGGAAAAAAGAAACTTATAAAAGTTCAAGAGATCACCAAATTAAATTCTCTGCATGGAAATGTACCAAATTTGGATATAATGTTGATTCAATGCATGGCTTTAAATGACAGTCAATAACAAAAAGTTTTCTTCAATGCCACAAAAGAAATGTGCACTGAAGCAAAGGACTCTCTAATCCCCAAGTCACAAAGACAAACTGCAGCCTTGTACACCATATGCATGTCAATGAATGAAACAAAAGAATTTCAAAAGGGATTTGCAAGTTCATATCCAAACAGATTAATAGCCAGTATGTCCACCTCTAGCTTGCTGGCAAGCTGTACACCGTCTTCGCATGCTTCCGATCAGATTCGCGATGGTAGCCTGGGGAACATTGTTCCATTCCTCTTGCAGTGCTGCAATGAGCGTCTCCCTATTGATGGGTTGATTGTCACGCCTTGACACACGTCGACCAAGCTCTTCCCAGAGATGTTCAATTGGGAAAGGTCTGGTGAACGGGCGCACCATGGCAGAACATCAATATCCTCTTGCTCGAGGGGTGCAAATCCCTTTTGAAATTCTTTTGTTTCATTCATTGACATGCATATGGTGTACAAGGCTGCAGTTTGTCTTTGTGACTTGGGGATTAGAGAGTCCTTTGCTTCAGTGCACATTTCTTTTGTGGCATTGAAGAAAACTTTTTGTTATTGACTGTCATTTAAAGCCATGCATTGAATCAACATTATATCCAAATTTGGTACATTTCCATGCAGAGAATTTAATTTGGTGATCTCTTGAACTTTTATAAGTTTCTTTTTTCCTTTAGTGTAATATTGATTCCTATAATACTTTGGATTATCCAGCATCTGTTCTTAATAGCTTCTACCTTTAAATCATTTCAATTCAGTTCAGTATTTATTTCCAATTCATAAAAATGAACAAATTCATATACAGACAAATAAAGAGGAGAATTAAAACATGTCAATAAAAACATGAACAAAGCAATCAAAAGTAATAGAAAAAGTAGAGTTGTTACATGGTTGAACATAAATGAATGGAAAAGGGGCATGCACTAAAAAGCCAAGAAAAGGCTTGTATGAACGCACATGCCCAACGTGGATTGATGATTAAAATAATATTGCTACCATGGATGCGGTAATTAAGTACAGTACCAAGTAATAATAATTTAAACAAAAACTAAAATACAATAAACCGAGAAAGTAAAACAGGACAAAATATATAAACACACAACATACATATAGTCATCCTAACATAAATTAATAATTGCTAAGTAATTTCTTTTTGTATTGTCTTTTAAAAGTATTATTAAACTGTGTATTAATTCTGCTAAATTCCAAACTATTCCATAAAGTGGGGCCTGTATGTCGTATGGAATATTTAGATCTATCATTTGAGAAGGCCCACCTGTGAAATTGATTACGTGATCTGGTAAAATAATTGTGAATATTAGAGTTAATTGAGAACATGTTCATTAAATATGGCGATAGATTATTTGTGTGGTAGCGTTGCATTATTGAAGCAATTTGAATCCTAGTAATATCTGGAAGTTTAAGTGTTCGTAATGATTTAAATAACAAGGACGTTGGTGCATTATAGTCCGTTTTCAAACATATACGTATTGCTTTCTTTTGTAAAATAATTAATTTTTGTAAATGGGAAGAATACGTGTTACCCCATATTGAATTACAGTATGATAAATGGGATAAAATATAAGAATTGTAAAGAGTGAATAATATATAACTAGGTAATTCATATTTCAAACGGTTTAGAATTCCAATAAAACGTGATATTTTAACAGAGACTGAAGTAATGTGATCATTCCAACATAAGTTATTGTTAAAAATTACTCCTAAAAACTTTACTGAATCATAAAATTTCAATTGGGTTACGTCAACCTTAAGAGATAGGTCAGTCTGATTATATTGCACACCTTTCTTTTTATAAAAATGGACACACTGAGTTTTACTCGTTTTCAAAGAAAGTCTATTGCACTTAAACCAGGCAGAAATTTTGGCAAGATTTCTATTTAAAATTTCAAGTAAAATATTAATATTATCATGAGAGGCAAGCAGTGACGTATCATCGGCATATTTCCTTCATTTTTCCCTAACTGATCAGAATTCTTGCAATGAATGAAGTTATGAATGACGTTTTCTAAGAACTGTGGAAATTTTATCAAGGGTTAAATGTGCGCATCATTCTCAATTTCATCCATTCTTTTTTTTTTTCACTTGAACATTCAATAAGAGCACTGTAAATTGCGGTGATAGAATTATGAATAGTATTTTTTATGGAAATCACCTACAATTGTTTTTGGGAGTGAAATTTTTCAAACCAATTGTATTTTGATAGGGGTTTCTGTAAGCGGTTTTTACCGGGATATGCAGTTTGTATAGCCCCCTGTTTCATCATTAGGGTTTGTTTCAAATTCTGCTTACCAGAATGGGTCATTAAATCTAGCATGAAACCCACAGGTTTCAGCTAATATTGATTTCTTCCTAGAGCACTGAACTCGTTATTTTTTTTTTAAAGATTAATGAGTGATCTATCAGATAGAGAGATTGGTTGAAATTTATGAGCTTGCACTGGATAATTAGCAAAGGGCAAAGATCATTTTCAGAGAAACATCTTCTCGAAACCTACACATGCATTTATTCTGTGAAACTCTTCTTCGGATTTGAATTGAAACTGCTCCATCAAAATGGAATCCAACATAAGGCCAAATAAAAAAATTATTTCTAGTCTTTTGTCTCCGCCTGCATCATTTTTTTTTGTTATTTGATATTTTTGTATAATTTAAACAAAAATTTATATTTATGTATATATATATAAACATTTTTAAAAACCACCAACATTTTACTGCAGACCCCTAAAATTAAAACTTGATGCCTTTTGGGAGTTTACAGGGACCCAAGAAAAATATTAAATATAACAGGAAGCTGTGCCTAACACCATTTGTATGTACATGTATGTGCGGTGGCCATCTTGGAAAAATATCAAATATTAAATGGTACCCCCCCCCCCCCTCCTCATTTTCAAAAATGAGCAGAAATGAGACAAGAAACTAGGGATCAATTTTCTTGGCCTAATAATCGAAAGAAAAAACAGTGAGAGTAGAGCAGGAGTTTTGATACAATATCATTACAAAGATTTCAGGAAGTTTCTAAGATCAGTAATAAGCGATCTCAAGTACATCATACCCAATATCCACACAAAGTGTTTTAAGATATTTCCATGGTTTAAATGATGCAATAAAATAATTCACATTTTAAAAGTTGTATCTCAAGCAGTATGTAAATATTATAGAGTCATATATGTATGCCTATGGAAGACCAGTACCACTTTTATACTTTTTAATGTATTTTATATTTCACTTTTATTGCACATTTATTTACATGTATACTTTCTAAATGAACATTCTACTCTGGAAAAATAAGGAGGAAATACATGTACATGTAGATAAAAAATATGAATAAATATTCATAGATACCTGTACTATAATCAATTTGAAACAATGTCACTCAATACAGATTGTGGATACTTTGCAAGCACGAACCCTGGGCTTTTTCAGAGTGTTGGGTCTGAATCATCAGGGCTGTACACTTTGTCATACCAAGGAGTTGCACTGAGGCCAGTGGTCACAGTAAAATGCTGTGGAGGCCTGCATCTGGATGGAGAGAAGCAGCATACATAAAACGCTTTGTCCAATCAAGGACATACACTACATGGCTCAAACCCATAACCTTCCTATGTTCACTCCACTCGTTGACCTTTCAGGGTCATTTCCTTACGAAACTGCAAGAATAATTTCCTATTCCTGTACTTTGCTTTACCTGAGCATACTTTACAGCCAGAAGGACCATATACATATATCTCATATTCTTTAACATTTAGTTAATGCCGTTCTGGCTCTCGATAGACTATCTGATCAATTTAGATAGAAGTTTATTGATGCAAACACATCCCAGCTGGAACAACACGCTCTCCCTCCACTCCTCAAGTTTTTTTATTTTATCTCCAGCAGTGAGCAAGAAATAGGAAATTATTATTGGGAACAAAAGGCCAGAGGTGATCTATTGTTCAAATACCAACTGTGCATGCTCAAACATACAAACTATGATGCTGACCTTGTTCCATACAAAATGTGTCAGAAGAATTATAGCATAACGATATGGACAAAGAAAATGAAAATGATAGTTAGATGATTCAAACACTCTGCTTTATCTATAATCAGGGAGGTGAGACAGAGAGAGAGAGAGAGAGAGAGAGAGAGAGAGGGAGACCTCCTCGCTGTGATAATATATTTTAGCATTTTAAAGCAGAACAAAGGAATGTTTTTTTTTCTTTTTAATCAATAAAATCAATATTTCATTGATACAAGCAGTGTGTTGGAGAAAAGGTATGAATGAATGTTCACTGAATCTTTGATTCATGAAAATGTCAATGTTATGTTATGTTATGTTTTGTTGATAATCTGTCATTCCTATTACTTATTTGATAATCTATGTACAAATGTTTGTGAAAGAAGGAAATAAAATGAACTATGATCTAACTAATGCTTTAATTCTAAATTTTACACATGCTGACTAGGAAAAGGTTAATAAACAAAAGACAACAAATCAATTTTTTGATGAAGTATTAGTGCACCTTTCTTTGTACTTGTATGTTTCTTTTGGCTATTTTTTTTATTCGCCACTGAATAGTTTTTGTGCACATTGCTTGTGATGTTACATGTTTCAAGCTGAATTAATTAATACATGTACATGTGTAATCACAACACGAGCAGTATCCATCCAATTTGAATGTTTTATCCTACTTGTAGCTAGCATTTCTTCATTTGATTAGTCACATTATACTCATATCATAGACTGATCCAGAGGGCATTGAGGTCATATGCCTGTCCTCTGGGGAAATCCAATCTGGCATAATTGTCTGTATTTATTACCGTTACTAATTAATCACATAAGAATAATAGGCCCCTAGTTTTGCCCAATCCCCTCCCCCCCCCCCAAAAAAAAAAAAAAAATTATTTATCAAACTGAATAAAAAACACCATCCCAAGTGAAGTCGTCTCTACTATCAGAGTTTTTCAGTGGTATGGTGGCCGTAATAGAAAAATTGGACGGGAAAAAATACTGCCAACCCTTGCCGTTATGAGGCGCCGTTTGTGAAGTTATATACGGTACAGTGTATTTATAAATATACTGTATATCAATTGTATGTATTTCCACTTAATAAAGGGAGAGGGAGAGGCTGAAAAAATTGTGAATTTGTAAATAAACTATTGTTGTAACCAAGCATGATATTAGTCTGGATTTTGTTATTTATACATTTTTGTTAATTATTTTGTATCATTCATTATCAATGACATGTGTATATTTGTATTTTACTGCTTTATAAGAGACACTCACTGTACATTACATTGTTACATTTATACTATATTATATGCAATCATTGTAATATTTGAATAAGTTACTATCCTATTTAATATGTTTTGTAAATATGAATATAACAAATTGGTTTCTATATATACTGAGCTAAAATATATATACTTTGAAAACCATATTATGCCATTTAAAAAGAACTAATATATACATTAACATGCATGGTTATTTTTCAACAGATTTTAGAAAATATCACCATCTATACATATGATAAGATGATAGAAATGTGCAACAATTTCAACATTTTCTTAAAAAACAAATGTTAACTATGAGGATACCATGTACTCTGTATATCTATATATATATTTCTGTATGTTCTTATTTAATTTTTGTTTTGAGTTTTTTTCATGATTTGTTGGCTATTAATTGTTACATATTATTGCTATCAGGGCCTCCTGGATGACCACCAATATTGGTGACTCCACTTGAAAGCAATATTTTAAAATCATCATTTACAAAAAAGTAAACACATGAAATTTATTATTCATAAATACCTGTAGTTTTGTAGTTATTCTATGACACCTTTTTATGAATTGTTTGACAAGGTAAATTATTGAATTATATACAAAAAAATGTTTAAATGATAAATTTTTACAAATGGCTGCTCATACCACGGAGCCCCAAAAGTAATTTCCTATATCGGGCACAAGAGGGCAGCAAAATACGTAAAAATTTATTTGTCTATGGAGGCAACAGCCTTTCAGCTCAGTCACGGCGGACAACTTTCAACTATTCAAGCTCCAAAATTCTGCTTTTTCGAGACCAGAGTGCAGATTTAAAATGGCGGCTGCGTGCGACGGCGCGCGCTGTCGGCGACGTATAGTTTCAATTATGGTTGTATCGCGCGCCGTCGCACGCAGCCGCCATTTTAAATCTGCATGACAAGAGGAGGCATGGATACACAAACACTGGTGAGTTCTCTGTAATTTCTTATGCTCTTTTTTTGAATTTTTTGGTAAAAATATGTACGATCAAAAACAAATAATCATTACAAAAGTTTCCCTAGGTGACGCTGTGGTGAAGGACCTGTCGGTCGCGGGAGTTATCAGGAAAGTGTTATTTCAGGGCATTTTCCATGTCCTGCTAACCCGTGCGCAATTAGATTGTCGGATAAAAACACCTGGCTTCGTGATGTAAAAGGCGTATAGCCATTTAAAAAAAAATTTTTTACACTCACGAAGCTAGTCCTGGCTATGTACGGAGGTAGTGGAGCCAGACGGAGTCTCAGCGGAACAACCGACGATACAGAGAGACTGAAGCTTTTGGTCTAGATATATTGATAAGCAACTCCCACACTCTTTCATATGCAATCACCAGACGAGAATATAATTATTCATCCATCATGTCCATTCTTATGCCATTGTATGCCATACATTATTTCTTTTTGTCAATGTTTCATGTGTTTGTGGTTGTATATTATTAATTACTTAAATTAATAGTTGACATTCTATGTTTCTACTGACTACTGCGAGGCATCACATAAAAGAAGTGGCTGAAGCTGAATTTCGTTCAATACCCTTCAATGGGAAAAAATGGGGAAACAATAAAGAAAAGATGAAGAACTGGCTGCATTTCAATTATACGGACACAAACTACACTAGCTTGCCCATCGCTCAGCCCAGCCCAAGTAGAATACATTGACACACGTCAAAACAGCTGATGCAGTGAATACGTTGCACCGGGGATCTATCAAATACGACTACCGGTACGCAGTTACGTTTGGAAACAAAGAAACTACTCAATAACTTACCTCGTACATAAAAATGCAGCAAATTCAGCTCATGAAAAGGCACACATACGTTGCATATATGACTATTTCAGACGTTGAGATGATCCTTACTTAAAATATCGCTGAATTTTTCATAAAAATCGTGTAAAATAGATGCGGAATTCACCTGATGTTGGAAACGAAGGTCTACCGGTGAATCAGCTCTGGTCAAAGGTCAGAGAGCACATTTTTATGTTTCTTTGTGTTGGACCGCCCATTGGTGTAAATCTTATGCAAATTAGCGGAACGGATGTTGGCGTGCGAAGATAGACCAATGAAAACGGCGAAACAAAGATCGATAATTGATTGCTTACGAGCGCATATGAATATTCATTTTGTTGGGATATTTGCCAAATAAAACGCAAAACAAACAAGAATTCAGAATAATTATTTCAATATTTTTTTGCAATATTTGAGTTATCTGCAGTAGCTTTATTCTTTGCATAAGCGCATGTGGGCGCTAGGGGGCAAGGGGCGCCATCCCCCTCCCTATTAGATTACAAGTATTCTGTCTTACACAGTCATAATCACTAAAGTAGACTTATACTGATATTGATATTGTTTTTAAAAATTCTCGCGCATACTAGTATGCGTACGAGATGGGAGGGGCAACCGTCATCTCAATAGGCTATCCGTTAGGGATGTATTTGCATTTCTCATATCCTATCCGGGGTTTTTTTATGACAAAATTACATTTTCACGATAAGAAAGTGCCCAAATGTTTCCCGCTCGTAACATGGAAACGAGACATATTATATTCCTGAAGGAGAAGTCACCCCCGGACCCTCTCGTAAGAAAAAATAAAAGAAGACAATTACACGTCATGATTCTGCATTACAATGATGTATAATAAGCGTGTTAGTGCTTTCAAATGCAAACCTTTTAGCATTTAAAAATCAATTAAGATTTTGTCCCTCGGTCGCCTCACTTATGTTTTCAAAGCTCCTTTTTACACACCGGACTAATCCTGACAGATTTATTATCTTTCTGGACAATATTACCCTTGTACCAGACCCTTTCCTTTCATGTAAAAAAATATTAGTTTAATCAAGGAGTTATAACTCCTTGGTTTAATCTTAAAATCTTTAAAAGGTGCATTCACACACATGAAAAAAGTGAGATTCTGATCGCGATCACAATCTCACTATTCGTATTTGTAGAAGATTTAGATTCAATATATAGATTAGAAGTAATCCTTGAGAATTTTAGGAAAGCATCTGGACTTAAGATTAATAAGAATAAAACGTTTATTTTGCCTTTAGGGCCTTCGGTTAAATCTGAAAATTCTTTCCCCTTTGGAAAGCAAGTTTATACCGTTAAAATATTAGGTATTAATTTTTCATTAAATCCTGATGTGGCCGAAGAAATGAATTATAAAGAAATCTTAAGCAAAATAAAGAAGTTATTAAACTGGTGGAAACAAAGGGATCTTACTTTGATTGGAAAGATCCACCTACTTAAAACATATGCCTATTCTAAGTTGATTTATGTGAGTTCTTTAACGCCAGTGCCTGAATGGGTTTTTAAAGATATTGATGAAATCTGTTTCGACTTTTTATGGCGAGGGAAGGATAAAATAAAAAGAAGCACTTTATATCTGGATTATAGACAAGGGGGATTAAAAATGCTTAACTTTAAACATTTTGTTATGGTACAGAGGGTGATGTGGGTCAAAAGACTCGTTACTGGCGTCCAGAAAGTGAAATGGAAAAAATATTTCAAATTTCTACTAAGATCATTAGGTAGTAATTTAATCTTTTATTGCAATTTTACGCTTGCATAATGATCAATATTTCCTTACCAAAATATTACCAGGAGATGCTAAGTATTTGATTTGATATGAGGGTATTTATTAAAAAAGACACAAGCAAGTTTCTGCACTAAGTTGTATTGTCAATATTGTTGATTGGATAATACATAATTGTTATATACTTGTACTTTGAAAAATGAAAGTGTAATGAAATAAAAATATGAATCTGAAATGAAATCTTTTTCAATAACAGGTATATTCAGAAGAAAGGAAAATCATTTTTTCATAAAAATATTTTTTTTTAAACATATACAAATTACATCATATTGTAGATGAAGAAGGTGCACTTAATTCAAACACTTATTTCAGATCTATTGGTCTAGATGGCGAGGAAATAGCAATAATTGAAGAAATATATGCATATACTCCAGTAGATTGGAAAGTTGAAGTAAGGAAGAATACTTCAATTGATGGTTTAGAGATCGAATTTATGTTCTGTAAAAAGGTTTTCCAGTTTGAATCGGTTCGTTCAAAAAATTTGTATAGAGCATGTATCAAAAATAAGGCCGATACTCCAGTTAGCTTTCACAATCTAGAATTATCATATAACATGTCTGAAAAAGAAATTGAAAAGGTATTTTATCGTCCTAGATCGTGCACATTGGATAATAAGTTGAGAGAATTTCAATTTAAATTATTATATAATATCATCTTTGTAAATCACCATTTATATAGGTTTAAATTTATATCGAGCAATAAATGCTCTTTTTGTGGTAAAGATGAAGAAACCTATAAACATTTATTTTCTGAATGTGAAATGGTTAAAATATTATGGAAATTGTGTAGCAATTTATTTAATTTTTCAATTCTTAAGGAATTAAGTTGGAAGGCTATCCATGTTGGATTAGAAGAGACAGCTGAAAATAGACAAATACTTAATCATATTATTTTACTCATTAAATTTTAATATACCACGGAAGGGGGAAGAATAAAACTACCAACTGCTGAAGAGATACAAGAAAAGCTGCCCTCATTTTTTTTTCTTTGTTTTCTTTCTGCGTTTATGTGTTTTGTGAGTATGTGAGTGCGGGAGAGTGCGTTTGTTTAGCATTATGTCCGAGGACATTTTCGGACAGAGAACAAAAAAAAAAATCATGACAACAATGGTCCTCGGAAGGCGGACAATAGTCCTCGAACGTCGAACAATGAATTTATGCCTTATTCCGTCGACTGTCCGAGGACGAGTAACAATAGAGGAACAATAGTTGTCCTCGGAAGTAAAGCCATGTAAACGTGTGTGTGTGTGTTTGTTTGCTGTGTTTTTTTTGTGTGTGTATGTATGTTCTGTCCGGTTTGTTTTCGTTTTGTTGTCCATGCCCTTGGGTGGGTGAGGGTGAGGGGTAACGTGTTTTTTCTTCTTTTTTTTTCTTATTCATTCAGTGTCATTTCATTGAGCAATTTCTGTATATTATGCTTTTCTGTATATTATGCTGTTGTGTACATGCTTTACGAAATTGTTAATTTATACTGTTATATTTTGTTTTATTTGAACTAAATGATTTCAATAAATATTATTACAAAACAAAAAAAGTATTGCGCCGACCATTCACACACGCGGTAAAAACCCACTAGCGAAATGTGGATATTTTAAGACCCCCATTGCGACTGCACGAATAGAGACCATAGTCTGATTTCATTTTTCTTCCTTCATCTCATCCACTAGCGTACCCAATAGGCGGTGGGGGCAAAATAAAAATAACGACAAGTATACATTGTGCCCCACCCCCTTTATTTTAGAACTGATAATTTTTTTTCTTTTTTATCTTTTTTTTTTATTTTCAGAGAATTATGGAGGAAAACTGGACCCCATAAAATATGGTAACCCACACCCCCCCCCCCCCCCCGCCACTGAGCGAATTTTGGAGGGCTGGCGAAAAAATAAACATTCTTGGAGGGGTGGCGGGAAAAAAATCTCACGTTTCCTTTATTCTATATCTCTGTCTTATTTGTATTCCGTATTTTGCTTCTCTTTTTTTTTCAATTCAATTCAACGTTATTTTTCATTTCATCAGAATCATACAATATTTTATAAAGTATAACAGAATAAAATGCGAGAATGAAATTTTGTTGGCATCACGAAATTCTTAAACCACCCCCCCCCCCTCTCTCTCTCTCTCTCTATCTCTCTCCTTCCTCTGCTATAATTATATCCCACCTTATCTCTGCCTATCATCATCCCCCCTCTCTCTTTCTCTCTCCTTTCCTTTCCTTGGCGTCATTCCTCCTCCTCTCTTCTTTAATATATATGTACCATTCCTTCAAATGCTATGTTTTCTTTGTTGTTTTTATTTTGAAACTGTTATCGTGTCGTCCTTTTTTTAAATATGTAAATGTATATGCATTTTCAACCAGTATATAGGCCTATATTTCCCTCTCTATTTTTTTTTTTTTTTAGGTACTTCCATTTGCAAACATCTTCTTTTTGCTGTATATTACAAAACATGTTATGTACACAGCTTCGTCAATATGCCTATGTATCGTACTTGTTTGTATTATGCATTATGTATTTATTGTGTTATTGTGTATAACATGTTAGGCCTATAATGTATTGTGCATTTTCTGCTTGAACTGAACACTCCCTCTTATATCAATAAAGTTATAAATAAAGTACGTGAACTGAGTTAAATAATTCAGTAGCCAACGGGTGAACATTTAGAAACCCTGTATTATATCATACGCGCCAGGAGAAAGGGGGCAGATGCTTGCTTACATCTATAGGAGATGGGGGAGGGTAGTTTTGCCTTACACCCCCCCCCCCCCCACACACACACACACAACAATCAAATTTGTGGTATCGCGATTAGTTTTCTAGTGCTCTGAAAGATGACTTTTACCATTCCATTACCTAAATTTTCTCATGCCCAGGGCCGTTGCACTCCCTCATTATTATACACGTAGGTGCAATGTCTCTAAAGGAGTTGATTGTACCGGTGGCACCGATAGCGAGGGGCAGATTTTTTTTCTTCTATGAAGGGGCAAAATCCCCCCCCCCCCAATTCCCTAAAATCCCCGGCCCCCTCGGATTTTTAAAGTTCCGATATTCGGGCAAATTTCGACCTCATTATTCGGGCAGCGATATATTGGGGAGCATGGTGCCCGAATATGTAATTTCTATATATTTTCATTAAACAAAAAGTATTACATTTTTTGAGCACTCGCTTCGCTCTGGCGCACAAAAAAGTTAGTGAGAAAATAACCGTTTCAGATCTAATGCGGGATGATGCAAATAAATGGATGGTGGATAATTATGCTTTGAAACTGTATTTCAAAATGGGAATAATAATTTTGTTCAAGTTTTGTTTTGAAACATAATTTCAGAAGTTTTGCGGCGATCCCGTCGATCCATCGATATGATAGCCATAACGACGAAACATTCTCTACCGCCCTCTCTCGTTTCTAACATTATACTCGAAGACACATATTGTTCTCTGATCTGATATAGAGCAAGAGGAGGATGCAACTCTGAAATAGACAAGCTGTTAATGATATCAAGTTTATGCACGTGAATTAGGTTGGAAAACAGTAATCTCCTGGGTATTTATTTATTTCTTCTTCTTCTGTACACAGCAAAAACTGTGGTGTTAACTGGTGTACATAGAGGACCACATCAGTCATTTTACACCGGTGTTAAATCTGTGGTGTTAAATCAGCACCCAGTGGTGTTATTACAACACCTTTGGTTGTTATTTAACACTCTTTGGTGTCATGTTGAAACTCTGGGGTGTAATTTTAACACCCTATATAGGGTGTGGTCCTCTATTAACACCAACTGGTGTCAGTTTTAACACCCCAGTTTTTGCAGTGTACTTGTCAATCGAAATGAGGGTTTACTTCCCTGAGACCCTAACCATCAAATCGACAGTAGATAGAGTATGGATCATCATACAGGCATAATATTAGTTTCTTTTATTGCATGAAAAAGGGTAATAAGACATTTAAATAAACACAATATGAAATACTGGGAGAATGTTGCAGTAGCGTAGTTACTCTTAATTGATACATATTTGTTTAGATTGATTTTATATTCAAAAGAGTCGTCAGTGAAATTGAAGAAATTCTATTGAAACAGAGAAAGACGATCAAACGAATATAGATAATTATAGACCGATATCTCTCCTGACGTCTCTTTCAAAAGTTTTGGGGAAAAAATGTGTATTCTAGAATTGTCAATATTTTTCTCAATAATGATATATTTTCTGATTTTCAGTTTGGCTTTCGTGAAAAACATGTACAGTACATGCCACTTTGACGTTTATTCATAAACTAGAAACTACAACTGACAACCATACGATTACATACGATTGGTATTTTCTTAGACTTCTCCAAGGCCGTAATACTGTTTTTTTTAATATCTCATTATGGGGTAAGAGGAGAGGCCTTGAAGTGGTTTCAAGATTATCGTTTTGAGATAGAGGACAGTTTGTTTCTCTGAACGGTGAAAGCTCTCCGATTCGAAGTCTTGATGTGGAGTTCCACAAGGCAGTTTACTTTGGCCTTTACTTTTCTTAATTTACATTAATGATATTCAACATTGTTCACACTTGTTCACACATTTTATTTGCAGATGACTCAAACATCTTTTTATCTGATCCAGACCCACATATTCGTCCTTGAACGGCAAACTCCGAATTGGAAAATGTTTCACAATGGATTAAATCAAACAACTTGTCAATTAATCTGTAGAAAACCAATTTTATGTTATTTAGTAACTCTGTTCATAATCTTCCTGGAGACTTAATCATTGACAATTCTATTCTTAACAAGGGGAACTTTGATATTTGGGTCTTACAATAAAATTGATGAAAAATTATCTTGGAAAATTCACATAGACAATACATGTAAAAACTATTTCCCGAAATATTGGAACTATCAACAAATTAAAGTATGTCTTTCCACCTTCAACTCTCCTAATGTTGTATTCCACATTGATCCTATTCTAGTGGGGCAATGCTTCTAA
The DNA here is from genome assembly GCA_025617745.1 of Heliocidaris erythrogramma. Classification (NCBI taxonomy): domain Eukaryota; kingdom Metazoa; phylum Echinodermata; class Echinoidea; order Camarodonta; family Echinometridae; genus Heliocidaris; species Heliocidaris erythrogramma. The sequence continues at coordinate 36,428,019 of CM046865.1, read as the reverse complement.
AGTTCAACTTGATCGACTATATTTATACTTCAAAAGAAAATTCTCCGTATCATATTTAATACAAATTTTCACTCTCATACCAATCCAATTTTCTATGACAATAACTATTGAAAGACTATGATATATTTTATTTTCATCTTGGACAATTCATGCATAAATACAATAAACACGAATTGCCAAACATTTTTACAAATTAATGTACTACAAGTATCCAAGAAGACAATCCAAAGGCAATTTATATCATACACCTTTAACACGAACATTATTTGCAAATAAAATTTTTACCTTTACTGGCATGCACTAAGCTCTGGAATTCGTTGGATTGTAGCTTAAAGGTGACAGAAAGTTTGTTCAGTTTTAAACAAAAAAATGAAAATAATGTTACTTAATAAATAAATATATTCCTCTTTGACCTTGATTGACCTGTTCTCTCTCTCTCTCTCTCTCTCTCCCTAAAGACCTCTTGCATCTTTTTGTTTTCTTCTTCTTCTTCTTCTTCTTCTTCTTCTTCTTCTTTATTTTCTCTCTTTTTTCATTCTCATATCGTAACTGTTCACTTGTCTTGTTTCCTTATAATTATACTGTCCTTACTTCTCGCCTGGCATGTGGATTTTAAAAGTCAGTGTTGTGTCATTTCATTTCATTTTGTGAAAAATAAATTTATAAGTAAAATCCTTATTCGTATCTTTTGGGACCTATGCAATACAAACAATGCTTTTAAATTAGGTTCCACCACTTTTGTTTTATTATAAATTTCTTACCAATCATTGTGATTATATACTTCATTGAATTCTGTATTATACTCATGCTATTGTTCATACTTCGATAATATTCACTATTGATTGTCATGTATGATTTATTGTCATTTGTTAAAGAAAAACAGGAGTAGAAAAAAATAAATTCAAATCAAATCAAATCAAAAAGGTTTTCAAGAAAAATAAATATGCGTTCTGTACACAGATTCAGCTTTTCCATCACGGGAGAAATAGGCATGATAGGGGGAAGTTGGCTGCTACTAAAACAATCTGATATTTCCCTTTAGTCATGTGATCCTATAACGTCTTCACGTTCTACCCAAATCATTTAAAAGCATAATACTTCCAGTTTATGTAAAATAGATAATATATTGTCATAGAGCACATAGTGTGGTCACAATAAGCCTTTGTTTAGGGTTTCTCTTTTGCTGGGACGCATTGTAGAACCAAGGGTAGGGAATATGCCTAATGGTTAAGATAATAATCAGTGTTTTATCTTTATCACGAAATTTATCAAATTGTTAGTAATACACCACCCCGTGGGACATTCATGCCCGGTCACTATGCACTGTTCACTCCGCCCCCTTCCCCCCCCCCCCCCCCCCCCCTAAAAAATGTACAAGGATGGACCACGCCCACTACTAGAGTGTGGGTGGGGGCATAAGAATAAAAGTAAAGAAAAAAGAATGAAGAAAAGTAGAAAGAAGAATATCTGTTTGTTATTATTACAAGCATTCTGCAGTGATTCATCAAGCATGCATAGACTTAGTCTCAATGCATTTCTTTGATACCGTATCAATTTTCTTTAGAACCGCCGTGGGTGTTAAACAGCACGTCATGTCTAAAGTATGTCACAATCCACGTTTTGTTTCATTTTTATTTTGCTCTAGCGCCATCTCTCGTTGAAGTACCGCATACGCTAAATTGAAGAGATATCGAAGATCAGAAGAGAAGCCATTTGAACGAAAAGATCTCATTTATTGACAGACTGTGATACAAATCACCTTAAAAATGGCTGATGGGACAGATGGTACTATCGTAGAAGCCAAAAATCCAGGTGTAAAAGAAGGTATGTCTTATTTTATAGCAGTTCGGTCTGTTTGGTTGCGTTTCGGGGACAGAGTCGGAGAGGTTGTGTGTTGTGCGAGGGAATGTTGTTATGATAACCGAACGCCAAGTCTAATTTGACCCGTGCGTTTGGGCGTGGATGACATTGCAACGTCGTTGACCGGGCCGAGGTGGTTGATGACAGAATTGAGCTAAAGTCAACAACTGTGGTTGCAGACTCGCAGTAACTTGCAGCTGCCAGTTGAAGCTGAATACAGAATAGTTTCCCAGTGAATGGCTAACACTACTAGATCTAAATACCAAAACCAACTTTTTTTAAACAAAAATCAAATGAAATAAAAACATACAAATGCCTCGTCTTAATGGAGCTTGAATTGTGACATGAGTTTTTAGCTTTTAAGTTTGAGTAGCCTTCTCCATTCAAAATTTCAAATTAGGCGAGAATATGAAATTTAATATAAAATGGCTGGGCACATACCTAGTTTAGACAAAAACAATCTTTAAAAGGCCGGACGGGTCGTTTTCTTGCCAAAAAATAACATTTTGAGTACTTTCTGTGTCTCAGATTTTGTCATTCGCCGAGTGGCGCGTCTTGGTCAAAAAACCCTCGCACAGCTGTAGCTAACGCGCTGCAGTGCAAAGACGCGTACGTTAGGTATGTGATGCGCTAGCCTTAATTTAGCCGTCGCTATACGGACAGTATTTATTCGGCGGTGTTGCTATGAATTGTGCTTGCATAAGCGCATGCGAAAACGATCGCGGGTTCAGGGGAGCGTTTCATCAAATGTTTTGTCAGTGATTTTTACGGACAAATTGGCTCTCAGCCAATCAGATGCAATGATTTTAGTAGCTTATAACAGTTGTCGGTAAAAATCACTAACAAAACACTTGATGAAACGCTTCCCAGTACTGTACCACAGATGATACATGTAATTTGTAAACACAGCTGCGCTGTGCATATGACGGACAAGGGTGGATTGGTTTTGCATTGGCTTTGCACGCCCAGGATAGGACAAACAAAGCCATGGCATTGGATTTGAAAGGTGGGGACCGGGAGGGGGAAATCAAAAGTTGTTGTTGTAAAATGTATTGATATTGCTCTTTTATTGTATGTGAAATAAATGTTTTTTCTCAAAAATGTGTTGTGTGTGTTTCTTTAAAAAAAAAAATCAACAACCAAAAAATACATGTATAACTTATATCTAGCTAGGCCTTTCTTATGCTGAGTTAGCTCAGGAGGGAAGGGGACATTTTTTATGACCCCCCCCCCCCCCCCCAAAAAAAAAAAATAAAATAAATAAATAAAAAAATAAATAAAAATAAATAAAATAAAAATAAATGGATAATTTTTTTGTTTTAATTAAAAATGAATAAAAATGCCAAATCGAATCCTGACATATTTTATATTTATTATCAAAACATAGGAACAGAATACAACAAAGCAAAGTCATTCATTAAGATTATGTTGGTAGATAAAAAAGAAAGTACTCTCATGTATCACCTCAAACTTTTTTTTTTTGTGGGGGGGGGGTTATGTACAAGCCCCCAACATATTACCCAATAGTACGCACACTTAACTTTGTTGACTGAAACGCCACCATTACTCGTCTAAAGTTTTTTAAAGGTTTTATCGAAAGGGTGTGTTGACATTTTCTAAATATTTTTATTATTATTATCTGGGGCAGATTTTGTAAAAGAGGGGGGCACAAAGCCAGAAAATTACACAATTAAGGAGGCAATGTTTTTTTCATTGTCTACTTAAGGTATGCCAGTTTGTTTAAAAAGGGGGGGGGGGAGGACAGACGATTCGCCCCCTCCCTGGATCCGCTCCTGATTAATGATAATAATCAGGGCGGATCCGTCAGGTTTTGGTAAAAGAGGGGGCACAAAGCTGTAAAAATTATTGGAGGTAATTTATTTTTTTTATTGTGTACTGAGTGCATGCCAGTTGGGTTTCAAAGGGGGGGGGGGGGGGCAGACAAGATTGCCATCAGCACAGTCTTGAGAGGGTCAACCATGTTCTCTTCAAATGGCTTCGACAACAAGTCATTTTCCAAACATAAATCAAAATGAAAAACAGAATATACACAAGACAAAATACACACAAGTAAAATAACTCGTAATTGACAATTTACAAACAATTAACACCCAAATCATGAGTCAAATCTTTTGTTTTCTTTCTTGATTATTTAATTTGGACTTGTTGAGCATCAGAGGTCTTTTAGGGTTAGTGTTCGGGTTAGGAGAAACTACTGTATAGTGCTTGTCCAGGTTTGAAGTTAGGATTCATTTAGGAATTGACCACGGAGCAAATGTTGCTAGAGCATGTGTCGTAGTTCAAACCATCTGCTGGTAGTTCAGATCTTATTTGTACATCCAACGGTTTTAGCATGGTAACAGTGATGGAAACCCTGGGAAATGAAAAAAAGGAAACATGAGATATATTATTTCGAAACTGAAATTCGATTTTAATTTACTTCAGATAAGCATTGACAAATTTGAATTATGAAATTGAAATTCTAGATTTTATTTTACTTAAAGAGTTGTAGACCCACAGTGATATGCAATTTCAGTTTTAAAATATGGTCTAAAACTCTAATGCAAAACAAAACCCCAAAGTGGGGGATCATCTCAAATGATGAATTTGAATAGACTATAGAAGCCCACCACCCCCCCCCCCAAAAAAAAGACAAAAAAAATAAGCTCATTTAACTTTACTGTTGGCCAACAATTCAAGACAAAAGCATGAAAAGTGGAAAATGGTTTGCACACTAAAGAATATGCAACATGTATTATTGAAGTAAAAATTAATAACACTCAACAATTAGATGTATTTTTTATTTGTAATTTAGTTGAGGAAATAAATTAATTTAATTTTAAATATCACCTCCACATACCACCCCCCCTCGCCTACCCTACCGCCTACCCCCTCACTCCCACACTCACTCCCCCAGCTCCAATCAATCTTCAATCTCAAGTCCAACTTTCCAACCTCGCTAAAGTACAGCTGATTCTATGTAAAATAGGTTAAGAGACTCATTATAATTTAATCAATCTTTTAGAAATTCCAGACCAGTCTTAATTTTTGTCGATTCATTACATTGTTTTAATTCATAAAGAACGCTCACGAAGAGACTATTATTACACGCACGCACAGTAGTGCATTGTCAATACGAATCATCATAAACTACACAAATTCCATAGCGACGCACACGAGCAGCAACATTCGCGGGCTCCGGGTCAGGCAGATTTTGCCGAAATTGGCCATTGCAAGCCCTATTTCATGTATTGCAAGTGATGTGTGCGGGTGGAAGCGGCCGCCGAAACTTGGTTTCAAAAATTTAAAAAACATTTCAATTTTGAAAGAAAATAAGTTTTAAGACTGCCAAATTTTGCGCAATAAGGAATAAGTATAGAATATGACGAGCTTGACAAGAAAAACGGCGAAATTTTGACTTACCTCGGTCAAAAAGTGACGATATGAAGGCCTAGGGGTGAGTTTTGATATCGCACGAACTGGAAGTAGTTTAGGTTAATGATATGTGAAAATCTTGGCAGAAGACCGAATCACTTTTGAAAGATAATGATATCAATCCACCCTTGTCAAAACCATGATAGCAAGCAAGCGAGTAAACTGCAGTATCGCCTTACGTACAAAACAATGTACGTGCGCGAGAGCGCCATCTAGTGCCTGATGACGATAGCTACTTTGAGCTACAATTAAATTGAAATTTAAGCCAATTTTTTGAAGTGTCTAACCAACTCTTACATGGCCAAGTTTATGCTCAAATTAAATGCAAGACTATATATCCAACATACATGTTCATCATCATCATCATCATTATCATTATCATCTGATACGGGATGAAGGGGTTAGCCTGTAATTCCCGGTCTCTTCGTCTAAGAAATTTAAGTTATTGCTTTGTGCGCCTGCGGGAAGAGTTATGGAAGCTCAAAGTGCTTATTCCACCAATATTTGTCTAAACTTCTTTTAAATTTATCGGTTGTGGTTATTTGTACTATGTCTTCAGGTAGGCTGTTCCAACTTCTTACGTCCAGTTTACTGTGAGACTTTGATATTTTCATAGAGTGTCCTCTAGTTGAGTTGCAATTAAAAGTAGCAATTAAAAAATGAACATGCTAAACCTTATGTAAAATATTCTTGGTCCATTAATATATCGGTGCACTGGTCACAAATTGTAAACCTACTGAGACAAATTCATGAAAGTAATGTATGAATCATTCACCTATATAATGTATGCACCAACAGTGTATTCCTGGATACAAAGGTGGAAGTATTCTTTTCAAATGGGGAACAAAAACTACATGTATGTTTACGAAAACATGAAAATCCTGCAAACCGAATCCACGCTGGAATGGAACTTTGGTTATCCTTTACGGCCAAAGTCGTTATTATGCCCAGTCGCCATTAAATCCGCCTGAATAAGTGAATAATTAGTCAAGTTTCTTGGTTTTCATTGTTGAAATTCAGTTATTTCTAACGGAATAAACGCTATCGTTATCGATTCATAACTGAAAAAAATTATCAGCAAGAAAGAGCGGGATTCGAACACGGGACCTTAAATGTGAGTGCAGTGTAGAAAGAGAATACTCGGACAGTCTGACCAGATGCCTTTATCACTAGACCACGAGCAATTGACAGCGAATCTGATCTTGCTGCACTATATACCTCCATACAAATCCTATCTATACCTCCGTTCTGCTGTTTTCTTGATATCCTAGGTAGGATTCTTGCCAATTTGAAGATTACTGGGCATATTAGCTATAATAGCCTCCTTTACTTTCGTCATACTCCTTAATCTCCAACTATGGAGTGATTGAGAAAGTTTTTTTTTTTAAATTGATATACACTAGCTGTATACAGATATTATTTTAAACTGATTGGTCCCCTTAAGATTTGATATAAGTTTCAAAAGCGAAAAAGAAAAAAAGCTTATGGTCTAGGTGTAAATAACGCAAGCACATATACCTTGCATGTATGTCTTTTCTGGTACATACTGTACAGAACGCCTCAATGTGGCTATTGACATCCTGACCATTATGCAGCCTTTGTTTAGTTTAGTGTTTACTTTCATCTTGAATGTTAGTCATTAGTTTAGATGTTGCCACTGTCAGGAGCATTATAAGCAGCTGGAGGAAGTGCATTCCACACTATATTCTTGTAAGGATTAAGGGAGGCCTCCTTGTATTGTTACATGTACTTACCAATCAATGTTAAAAGAAACAACAACAACAAAAACCCCTTCTTTCAGCTATGGAAATCTTGCTGTGGAATTTAGACTTTAGTATAGGGCTGATATTGTGCATGAACTGTTAATTGCCTTTGAATGAGATCTATAAAATGAATGACTTCCTTTGTGGTTTGTATGAGCCTATTGACCCTGTTTTGCTGGATTATGTGTGCTATTATAGCTAATATACCCAGTAATCCTCAACATGGCAAGAATCCTACCTAGGATATAAAAAAAACAGCAAAACAGAGGTATAGATAGGATTTGTTTGGAGCGGAGGTATATAGTGCAGTAAGATCAGATTCGCTGTCAATTGCTCGTGGTCTAGTGGTAAAGGCATCTGGTCAGACTGTCAGAGTATTCTCTTTCTACACTGCACTCGCGTTTAAGGTCCCAGGTTCGAATCCCGCTCTTTCTTGCTGATAATTTTTTCAGTTATGAATCGATAACGATAGCGTTTATTCCGTTATAAATAACTGAATTTCAACAATGAAAACCAAGAAACTTGACTAATTATTCACTTGTTCAGGCGGATTTAATGGCGGCTGGGCATAATAACGACTTTGGCCATTATGTGTTGAGAGATAATGATATACATGTAGGTCCCCTATGTAAAACACATCAGAGGCTTCTGTTTCAGTCGGAATTCTGACCTGTAGAGTGTAGCCTTTTGTTGTTAATTGAATTGCATTTTGTGCAAAAATACTTTCTCAAAGTAATTTTAATTGTAACATGCAAAAAAAATCATACACATATAATACTAGAAAAGGTATTTACTGAAAATCATCACAACTTGCATTTCCACGTAGGAAACCACAAGTTACTCACTCTGTTTCGGATTATTAGCTTATTTTTTTTGTTGTGCATATTACTTAGTTATTATTTTATTTTTGCAAATCGTGAGTGGGTCGCAAATTTAATAACACGATAAAATATTGCCAATTTTGGAAGTAGTCGGTTAAATTTGTTGTCGCCTGTTCAGAAATTCACCACTTAGCTTTGCAGAAGTAAATGTACATCATCACTGCTGTTCGTAGATCTGAGAATTTCCCGATCGCGAATTCAACCACTTGCGAAATAGTGTGGCACTGTGGCTAATCCGATTCACAAAGATTTATGACAGCGAAATATATGATGTTTACAAATAGTTTTTACTGTAATACTTTAGCAGAAATTATTAATTTTTAGCGGTGAACATCTTGTGAGTTTCATTTGATTCTATGATTGTGTGGGAAATATTTCCTGTCGTCACCAGCACTTAAACACTACCTTTTATTACTACAGAAGAAAATGGTATATAATCACAAGAGAGATCAGAAAATATTTCTGGTGGACTTTACACAGGATTATAACTTTAAGTAACCAGTCCATAAAAGCAATGCTGCACACTAACTGTATGTGGATAAAGGATTAGCGGTAGATATAAAATGATGGGGTTCGGCTGTATTGTGTAATGTAAATGTATCAAATCATTATTTCATTAAAGGGTACCGATCACAAAAAAATATTTGGCTCTGTATGTTAGAGGTTTCATGTCGTTATACTATATTCAAAATATGAGCTTCAAATATTAATTTTATAAAAAGATATATATTGCAAGTTTAATTACACTCTCTATATAAAGCGTAAAAGCGACTGGTTAGTAGACTACTCAATTTACTGCAATAAATCATATATACCTACCTATTATGCCTGTAGTCTTGACTACGGGACCCCTTCGAGAATTTAACACACATGAGTCACAATATTGTGCGCACCCCCCGTAATCCTATTGTCCCCTTCGCCACTCACGCGCGTCAACACGCTACGGCCATCTTCCTCTTTCTTGCTCGCCCCCGACGAGTTAGGACGTATTGTCACAGCGCTCCTGAAATCAGGTCGTATAGTATCTTTTTGGTGCGCTTTTTCACATAGTTAAAGCACTTTTAGGTACCTATATTCGTTTAGTTTATAGTACTTTGTGTTTTATTAGTCACTCTTGCCGATTGCAAGGGATTTTTTGATTCCCTTTCTTGGCATTTATTTTTCTCTTTCACGGTCAGCCCCACGTAGATATTTCTGTGTTTGCGGGTGTTTCCGTTTGTCACCGAGCCTTCGGGTTCGGTGTTTGTTCTTACGGTTTTTAGGCTGTGAAAATTTCTTTAGTGCGTATCTCCCAAATAAACTTTAGTTTTATTTACTGCATTCAGTTGAAGTATTTCTTAATTTGAAAAGTATACTTTATTGTCTGTTTTATTGCAGTGGTATGAATTCGGAAGAAGAAGCAGCTGGGTCAAGGAGACCTGCTTCTTCCGAAGAGTTGTCTAGCAAGACGACTCGGCCTTCCAGAACTTCCCCGAGTACAGCGGTACGCGGGGGAGGGAGGAGGGCTAAAGGTAAGTTGCCTAGTGGTGTTCCCTTGCAGAGTTTGCCAGTTTCGGAGCTTGCGGCTTCGGGACGGGTGGCGTTAACTGAATCGGGATTGTCAACTCCGAAGCCTGTGTTTTCGGGGTGGGTGACGTCAGATTCTAGTGGTTTGGATATCTCGAATCCAATCCCCCGGTCGCTGAGACCAGAGGGGGGGGCTGTTGTTTCCCGTACGGTAGCGTTCACTCGCTCTGATCCGTTAGGGGAGACGCACCCCACTACTGCAGGGCAACCCACGGGCTTAGTCCATGTTGGTCTGGGTTCTCAAACCCTAGCCCCCGGCAAACGCCATATGGGGGAACGAGTACTTTCTGGGCTGTCTCAGTTGCCAGCTAATGGGAATGCTCGAGCTAACAATGTTGGTCTGGGTTCACAAACCCTAGCCCCCGGCAAACGCCATATGGGGGAACGAGTACTTTCTGGGCTGTCTCAGTTGCCAGCTGATGGGAATGCTCGAGCTAACAATTATGGACGCTCTTCGGAGCAACAGGTGTTTTCACCTGAGTGCGTGACTACTAGTGCTCCCCTATTGCCGCTTTCGAGCGGTCCAATAGTGGGTTCACATGCCTTTAGTAGTCATCGGGCACATACCGAGTCATCTCGGTCTGCCCACGCACTGGGAGCTTTTAGCTCCCAACCCATGGCTACTGCATCTTCTTGCTTAGCCAATATGGGTGATTTGGGCGATTCTCTAGGCTTACGCCATGAGCGCTCCAATCCCTTTTTGGGAAGTGAACGTCCCTCCGCGGAGGGATCGGTTCGTGTTTCCGAAGTGGCTTCGGAGATCCCAATGAATCCGATTAAGCGTTCTAACAAAAGGGTTTCGGCTACGACTCTTGTCGAGCCAGCCAAGAAAAAGGCCAAGAAGAAGGCAAAAAGTGGCAAGGCTTTGCCGGCCTCTTGCCCGTCTGGCCTGGCTAACCCAGCTAGCTCCTCTCAAGCTGACATGTTCAGCATGATGCGGGCTTTTGCTCAGAATCAGGGTTGGTCCTTTGTACCGGCTACTTCAACCCTGACTTCTGTCCCTATTCAGGGGTCTGACTTTGAGACTAATCAACCTTTTGTGATTGATTCCTCTTTGTCTGAGACTGATTCGCATGTGCCTCCTACTCCCGCGGCCCTTGGGGCTCCGCCGGGCGAGGAGACTGTTGGTGAGCCATGCGGGGACCCGCCTGCGGAGGCCTTTGTTAACGTTCCTTTGTCTCATTCCACTCGGGTGGAACCAGATTTGGATGCGTCCTCTCAAGCTTCGGTTCCCGAATCGCTTGGGCTGGCGGAGTCTCAATCGCTCAATCTCTGTGGAGTGGAAGCGATTGTTTTGTTGTCCAAATATCGCCCTGAAGTTCAGTCAACCCGCGCGCAGGGTTCGACTTCGCGTTGGTTTAAGCAGCGGGATTTCTGCTGAGTCTGGGCGCCTTGGCGTCCGGCCCATGGCTGTTGCATCTCCTTGCTCGGCCGATATGGGTAATTGGTGCGCGTCTTTGGGTTCAATACCCTCAGCGCACTTCTCCCATAAAGGGAGGTGAGCGTCCCTCAGTGGAGGGTTCGGTTCGTGTTCCCGAAGGGCTTCGGGGATCCGAACGAAACCGGATAAACGCTCTGAAAAGCGGGTTTCGACTTAGGCTCTTTTTGGGCCAATCAGAAGCCTAGGGAAGGGGCTAAAAGAGGCAAGGCTTTGCCTGCCTCTTGCCCATCGGGTTTAGCTAACCCTTCGGTCTCTCAAGCTGAGATGTTCAGTGTGAGATGGGCTTTGCCCAGACTCAGGGTTGGTTCCTTGTACCAGGATTCACATCCCCTGCTCTTGTCCCTTTTTTGGGTCGGACATCGAGACTAATTAGCCTTTTATGGTTTATTCTTCTTTGTCTGTGATGAGATCACATGAGCCTCCTAGTCTCGCAGCCTCGGGGCTCCGTCGGGTGAGGAGGCTTATGGCGGTTCATGCGTGAATCCGACCGTTTCGGCCTTTGTTCGTGATTCTTTGTCACGATCATTTCAGGCGGATCCAGTTTTGGAAGCGGCCTCTCAAGCTTCGGTCTCCGTATCGCTGGGGCAGGCAGAGCCTTAATTGCTCTCCCTTTGTGGGGTAGAAGCGATTGCTTTGTTCTAAACTTTCCCTGACTTTTTGTCAACCCGCGCGCAGGGTTCGACTTTGCTTGGGTTCAGGCAGCGGGCGGACGAGACGGATTCTTCATAGATCTGTCCGCCCCGCTCCCCGGAGGTGCTATAGGAACTTGGACACCTCACAGGCTGTCCTTTTTCCCTTTCTCCGACTTTTGTTATTCCCAGGCGCTCGGGAAAACTTCGTTTGATACTGAACCTAAAGAGGATAAACAAATTTATTCCTCCGGTTCATTTTCGTATGGAGACTCTTGCCTCCATTCTTCTGTTGATCAAAAGGGAAGACTACGCGGTCTCGATAGATCTCAAGGACGCGTACTTTCACATTCCCATTCATCGCGCATCTCGCGATTTTCTGGGGTTCTCCTTCCTCTCGGAGACTTACCGGTTTCGGGCTCTTCCCTTCGGGCTGCGCCCGGCCCCTCGGGTTTTTACCCAAGTTGTAGCGGTGCTAGCGGCCTTTCTGAGGCGTCGCGGCCTGCGGTTGTTTTGTTACCTGGACGATTGGCTTCTCCTTGCGGAGTCGCGCGATCGTTTGTTGGACGAGACTCGTTGCTAGTCTCTCTTACTCAAGACTTAGGTTTCCTAATAAATTGGGAAAAGTCAGAGTTAGTCCCCACTCGCAGCCCAGTTTTTCTGGGGGCGGTGTTAGACATAAGGAATCAGTTAGCTCGGCCCAGTCGAGACAGGATTCTCACCATTGTCTCTGCGGCTCGCAAGCTCTTGCCGGCCGGAAGAGTCTCGGCCAGACAGTGGCTTCAGTTTCTAGGTTATCTAGCCAGTCTAGTCGATGTTTTAGAGGACTGCCGGCTCCTCATGAGACCCTTTCAGAGACATCTCCTCAGGTTCTTCAAGCCGGGAAAAGACTCTCTTTTGGTCTGGATTCCAGTACCAGTAAAGATCAAGTCTCTTTTCGCTTGTTGGACGAGCGAGGTGTTTCTCGCGCGAGGCAGGTCCTTCTCTGCCCCTCTTCCGTCGATATCGGTTTCGACGGACACCTCTCGGTTGGGGTGGGGAGGACACTGCAACGGCGGCACGGTTGCGGGGGATTGGTCTCATCTTGGGACTCTTCCTCATATCAATGTCCTGGAGTTTATGGCAGTTCTGTTGACCTTGCTCCATTTCAGAAGTCGACTTCTCAGTCGTTCGGTTCTGATTCTCACGGACAATGTTACTGTGGCGGCATATATCAATCGGCAGGGAGGCACTCGTTCGGTTGCCCTGAATGCCCTAGCAGCTCAGCTGTGGAGGTGGTGTCGTCGCATGGCAATCACACCCGTGGCCTCTTTCATCCCCGGTTGGGAAAACCGCTTTGCGGATTTTCTGTCCCGGGGCAGGTATCTTCCATCGGAATGGATGCTCCATCCGGAAGTATTTTGCCGCATTCGCAGTTGCCTAGGTCCACTGGAAGTGGATCTATTTGCGTCGGTGCTAAATCACCAGCTGCCGAAGTATTGCTCCCGTGTTCGCGATCAGGGAGCATGGGCTCTCGATGCTTTCTCCCTCAGCTGGGAGAACCTTCAGGGATTCGCCTTTCCTCCCTTCCAACTGATTCCGCGTGTCTTGCGGAAAATCAGGGAAGATCGGGCGAGGGTGCTTGTAATAGCTCCCTTTTGGCCCAGGAGGAATTGGTTTCCGGAACTTATGAGCCTTCTAAGGGCTCAACCGTTAGTTCTCCCGTTAAGAGCGGATCTGGTGTTACAGCCCCTATCGGGGATTCTTCACCACAATCCGGAGTCTCTTCATTTGACTGCTTGGCCCCTGTCAGGGAATCTGCAAGACAGTCGGGTCTCTCTGATAGAGCCGCGGACTGTTTAATGTCCAGTCGTAGGGTTTCTACTAGGGAAATTTACAATTCCCGTCTCTCGGTCTTTTTCCTTTGGTGCAAAGAGAGAAATCAAACCCCTTCTAAGGCTCCTATTGGTTCAATTGCGGATTTCTTAATCTCGTTATTTGACAAAGGGAGGTCTATTTCTACTATCCGAGGCTACCGTTCGGCGATCGGGGCCATTCATTCGGGTTTTTCGGATGGTTCGGGGATTTCCAATTCCCCGCTACTAAGTGGTTTGATTCGTTCGTTCTTTCTGAAACGACCTTCGTTTTCTAAGTTAGTGCCGTCTTGGAGTCTGCCTAAGGTCCTGGAGGCCTTGGCGAAACCTCCTTTTGAACCGTTAGGTGAAGCTTCGCTTCATCATCTTACGGTTAAGACGCTCTTTTTGGTAGCTATTGCCTCTGGGCAGAGGCGCAGTACTCTTCATGCTCTCTGTCTTACTCCTGGTCATGTTCGCTGGGAGAGAAAAGGTGTTAGGTTGATTCCTAGGGCTTCTTTCGTTGCCAAGAATCAGACAGCTACCTCCGGTCCTGTTGAGATTTTTCTTTGTCCGCTTTCTGACTTTTCTTCGGTGCGTGAGGACAAAGTTTGGTGTCCTGTTAGGGCTCTCAAATGGTATATTGATAAGACTAAGTCTTATCGTAAGGATGATCAGTTGTTCCTGATCACTAGAGAGCCTTTTTCTCCTGCCTCTCTTGATTCCATTTCTAGATGGATCGTTGAAGCTATTAGGGCCGCTGGCACAGAGGCTCTTTTATCCGACAGTAAGCCTCGTGCTCATGATACTCGTAGTGTCAGCACTTCTTGGGCTCTGTTTCAAGGTGTGGCGCTTGTTGATATTTTGAAGGCTGCTTATTGGCGTTCGCCCAATTCCTTCATTTCTTGCTACCTTAGGGATATTCCCGCAGGTGAAGCTTTGTTTGCGTCAGCCACCTTGAAGGCCGCTGTGTCTTCTTTGTAGTCTTTGGTGTAATCCTATTTCCTTCCGCTCGAAACATGCCTCCCGGTCTTTGAGTTGGCGCTGGTCTGGCATAATAGGTAGGTATATATGATTTATTGCAGTAAATTTGTAAAATCAGCACTGATTTTCTTATTTACTATATAAATCTATATACCTACCTATGACCCTCCCTCCTTCCCCGCTCCTTGCAAGCAACATGTTTCTACTTGGGATTGCTCGCAGAAGAGGAAGATGGCCGTAGCGTGTTGACGCGCGTGAGTGGCGAAGGGGACAATAGGATTACGGGGGGTGCGCACAATATTGTGACTCATGTGTGTTAAATTCTCGAAGGGGTCCCGTAGTCAAGACTACAGGCATAATAGGTAGGTATATAGATTTATATAGTAAATAAGAAAATCAGTGCTGATTTTACAAATACATCTGTGTAAGCATGCCAAGATAACGGCTCGCGCGGAAACAAACTCGAAATTTGATTCCGTGCTAGCATTTTCACGCTATCCTTATTTCCTTCATACTCCTTTACTGTTGACCTACATGTGTAGAATGCCAGGTAAAGTTCTTTCAGGTATACTTTCTAGCTGTACACAATCTCAATGATATTCCATATTATATAAATAGTGCATGGTCTATCATGCACTATACTGGATTATGTGCACAACAAATACTAAATTATCCTGAGTGCAGTTTTGTTTCACCGAGGCCGCATGCGGAGTTGAAATAGACTTGCACGAGGGATAATTTGGAGTTCATATAGTCCAGTATTTAAATGGTGCATAAATAGAACATGCACTAATTATTATAGTATAATAGACCCCTAGATCTAACTGTTATTGTTCATTAGGCCATGAAAAAAAAATCAAAGTTATAGTACACAATCGTGCACTATAACAAAATTTTTGCACGTCACATGATGCGAATCTAACAATCACAACTCGTATTATACATATATGCTATTTACTATGTGAATGTTAAGTCCACACTGATTAAAAGTCCCTTTAAAACATAGATTAAATGTAATTGAGTTCTACCCTCTAAGAGGCTGGGGCCCCATCACCCTCAAGACTTTAATGTCTGTTCTCTTTGCACATACTTGTTGAAGATTTGATGACATGACTCATTTCTCCCTGGAGGAGATGCATGGTTAACATGTAGATAATATGTCAAGAGGCATCTTGTCAAGCTATCCAGAATTTATTCAGAGAAAAATATGGTTCACTTCTATTCAAATTCATATTTATTTCATTTCCAACAGAAAGAAAAAGAGTGGCATTACAGGTATTATTACAGAAAATATTTTTTTAAAAATATACAGTGTATGTACATATTCATATTTTAAATCTTCTTGATAAGTACACTGTACACATTGATAAATTAGTAAAAGAAATTCTTAATTTCTGAGGAAATTGGGGGGGGGGGGGGGGATCCACTATAAAGCAGTGCTTGTAATTTGTAGATCCCCCAGAGAAAATAAAATTGTTTCAAATTGTGCCTATGAAGACTTGGAAAACGCATAACAATATTACAGAACAACAAATAAAAACGATCGACAAGGAAAAGGAAAACAGATCAAAGAAAATGGAAAAGGAAAAATGAAAAATGAAAAAGCAGGACAAATCATGACCAAAAAAGAAGGTAGTTATATTGGTGATTCTGGCAACGGAAGATCAAAAGGCCAAATAAATATTCAATTAATCGAGCAGATGATTAAGACCAAAATGAAAATATAAGATGATACCAGCTCTTATATTTTCAGTTTTTCCTTAAAAGAATTTAGGGATGGACAATTTTCAATATCTTCATTTAGAAAATTCCAAAATCTAAGACCATCATACATAAACGTCTTCTTCGCTAATAAACTAAAGAGTGGTAGGTGAAACTTGTTAGACCATCTAGTTGGGAGATCATGAAATGACTGATTGTGGAGGAACATAGCATCAAATATATGTGGAAGGGTCTTTCTACTGTAGTTACACATAAATTTCCTAAGGGAAATAGATACTGGTCATTTATTTCTGATAGTCTGCTATCAATAAATAACAGGTCTGTGTGGGAGACTATAACAGACTTGCAGATAATACGAAGAGACTTCTTTTGTAATAAAAGTGGTCTATCTAATAGAGTTTGCTGGGTATTGCCCCAAGCAAGTATCCCATAATTCAGATAAGGTAAAATTAAAGGTGAATAAAGCATCATTAGGTATGATGTCGGAAAATGAAATTTAAGTTTGTATATTATGCCAGTATTCTGTGGAATAATTTTAAACATGTTATCTACACTGTATATGGAATTTCCATGAAAGTTTGTTGTCAACATGTATGCCTAGAAATTAAGACAAATTCTAAAGGGGTATGTCAAACACAATATCCATGGGCAGTGTGTCTATAGAATTACAAAATTACATATATTTGGTTTTTGGAGGATAAAGGGTACCTGAGGCCTGAAGAAATAATTTGTGTATAATTAGCTTACACAAAATCAACCCCAGAAAACTTACGTGCCAAATCAACTTCCAGTTCGATTAAAAAAAATTTTGCATTGTATACTGTAATCATTTGATGTTTTATTTGGGTTGTATATCATCCCTAAAGGGGCTTTCACACCGGGATTTGCGTAGAGTTGCATAGAGTCTTAGTTCTCATTTATTTTTTGTTTCATTTTGGTCTGTAGATTCTTTGTAATTAATGCGCCGAACCAATTTTCTATTCGATATAAACATTTGCGTTGTATACTTCATCCATTTGATGTTTTATTTGGGTTGTACATTGTCCCTAAATTACGCGCCAACTTATAATTTCTCATTTCAATGAACACATTTCGTGTTGTATACTTCATTCATTTGATGTTTTATTTGGGTTGTATATCATCCCTAAGCTAAGCGCCAAATCAATTTTCGATTCGATAAATGTATTTTGCGTCTTATTTCTAATTTATTTGTTGTTTCATTTTGGTCTGTAGATTCTATGTAATTAATGCGCCAAACCAATTTTCTATTCGATATAAACATTTGCATTGTATACTTCATCCATTTGATGTTTTATTTGGGTTGTATATTATCCATTAGTTACGCGCCAAATCAATTTCCAATTCAATTAAAAAAACATTTTGCATTGTATACTTCATTCATTTGATGTTTTATTTGGGTTGTACATGTATATCATCCCTAAGCTAAGCGCCAAATCAATTTTCGATTCGATAAATGTATTTTGCGTCTTATTTCTAATTTATTTGTTGTTTCATTTTGGTCTGTAGATTCTTTGTAATTTATGCGCCGAACCAATTTTCTATTCGATATAAACATTTGCGTTGTATACTTCATCCATTTGATGTTTTATTTGGGTTATATATTATCCATTAGTTACGCGCGAAATCAATTTCCAATTCAATTAAAAAAACAGTTTGCATTGTATACTTCATTCATTTGATGTTTTATTTGGGTTGTATATCATCCCTAAGCTAAGCGCCAAATCAATTTTCGATTCGATAAATGTATTTTGCGTCTTATTTCTAATTTATTTGTAGTTTCATTTTGGTCTGTAGATTCTTTGTAATTTATGCGCCGAACCAATTTTCTATTTGATATAAACATTTTGCGTTATATACTTCATCCATTACTTCATCGATATTAAACAATTGTGAGATGTGTTTAATTTTAAAACATCTACATGTAATCTCTGAATTAACTACTGTATATGAATTGATTACAGAAGGAATAAGCCATGAATCATTGTAAGTTGCATTCATTTTTAGGTATGGAATATGTAATGTATAAATGTTCCTTATATGATATTTCAAATATATTTTTTATATTACTGTTATGGTAATCATTGTGATATAAACACAAACATACAAAAAATATATCAAGGAAAATGTCTTCATCTCCTGAAATCCCCTTGTAGAAAATAGATATGAGGAAATATACAGCAGTTTCAAAATTCTAGCATGGTTTGCATTTCAAATTTTTGTAGACAGTATATGCAGTTGTATGTCAAAATATTTCCAAGATTCAGTCATTTACATGTACATGAGAAAGTGATGTACATTATGAAATATTACCCTTCATGATCCTTTCTTCTGTTCTTTTCTTTTTCTCCTCAGTTGTCAAGAATTGGTCTGTATTTGAAGATGGAGCTTTGGCGTACCAGCTACAGGAGGAAGAGAGTAAGTATATTCCTAATTTTCATCTTGATTTCTTCAAATTTGAATCTTTTTCTTGTGATAGATATTGTTGCTTGTCATTTGTTTGTTCGATTTTTCACCGGTGGATATTTATATTTAGGAAGAAAGTCTAAACAACAAGATAAAAGTGCTAACTGCGCAGTGAAAAATATATACACAGGTTGACTGTCAGAATGGAGAACAGGGGAGCGTTTCATCAAGTGTTTTTTTATGTGATTTTCACTGACAAATGAAGCCAATCAGATGCAAGGATATCAGTAGCTTATACATATAGCAGTTGTCGGTAAAAATCACTGACAAAACGCTTGATGAATCGCTCCCCAGTTTACAGTAGCTATTGAACTGAAAAGTAGTGAGTTTAAAAATGGAGATATATTCAAGAGTGGCCACTGCAATTTTTGTTTTAATGTTGGAATTATAAATGGATTTGTTACTGTTATATAAGCACTGCATACTTTAATAGTACTTAGGAATGTTATTTGTATTGGAGGTATGCATCAAAATAAAACAACAGTTATTCAAAACAATCAAACATGATGTACCATCATAAGAGGGAGTGCCAGTATAATTTATTTTCTGCAAATGCAATTTAATTTATATTTCTCAAGGTTTATTTGCTCATTGTCAAAGTGATGTATTACAAAGAAAATCAATAAGTGATACGAATCTTCATGATTTGGAAAATTTGGAAAATGATTCCTTGTATCCTTTGTCTCAAAAGGGATATTTTTTGCACATATTTTTCTCCTTCTTCCTTGCTATCTTTTCCTATTTGTATTTTCCTTTGAATTATAGGAATTGATATATTATTTATGCTTCTATTATATTACCAAATAAGTCCAAGTCTTTGTTATTGTGTTTAAACTTGATTGTTTTTGTTGTTGTTGTTTGTTTCTGTTCATATGTGCCCAAAATACTTTATCTCAAGAACTATTTGGAAGGGTGGGGGATCCTATTCACTCTTTTCTTGTTTTAGAGAGTACTCTATATTCACTCTGTATCGACTCCAAAACAAGAGATCACTGAACAGGGCAGTGAAAATGGAGTGGAAATTCACTCTTTTATTTATAGCGAGTACTCATATTCACTCTGAATCGACTCCAAAACAAGAGATCACTGGCCAGGGCATTGAAAATGGAGTGGAAATTCACTCTGTTATTTAGAGAGAGTACTCATATTCACTCTTTATTGACTCCAAAGCAAGAGATCACTGACCAGGGCCTCGTTCCATAAAACTTGTTATCAGTAACAACAGCCACATTTCTATGACCCCGTTTACAGTGCAGGGCCAGGCCGAGGCCGGCTGAGGCCCGGCCCTAATTGCAGTCCCTCAATTTCGTGCGTTTACACTAGCGGTCTCGTGCCGGCCTAAATTATAACCTTTCAATACCGGTATTTTGTCTTAGTGGCGCTCTGCATGTAAACAAACCGTGTGGCGTGGGTTATTTGTACCCATTTTTTGTCTCGCCCACCGGAGGTGAAGGCGAGACTAAGGCATCCAAATGGCGTCCGTCCGTCACAAACGTTATGACAGATAACTTTGCAACCGTCACTCACTTTTCAACCAAACTTGGGTTGTAGATGCACTGAGGGGACCTGCATGTTATGGTGCCGTTGGAGGTCACATGATAAGTTCAAAGGTCATTTCAGGTCAAACGTTAAAGTTTACCTGCAAGACTCTCTTATGACAGATAACTTTGCAACCGTCACTCACTTTTCAACCAAACTTGGGTTGTAGATGCACTAAGGGGACCTGCATGTTATGGTGCCGTTGGAGGTCACATGATAAGGTCAAAGGTCATTTCAGGTCATACGTTAAAGTTTACCTGCAAGACTCTCTTATGACAGATAACTTTGCAACCGTCACTCACTTTTCAACCAAACTTGGGTTGTAGATGCACTGAGGGGACCTGCATGTTATGGTGCCGTTGGAGGTCACATGATAAGGTCAAAGGTCATTTCAGGTCATACGTTAAAGTTTACCTGCAAGACTCTCTTATGACAGATAACTTTGCAACCGTCACTCACTTTTCAACCAAACTTGGGTTGTAGATGCACTAAGGGGACCTGCATGTTATGGTGCCGTTGGAGGTCACATGATAAGGTCAAAGGTCATACGTTAAAGTTTACCTGCAAGACTCTCTTATGACAGATAACTTTGCAACCATAACTCACCTTTCAACCAAACTTGGGTTGTAGATGCACTGAGGGGACCTGCATGTTATGGTGCCGTTGGAGGTCACATGGTAAGGTCAAAGGTCATTTCAGGTCAAACATAGTTTACCCGCAAGACTCTCAGATTTATGGACTTGGGGGACCTGTTGCATGGCAACAGAGATCACGATATTTCTAGTTATCGCATGTGGGCGAGACACATTATCGCTAATGCCTTGTTTTTAGCTAGCATGCATACAACGAACGATCGAACACCACAGCTGCCCGCTTAACTTATCAGATAATTTCATATTTTGTACGTAATTTTATATCTTTGTACAATCGAGAAGACAGGATGGATGAGGAAGGTCGTATTCATAGAATTCAATGACGTCATATTTGATGATGTCATGATCGTTGCACTTCTGGGATCGCATTTGGTACCGCATTTGGGTCTGCGTGCGTTTACAGTGAAAGAAGGCCAGGCCGAGACTACCTCCAGAGCTGGTCCAAATGTGCGGCCGCGTTTGGTACCGCATTGGCCTTTTGAGCGTTTACAGTGAAGTTTAGGCCGGCCTCGGCCCGGGCTAACTTTCACTGTAAATAGGGTCTATGACAAAGTCTATCAGATGCAATGATTTTAGGAGCTTATAACAGTCAAATTGCTACTTGTTATTGAAAATAGAGTGGAAATTTACTCTTTTTTTAGAGAGAGAGAGAGAGAGGGAGAGACTAAACTTTGAATGTAAGAGGTAATTTAATGGAAGGTGTCAAAAGAAGGAAGGGGGGGGTGGCTGGGCAATATGTTGCCCTTATTGTACATGTATGTACTTGTCTAACTATAATGTGACAAAATATATAAATTGTGCCTGTTTTCACAAAGTGACGGTAATGAGGAAAATCGCATATTTTTTCGATTTCGATTTTTTTTTTTTTCACTAACATATTGAACCTCAAAAAGTTTTAGACCATAATAATGTCTAATTATGTAACTGTGGCGATAAGGTCAACAAGAAAATACCTAGTAAAAGGATTTTCTGTTTTCACAAAGTGACGGCTGACGGTCGTCCTGCATGTTTTATGTGCGCAGCTGAGATTTGTTACTTCGTGAAAACAAAAAAGAGCGTGTCCTTGAATTGACTTGGTGTTTTCACGAAATGACGGTTAAATGCGCGGTGATCAAGTACCATATGTTTTACACGAGCACGGCTGAGATCCGTCACTTAGTGAAAACAAATCAAAGCAGCGTCCTTGAATTTTGTGTTTTCTCAAAATGACGGTTATGTTTACAGCTCATTTCCCCCCAAAATATAAAAAATTATGTAAATAATTAAACATAGAGCTAAACATTGAAATATGATCTATCCCAGGACAAAAATTTATTCAACCTTTATACATTAAAGAGGTTGAGCTTACGCGTTAAAATTTATTCAAAACTAATTTTCTTTTAGTTGCATGCTCATCCGTCACTTTGTGAAAACAGTAACAAAATTAGGTTTGTAACTATCAAGGATGCCCTTTTTCCGACGTCCATCAAACTTACGACTTTTTCCGGCTAAGACTATCTTTTCGTCTCGCACTCCGGCTGCCACTTATCTGCCAACTGATTACATTCTTTCCTTGAGTAGGCCTACATGTAAAGAAATGAACTTTATTTCCAGCTTGCACTTTTAAGTGAGAATTTTTATGCCTCCGCCCACCGAAGGTGGGTGCCGGAGGCATTATGTTTTCGGGTTGTCCGTCCGTCCGTGCGTCCGTCCGTCCGTCCGTCCGTCCGTCCGTCCGTCCGTCCGTGCGTCCGTGCGTCCGTCCGTCCCACTTCTCATTACCGCGATATCTGAAGAATCATTTGAGGTAGGAACCTCAAACTTGTTACTAGTATGTATCCCCATACGAAGATGAACTGATTAGATTTTGGGGTAAGTAGGTCAAAGGTCAGAGGTCACAGAGGTCAATTTACATGAAATTACATAAAAATTCTTGGTTTTTAGCACCGTTACCACGATATCTCAAGAACTGTTTGAGGTAAGAACTTCAAACTTGGTACTAGTATGTTTCCCTATATGAAGATGAACTGATTAGATTTTGGGGTAAGGAGGTCAAAGGTCAGAGGTCACAGAGGTCAATTTACATGAAATTACATGAAATTCTTGGTTTTTAGTACCGTTACCGCGATATCTCAAGAACTGTCTGAGGTGAGAACTTCAAACTTGGTACCAGTATGTATCCCCATAGAAAGATGAACTGATTAGATTTTGGGGTAAGTAGGTCAAAGGTCAGAGGTCACAGAGGTCAATTTACATGAAATTACATAAAAATTCTTGGTTTTTAGCACCGTTACCACGATATCTCAAGAACTGTTTGAGATAAGAACTTCAAACTTGGTACTAGTATGTTTCCCTATATGAAGATGAACTGATTAGATTTTGGGGTAAGGAGGTCAAAGGTCAGAGGTCACAGAGGTCAATTTACATAAAATTACATGAAATTACTGGTTTTTAGCCTCGTTATCAAATATTTCTAGTTTATTTATGAAATGAAATAAATTTTCAGTCTCCTGTGCATTTTAAGTGAAAAGATTTGTAATTTTGTTGGACCAATCCTTTTTAGAGTGTACATGTATGCCATACATTTCCAATCTGGTGATGGCGGAGGCATAAATTCCGACCGCGCGCGGTCGAAAATTCATCTAGTTGAGAAATGTTCTCTCCAAGGTTTGTTTACATCTATTTGACCTTGCCAGCTGTAGTATTTTGTTTGGATGTAAAATCATTCATTGGTCTACAGGTTCATACTACACTGTGTGAAAATAACATATGCTTGTCACTATACTCAAATGAAGTGGTGCTGATTTTGACATATAATGTATGAAGGCTTTACGAGAAGGTGGAGTTCTGGTGAAAGTGATAAAATTATTTGTGAGATATCTCATTCTTTTTATCCATATATGGAATGATTAATGTCCTACATGAAAAACGTCCTTATCTTAAAATGTCCTCATATTCCAAATATAGCAGTAATATAGTTTAAAACTGTGAACCAAAGCAAACATTTGTCTGTAGTCCCATATACTCATATCTGTGCACAGTGCTTTTTATTGCGTATGGCTAGAGTGCCCAAGTCTGCGCACACACGTAACTGCGCGATTCTGATAAAACAAAACACGCAACGAACACAAAATGTTCATCTTTATCATAGCCATAAGTATTCATGCAAAAATATTGTAAAAAAGGTCTTTAATATTTCAGACATTTTTCACGTCAAAACTCCCAATCTGCATGTAAAATGAATCAGTGCGCAAGACATGGGCACCATTGTTTTTTTTTCAGTGTTCAAATGACACGGCCACCGTTTTTTTTGTGAAAATGGCATTGTTCTTGCTCTGATTTTGATGAGATTTTTTGCAAACTTACTCTCTAGAATATCAAGAATAATATAAAATTAGGCATTACTGGATTATTAAAGAAATTCTTGTTCATTTTCAAGTCAAAATCTTAGGTGCGCAGACATGGGGCTCCCATTATACATGTGTTCTCCAGCAAAATGGAGTCAATTTGTGATCATTTTGGTGACTTTACAACCTCACAGTCTGCATTTATTTTTCTTATGTATTTAAATCAACTTTTATGCCCCATAAACCTCTTAACAGTTTCTCTTTTACGATTTTTGCATTTTATACCTCTAGCTAGATATATCCATCTACCACTCTGGAAATTGTACAATGAAATGATAGTGGAAATATAAGAAGTGTAAACAGCTACTTGTGATTTATTGTTACTCGGTCAAGTCTCAAGGTCCACTGCTATTGAATAACCACAAACTTTGTGAGTGCTTCAAGTGGATGGGAAACCAGGAATGAGCAATTATCTCATCCTCTGTACTGTGATACTACTAATTCAATTCAGTGTGTATGGCCAAGGAGTTCTGTGATAACTCCGTGGTATGGCAAACACTGCAAAATATATTTGCGGTGTGCAGTAGAATTATATGATCAATTCAGAGAGCCTTTGTTGTGACAGTAACTGTACTGGAGATCGTCCTTTTAAGGACATTTTTCTTTTGAAAGAAAATCCCCATGCCATTCCCTTTTCCTCTTCCTCCTTTACTACCTCTTCCCTCCCCATCCCCCTCCCTTATTACCTCCTCTGCATTTTCTCTCCCTCTTTCCTTCCCACTCCACAGTCCACACCCCTTCCCCCTTTCCTTCCTCTCCCTTCATCTCCCTTCCTCTCCCTCCCTCTTCCTCCCTCCACTCCACAGTCCACACCCCTTCCCCCTTTCCTTCCCCCTCTCTCTCCCTCTCCATCCCTCCTTTCTCTGCATTTTCTCTCTCCCTTTCCCTCCCACTCCACAGTCCACCCCCTTCACCCCTTTCCTTCCTCTCTCTCTCTCTTTCCCTCTCTTTCCCTCCCCCTCTCTTCTCTGCATTAGCTCCCTCTTTCCCTCCCACTCCCACTCCACAGTCCACACCCCTTCCCCCTCTCTTCCCAATTCCTTCCTATCCCCTGTTACCCCCCCCCCCCCACCCCCACTGTCCCCATTCCTCCTTGGGAGGAATAATTCCTACATTTTGGCCTTCAAACTCAATTATGACTCTATAGATTCCCTCCTTTTTCTGAAATATGTGTAAAAGCATTGAGAACTTCATGAATTTTGCTCTGAAAGATTAGCAGGTACATGTATGATCTCTTCCCTCCCCTCCCCCTCTCCTCCCCCCTCCTTCCCCTCTCCTCCCCCTCCTCCCCCTCTCCTCCCCCTCTCCTCCCCCTCTCCTCCCCCTCTCCTCCCCCTCTCCTCCCCCTCTCCTCCCCCTCTCCTCCCCCTCTCCTCCCCCTCTCCTCCCCCTCTCCTCCCCCTCTCCTCCCCCTCTCCTCCCCCTCTCTCCCCCCTCCTTCCCCTCTCCTCCCCTTCCATCCCCTTCCCTCTTGCTACACCGTCGGTCTCATCCCATCGTACAATGTACTTGTAAAATGTACTTGTTATGAATTGTGCTTTATGGTTGATGGTGTAGCCTTTTATGAATTTGATAAATTACCATTTTCTATTGCTCATTTAACATCCTCTCATACATGAAGAGGTAATAACATAAATTGAACTTCTAATACTATACTTGATAATGTTGGCCTACATGTACATTGAGTTTGAAACTGAATAGAATCTTATTTTAATACATGTATGATACGTGGTCCCATCAATTTGAATTTAGTTCATACGCCATTCTTGATCAGTGTGATATTCCTATGCTTGCTCTGTCTGACCTTGATACAAATGTACATGTGGTGTATATGGCCTAACAAGTCTTTTGTTATTTTCTGGACTTTGATATCGAAATCAAAATGAATTGGGTTTGATTTTTCCCATGCAAACCCTGCCTTTATGTACATGTATGCCCACTTGATTGATTTAGGGGTATAAAATACTCCATAAAAAGTTATCTCAATACAAAACCTGTCACATTCAATATATTTCATATTGTGTAGGATTTTGTAGCATTTGATTGTTATCTTATTTATGGAAATTTATGAAAATTTCTAAATAACACAGTCACAGTGGCGGATCCAGGATTTAGTAAACGGGGGGGTTGTTTTTGTTTTTGTTTTTTTTTTTTTTTTTTGGGGGGGGGGTTCTAGTCAAAACCAAGTACATATACATGTAGATGCGCTAGTGCCCTTAGTAGAGCATTAATCCTCATTACCAAGTCCCACGGAGAGGGCTTTAAGCATATACACTTTCTTAGCAAATAATTTCTTGGTACTGCAAAATTTCAATATGGCACGAAAAAGAGACATGATAACGAAGCTTCGTTATCATGTCTCTTTTTCGTGCCATATTGAAACTTTCTTAGCAGTCGGGTAAAATAAACCATCAAACCTTTTTCAATAATATTACACTGTTGATATGGGGGAAATGAAATATTGATTTTCAATAACAATGATAGTACTCTAAGCCTTTTGAAACAATTTACCACATTTTGTGGTCTTGCCCAATAACTTTTGATTCAGGACCTTAAAAAATACACCAGATGCATGAGTAGAAAGAGCAAAAAAAAATTCTGCATATATACTGTAACTGGGTCCATTTTTGTTGTATGACCATATATTGCATTTGATGCCAGGAAGTTTAAAAATAAGAATAAGCTTTAATAACCTTAAATTGGCACCACATTGAGAGGTTCAAAATCACTGTTTTTTTTAAAACAAAATTGGCAATTTTTTCAACTTTCATCAAAGTTACGAACCATGTATATTTTTTTCAAAGATATTACATTCTATTAGAACCATGTAGTGCTCATTAAAAGAAAAATATTGTTGCCAATTTGAAGAACAAAATGCGATAAATTCTGTCCTTAGATAATTCCTGTCTTGAAAGGGTTAACTCTATATTTTAAAATAGCACAAAGAAATCATAGATATCATCATGATTAGAGAAGTTTCATACCATTGTCACCACCTATTCAATCTTCCTTCCCACAAGACTGAATTTTCTATGTATTTAACAGTGAAACAGTACCATGAATGACTCATAATTCAGGCTAAATGCATGTCCTTTGTTACTTTTTCTCTGGATCCACCCTTTAATATTACATGTACATGTACAGTACATCAGCAAACATATTTTATGTTATGTCAAAAACGTGTACCAGGATGTCCAAATGACATGTATCAATATTTCGCTTCAAATCCCACAACTTGTTTCTGGAAATTTAGAATAAAGTAGCATACAAATATATTTTGATTTGTGCACTGTCAAAATATTGACTTACATAATGTACATGATATACGTCTACACTTGGTACACTGTAATGTATGTTGGTATTGATTTAAATCATGCAGAAATCTGTATCTTATTAGGGGTTTAATCATTCATGTATTTATTCTTTAGTATTGGTAAATGGAGTCCTACCTACAATTAGTAAATATTCTTGATTGGCTGTGGATTGTAAATATATCAATTTGTGTCGGCTATTAATGTGTCATTTACAATGAATACATACTTGATGTACAATGTATAGTGTGAGCTATACTCTGCAAAAATTAGCTGATCACTCTGTTTACACAAACAAATCAATGTATGACTGTACAATAATACACATGTGTGTTTCAGACATGTAGCTTTAACGGTACATGTACTTCATCATTTTTGTAGCCCTAAGATTTGAAATTGTGTGAGTATGCAATAAATTACAAAAGAAGTATAATTTGAAAAATTGTTCAGATGTGAAAAGGATTGTAATTTGCTTGTAAGTATGTAATAACCACAATTTGGTAGCACTTTATTTTTTTCGACTAAAAAGATATCGCATAATTTTTAAAATTACTTTTTGACCGTTATCTACATGTACTTGTCCTTGCTTTGATTTCTGAATAGCTCCCTCTGCGACAAAGGCAAGATTTTCATTACTTACAAACGAGTTACCTGTGACCTTAAAATTTCATAGGCAGTATCTACAGGATGTCTATACTAAACCAGTGCACAATTTTGTGGAAGTCTGCAAAATGGATCAAGTACCATTAAAGGGAAGGTAAACCCTGGCGATTTAGTTAGCTGTTTAGTTGAAGTCACATTATTGATTATATATGTCGAATTTCAACACATTTGGGCCCCCCTAACGCCGTCAACACGTAGTTAGAAATATCATTTTGTCGTCTGCTAGAAGGTCCTATATCGAGCGTGTGCGTCGCCATTTTGAACAGACAAGCCCCGCCCTGTGACGTTTTGTCGGACCTCTCGGACCAGAAGTACCCGGATGCCGCCATTATTACGCGTTTCAAAATGGTGTACTGCCAGGCGTTCGGATGCTCCAATCGGTCGGGAAAAGGAGGAAATTTGAGTTTCCATTTAGTATCCCGAAATTAGGGTTCATCTGTGAAAAAATTTAAAAGAAGCTAATTTCAACTGATTTGGGTAGGTATGGGTTTGGACAACTACCAAAAAAAAGGAAGGAGTGATAGAGGTTGGGGAACTTTTTTTATTCAAGGTCAAAGGTCAATGACCTTTTTCAAAATCACTAAAATTGGTATTTCAAGAAAGGAACATGGTATCTGCATGATTCTGGTGTCAAAATGCTTAGAACTAGGAAAGAAAATGATGTAGAGTAATTACTGACTATAAAAATCAAATCTTGACCTCCAAAATTGAGGTCAAAGGTCAATGACCTTTTTCAAAATCACTAAAAATGGTATTTCGGGAAAGGAAAGTGGTATATGCATGATTCTGGTGTCAAAATGCTTAGAACTAGGAAAGAAAATGATGTAGAGCAATTACTGACTATACAAATCAAATCTTGACCTCCAAAATTGAGGTGAAAGGTCAATGACCTTTTTCACAAAATCACTAAAAATGGTATTTCAGGAAAGAAATATGGTGTATACGTGTATCTGATTTCGGTATCAAAATGCTCAGGAATACGAAAGAAAATAATTTAAAGTAATAACTATTAGATTAAAGTCTTGACCTCTAAAGCTAAGGTCAAAGAGGGTCAAAGAGGGTCAAAGGTCAGAATTGATGTTTTATCATATATCAACCTGGTATTAAGAAAATTATGCTACTGTTTCAAGTGTGAGCAGAGAAATCAAAGTGGCTAATTTCTACTCGTTCCTAATTTTTCTGGCAACAACAGGAAAAATTGGTTATTCCAAAAGCAGATGAGGTGAAATTCCTTGTCTTTGGGTCAAAGGTCATTGACCCCTGTGTTAATCACGAAATTTAAATTGAGCAAGCATTTGGTACAGCTTATTAGTATAAAATATATTGTGTTCATAATCCTAGGTATTCATAATCCTAAAATAATTCTTTGCCAATCTTTTAACTCATTCAATCCTGATAAAGATAACGTTGCCCTGGTCAGTCAAGCTTGGCATGGGTAAATAGGGACAACCTCCCTATAGTCTACCTTGATCGACATTGCTCTGAGTTCTTCCACAAATAATATTAGAATGCAAAAAATATCCTTTGCCCAGTGCTGCCAACCTAAAATCGTATTCCTTACCTTTTACGGTTGATGAGGGGGTATGGCATTGTGTATCACAGGCAAAAATTTAGAGCAGTTCTTGTAACCCAGAGCCATAAATAGTTAATGCCAGTGGATAACAAAAGGTTGTTCGAGGAGACAGGTGCGATGCATTATGGTAATGTTGTGTTCCAAATTAATTCAAAATTCCATAGATGATGGTACCCCTTATCAAGTGTAATAGGAGCGAAACTGGGGAAGGAATTCGTACTAGTTGGCATGTCTGTTTGCCGATCCAGCCTGATCAGGTCTATTTAACAGAGTTTACCGATTGGCAGTAGAACCTTGCATAATTATCAACAATTTGAAGAACACTGCTCGCAGCATACAACCTGGGCTCATAACTTCTAGTAACTATTGACAACACAATAAAAATCACAGATACTTATTCTGCTTCCTCTTCATCACTTCCAAGTTCATCATCTATGAGTTCTGTCCCATTGGAGCAATGTCCAGAGCACACCCCACATTACATGCAGATACACATGACATACCAGCTTTCAGGCAGCTACATTTCATGTTTTGACATTGTCTCTCCCATTATTTGCAGTTGCAGCAAATTCCTTTTAGAAGGTTGTCTGGGGCAATACTACCAGACAACATCTTCGGTCTCAGCTTTCCATTGGAATCCAGTTCCCATCCTCTTCCTTTGGGATCAAGAAAAGAGGTGTCCAGATGTCCTCACAGTGACTTGAAGATGTACGCGAAAGGAATGTTGAGCTGTTGCATCATCCGTTGGTGGGAGCCTGTCTGGATCAATTTTGCCCTTGGCTGCTTGCTTCTTGAAATATAGCGAGACTGTTCTAGGGGAGTACCCTCACAGCCATATGTGACTTGCATTGCAGTTAATCCAGCTGATCGAATCTCAGAGTCAGTTGAAGTGTTACTTGTGAATGCAGTGATGACACTGGCAGGAAATCTGCATTTGTAGAGAGAACGGTTGGTATGTCCATGAATGCATGACAAAGTGTCGCTTCCCGACCAGCCATACTTGAAGAGAAACTGTTCTCGATCCCCAATGTCTATGGTAGAGATGTCGTAGAGACCATCAAAGTCTGCTTGGAAATATAAATTAGTACCTTGGATAGGCCCATGAGGATCTTGATAATGAGTCACCGGTAAAGAGCATGAAGACATCAAAGAAATCTTGCTGACCTTCAGAAGAAAGTAAGAGTAGGGGACAAGAAGATCTCATGGACATACTAAATTTTCTCTCTACAAATGCAGATTTCCTGTAAGTGTCATCACTGCATTCACAAGTAACACTTCAACTGACTCCGAGATTCGATCAGCTGGATTAACTGCAATGCAAATCACATATGGCTGTGAGGGTACTCCCCTAGAACAGTCTCGCTATATGAAGTTCAAGAAGCAAGCAGCCAACGGACGATGCAACAGCTCAACATTCCTTTCGCGTACATCTTCAAGCCGCTGTGTGGAAACATCTGGACACCTCTATTCTTGATCCCAAAGGAAGAGGATGGGAACTGGATTCCAACAGAAAGCTAAGACCGAAGATGTTGTCTGGTAGTATTGCCCCAGACAACCTTCTAAAAGGAATTTGCTGCAACTGCAAATAATGGGAGAGACAATGTCAAAACATGAAATGTAGCTGCCTGAAAGCTGGTATGTCATGTGTATCTGCATGTAATGTGGGGTGTGCTCTGGACATTACTCCAATGGGACAGAACTCATAGATGCTGAACTTGGAAGTGATGAAGAGGAAGCAGAATAAGTATCGTTGATTTTTATTGTGTTGTCAATAGTTACTAGAAGTTATAAGCCCAGGTTGTATGCTGCGAGCAGTGTTCTTCAAATTGTTGATAATTATGCAAGGTTCTACTGCCAATCGGTAAACTCTGTTAAATAGACCTGCTCAGGCTGGATCGGCAAAGGATCATTCTAATATTACTTGTGCAAGAACTCAGAGCAATGTCGATCAAGGTAGACTATAGGGAGGTTGTCCCTATTTACCCATGCCGAGCTAGAGTGACCAGGCCAACGTTATCTTGATCAGGATTGAATGAGTTAAAAGATTGGCAAAGAATTATTTTAGGATTATGAATACCTAGGATTATGGACACAATATATTTTATACTAATAATCTGTACCAAATGCTTGCTCAATTTAAGTTTCGTGATTAACACAGGGGTCAATGACCTTTGACCCAAAGACAAGGAATTTCACCTCATCATCTGCTTTTGGAATAACCAATTTTTCCCGTTGTTGCCAGAACAATTAGGAACGAGTAGGAATTAGCCACTTTGATTTCTCTGCTCACACTTGAAACAGTAGCATAAATTTCTTAATGCCATGTTGATATATGATATTTGACCCTCTTTGACCTGAGCTTTAGAGGTCAAGACTTTAATCTAATAGTTATTACTCTGAATTATTTTCTTTCGTATTCCTGAGCATTTTGATACCGAAATCAGGTACACGTATATACCATATTTCTTTCCTGAAATACCATTTTTAGTGATTTTGTGAAAAAGGTCATTGACCTTTGACCTCAATTTTGGAGGTCAAGATTTGATTTGTATAGTCAGTAATTGCTCTACATCATTTTCTTTCCTAGTTCTAAGCATTTTGACACCAGAATCATGCATATACCACTTTCCTTTCCCGAAATGCCATTTTTAGTGATTTTGAAAAAGGTCATTGACCTTTGACCTCAATTTTGGAGGTCAAGATTTGACTTTTATAGTCAGTAATTACTCTACATCATTTTCTTTCCTAGTTCTAAGCATTTTGACACCAGAATCATGCAGATACCATATTCCTTTCTTGAAATATCAATTTTAGTGATTTTGAAAAAGGTCATTGACCTTTGACCTTGAATAAAAAAAGTTCCCCAACCTCTATCACTCCTTCCTTTTTTTTGGTAGTTGTCCATACCCATACCTTCCCAAATCAGTTGAAATTAGCTTCTTTTAAATTTTTTCACAGATTGGTTCAATATAGGGCTAATTTAGGGTTACTAATTCCTTTCCTAACTGGCGACGCGCACGATCGATATAGGACCTTCTAGCAGACGACAAAATGATATTTCTAACTACTTGTTGACGGCGTTACGGGGGCCCAAATGTGTTGAAATTCGACATATATAATCAACAATGTGCCCTTCAACTAAACAGCTAACTAAATCGCCAGGGTTTACCTTCCCTTTAAAAACACATTGTGTCCAATGCATTATCCATGTTATACATGTACATGTAGCTCATTTGTATTGAATACATTTAAAGTAAAACAGTAAAATTTTGTGATTTGTGAAAATAGAAGTCTTTAGAAATTCAGGAAAGTTGCTGATTTAACACAGTTTCCAGTAGTGCAATATTATATTGGGGACAGTAAACACAAATTGGGATCAATATCTTTCTTCGTGGTACGATAAACAGCACTCCTGAACTTTATTGTCTGTTCAGTTACACGCTCACAAAAATGAAGCCTTTTTACTGCGTGAATACAATACTTTTATTGTCACACCCATGTTCTATGCATATTTACATACTATATAGTCAACTTGACATTTCATGAACCTAGAAAAATTCTTTCCGTTGAAGGTTTTTTTATTATTGGTTGATCCCATGTCGTCTCTTTTGCGGAAAAAGCAACATACGCACAATGTGCCGGCTGACACCCCAAAATAATTTCAACGGAAAAAAACTTTTCTAGGTTGACTATAGCCTATAGGACTGCCAAATGGACTAATACACTAATGTACACAATGTGAAATCAAACTTTGGGCTAACACATTTTTTGTTAAAATAGCTTTCTGTTTATGGATGTCTACATGTATTGTGGGATTTCCTGTTGCTAATTTTTGATATATACCTTATTTACAAATAGGCCTCTTTACACTACACTTCAGTTCAATTATTGTGTTTTTACCAACATCGCAGAGTTTCAGTGGAAATTTTTCATAGCAACTACATGTACATGGGCCATTCTCAGTCACATGTGTGACCAAAATTCTGAAAAATAGTTCATTTAAACCTAATTTTCCAGTATTTGTCGTATAGTAGAAATTTCTAATTTTTGATACTTGAATAACAATCTTACCCCCAACAGATGCAGGGTAATTATTTTAAATGAGAGTGCATCATTTTCTTTCAGAGGTCAATATTATGTTGGTCACGTGTGTGACCTCGCACGAAAAAGGGTCTTCCTTGCTGGTATTCAAACCAATTTTTCTCGTATTTCTCTTGCAGTGCAAGTTTCCACTTTTTCATTACTGTATGGTGGGATTGCTTTGAACAGTTTGAAAGCAATTTTCCATAAATTAGTGAGCATTCTTTTTTTTTTAAGAGGTGAAAATTGGGTCGTTTGACCTCAAAAAAGGGCATTTTTAAATGTCTCTGTAAAAAAATTATGGTTGGGTAATGACTTTTTCTAGTCGAGGAAAAGGAAATCTTTTTCATGTAAGAAACTGGAAATGTAAAAAAAAATCAATAAAATATAATCTGATTTCCCAGCAATGAGGCAAAATTCGATGGTCACGTGTGTGACCGAAAGTTTCACTTTACAGAGAATGGCCGACATGTATGTTAGGCAATTTCCTTTCCTTCATATACAGTAATTACTTCCTTGTGAAATTTGTTTGGACCTTAAAATGTTGGGCCTCAATTAGTATACCAAACTACCAGCATGTTGCACAACTATTCATTTCATTATAACATACTTAAAATGTTGATTATTATATGTCATAATATATCACCTTGTACTTTTTTGTCACACGTTGACTCAAAAGATTGGAAATCATATGATGATCATGTATAGAGCTTTTTGAAAGAACAAAAAGCAAAATATTTACACAAAGAATTAACAATTTAGCAATTCGCTCAACCTGATAACCATTTTTATGCTCAAAGAGAAATTTCCCTTTTCTATTAACCTCAGAAATTCTTTGTGTTTTTACCAAAGAGGATACATATAGAAATGTTTTGTTTTGTGTCTTTTTTGTGTTTGTCTCAGCTTGTATTCAGTTAAAAGTAATAAAGTCAATGTTTTTTTAAAATCTGCAGAACTTGACAATGTCATTTCTTCTTGATCTCATTTCATTCTAGATACTAACCATTACAGTGGGAACGTCAATAGAAGACGGACGGTAAGAGAAGACCGTGAGGTTGCTAAGGATGTTGCTAAGGAGGTCGCCCTCGCAGCTTTTATGGAGGAGCATGAGATTGCAGAGAGAAATAGACGATTGTAAGAATGCTTTATCTTGCTTGTAAAGCCCTCCGCACACACTATACGATTAGTGTGCGATCCGATTTTGGAAGAAAATGCAATAACATTTGACATTATATATGTAAACACCTTTATTCTATATCGAGATTCTGAACTGTCATATAGATTGTAAAATTGAAATTACGAGCCTTCTAGTAGAAGGAAAGGCTAAATCGGCTCTGAATCATAGTGATATCAGAGCGGTCCTACGATTGTCTACAATTTGAAATAAATTCGGCCCTTATTCCGGGTGGAAGGCTGACAACGCCCCAAATTCTTATGTTTAGTATTCATATTATTGTTTAGAACCTGAAACAGGAATATTTTGTTAAAATGTCCATATATGCAATGCTCTTTTGATTTATTTCCCAAAAGCGGATTGCAGTCGATCATAAAGTGTGCGGTGGGCTTAAGACACATGCTTATTAATGACAATTGTTCCTCTGTTAATTTCATACACTTGCTGAATTCCTCACTTCAACCCTCCACCTAATACTCTGCCTAACCCTAACCCTTAAAGTAGGTCTCCTCGGGGAATACGAACAAATCGTGAAGGATGCAAATATTTAAAAAATGACAACGTTAAAACATTCAGAGAGGTTTTTCTCCAAATGTGTCACGACAATGGAGCTATAAACTATTATTGCGCAGTCTGTGCATAGTTCTCACAACGTATGTGCTAATGATGTGTGTAGCGTTGCTGATCTATGGCCAGTCCACATACATGAAGAACTCGCCACTAAAATGCGAACAACACGAACAACCTTCGCTTCTTTTACGAGACATGCGCGAGACATTTTCCAAACTGTCAGGATATGTTTGGAGTTTCACGAAGTATTTGCGAACATCACGCATATCGTGAGTAGGTCATGCACTTATTACAAAGCTTTTTAGCTTTTAGTAAATCACAACCCGGGATGCTTGAAACAATTCCTGACGGACTAAAAAGGACTCCCGTGAACAACTGACATTTCAGAACCCCTACGCATGTTTGGCGAACTTTTGGAGTCTAAAATATGAATGTTGGACTCTACTATTTTTTCAACATTCGCATCGTTCCAAATCGCTCGCGTGCCCGTAAAAACCCTACTCTACTTTACTTTAAACCTACCCAAAATCACAATTGCAATCCCAACCCTTGGTCACAGTGACCGTTACAAGCTACTGAAATCATAGCATTTGATTGGCTGAGAGCACAGTTTGCATAGATCTGTTGCAGTTGTTATTGATGACAAGTTTTATGAAACAGGGCCATGGAGCAGATGCGCCAGAGCATATACATGTATGTCAGATCCCCTTTAAACAGTTTTGATACCATCAGTGGCAAATCCTGCCCAAGTAAGTGAATAAAGTGGAGTATGTTTGGATTGAGAATGGCTATTTCTTCTTCCTGAAACAGAAACATACACATACATACCAGGAAGGGGGCAAAAATCAAGCATATCTTAACGACACATCCAAGTACAAAATGTGTTCCCTGATTGTGCATTCCTTGACCCCCCCCCCCAAAAAAAAAAACGGATGGAGGGGGGGGGGTGGTCAAAACTCAGTCTGGTATACACATCGAGTCAAAAGAAAAAATGTGTCTCCTTTAATATTGTGCATCCCCAGACCCCAAAACGGCAAATAAAAAGTGTAATTTTCAGACTTTGCACCCCCGCCCCCCAAGCCAGATAAACCTGCATCCCCCACTGCATGCAACTATGAAACATCTCTTTTTTAGCTCACCTGAGCCTATGGCTCGAGTGAGCTATTGCGATGGAAATTTGTCCGTCGTCCGTCGTGCGTCGTGCGTCGTCCGTTAACTTTTTACATTTTCATCTTCTTCTCCAAAACCCATGATTGGAATTCAACCAAACTTGGTAGGAATCATCCTTAGGGGTAGGGGACCCAAAGTTGCTAAAATGGTACAGTCAAACCTGTCTTAGCGGCCACCTGTCTATAGCGGCCACCTGCTTATAGCGGCCACCAAAAAATCCCCCGCAGGAAATTACTGTGTTGTAGACCCTGCATATAGCGGTCACCTGCCTAACGCGGCCAGCGGCCACCCATTATGTATCCCTCGGACAATATCTGACCGCGTATAGCGGCCACTATTATCGAGTCGAGCCGTAGCTTCATGCACAAAAAAGTAGTTTTTGCCATAGGCGCGATGTGTTTACCGAGTCCTAGCTCAGTCACACAATTCTACAATGGCCATGAAGATCTAATAGTTTCACCACATTGCCGACTAATTAGAGATTAAAAGTCTATTTAGTAAGAATTAAGCACTAGTATTGTTCGTTTACGTAATCTTCGCACCATCCAGCTGCAATCCCCTGCACTTTAGTTGTATTGTTCTCCTAAGCTATAGCGGTCGGCATTGCATTGATATTGATCGCCATTGCGCAATAGCGCAGGCTCGTACACTTCAATATAATTTTTCTTTTTAAAAGATTTATAAAAAAAAGAATTTAAAGCGTTAAAACTTTTGAAAAAAATAATAAAGGAGTGATTTTTTTAGAAAGTGAAAATAATAAAATACTACCCAAGTATTATTTTTTTTAAAGATCAATAATAACGATTTCATGTACGAGAGATTGTCCTGCTGAAAAACGGCGTGAAAACTCGACTCGGATCGTCCACCGGCGATCCAGGCCATTGTCGACGTTCGCACTTTCGACGAATGCAAGCGAGCACCTTCTATCGCCTGTTCTCAAAAACAGTTAAAACTTCTTTTAAACCATTCAAAAGGCAAATATTTATTGAATGAAAATTGATTGCACGATTTTATTCAAAAGATAAACTTATTATTGTAATTTTTTGACAGGAAGCAAAAGCATGATTAGACATCGTTTTTAGACTATAAAAATCAAGAAAAGCAGTCTACCGCGGGTGGTACGTACATGTACGTGGTAATTTGAGGGAAAATTCATTTTACACAGATTGCTCATATATCCATTGTTTTTCTCATTTATTGACAACAAAGCATATTATTTTAGCATTTATATATAATATGACATGTTATACGTCAAATCTGTTGATGTATAGCTTGTTTTCCTAAGTGATATATATGGATGCATGTACATTAACTTTGTTGCGTGTAACTGTGTATGTGCAAAAAAATAAAAATGGCCGCCGACTTGTCTATAGCGGCCACCTGTCTATAGCGGCCACTTTTTCCGTTTCCCTTCGGTGGCCACTATAGACAGGTTTGACTGTACATGTGGCCCCCAGGGGGGCCCAGGGGGAGGGCCCCCAATTGTAAAAGCTATGTAAATTTCAAACATCTTCTTCTCCAGAACCAGGCATAGCTCAGACTTGGTATTTTGTATGGAGATACCTCTATAGATGAAGAATGAATGTTGTTCATGAAATTTCTCTGAGTGGCCCTATAGGGGCCCTGTGGGGGTAACATACTGGAGGGGGGGGGGGGCGCTGCCAGGCAAAATGTACATTCTGATCTTCTT
Organism: Heliocidaris erythrogramma; assembly: GCA_025617745.1. Classification (NCBI taxonomy): domain Eukaryota; kingdom Metazoa; phylum Echinodermata; class Echinoidea; order Camarodonta; family Echinometridae; genus Heliocidaris; species Heliocidaris erythrogramma. The sequence continues at coordinate 36,389,613 of CM046865.1, read as the reverse complement.
CTCCAAAACACATGATCGGAATTCAACCAAACGTGGTAGGAATCATCCTTAGGGGTAGGGGACCCAAAGTTGCTAAAATGGTGCATGTGCCCCCCAAGGGGGCCCAGGGGGAGGGCCCCCAATTGTAAAAGCTATGTAAATTTCAAACATCTTCTTCTCCAGAACCAGGCATAGCTCAGACTTGGTATTTTGTATGGAGATACCTCTATAGATGAAGAATGAATGTTGTTCATGAAATTTCTCTGAATGGCCTTGAAGGGGCCCTGTGGGGGTAACATACTGGAGGGGGGGGGGGCGCTGCCAGGCAAAATGTACATTCTGATCTTCTCCAAAACACATGATCGGAATTCAACCAAACTTGGTAGGAATCATCCTTAGGGGTAGGGGATCCAAAGGTGCTAAAATGGTACATGTGGCCCCCAGGGGGCCCAGGGGGAGAGCCCCCAATTGTAAAAGCTATGTAAATTTCAAACATCTTCTTCTCCAGAACCAGGAATAGCTCAGACTTGGTATTGTGTATGGAGATTTTTTTTCTGAGTGGCCCTATAGGGGGTCTGTGGGGGTAACATACTGGAGGGGGGGGGGGGGTGGGGCAAGTTGTCCGCCATCCATAAACTTTTTACATTTTCAGCTTCTCCAAAACCCATGATTGGAATTTAACCGAACTTGGTAGGAAGCTCAGACTTGGTATTGTGTATAAAGATACCTCTATAGATGAAGAATGAAAGTTGTTCATGTGCTAGAGAGAACATGCACCAGATGTGAATTGATCCACCTCAGGTGAGCGTCGTGCCCCCTGGGGCTCTTGTTTAAAGTGATGGCATAGATAGGGATTAAGAAAATATATTTCCCAAAGAATGATTGTTGTACAGTACATGTACTTCATTCATCAAGGAATGTCAAACTTGGTCTACATCAATTGATGATTTGATTGACATTGTGAAGCCTGATTAGAGCACCTGTATGTGAGAGAAATGCAAGTTTAAAGGTACTACATTTAGGTCTGTACATACATCAATCGTTTCCATTTATACCTTGAAACGGTACTATATTTCAGAATACCAGGTCTAAAATGCTTGGCTCCAGCAGTTTGACTACATAATTTAAAAAAAAATGGGAAAAATTTATGGTGAATATTTGTCTTTAAGCCATACATGCACATTTACATGTACATAAAAAAGAATTTATAAAGATTCTTGTAGATGGTAAGTAAGGCAAAGCAACTGCAAATCAAAATTTGTTCGTCCAATACTTAACTTTGGATAAATTTTGCTAATTTTGATATTTGTAATTTTCTATAACTTGTGCATGTACAGTTTAATACATGTTTACTTTTTTTGTGGTAATTCTTCCCTCCCCCTTTTTTTTAAAGGTCATTACATTTAAATACAGGCAAAGAGGGAATTTACTGGGTCATGATAATTTGGAGCTTTTGTCAAACGATGATGAAAATTTGATAAAATTTGTCACCCATGGATGGTTTTACTGTATATACAGTGTACACTATATGAAATACAGTGTACATGTATTTGCATGTTATGAGAAACAGGTGTGGTTTTATTTGCAAGCTACTGTGAGTTTCTGATTTTCCACTGGTAATACCCTCACCTTTCGTTATGGCAGAAATCAGGTGCGTGGTGGTAAAACGATATGTTTTGTTGCTGGTGTGTTGAGAGATTTATCCACTTGCCTCTTGTCTGTAGTGAATTGATCGCTTTTGTATATATCGTAATTCGTAAGCCATATTGAGTGTATGGCTATAATAAATGGAAAGAGAATAATTATACCATTTTGATTTCATTGTAGCCATGTTCCGATGGCTTAAGTTAGCTTAAAACTGATCTTGAGCTTTAGTGATACGTGTAGATGTGCATTTCGAAAGAACCTTGCTGAAAAATAATTCTTTGAATGTATTTTGTTTATCAAGCTGGAGATGCGTGATTTCAGTCACCAAAATGTAGACAAAGTGAAGAAAAGTTGCTAGAAGTCTTAGTTACCGAGAGTATAACTTGACTGTCTTATCTTTTCTCATTACTCGGCTATAATACATCTAGTAGCACACTTTTCTCGCATTAGCAAGGCCATCATTTGAAGTAACTACATTTGATGCTCATGCATTGCTAAATAATTGAATGACTAGTCATTTCACTCAGACTTTCCAAATAATTGAATATCTTTTGTCAAGAGAACTTACATGTATTAGTTGTTGCATGGTTTTCTGGTTGTCATGAGCATCCTTTGTCCAACAAACAATCCCAGGACAAAAATGTAATTTGATTTTATGGTTGCTCGTAAGCTGAACTTGACATGTTCAGTGATTTTGTATGGATAAGTTACTCGAATGACAGAAACAGGACTTCTTTTTATGCAGTATTAATTATGTTTTCTAGTCGTCCTACCCTCTGGGTAATGGTCATACATGTATGTCTGTCCGTCCTGTTATCTTGTGATATCCCAGGAATTATTTAAGACGTGCTTTGATCTTGGTACAAGCATGTTATTATTATTAAAGTAGTTGGCATTAGGCCTGGGACGAATACCATTTTTACTATTTGATGACATAAATGGTACCCTGGGGTACCAAATAAAAATCGGCCATTTTTTTGAATTATTTTTTTTTTTTTTAGGGTTACCAAAAAGTGGGAAATTATTTTGGTGTGATTTTTTCAACATTCAATTGTGTCCCATGTTCTTGTAAAACATCCTATAAGTCATGTATTTTTCTCAAATTCATTGTTGTTGTGAGTAATTATTCTATTATTGATTTCTATTTCTTCGATTTGAGAGAGGGATTGGGCCAGCAGTGTCGTAATAACACCATCAGCCTGCTCCTTGTCTCCCCCGTTACTCGCCTTCCTAAAAACCGCTACCATATCCATGTACACAGATCAGCGGCCTGCTCGTCCCCCAACTTCTGTATTGCACGATATCGTGCTCTTTCAACTTTCTCGGTCCTTGGAATCTTCCGTCTTTTACGTCCTTTCCCTTACAGTAAATTTCCGTATCCACCATTACCTTCCACCATTGTCTAAGTTTGAAAGTTTGACAGCTAAAATACAGTAACGATGAAGTGATGTTTTAGGAAGAAGTGAAATAAAATCAAGTTCTAAACCGCGGGAGCTAACGCTATAGCCACTGCGCTTGTGAGGGCGCTGCTATCAGCTAGCGCGCGAGCAGCAGTACAGTGCATGCACACCATGCATAATAACACTGCGCTGTTAACATGCATTGTGACTACGTACACGCACTAGGGTTGTACTCGAGTGGACGTGAGATGGCGCTACACAACATGGTACCCCGGGGTACAACGCTACCCGGGGTACCGCGTGGTGCATCATTTGAATATTCAAGCACACAGATATTCGAATAATTCGAATATTTCGAATACGTAGTTTCAAAATCTATCGTATGTGAGCGTGACAGTTACCTGTCCGCAGTGGCTGACGCGACGGTACCCCTGCGATCAATATGCCACACCACTTTCAAATTTAGATGCTGCAGATTTTTGTCATGATAATTCTAGACCTTAAGAAATTTTGAAATCTAATAAACATAATGTAGATTTCTTCTTAATGGTTGAGAACGACACTAAGGTGAATTTTCATAGCTCTGAAAAAGTTACTTCCAAATGCAAGACGAAATGGGATCAAAACGATTATCAAAACAACAAAATAAATATCAAACAGACAGTTACTAGACATGATTACCGTACGGTGATGTACCTTACTGGGATGACATTGAATTTGAAGGTTAATTTCATATTAAACGTCGAAACAATCGCGTAACACACATGCGCAAACACAAGGGGAAAAAGCCACAAACTCCAAGGCAATTATGATCCCAAGGACTCCCCAAACACAAATAATATCACACAAGAGACAATTACGACACAAGTTAACCTTTAAGTGATGGTATTTTCTATATTCAAACAATTCTGTAAGGGTCAATGAAATTGGAGTGAAATGATATTCGAAAGTTAAAAATAATTCTTACTTTATCGTACACCTCGAAGGAAACATTCAAACCACAGTGCGCATGCGCTAACACAAGCAAAGAAGCCACAGAATACCAGACGAAATAGGATCACAAAGAATATCAACACAAAAAAACAAATAATATCACAGAGACAGCTATAACAGAGGATTATTGTAAAGTGAGGATTTTTATTTTGCAACGATCTTTCATATTAAAGAATTAAATCATCTTACTCCATATCGGAGCTGCACTAGCTAGCCACAATACACATGCACAGAGCTCTGCACACACAATAGCGAGCCATGATCGTACCGGATGACTACATGTATAAACTGATTGTGGTCAACCGGCTTGTGTGATTCATTGTCGAAGTGAAGCCATAACTCTTTTACTTTCGTGTTGTTTTTTTTTTAAACTTTTCATGGCACATTTTGGACATCTGTTGTATTATTTTAGCAAGTAAAATGCCTCTTTTACGGCTTTTATGTGCTGGTCGTCTGTTATGCAGTATTTTCTGATGTTATAAAGATCATTTTTGTCATGATGCTTTAGGTAATCAAATGTCCAAATCTCTATTTGTCATTGGACGAATAGTCGAATAGTGAGAAAAGTGGTATTCGATTACCGATTGGCGGTAAGCTTTTCAAATAATTCGAATATTATTCCCAGGTCTAGTTGGCATCACCTACAATGTAGGCCTGGGAAGGGAAAAGCTAACTACATGTAAATCAGTGTGACCTTCTGGTTTCTCCTCCCGGTATAACGGATTGGGATGTGCAGGTGTAACACTACTACCTCAGGGTTTCCATTTAGCTTCCTTTCCGATGGATGGAGTATTTTCCACTGTAACCAGATTTTGTATCACCATAGGGAGGAGATTCACCAAGTAGATTTGTGATATACACTCTTAGCCCCTCTTTGTTTCTGTCACAAAAGTCTGCAGGTTACATTTCAGACATATGAAATTTTTCCACAATGAAATATTATTGTACAGTGAAACCTCATTATAACAAACTCCTTGAGACCATGGAAATTACCTCTTTATATTGAAACCTTGTTATATCAGGTCTAGAATACTTTCTAATGTGGTCTTAAAGAGATGTGAAATTAAATTGAATTGAATTGAAAGCAATACAATATAAAGAAGCGGGACCCATAAAATTACCAAATGACCTTGTTATAATGAGAAGTTGTTATAACAGTGATCTTTATAATGAGGTTTAACTGTATTTGCTATTTGACACATGGGTAAACTATGAAAATGAACAAACCTGTTGATGTAAATATCAAAGATTGGCAAGTATTTGGTGAAAAATTCTGATGAAATGTTATTTTTATTTGTTTCTATGACAGAGAGGAGGAGGACAGGGAAAGAGCAAGACTACTTCAGCTACAGATGATTCAAGAAGAACAGGAGAAAGCTTTACAAGCACAGGAATCAGATGAGGTTTGTTCAATTGTGGAGTCAGCGCATATTTTTTATAGATGTTACCTTTCGCTTTGGAATTTAACCAAGCAGTTTCACTTAACCCTTAATAAAATTCCTTTATTAAAATGATGATTAGTGATATCCATCATCAAGCTTTTCTCTCCGTGCAGGATGTCATATAAAAAGCAAGTAATAACTGATAATTTTGTGTTTCATCTTAAAAGCCCTTCAGTGATCTTGAGGCTAGTTATACTGCATGTATAATTGATGGCTACGCCAAAAATACAGGGCAGTTTAAAAAAGAATGCATAGTCAATAGGGCCATTCCATGCATTGTGTCCTGTATGACATACATGTATGACCTAAATTGTCCATTTATTTCATCCAAACGTAAGCACTTGATACGACCAATGAATAATGGTTCTTTCGGTATCACTACCATGAGTCGATGGGCATAACGAGAATTTTTATTTTGGGATGAAATAATTGAATAAAAGTCATATGTGGTATGGGAGACTCACGTATCGCGCAATTGCTCTTTTTTCATGAAGATACATGTCTGTTAGAGAGTATAAATGCATGTATCATCCTGATTTGCATAGATGCTTGCCAGGAGGATGCAGATGGAGGAGAAGAAGAGAATAGAAGCTGCCAGGAAAAAGAGAATTGAAGCAGAACAGATGACACGAGATGCTCAACTAGCTCGACGGTTATCACAGCAAGAAAATGGAAATCATCGACCTCCACACTCTGGCAAACACAAAACAAAAACAGGTATACATATATATATGACAATTTAGGAAATGTGTTCCGACTTGTATCAAAATTATAGCATTGAAGTGCAATTTATTTTAATCTATCTTAAATTATGAAAATAGATTAACGCTGGTTTGAAATGAGAAATCTAATGAAAAGAGCAAATGCTTATAAATATTTACAAGTTAAGGTGTACATTCTAGCTTTTGAAAGTCCATGTTGCAAATCATTCAAAAGTTTATGGGAAGCAGGATTGTGTGAAATGGCTATAATGGTTTGGATATTCTTGGACATTTCTTCTCCATTTCAAGATGTTTTTTTTTTTTTTTTTTTTTTTTCCATTTCAAGATGTTTAAAACCTATTCTGATTTATGTGCAACACTAAATCTTTCCCTTTACAAAAAGTATTTATGGTTAATCATTCCTCGTAAAATTTTCATGGATGTCTTTTCTGATATTCTAAGACAAATGAGTAAATGATTGAACTAAATTTCATGAATGTGTATAAATCTTTTTTAATAACTGGAATGTTATGGCAGACATTTTCACCTTAAAACTTAACAGATGCATATTATTGAAAGTATGGATGTTAAGTGTTGCTTTTCTAGAGAAGTTCGCTCCAAAAATTAATATGTTTAATCACGATAATACTGGTTACTGCCATCTACATGAAAATGTTCATTATTGTCTTTGAATGATTTAGATTATGTAGAAGTGGAAGATTCTATGGGAGCAATGAAATTGGACGACTCGCCTCACACCAACCGCACCCACTCACACTCACACTCACACTCACATTCACATTCACACTCACACTCACACTCCCGGTCATCATCCTCCGCATCAGGAGGCATAGACCAACAACCCCTTGTTGTTGCCATGGATACAAGAGATGCCGACAGCGACGAGGAGTCTGATGCCCTTGCAAAAATGTCACATGATGAGGTATGAGAAAGAAGTACCCGCTATGTGTGAAATGAAGTAGTCGTGTGTTCAACGTACAAACTACACATTAAATATGTGAGCTGCCCACTTGTGCCATACGTGTGCAAAACATATGACCTACATGTATGTGTGAAACAAGCAAAAAATTTTCTTTAAACTTTGTCGAAAAGACTGCAGTGATGTAATAATGGGTACAAATTTGAAGAGAAGGTTAAGTTTTGGTAACTGGAAAAAAATTGTAGTGAACATTCTTTCATTTAAAGCAGAAATGTGTTGCATTTGGTAGGCTTCAAAACAATCAAAATTTCACCTACCAAGTACTTGTAAATGAATTGTGTGATTTCAGAAACTTTGGTAAGGTTTGCTTGCCTCTGTTGAATTTTGTCTGTTTAAAGAGGTTTTTCTGTCTAAATAGTGGTGGATCCAAGATTACTGTTGTACTGGAAAGGCATATGTATTGCTAGAATGTCACCAAAAAAAGAAAAAATTATTCTGTTTTACGGTTACTCTGTATTTCCTTGATGGCAGCACTTAACTCTAATTTTGTCTATGAAATCTGGCAAGCGCATCCCTCAAGTGTTTTTCAAATTTGTAATGGCCCCCTGGGCCCTGTTTCATAAAACTTGTCATCAATGGCAAATTGCAACAACTGCTATAAGCTACTGAAATCCTTGCTTCTGATTGGCTGAGAGCAAATTGGTCAGTAAAAATCACTGACAAGACACTTGATGAAACGCCCCCCTGTACCCATCTTGATCTTTCCCTGGCATATTGGAGAATGATAGAATTAAATGAAGTCTTTATTTATGTGGGATTGTTTTTCATTCAGCAAATTGCAAGGCGGATCCAACGCGAGGAGGTCCAGAAATCCAGACCAAGGACACTCTCAGAAGAACAACAAAAACAATTGATACATGATGAGGTGAGGATTAGGGCAGTTTCTTGCATTGGGTCCTCTACAACATCCCCCCATCTATTTCATCAAATAGAAAAAACTATCTTGATACGACCATTGACTAGTATTTTCTATGGTATCACACCCATTAGTCAGTTATTATATCAATAAGGTTTTTATGTTTGAATGAATAAAGGCATAGAAATTTATGTTGTACGGGACATATTTTAAAGAATCGCCCGTTAACAGATTACATACAGTGGTTTTATGTTCTCTGTTGCATTGCAATTTGGTTTGATGCTTTGGAAACTTCCAGCATGTACTTTTTGCTTTCCTTTTCTTAAAGCTCATGTAAAGTTTTTGAGGGCTTACCAAAACTCAACAATACTTTTAAGCCCACCGCGCACTATATGATCGGTACGCAATCCGTTTTTGGAAGAATATGTAATAGCATTTGATATAAATATTTTAGCACCAATTTCTTTTCGATGGAGGTTTTGAATAGTCATACAGATAGTAAAATTGAAAATGAAGCCTATTGCAAGCTTTCTAATCAGAGAAAATCCAACTCGGCACCAAGTTGTTGTGACGTCAGAGCAATCCTACGATTGTCTACGCTTTGAAACTGATTTAGCCTTTATTCCAGGTATAAGGCCGACAGTGCACCAAAACTCTATGTTTTGTATTTATATCATTGGTTAGAACCTGAATCAGTTAAAACGTCCATATTTAAATGCTATTGTGATTTATTTCCAAAATCAGATCAGTCGATTTTGGAGGGTACTGTGGGCTGTACTGTCTACTCTATTATACATACACACTGAAAATTGAACATGCTAAGGTGTGCTGATATAATGAAATATTAATATTTGCCCATCTGTGTAAACATGATACCCACATGTATGTGACAGGAAGTTTATTGAGATCTCATTTCTCTTTGAGGATATAAGATACCGTAAAGTTTTTGCCAAGGATTGAAATAATACTCTGCATGATCTAAGAAGGTATATTAAGTGGGTATCATTTTTCTTTTGACTTTATCCTCCTTTGTGTTCCTTTACAGAGATATACGACACCTTGATAGAATATAAATACATGTGCCAAATATAATTCTATATTTTCTTGATGGTTCTTGAGATACTTATTTCATTTCTTTTTTCATGAAACATCATGGTGTAATTTTATTTCCTGTCTATTGTTTTCTTAGAATATTTGTATTTCAAAAATCATCGCTAAATCAACAGCATATTGTTTTGATTTTATAATTGCCTATCTGTTATTTAAACATAGGTGATAACTTCCTTGTTTAAAAAAAAATTGCCAATATTTTATCATTGTTTCTCCATAATTGCACTTTATGACACATTGTGTATGGTTGTAATTATTTGATGTACAAATTTAGAATATTAAAATCTTATGATAAATAACAAGTTATTTATATTTCTGGTAAAATTTAGAAATATTAAAATCTCATGATAAATAACAAGTTATTGATACATGTAGTTATGCTTTAAAAAAACATTATGTAAAATCTTTAACATCATGGATAATTTGGTTTCCTGCATATTGTTTTCCTAAAAGATTGGTATTTCATTAAAGATTCATGCCTAAATCAATAACCCATTATTTTGATTTTATAAACATGGGTGATAACTTCTCTTTTTGGAAAGAAATTGCCAATATTTGGGATATTGTTGTTTTGCCTTAACTGCCCTCAATGACACATTATGTATGCTTGAGATTATAGGATGTGCAATTTTAGGAAAAATTAAAATATCAAACAAGTACATTGTAAATACATTTGTAGTGTTGGTATATATATTTCTTGTTGAAAAGAAGGTGATGCGATATTCTACATATTAGATACACCTTAAAATGGTTTTACATTTCCAGATATGACTACATTTGTAAAGGTTAAAAATCACTTCCTCATTATTTTGCAATACTTCATGATAAATCCAAATTAATAATGCATTTAATCTTTGATATAATGTTCAGGAATATTAATACTTGTTCAGAAGTATCATACTTTTTGTGATGCAATAGTCTTGTTGAATTTTTTTTACTCTTACTAGTAAAACTTACAGATGTAGCCCCTCTCCCCCATTAATTTTTTTTTCATTTTCAGACTTCAGTCAGCTTTGTCATTATGGAGCAAAAATACTGTCATATTTAATTATTCAAATTGAGACATAACTATGATCATAATTGCACCAAACTTGTGCATTTAAACTTTAACCTGCTTCCTTTAAAAAAGTATTGTTGATGCTGCGGGGGGGGGGGGGGGGGGGGGGGGGGAAGAAGACTTATATCAAAATTTTGAAACACTAAGAACAATGGCATCAATAAATATATTGGTATAAATATTTACAGAAAAAAGTTTTCATGATTTCATGAGGATAACATTTTGAAGGTTAACTACCTACAGTGTATGCTATGGGTTTTTATTGGAGGTTATTTTTTTATAAATTAAATATAAATGCAATGACACAGCAAAATGTAATTTAACATTAACAAATTTATTTATAACTGGAATAATACAGCCAAGTATAAATGTAGAAACCGATTTGACTTTACAATCGGGGGGATGTGAGTTGTTCTGATGGTCAGATTGCTGTCCTCACCTGCAGACCAACTCTAAAAGTCCCTTGTTCAAAACCGAGTTGAATCGTTCAGATAGTGATGTTAAAGGTCGGTCCCCAAATGTAAATAACAATATCTGAACAGTACACATATGTACAATACCTAATCACATACACACACACATCATGTTCTTAATGTCTCTTTCTATCTGTTTTTGTTTTCATTAGAAAATTGCCAGAAAAATGCAGCATGAGGAGGTGATGTTAGCCAAGAAGAAAACCTACAACAAATACAAGCAGAGAGTCAGTGATGAAATAGCAGATCCTGCAGTAAGAACCAGTGAAAAAAAATCTTTTGTACTTAATGAAAAGTGTGATAATCATAAGGATGATAAATAACCGTTCCTGTATAGCGTGTACCATGTTGTGATATAACGTCCCTGTGCGCTGTAGGATTTCTGTAGGTAGATTTCATATTTTAATGTTTTCTACCTGAGATCTTTTTATGTTTTCTCGTGCTAAATTATTGCTCGTCAACTTCTGTGTTTCTTTGTTTACTAAAGGGCATCTAAATTGCATGTGCCAGAAAAATTGAAGCATTCAATATTGTTGAAACAAGCTGCTATAAAAACTGCTCAAGCTACTAAAAGAAATAATAATAATATTCTGTTCTTGTATAGCACATATCACATTATGATATAACGTCTCTATGCGCTTCCAAAGGACTTTGGATATTATTATCCTGGCTTTAGCTCCGGCAACAGTAGCGCTCAGTGCATTCAAGGAATAAATCCTACCAGGTACCCACTTACTACACCTGGGTCGAGTGTGGCAAATGTAGATTAATGTCTTGCCAAAGGACATTGGTGCTGCGGCAGGGATTTGAACCCCGTACCTTGTGGTTCATAGTCCGGAGACTTATCCACCAGACTACAACACCTCTACTTAGGTAGCATAGCGAAACGTCGGTGCGTAAATAATCGGGGAAAGACATATCAAAAAATTATTCAAAATCAAAATTTTATTCTATAGAGGCAGAACCCAAATATTAGGATATAGAATTAGTGTTTACCTCTTTGAACACTTTTCAGCAAAATAATATGAAAACTTTTGTTCAGATTTGTCTGATTCTAATTTTCGAAGCACAGACAAAACAAGCAATTTTCCTCATTGCGTCTTTCCTGTGTCTTTATACACCATTGCGTTTGGCTAAGCTACCTTAGTCTCATTTCAAAGCCCCTACTGAGATATTTTGCCACTTTCAAACATCTACATTTGCCACTCTCCAACCAGCTGTTAACTAGATACTTTGTGAAGAGGAATTCTATGAATGCTTTGAGCATTTATTGGTAGCCTAGCTTCAGCTAGAGTATTTTAGAATGCTTTAATCAATATGTTGAAAGCTCCTGAAGAACTCTTATATGTTAGTTTGTTTGCATGCCTTGAAAACCTTTATAAAAATTTTCATGAACTCTTCTTACATTCACACATAAAAATGGCATAAATCATTTTCTTGACAGATATATACAAATGTACATGCAGGTGTATGATTTTAATTTTTTTTACAACCTACGAAACTATGATATGTGTTATGACATAAAAATGCATGACTTTGTTTTCAGCTTATGTAATACATTTATACCAATGCATAATTTACTGCAATAAATCATATATACCTACCTATTATGCCTGTAGTCTTGACTACGGGACCCCTTCGAGAATTTAACACACATGAGTCACAATATTGTGCGCACCCCCCGTAATCCTATTGTCCCCTTCGCCACTCACGCGCGTCAACACGCTACGGCCATCTTCCTCTTTCTTGCTCGCCCCCGACGAGATAGGACGTATAGTCACAGCGCTCCTGAAATCAGGTCGTATAGTATCTTTTAGGTGCGCTTTTTCGCACATTTAAAGCACTTTTAGGTACCTATATTCGCTTAGATTATAGTACTGTGTGTTTTAGTAGTCACTTTTGCCGATTGCAAGGGATTTTTGATATCCTTTTCTTGGCATTTATTTTTCCCTTTCACGGTCAGCCCCACGTAGATATTTCTGTGTGTTTGCGGGTGTTTCCGTTTGTCACAGAGCCTTTGGGTTCGGTGTTTGTTCTTACGGTTTTTTGGCTGTGAAAATTCTTTTGTGCGTATCTCCCAAATAAAATTTACCCTTATTTTACTGCATTCAGTTGAAGTATTTCTTATTTTGAAAAGTATACTTTATTGTCTGTTTTATTGCAGTGGTATGGATTCGGAAGAAGAAGCAGCTAGGTCAAGGAGACCTGCTTCTTCCGAAGAGTCGTCTAGCAAGACGACTCGGCCTTCCAGAACTCTCCCGAGTACTTCGGTACATGGGGGAGGGAGGAGGGCTAAGGGTAAGTTGCCTAGTGGTGTTTCCTTGCAGAGTTTGCCAGTCTCGGAGCTTGCGGCTTCGGGACGGGTGGCGTTAACTGAATCGGGATTGTCAACTCCGAAGCCCGTGGTTTCGGGGTGGGTGGCGTCAGATTCTAGTGGTTTGGATATCTAACGAGTCCAATCCCCCGGTCGCTGAGACCAGAGGGGGGGGCGGTTGTTTCCCGTACGGTAGCGTTCACTCGCTCTGATCCGTTAGGGGAGACGCGCCCCACTACTGCAGGGCAACCCACGGGCTTAGTCCATATTGGTCTGGGTTCTCAAACCCTAGCCCCGGCAAACGCCATATGGGGGAACGAGTACTTCCTGGGCTGTCTACATTGCCAGCTAATGGGAATGCTCGAGCTAACAATTATGGACGCTCTTCGGAGCAACAGGTGTTTTCATCCGAGTGCGTGACTACTAGTGCTCCCCTATTGCTGCTTTCGAGCGGTCCAATAGCGGGTTCACACGCCTTTAGTAGTCATCGGGCACATACCGAGTCATCTCGGTCTGCCCACGCACTGGGAGCTTTTAGCTCCCAACCCATGGCTACTGCATCTTCTTGCTTAGCCAATATGGGTGATTTGGGCGATTCTGTAGGCTTACGCCATGAGTGCTCCAATCCCTTTTTGGGAAGTGAACGTCCCTCCGCGGAGGGGTCGGTTCGTGTTTCCGAAGTGGCTTCGGAGATCCGAACGAATCCGATTAAGCGTTCTAACAAAAGGGTTTCGGCTACGACTCTTGTCGAGCCAGCCAAGAAAAAGGCCAAGAAGAGGGCAAAAAGTGGCAAGGCTTTGCCGGCCTCTTGCCCGTCTGGCCTGGCTAACCCAGCTAGCTCCTCTCAAGCTGACATGTTCAGCATGATGCGGGCTTTTGCTCAAAATCAGGGTTGGTCCTTGTACCGGCTACTTCAACCCTGACTTCTGTCCCTATTCAGGGGTCTGACTTTGAGACTAATCAGCCTTTTGTGTTGGATTCGTCTTTGTCTGAGTCGGTTTCGCATGTGCCTCCTATTCCCGCGGCCCTTGGGGCGCCGCTGGGCGAGGAGACTTTCGTTGAACCATGCGGGGCTCTGCCTGCTGAGGCCTTTGTTAGCGTTCCTTTGTCTCTTTCCACTCGGGTGGAACCAGATTTGGAGGTGGCCTCTCAAGCTTCGTTTTTGAATCGCTTGGGCAGGCGGAGTCTCAATCGCTCGCCCTCTGTGGGGTGGAAGCGATTGCTTTGTTATCCAGATATCTCTCTGAATTTTAGTCAACCCGCGCGCAGGGTTCGACTTCGCGTTGGCGTTCCTTTGCCGGGTCATCCCGGTCTGCCCTTGCTCTGGGCGCCTTGGCGTCCGGCCCATGGCTGTTGCATCTCCTTGCTCGGCCGATATGGGTAATTGGTGCGCGTCTTTGGGTTCAATACCCTCAGCGCACTTCTCCCATAAAGGGAGGTGAGCGTCCCTCAGCGGAGGGTTCGGTTCGTGTTCCCGAAGGGCTTCGGGGATCCGAACGAAACCGAATAAACGCTCTGAAAAGCGGGTTTCGACTTAGGCTCTTTTTGGGCCAATCAGAAGCCTAGGAAAGGGGCTAAAAGAGGCAAGGCTTTGCCTGCCTCTTGCCCATCGGGTTTAGCTAACCCTCCGGTCTCTCAAGCTGAGATGTTCAGTGTGAGATGGGCTTTGCCCAGACTCAGGGTTGGTCCCTTGTACCAGGATTCACATCCCCTGCTCTTGTCCCTTTTTTGGGTCGGACATCGAGACTAATTAGCCTTTTATGGTTTATTCTTCTTTGTCTGTGATGGGATCACATGCGCCTCCTAGTCTCGCAGCCTCGGGGCTCCGTCGGGTGAGGAGGCTTATGGCGGTTCATGCGTGAATCCGACCGTTTCGGCCTTTGTTCGTGATTCTTTGTCACGATCATTTCAGGCGGATCCAGTTTTGGAAGCGGCCTCTCAAGCTTCGGTTTCCGAATCGCTGGGGCAGGCAGAGCCTTAGTTGCTCTCCCTTTGTGGGGTAGAAGCGATTGCTTTGTTCTAAACTTTCCCTGACTTTTAGTCAACCCGCGCGCAGGGTTCGACTTTGCTTGGGTTCAGGCAGCGGGATTCCTCCGAGCGTTTTTCTCTTGCGGAGGATTTCTAGCTGGATTTTGGACGCATTGAAGCGGTGCTTCTTTTGAGCGTCATGTTTGGTTTGCAGTGGTCATAGTTTTCCACTGCAGCTGCCTCGGTCATGTACCGTCGCAGAGTATTGGTTGGTGGCTGTCTTCGTTCCTTTCTCCCCGCTTGGGAGGCCATCTCCGGGGACGCTTTTGTTCTCTTTGACGGACGAGACGGATTCTTCATAGATCTGTCCGCCCCGCTCCCCGGAGGTGATATAGGAACTCGGTCACCTCACAGGCTGTCTTTTTCCCTTTCTCCGACTTTTGTTATTCCCAAGCGCTCGGGAAAAGTTCAGTACATTTTCGGATGGAGACTCTCGCCTCCATTCTCCCGTTGATCAAGAGGAAGGACTACGCGGTCTTGATAGTTTTCGAAGATGCGTATTTCCACTTTCCCGTTCATCGCGCTTTGCGCGATCTTCTGGGGTTTTTCTTCCTCTCAGAGACTTATCGTTTTCGCACTCTTCCCTTCGGGCTGTGCCCAGTCCCTCGGGTTCTTACTCAGGTTGTAGCCGTGCTGGCAGCCTCTCTGAGGCGATGCGGCCTTCGGCTATTTTTGCTACCTGGACGATTGGCTTCTCCTAGCGGAGTTGCGCGATTGTTTGTTGGACGAGACTAGTTTGCTCGTCAATCTTACTCAAGACTTAGGTTTCCTAATAAATTGGGAAAAGTCAGAGTTAGTTCCCACTCGCAGCCCAGTTTTTCTGGGGGCGGTGTTAGACATAAGGAATCAGTTGGCTCGGCCCAGTCAAGACAGGATTCTCACCATTGTCTCTGCGGCTCGCAAGCTCTTGCTGGCCAGAAGAGTCTCGGCCAGACAGTGGCTTCAGTTTCTAGGTTATCTAGCCAGTCTAGTCGATGTTTTAGAGGACTGCCGGCTCCTCATGAGACCCTTTCAGAGACATCTCCTCAGGTTCTTCAAGCCGGGAAAAGACTCTCTTTTGGTCTGGATTCCAGTACCAGTAAGGATCAAGTCTCTTCTCTCTTGTTGGACGAGCGAGGTGTTTCTCGCGCGAGGCAGGTCCTTCTCTGCCCCTCTTCCGTCGATATCGGTTTCGACGGACGCCTCTCGTTGGGGTGGGGAGGACACTGCAACGGCAGCACGGTTGCGGGGGATTGGTCTCATCTTGGGACTCTTCCTCATATCAATGTCCTGGAGTTTATGGCAGTTTTGTTGACCTTGCTCAATTTCAGAAGTCGACTTCTCAGTCGTTCGGTTCTGATTCTCACGGACAATGTTACTGTGGCGGCATATATCAATCGGCAGGGAGGCACTCGTTTGGTTGCCCTGAATGCCCTAGCAGCTCAGCTGTGGAGGTGGTGTCGTCGCATGGCAATCACACCCGTGGCCTCTTTCATCCCCGGTCGGGAAAACCTCATTGCGGATTTTCTGTCTCGGGGCAGGTATCTTCCATCGGAATGGACGCTCCATCCGGAGGTATTTTGCCGCATTCGCAGTTGCCTAGGTCCACTGGAAGTGGATCTATTTGCGTCGGTGCTAAATCACCAGCTGCCGAAGTATTGCTCCCGTGTTCGCGATCAGGGAGCATGGGCTCTCGATGCTTTCTCCCTCAGCTGGGAGAACCTTCAGGGATTCGCCTTTCCTCCCTTCCAACTGATTCCGCGTGTCTTGCGGAAAATCAGGGAAGATCGGGCGCGGGTGCTCGTAATAGCTCCCTTTTGGCCCAGGAGGAATTGGTTTCCAGAACTTATGAGCCTCCTAAGGGCTCAACCGTTCGTTCTCCCGTTAAGAGCGGATCTGGTGTTACAGCCCCTATCGGGGATTCTTCACCACAGTCCGGAGTCTCTTCATTTGACTGCTTGGCCCCTGTCAGGGAATCTGCAAGACAGTCGGGTCTCTCTGATAGAGCCGCGGACTTTTTAATGTCCAGTCGTAGGGTTTCTACTAGGGAAATTTACAATTCCCGTCTCTCGGTCATTTTCCTTTGGTGCAAAGAGAGAAATCAAACCCCTTCTAAGGCTCCTATTGGTTCAATTGCGGATTTCTTAATCTCGTTATTTGACAAAGGGAGATCTATCTCAACTATCCGAGGCTACCGTTCGGCGATCGGGGCCATTCATTCGGGTTTCTCGGATGGTTCGGGGATTTCCAATTCCCCGCTACTAAGTGGTTTGATTCGTTCGTTCTTTCTGAAACGACCTTCTTTTTCTAAGTTAGTGCCGTCTTGGAGTCTGCCTAAGGTCCTGGAGGCCTTGGCGAAACCTCCTTTCGAACCGTTAGGTGAAGCTTCGCTTCATCATCTTACGGTTAAGACGCTCTTTTTGGTAGCTATTGCCTCTGGGCAGAGGCGCAGTACTCTTCATGCTCTCTGTCTTACTCCTGGTCATGTTCGCTGGGAGAGAAAAGGCGTTAGATTGATTCCTAGGGCTTCTTTTGTTGCCAAGAATCAGACAGCTGCCTCTGGCCCTGTTGAGATTTTTCTTTGTCCGCTTTCTAACTTTTCTTTGGTGCGTGAGGACAAAGTTTGGTGTCCTGTAAGGGCTCTCAAATGGTATATTGATAAGACTAAGTCTTATCGTAAGGATGATCAGTTGTTCCTGATCACTCGAGAGCCTTTTTCTCCTGCCTCTCTTGATTCCATCTCTAGATGGATCGTTGAAGCTATTAGGGCCGCTGGCACAGAGGCTCTTTTATCCGACAGTAAGCCTCGTGCTCATGATACTCGTAGTGTCAGCACTTCTTGGGCTCTGTTTCAAGGTGTGGCGCTTGTTGATATTTTGAAGGCTGCTTATTGGCGTTCGCCCAATTCCTTCATTTCTTGCTACCTTAGGGATGTTCCCGCAGGTGAAGCTTTGTTTGCGTCAGCCACCTTGAAGGCCGCTGTGTCTTCTTTGTAGTCTTTGGTGTAATCCTATTCCCTTCTGCTCGAAACATGCCTCCCGGTCTTTGAGTTGGCGCTGGTCTGGCATAATAGGTAGGTATATATGATTTATTGCAGTAAATTTGTAAAATCAGCACTGATTTTCTTATTTACTATATAAATCTATATACCTACCTATGACCCTCCCTCCTTCCCCTCACCTTGCAAGCAACATGTTTCTACTTGGGATTGCTCGCAAAAGAGGAAGATGGCCGTAGCGTGTTGACGCGCGTGAGTGGCGAAGGGGACAATAGGATTACGGGGGGTGCGCACAATATTGTGACTCATGTGTGTTAAATTCTCGAAGGGGTCCCGTAGTCAAGACTACAGGCATAATAGGTAGGTATATAGATTTATATAGTAAATAAGAAAATCAGTGCTGATTTTACAGTGCTGATTTGTTGCAAATTTTCCAATTTTTGTGGTATGCAAGTCATTCCAGTTCAATGTTTTGTTTTATTTCAACTTTTGGTTAATGGATCATTAAGTATTATTATATTTCATATTTAAAGACCTCAGCCTGACCCAAAACAACCATATATTGACGTAAAGCTTAGTAAACAAAGAATATAATTACCCTGGTTATTCATAAATTTTCGTCTCCGTTTATCCATAAAAAATAAAAAAGATAATTTTTTTGGTCCGCCCCCTCCCTATGACGTAACACTGCAGGGGGTCGCTAGACGTGTGACGACATGTCATGTATACAGCTCCGAGTGCGTCTACACGATATGTCGTCATCAAATTTTCACCCCCCGCAAGTAGCGTTCCTCAGAGACGGGGCCCAAACCACCGGGGCTCAACATTCGGGACGCTGTTACTCATTCCACAGGAAACGGAATCTCATGAAGTTGGTTTCAATTTGTTCAGAAAATATATAGCTCCCCGTGGATGAATAAAGGGTATATTTCAAAATTCGGTCAGGCTGAGGTCTTTAATGCATGATTTACCTCAGGTTTATAGATAACCTGGAATCACTGCATTGCATGTTAATGCATGATTTACCATTTATTTGCAGCCTATGGTGTATGTGAGCAAAGAGAAGAAAGTTGCAGTGTTAGCAGATGCCAAAGATTTACTTTTGGTTTACAAATCATTGGTACTGCTCTATTGCATGTTAATGCATGATTTACCATTCATTTTCTGCCTATGGTATATGCGAGCAAAGACAAGAAAGTTGCATTGTTAGCAGATGCCAAAGATTTACTTTTGGTTTACAAATCATTGGTACTGCTCTATTGCATGTTAATGCATGATTTACCATTCATTTACAGCCTATGGTACATGCGAGCAAAGACAAGAAAGTTGCATTGTTAGCAGATGCCAAAGATTTACTTTTGGTTTACAAATCATTGGTACTGCTCTATTGCATGTTAATGCATGATTTACCATTCATTTACAGCCTATGGTACATGCGAGCAAAGACAAGAAAGTTGCATTGTTAGCAGATGCCAAAGATTTACTTTTGGTTTACAAATCATTGGTACTGCTCTATTGCATGTTAATGCATGATTTACCATTTATTTACAGCCTATGGTACATGTGAGCAAAGACAAGAAAGTTGCAGTGTTAGCAGATGCCAAAGAAGGACAAGGTGTTACACTGACTGATGTCAGCCTAACAGTAAGGCATTCAGAAGGGCTCGTTGTGGGTTTTGGTTTTGGTTTTGGTTTTGGTTTGGACTTGGTTTTGGTTTGGATTTGGGTTTTGGTTTGGACTTGGTTTTGGTTTTGGTTTGGACTTGGACTTGGTTTGGGTTTGGGTTTGGGTTTGGGTTTGGGTTTGGGTTTGGGTTTGGGTTTGGGTTTGGGTCTGGTTTTAGGTTTTGCTTGGATTTGGGTTTGGCATTCTGGTATAGGTTGAACTGCAACCAATACTTTTATTAACTCTTTCGAGACAGTCGACAACATATTGTGGTTTGGCTCTATAACTTTTGATTAAGAGCTCTAGAAAATTATACCAGAGGTATAAGTAGAAAGAGCAAAAAACTCTGCACACGCTGTTTCCATTTTTGTTGCGTGACCTTATTGCGTTTGATGCCAGGAATTTTAAAAAGGAGAATAAGCTTTAAAATCCTTAAATTGGCAACACATTGAGAGGTTCAAAATTATTGGTTTTTATCAAATTGGCAATTTTTAAAACTTTTCGTCAAAGTTTCTAACCATGTATGTTGTTTTCAAAGACATTACATTTTATTAGAACCATGTAACATAAAAAGAAAAATGTTATTGTTGCCAATTTGAAGAACAAAATGTGATCAATTTAGCCCTTAAATAATTTGTGTCATGAAAGGGTTAACTCAAGACAGCATTTATGTGTAAATGTACAGGGTTGTGTCTTTGGTTTTTGGATTTGGTTTTATGTTTGAATATGAATTTGGGTTGGGTTTGAAAGAAAAAATGGATTTGGTTGGTTTTGATGTTAGATTTTGGATGCAAGTACAGGTTGAAACCCTATACTTTAACCTCGTCCATGTCTTGGGCAATTCCGCCTACGAATTTGAGTGCTGGACAATGTCTGGACTAAGAATACCTGTAGCTACAATTTTCCTCCTGATACAGTACCTTCATTATGAAGTTAACTGCTATGGAAGACTTATACATGTATCTTCAATTTAACAATGAAACAAATCAGTGTGTGTCAAAATTTTTAACTCTTCAAAATTAATTTATGACAAATGTTAAAATACTGGTGATGTAGAAGGGTGGGACGACTTAAAAAAAAGACAAATTGGTGTCCAAACCAAAATTAAAGATGACAAATCCAAATGTTGATTAAATTTCAAACAAAACATTTTAAAACTCCTGTATTTCAACAGTGCTGCATGAATGCATGTATATGTGCACCATGATATTGCAAATTTAGTTGCATGAGAAAATCTTCTGCCTGTTGAATTTTGTAATGTAGAGAATATGTGTTCATGAAATATTTTTATACCTCCGTCACTTAGGCTGGCGGCTTATGTGTTTGGGTTATTTATCCTCACTATTTCTTTCCGTGATAGCTTCAGAACCATTCAAAGAAATTTTTAAGATGCCTAGCTCATGTATTCATTAGCATGAATGGATAGACCGGTAACAATTACAATATGAGTGCAAGAGGTCAAAATTTGATGGTTTTATGGATGTGATGTTGTACCGATACATGTAGTAAGACTGATTACAATTAAAATAAACAAGAATAAGCTCTAAAATCCGTAAATTGGCAACATATTCAGAGGTTCACAATCATTGTTTTCCATCAAAATTGGCAATTTTTTCAAGTTTTGACATAATTTCGAACTATGTATATTGTTTTCAAAGACAATACACATTATTAGAACCATGTAGCACTAAAAGAAAAATATTGTTGCCAATTTGAAGAACAAAATGTGATTGATTTAGCCCTTAAATAATTAATGTCCTGAAAGGGTTAGAGAAGTTTGTATTAGTATGCATATATTTGAAATGATAAAGTGACACGATTTTGAGTCAAAAGGTACTTAGTATTATATCATTTCTCTCTCTCACTCTCTCTCTCTCTACAGTCAGGTGGGAGGGACTCCCAACCACACAGCAGGGTGAACGGAGGAAACATCTTAGCATCCATAGACCCTACCTACAATCCTGGAGCCAACACCAATGTAGTACTCACAAAGAGAACCCCAATCAATAATACAACATATGCACCAGGTAATCAAAATGTGAAGTCGCAACAGTTTACCAATCATTGACGGGTAATTTTCAAATGCTAAATAATTCAGTATTTTTAAAAGGCCAGGTTATTTTGGTGGTCTCATAGAGGGGAGGGGTAAATGGAGGAGGAGGAAACATCTTAGCGTCCATAGACCCTACCTACAATCCAGGAGCTAACACCAATGTTGTACTTATAAAGAGAACGTCCATCAGTAATACAATGCATGCACCAGGTTTGTCCTCACTACAGTGTTAACTTGTCACAATAAGTGGTGATTTTGAAAGGTGAAATAAATCAGTTTGTAACCCTCAAAAAGGCCAGATCATTATGGTGGTCGCACAGATGGGGAGGGGCAGAGAAAGGTAACATCTTAGCATCCAATAGAGGAGAGGGCTGATTTTCCCTTTGCTTTGATCTTTAGAGTTACAAATTTATGCGATGAAAGCAAAGAGAAATAACGTTTGTTTTACACCAAAAGAATTTATGACATTATTCTTAGTTCTTTCACAAATATTTTAAAGCTTTGAATTCTGGCTTTTCTTGCATCTAAATAGATATTGGGTAGACAGTTTGCAGTTATGAATATTCATTGTTATTATTGATACAGAGCCCATCCCAGAACACATCAACGGTGCCCCGCCCCCAGACTTTGAGGCTGTCCAGGGAACCAAGAGGTCTACGGGCAAGGAGAAGAAAAGAGGATCCATTTTCTCAAAGCTCAAGAAGAAATAATAAGCGTTTTCCCAGACAATCTGAGTATCTTTGACAAGTGGAAATTTTCCAACGCAACCAACTGTACAGTCCCACATATTGCCAAAGATGCTGGAGGCACTATTCCGTCGTCCACCCATTGGAAGCTTCTCTACCTTCTACCCCAAGCATTGTGGATCGTAATCCAGAAATCCTACCATGAGCGATAACCCAAGGATTTGGTTTGTTTTCAAATGATGATACTCTTAACATGGAAACTGATCAATGTATCAAAATGTATATAGCAGAATTATTTTATGGATCAGTTCTCTCATGATTTTAGATAGCATTAGGTTTGTAGGCACCGCATGCATTTTTGAAATACTTTCAGTTTTTAAAGCTGGGCATTACTTTGTACAGGGACAGAAAATGCACGCATACTGCATTGCAATGCTTCATTACAAAATATCTTGATGTGAAGTCAGTGCTGTGAACTCATGGAGTATTAAACCAGTTTGTCATTGTTCACAAGAATGGTTGAAAAATGCTTGCTTTTGACATTATTTAATACTGTATCCATCTGAGACATGTACCTATAAGGTCGCTTTGTAACCATGTGGTATGGGTCAATATCTATCTTGTTATCAACAACTACAAATCTAGCAAATCTAAAGGCACAAAGGAATAGTCAGTTCAAAAAAAAAAATTAATTAATTAAATAAATAAATAAATAAATAAAAATAAATAAAAATAAATAAATAAATAAATAAACAAACAAAAAAATGGGTAAAATATTTTCACAGAATCCATGGCCTGAACCAACATGGTCTTTTCCATTTGTAATCAGTTGCACTACGCGTCAATTAACCCGTTGACTACTGAATTCTCACATTGCCATAGGCTTAATACAGGATCCACCCGTTTCCCATATGCAAAGGGTTTATAGATTTTAGTAGGAAGTAAAGATGACTCAAATACAGTAGAACATCATAATAATGAACATTTGTAAAAAAAAACACCTCATTATAACAAGGTCATTGTACCAAGCCCTCTTCTGTCTATTTTATTGTTTTTAGTCCTGGGGGGCATTTCATCAAGTGTCTTGTCAGTGATTTTTACTGACAAATTTGCTCTCAGCCAATCAGATGCAAGGGTTTCAGTAGCTTATAACAGTTATTGCAACTTGTCATTGATGACAAGTATTATGAAATAGGGTACTGGGCCCTGTTTCATAAAACTTGTTATCAAGAACAAGTTACGGTAATTGATACAAGCTACTGAAATCGTTGCATTCGATTGGCTGTGAGCAAGTTTGTCATAGAAATATGGCAGTTGTTATTGATAACAAGTTTATGAAACAGGGCCCTGATATACAGGTAGAGTAACAAGGTTTCAACGTAATAAGAAGGTTCCACTGTATATTCTGGAAGGCAATTTATTTCTATTTATCATCATCAACATGTCACATTTCA
The DNA here is from genome assembly GCA_025617745.1 of Heliocidaris erythrogramma. Taxonomy (NCBI): domain Eukaryota; kingdom Metazoa; phylum Echinodermata; class Echinoidea; order Camarodonta; family Echinometridae; genus Heliocidaris; species Heliocidaris erythrogramma. The sequence continues at coordinate 36,365,778 of CM046865.1, read as the reverse complement.
TACCAATATCATGTGGCAGCATATTTGAGAATTTATACATTTGTTTGGCATTTTATCTTTAAAACAATTTCTAAGGTATAATCTCCTTTTTTTTTCCTCCGCCCACCGAAGGTGGGTGCCGGAGGCATTATGTTTTCGGGTTGTCCGTCCGTCCGTGCGTCCGTGTGTCCGTCCGTGCGTCCGTCCGTGCGTCCGTCCGTCCCACTTCTCGTTACCGCGATATCTGAAGAATCATTTGAGGTAGGAACCTCAAACTTGGTACTAGTATGTATCCCCATACAAAGATGAACTGATTAGATTTTGGGGTAAGTAGGTCAAAGGTCAGAGGTCACAGAGGTCAATTTACATGAAATTACATAAGAATTCTTGGTTTTTAGCACCGTTACCACGATATCTCAAGAACTATCTGAGGTGAGAACTTCAAACTTGGTACCAGTATGTATCCCCATAGAAAGATGAACTGATTAGATTTTGGGGTAAGTAGGTCAAAGGTCAGAGGTCACAGAGGTCAATTTACATGAAATTACATGGAATTACTGGTTTTTAGCACCGTTACCGCGATATCTCAAGAACTATCTGAGGTGAGAACTTCAAACTTGGTACCAGTATGTATCCCCATAGAAAGATGAACTGATTAGATTTTGGGGTAAGTAGGTCAAAGGTCAGAGGTCACAGAGGTCAGTTTACCTGAAATTACATAAAAATTCTTGGTTTTTAGCACCGTTACCACGATATCTCGAACTGTTTGAGGTAAGAACTTCAAACTTGGTACTAGTATGTTACCGTATACGAAGATGAACTGATTAGATTTTGGGGTAAGGAGATCAAAGGTCAGAGGTCACAGAGGTCAATTTACATGAAATTACATAAACATTATTTGGTTTTTAGCACCGTTACCACGATATCTCAAGAACTGTTTGAGGTAAGAACTTCAAACTTGGTACTAGTATGTATCCCCATAGAAAGAGGAAGTGATTAGATTTTGGGGTAGGTAGGTCAAAGTTCAAAGGTCACAGAGGTCAATTTACATGAAATTACATGGAATTAGTGGTTTTTACCACCGTTACCGCGATATCTCAAGAACTATCTGAGGTGAGAACTTCAAACTTGGTACCAGTATGCATACCCATAGAAAGATGAACTGATTAGATTTTGGGGTAAGTAGGTCAAAGGTCAGAGGTCACAGAGGTCAATTTACATAAAATTACATGAAATTACTGGTTTTTAGCCTTGTTATCAAATATTTCTAGTTTTATATGAAAATGAAATGAAATAAATTTTTCTGTCTCCTGTGCATTTTAAGTGAAAAGATTTGTCATTTTGTTGGACCAATCCTTTTTAGAGTGTACATGTATGCCATACATTTCCAATCTGGTGATGGCGGAGGCATAAATTCCGACCGCGCGCGGTCGAATATTCATCTAGTTTTATTCTGTAAATAAAGAGTGCCTGTCTATGCCAATTCCCCGTCTTCCCATGTATTCGTATTAAATTGTAATCATAAGTGTATACTATCTCACTAAATCATGCTGTGCAATGTGGAAAAAATTTACCATATTTTTGTTACATGTAAAAGAACTCTGATCTAACACAGCTGTCAAGACTACCTTTATACTAAGGCCAATTACTTCAATTTACTTGGATATAGGTGCTTGTTAAATGGCAAGTGACTGGACTGCTCCCAATAGAGTAGAGCTTCGCGCATTTTAAAGATAAAGTTGAATTTCTGGTCATGCCATTACATTGTGAAAGAAACCGTCTCAAAGCAATTGGGAAAGGTTGATCATGTCTATATAAGAACTGGTGCATACTTTGGATTCACAAAAATATGAAGAAATTGACTCAATTTTGTTTTGAATGTCACATGCACTGCACACAGAAATGGGTGTATGGGACAAAACACACATGTGGCATTACGTTGATCAGTTACTTATATTTTATAACTAGAAAGGTATTATGTTCTAAGTTATTGTTCATTACAACCGTTAATAAAAGCCAAATCTTCTACAGCCACTGTGATATGAAGCACCTGGTTAGAAAGGTCATATATCTACCAATAGCCTTATTTGAACTAGTCATTCATTAAACCTGTCTATAAAGTCCACCAACTTAGTGCCATATCTATCCAAAATACCTGATTGGAAAGGTCATGTCACCATTAGACTTGCCAGAAGATGTCATTGCTTAAACCTGTCTAACACAGCCTTCTCTGTATGAAGAACCTGGTTAGAAAGGTCAAGTATGTACCATAAGACTTTCCTGAACTCTAAAACATCCATTACACGTGTTTAGGAAGCCACCTGTATAGTGAAGCCACCTCTATTTCCAGACCAGTTGTGTGATCGGCACGTTTAGATGCATGCCGGTTTAAGAGGTGGGGCTTAAATTATTTTTTTTTCCCAGGGTAGAAATTTCAGAGTTTTACTAGGTCTTCTGTGAAAACATGTTGAATGTTACCATTTCAGTCTGTTTATTTCCTCGTAAATGATTATGGAATGTTATTATTATACACTATTGTTACATCATTATTAAAGGATTGAAAGGAAATCCAGTTATATTCATGTTAGAATTACTTAACTTTATACTTATGTCTTACACGAAACTATACCAAATATTGTTGTGAAATCACTTACACATATCAATTATACTTTTTTTTTTTAATCCAGAAATAGTACATAGATGCATGTACATGTAAATGTATTCTTATCAATTCAGCTGAATTATTTATTGCCTTGTGTATTCGCTTTCCTCTGTCTAGTATTTTCCAAGAGGCTGTTCAACTTTGTTCTTTTGAAATATTTTGGCACAGTAATTTTGTGCCACACCTCTTTGCACACATTTTGAATATGCCATTTGTCCATTATACTTGTGATGAAATCATTTTTCCTCTAAATGTACAACTCAAAATGAGAGCATATTAGTTTACCAAAGAGGTTCATGTACATATAGTCAGTACCACGCAACTTCTGCGTCTAAAGATAAAGTTGAGTTTTGGTCACCCGATTACATTGTGAAAGAAAGCAATTGGGAAAGAAAGCAATTGGGAAAGGTTGACCATCTGTACATAAGAATTGTTGTATACTGTGAGGTTTGGAATCGTCAAATTGATAAGAAATTAACCCAATTTCGCTGAAATGCACATGCACCACACTCATAAATGGGTATATGGGACTGCACACACATGTGGCACGAATGTTTGGCCACAACAATTCTGCTATTTCTCGTCATATATCGAATATGAGGGCATTGGAAGAGCAATCCTTTTCGGGGGTAATTTCTACACTAATGTTCTTTCAAACTGACATGAAAGGAATGAGAAAGCTTGCAAATTATTCCTCACCTTGACCAGATTTCGACCTTCTGTCTTTAACCCTTTCCATGCTGTTGGTAGCAAATTCCACCAAAGAATAGGAGTCTTCAACAAATGAACTTTCAATAGTTAAATATTAATTTTCAATTAGTTTTTTCTTGAGCAAACTAGGCAAAGATATATTGCATAGGAATAACCATTATATTGAAGGCAAAGGTTTCTGAATGAGGCAGAATTTTCAAGCCATTCTGAGCCTAAACAAAATGTTCAACACTCCAATATTTGGGTGGGATTTGCTGCCCATGGCATGGTAGAGGTTAAATTAGTTTCTTCATGGGAAGTTTACTCGACGGAAGATATTTTATATTTAAGTTGACAATGAAATATAGCATCAAAGTTAAAGACCTCAGCCTGACCGAATTTTGAAATATACACTTTATTCATCCACGGGGAGCTATATAATTTCTGAACAAATTGAAACCAACTTCATGAGATTCCGTTTCCTGTGGAATGAGTAACAGCGTCCCGAATGTTGAGCCCCGGTGGTTTTTCTGACGAGGGCCCCGTCTCTGAGGAACGCTACTTTGCGGGGGGTGAAAATTTGATGACGACATATCGTGTAGACGCACTCGGAGCTGTATACATGACATGTCGTCACACGTCTAGCGACCCCCTGCAGTTTCCTCTCTTGTTACGCAATAGGGAGGGGGCGGACCAAAAAAAATTATCTTTTTTATTTTTTATGGATAAACGGAGACGAAAATTTATGAATACCCAGGGTAATTATATTCTTTGTTTACTAAGCTTTACGTCAATATATGGTTGTTTTGGGTCAGGCTGAGGTCTTTAAAGAAAAAAATAACTCTGAAAAGTTAATTCATGAAAATTGCCTCACTGGATATCAGTTAAAATGTAATGTTAGTGCGGTAATTCTAGTTACAAATCAGTTGATATATTCTCTTTTTTTATTCACTGATTAGAAACATAGAGAGTATATTGCATGTAATATACATGTACCTGAATGAAATGTGAAGACAATCAGATTCTAGTGTCATTATTAAAGTAGAATATTCTACTCTGAATGTAGAGGTAGATAAATCATAGTGAAGTAGGGAGAAAGTACTTGCATATATATTGTATTTTTGCGGCAGTTTGGCTGCTACTGCCATACATGGCTATTACGTCCTTATTGCAGGCATGTGATTTGTAATAATCATGTACGTCTGTCTCCGTTATTGTTGCTTCCAAGTGCAGTCATGTATTTACTACTTGACTACTTTAATATATGCATTAATTACAGGGTTGTTCGTATAGACCTTTGATGTATGTGTGTTGTTTCAGGAACATAAACCATGTAAACGAAACAGAAATGCTTCATTATTATTTTACTTCTTTGTCATGGAGTGGACAGAACAGGTTCAAGGTTTACAGGGGGGCGTTTCATCATGAACCGACAAATTTGCTCTCGGCCAATCAGATGCAAGCATTTCAGTAGCTTATAACAGTTATTGCAACTTGTCATTGAAGAGAAGTTTTATGAAACAGGGCCCAGGACCAAGAAACAAAATTTGTATTGAAGTAGTCAAGTTTAATAGATACAACTATTATCAATTAAATAAGAACTTTAAAGTACTAAAACAGCAAGTTAAGAGCATTTGGAAGGTACTACAGTACTGACATGTTGGAATATATGAATGTACATTGGCAGAATTGTCAAATGTAAGTTCATCTCTGCAGCTTAGTTTAAACCTGAAATAAATGACTTTTTAATTATGATAATAATTTAATAATTACGAACTTCCTAAACTGGCAATGTCCATTATGTATAATTGGACCAATATCTATAACTTAAATAATGTATTGCAGTAATAATTCATTATGAAAACAATTGATTGTTGACAAATAACCAATCAAAATATTGGTAAGATAATTCTGCATACTTTGTTTTTCGAATGAACAAATATCTAATATTTCTTGAGTTATATTAATAAGTGTCATGGGGAACTTCTTTCTTTGGTTGAGTATGGTATGTATTACATATATTGACACATCAACTGATCTTAATGTGGAACTGAATATGACCATTCCGAGAGTACATTCATATTTGCTGGTGTACCGTACGTGAAGAGGACTAAATCTATTCCAGGCTAAGTCATACACCAAGTGGATGAGTTATTTCACTCATTATGGAGCCTCTAGTGTCTCTATTCCATACAAAATTCTGTGAGGTCAGAAAGTTAATATCTACTTTTAATTTAATAACTAAAAGAATTTTTAAATTTATTCTCCTTTAATACACTATGCATTATGAAGCATGTTATCTGAATGTTTAGGTACTCTGATTTTTCCCATTTTCAAATTGTTGACGCCAGATGTTGAACTTCATTTAGTTATTTCAATGTTCATTTGAATTTCTGAAAAAGAGGTTGGTTCCAAGAAAAAGTTTTTGTTTGTTTTGTTTTGTTTTTATTTTATTTTTTTTTTGGTTTTTTTTTTTGGTTATTTTTTTTTGGTTATTTTTTTGGTTATTATTTTTATTTTTATTTTTTATTTTTTATTTATTTATTTATAATTTTTTTTTTTTTTTTTTGGGGGGGGGGGGGTTAATGACCTGAAGTTTATACATCATTTGCATGCTTGTAACGAGACATATTGCAATGATTCAGGTTAGAAATCTGGAATATCTGTTCTAGGGTTCTATCTATCTAGCTGTCTTGTATGTGATAAGGGAGGTCAGAAGGGCATAATATACCTATATACTTTTATAGAGAGTTAACAGCCTTCTAGCTCTAAGCAGATGAAGTGTCAGTAAAGTTATATTACCTCTTTAATAATCTAGTAGATGAATTCTGTTTTCAGAACAATTCATATTTGCTTTTGTAGTCCTACATTGTGTTAGTCCTTCCATTCTTTCATTCCATACATGTGTAGATGTTGGACACCTCCATGTAACTAGTGGGGTGTTGCAAGAAAGTTGCGATTGATTGCAGGTTGCAACTGATCGGTACTGACCAATCAAAATCATTGTTGCAAGCGCATCTTCTTGAATGGGCAGACCCTGAACCATTCAGAATGGTTGTTCTAATTTGCTTTACAATTTGCAATTGATTGCAACTTTCTTGCAACACCCCATAGGTCAGTCTGTGGTCAGTTGTCATTAAATACCTAAAATCCTGCAGGGCATGTAACCTAATAGTCCTGCTGTAGTTGCATGTTTGACAACTAAAAAAAGTTTCACTGTTGCTACCATTCATTGTTTTCAGTGCATTTCACTATAACTGACCACCACAAGCGGTATTTGAAAACCTAAGCAATGCAATCATTTAGGTTGCCTGGCTGGCAAACTCAAGCAGTTCAGCTATATGTCAGTGATTATTATTTTTACATTTTTTAATAAGGGGGGGGGGGGGGCGATTTATTGCAAGACTGGACTGTACATGTATAAAGTGTATTCTGCTGTAAAAAGAAAACAAAAATAATTTCAACCATTTTCTACTTATTTTACATTGTATTTATATCTCCCAGTACTTAATTGATACACATATGTGCTTGATATGTATTTGAAAACTTACGAGTAGAAACGTTGAGTTATTATATTGTACATAATTATGTTAGATGTATTATTGTATCATGTATTGAAGATGATAATGAAATATATTGGTATACCCGGGGTCTTTTTAAGACACTGCTTTCATGTGTGTGTCCATTGGGTTGGGTTTTCTTTCAAGTTTTTACTTGTACAAGGTTGATGACAATGATGATGCTGCTGATGATTGAATTGAATGGTTTATTTGATACGTACTGAAAACGGCAGCTCACAGGCTGACTTGCATTCATTTTACAATAATGATGATGGTATTAGAGATGATGATGGTGATAATAATGGTGATGATTTTTATGGTGATAATGATGAAAAAGATGTTGATGGTGATCATGATGTTGATGATAATGGTGAATGTCTTGATGGTGATGATGGTTTGATAATGATGAAAAACTGGTCATGATGATAATGGTGTTGGAGATGATAATGATGGTAATGATGTTGATGGTGATGGTGATGATGAAGATGATGATAGTTCTGATGATGGTCATGATAGTGATGATGGTGATGATGGCAGTGGTGATGGTGATGTTGATGGTGATATTTGTGTTGATGGTGATGGTGATGTTAATGGAGTGATGATGCGTGAAACTGATGATGAAGAAGGCCATGATTATGGTGATGGTGACGATGATGTTGGTGGTGATGATGATGGTGATGATCGTGATGGTGTAGGTTTATGATGAATTTGATGATTGTGGTGATGATAGTAATGATAAGTGTGATTGCGATGATGATGGTAGTGAGAAGTGTGATTGTGATGAAGTGTGATTGTGATGATGGTGATGTTGATAATGATAAAGGTGATGATCGTTGTGATGATGATGATGGTGATGAGAATAATAGTGATGTTGAAATTGATGAGGATGATGTGATGGAGATATTGATGACCAGGACCCATATTCATAAAACCCTACTAAGCTAGTTGCCAACTAAAATGCTCCTTAGTTGGCAACTAAGCTCTATCCATGCCTAGTTGGCAACTAAATTGTCCATAGTTGTCAAACTAAATCTACGCCAGTTGGCAACTAGACTGAAATGGTATTCATAAAATCCGACTAAGCTTAGTTGGCAACTAAATTTCATTGAAAATTCAGAGTTGATGTAGAGTACCTATAAATCACTAGTTGGCAACTAAGCGTTATACATCGCCAGTCTTCAGAGTAATGACATGGTCAGAAATTTCATGGAAGAGAAGAGATTTGCGGGAGAAATGAAGAGGGTATATTTCGGAAGAGATAGGGATCACACATACATATTATGCAGATTTTCTAAAGTTCTGTAGATTTTCCCAAGAAAACGAATTTATCTAACACATCTAACATTATATAAATTATGATTTATGTCATAAATACCATCACCACAAAGAGAAAATAAATCGTATTGTTTCAGTAATTCTAAAAAATAATTTTCAATCTTGCCTCCCTCCCCCATAAAGAATAAAATAATGTATCATGTGACTTTTTGCACGTTGCATTTTCCTCACACATTTGTCGGGGACATAATATAGTATTTTGACAAGAAGACACCCAATGGTTTTGTTTTAGGTAGATATGTGTGATGAACAATATCCTTAAAACACTGGAACCCTTTTGACAAAAAGAAGAGGAAAAGAATGTGAAAGAGAAGAATAAATAAGGAAATAGAAGGATAAAAGCGGAGAAATATTAAAAGTAATGGACACTAAGGAGAAAGAAAAAAAAAACGCGAGAAAAAAAAAACGAATGATAGAAAATAAGGGAAAATGTGGAAGACTAAGTTTGACTACAGCCATGTGGGATTTCTAAATCATTTATTCAATGGCTGTTAATAGTTGGGAAATAAAACCCGTGCTCTATGGAAATTGGCCTGGCAGATTATACAATCTACACATTTCCCCCTTTCCACCAAGTCTATTCTACCCAAGAGCACATCAGTCTATTATCTTGGCAACTAAATGCTTCCCTAGTTTGATACTAATTGGCAAGATTCTTTGTAATGTTTCACGAATATTAATTTAGTTGGCAACTTAGTAGTTGCACAAAGAATTATGTAAAGTAACCTTACAAAAGCCATGTACTCTCTATCATTAATTCCACCCACACTGACTCCACCAGAAGGCAAACAATGGTTAGTTACCAACTAGCTGAGCTACATAGTTGGCAACTAGCTTTGTAGGTTTTTTTTAATATGAGCCCAGGATGACAATGATAGGTATTATTGAGAAGATGATATGACTATGATGATGATGATGATGATGATGATGATGATGATGATGATGATGATGATGATGATGAAGATGATGAAGAACGAAGAGATGATGGTTTTGATTCAGTTGAGATATTGTAAATCATTGCGATTGTAACAATGATATCAATGATGAGGATGTGATAGTGGTTATAATGATTGCCATATTAAACAGTGGTGATGATGACGTAGATGATGACGAAGATGATAATGGTTATAAAGATGTGGCTTCAGGCTAAAGTGTAGAGTGACAACAACAACAAAAAAGCGCCCAAACACCAATAAAAGCTTTCGGCGATTTTGAACAGCGCCACCTCGTAATAAGACCGGGAGAATGAGGGGGAGGAGGAGAAAGAAGGAGGAGGAGGAGGAAGAAGAGGAGGAGAAGGAGAATTAGGAGGAGGAGGAGGAAGGGGGGCCACAATAACGGAATGGAAATTACTACAAACCCACCCACACCCACACCCACACCCACACCCTCACACACATTGCTTTGTGGGGAACATTATTGTTCTCTCCTATTGTATTTTGTACCCCACAAGCATGACGGAATAAAGGCCATCATTGTGCTATATTGTTCCCTGTACACCACAAATGAATCTATGTAAACCCACACACACACACACACACCCTTTTTCAGTAATCTTTATTCAGTTTCTATATATAACATAACATTCGTCTTGAATGTATACAACAAAAAACAATCTATAAAATCATTTAAATCATTGAAACAAACAAACAAACACACACACACACAATCGTTTTTCTTGCACATGAGGATCAAACATCAAAAGAACCTCAGCAACGAAGTTGCACATAGAATTTGGTATAATTTTTCTGTGTTCCCACTTATTCTTCAGAAAATGTAATATTTGAGGCGATGAAGTTATTGCAATATTGAATTTTTTTGTTTTGTTGGGGGGGGGGGACCAGAAATACGAATATTTTGTTGAAACACGACTGTTCTATGTCTAGGAATATGGATGTCTCTCACAGATCTGGTTGGATAATTATGAAAATTGTGACATCATTCACGAGAAACTTTTTATGGTCCAAATTTTTACTTCTTTTCATCTTTTCTCACATGTTTTTTTATGAAATCTATAATTTCGCCATCTATGTCCTGCAATATTTTTGTTGTGTATCATGTGGTCAACTATCTCCGAATCAGCCTTTAATAAACTAAAAACTTACTTTTAATTTTGAAACATAATTGAAAAATATTAAATTTCCTGTAACACCAAAAATTATATTGAAATATCAATTTCGCTTACCGTACTTGTTGGTCGGGTACTCACTCAAGATTTGCGTCATGCGACTAAATAGTACTGGTAGTTGTTCGTATTACAAGAAATTTTACTGCATCTAAACTTGAACTTTACAAATTAAAGCTGTAGTTTTCAGTGGTTTTTGTTTTGTGTGCAGATTGTAAATATGCATAATTAATATACTAATTATGTACAGTCAAACCTGTCTATTAAGGCTACCCAAGGGAAACAGAAAAAGTGGCCACTGTAGACATATAGACAGGTTCTAAAGCACATATTTCTTGCTACAGGGAGGCAATATAAGTGACCACTATAGACAGGTGGCCACTAAGACAGGTTTGACTGTATGTGTGGTGTGTCATCCTCTTCCATTTATCCCTATACCCCATTCTCTCTCTCTCTCTCTCTTCCTACCTATATCCATATAAATCTTTCTCTCTTCCTGTCCATCTCTTCCCCTTACCCTTCTCTCTCTCTCTCTTTCTCACTGACTCCCTCCCTCCCATCTTTCTCCTCTCTCTCCCTCTCCCTCTCTCGCTCTCTCTCTCTTCCTCTCCATTCCCCTCTCATCCTCTCTCTACCTCGCTCTTTATTCCTCTCCATTCACCCTCTCATCCTCTCTCTCTCTCTTTCTTCATGTCCATTCCCCTTCTCAACCCCCCTCCCTTTAAAGCTCCCTCCCCACCTCTACCTCTATTCTAACTCTACTTCCACCCTTCCCTTAAATTGTCACCCTTTCTCTCTCTCTCTCTCTTTCTCTGTCTCTGTCTGTCTGTCTGTCTGTCTGTCTGTCTCTGTCTCTCTCTCTCTTTCTGTGCCACCTATAGCTGTCACACCCTCTCCCTCGGAATCTTTCTCCTCCTCGCAACATATCCAAGCCAAGGCTGGTCTTTACTCGCTCGAATGTCTTCGACATGCCGTAGATGTCCTCATTTACTGCTGAGAACTAGAGTACCTTTATATAGAAGAGTAACGACAACCTGTGATTTGAACGCCATTTTGTGTCCACTATCACGTAACATTTCTATTCAATTCCGATGAGCACCTGGGTGTTCTCAATAGAAAGAATTCGAACGCCATTTTGTGTCCAGAAAAGTCAGACGTCCATGTCGCTACTCTTCTATATAAAGGTACTCTACTGAGAACTAGTGTCCCTGTATTAAAGAGTTGCGACATGGACGTCCCACTTTTCTGGAAACAAAATGGCGTTCGAATTCTTTCTATTGAGAACACCCAGGTGCTCATCGGAATTGAATAGAAATGTTACGTAATAGTGGAAACAAAATGGCGTTCAAATCCCCAGTTGTCGTAACTCTCTAATACAGGGACACTACTGAGAACTACAGTATCTCCATAAAGAGAGTAGCGACAACTCATGATTTGAACGCCATTTTGTTTCCACTGCTATGCAACATTTCTATTCAATTCCGATGAGCACCTGGGTGTTCTCAATAGAAAGAATTCAAACGCCATTTTGTTTCCAGAAAAGTCAGACGCCCATGTCGCTACTCTCTATATAAAGGTACTCTACTGAGAACTAGAGTACCTTTATAGAAAGAGTAACGACATTTTAGGGCCACTTTTTACGTAACATTTCTATTCCATTTCGATGAGCACCTGGTGTTCTAAATAGAAAAAATTCGAACCCCATTTTGTGTAAAAAAAAATAGAACATCCATGTCATAACCCTGGGACTCTCCTAATAATTCCCTTGACATTATGTGCTCCTCCTTGAATGATATATACACAACAAACAAAAACAAGTTCAACTACAAAAACAACAGAAAAAAAAACAGGAAGAAGAAAAAGAAAGGAGAAGAAGAACAACAACAAAAAATGCAAAATTTTGATTGTGTAGAAATTATGAGATAGATGTATTCTCATTAGTCTTGAGCCTTATTTTTATATGCACTTTTGTTTACTCCTGCGGCAAATGTCATGGCTGATTATTATGTAAATGAAAATAAACAGTGGAGTATCTAGCATATGACGGAACCCTTTCCCACGTTCAAAGATCAAGATATAATTCAACCACTATTCAACCACTAAAAAAACAAGCGAGAGCGAAGAAGCGGGGAAAGTGAGAGAAAAAGGCGCCACAGGCTGTTATTTGGCTCTCAATTTTTTTTTTAAAACGTCAAAGTTTTCGCGCTTCGCGCGCGAAGGGGGGAAATAACTCTCCTCTCCCTGCACCCACCCCTGTTACCATGGGTGTCGATCCCGGGGGGTGAGAGTATATATCCCCAACAAGATTTGAGGTAGGGGATGGCCTGTATTATCACCCCCAATATTTTTGGATAAAATGAATAACAATTATGATACATTAACTTAAAACTAATAATTATCAAAACTCATGATGTTCGATCTTGAAAATACCATCACATTCTTAAATGATTAGAAGTAAGGAAATAAGAAATGCCCTAATTTCAATGCGAAAATATTGAAGAAAATTCGTTCGATTGCATTGTTAAAAACCACTTCTGGGATGCTCTAAAATGCAAGTTTTATATAGACAGATTTTTGAAAAATTCCCTGATGTAGGAGGGGGATACCCCCTACCACCCCGCCAGGTCTCTTCGCTCAGTGGTGTATCTAGGGGCAGGGGCACGTGCCCCGGGCAGCTATTGGAGGGGGCGCAAAAAACGCAAAGGAGAGAAAGAAAATTAGGGGGAAATGAAGGAAAATAATAATCTTTACGGATCACGCGCCCCCAAATCCGCAGGGTAAATCGACTAGAAATCTAGTTTTTGAAGGTTTGAAATGCGCAAATTTTCCAAAGCTTGGTCGCTTTGCTCCCTCGCATAATTATTTTCTTTCTGGATCTCGTAATTTCGCTCCCCCGGTATATAGTTCTTAAATAGCTTAAAGGGTTAAAAAAAAATAAAGATGTTTATTGCTTTGCTCGCTATATCATGTAAGTTTCATACGAATCCTGCTAAATATTGCGCTCCCAATATAGGATAAACTGTATAAAACAGCATTTGCAAAGGTTCAACTTATGAAAGAAATCTCAACTTAAAGTCGCCTTGCTGAATTTCTCGACTCTTTCTAAAGCCTATAGGGTTTTCGTTAGTTCTGCTTCCGATTGTAGAAGTGAGTGAATAGAAAACCGTTTATCAATGTATAAAATTCGAGCTTCTCTACCGCTCAACTGCGGTGGTCAAATGCAAAATTTCCTGCGTAATATGCACAAGAAAATGTGTTTTTTAGGGTTAAAATTTGCCGCTCGGTCGCTTTGCTCCCTCGCTTTTTAAATTGAGCTATAACTTTCCGCGTAAAAAAATTGTTTGCTACAAGCCGTTATCTTTCTCTCAAATTTGCTAAAACGTCAGAGCTTCCGCGCTTCGCGCTGGAAGGGGGAAACTCCTTCCCCTGCACCCACCCCTGTTACATACAGTACAATATTGCGTCCAAGTAAATAAGCAGTCGGGGAGTCGAACTATAAGTTCATCCTAAAATGATTTCGACGATATGTCCTGCTGCCAAATAGCATGATAAAACTTTAACAAAAAATACCTACGGCTAAATAAAATTTCCAGTTCTTCATCCCCGCCCGCTTTCTTTTATTTTATTTTTTATGTTTTGATGAGGTTGTTGCCGTTTCACCGGTGGCAGATCTGGAAAAAAGTATGGAAATATAAGTTTCATAAAATTATGATTTCTATATTAAGAAGCCACCATTATCATTATTATTATTTCGATGGCGTATATACCTTATTCTATCGCGTCATTTTACGAAATTGTGCAAACAAATCTAATATTATAATTTTACAAGTAATTGGATGTAGTGCATTCTTAAATGAAGGAATTCTATACCCCTATACCGTATCCAATAGCGTAGGTTTCTTTATATACAACCTGCATTGAATTATCACTGACATATGCGTATAAACATAGAACGACTATTCCCGTTGCCATGGTTATTAGTAACTAATTGAGTAGGTTTTGAGCGGTCACGTGCATTTTTGAAGGCTGTGGAGAAGATGACGTACCGTATCATATCATATTTACTCGACGAACGCAACTGTGTTACTAAGTACCTCAACGCTACTAGATATGACGTCTTCGCCAAGATTTTACTACGGAGTGCATGGTGAAAGACTAACGACATATTATTTATTGGAAGTTGATTGAAGATGCATAGGGACGATTAGGGAAGATTATTAATGGTGAATCACAAAGACTGAAATTTTATGATTTTTTTGTTGGGAGGAGGTGGGGGTGTGATTCTAGTTCACATGGTTTTATTATGATCATTCACGTGAAATGACAGTATGTGCATAAACATAACTCATCATAGAATTTCTATGAACATAACATAATTATAGGTTTAACAAAGACATACCTACGTAGGTGACTGATATATCCGACGTAAAAAGGAAGAACGAAAAAGAAAAAGAAAAGGTAGATACGTAATAGAGCTACATTATACAATCGAAAAGAAACATAAGAATATTAGAAGGTGCAAAAACTTCAAAAGGAAGATTATGAACACATCCGATTTAAATTCCACATGGATAATCATTTTGGAGGGCCATCTACCAAATACCAAGAAGACTGCGTGTTTAGTGCAAGAGCCACGCAAGGAGTTATCAACTCCGAGGTGTATAGAACATTTATAGTCTCGTATTTGATAGGTTCCGGGTTCGAAATTAAGTCGATGGGCTATACACTCTACCCGATCGCCTGGTCACATGTTGTTAGCAGAGGAAAGAATAGGATTCTGTTTATTTTTACTAGGATTCTGTTCACATCAAACCCGAAGCTGATAGCTTTGACTAGAATAGTGCAGGTGCCCTTGGGAATAGTTATTCTAGTCAAATCTGACTTTGCCTAGATTGTTTTTAGAGTGTATAATGACCCTAAAATTGGAAATGAGTTAATCCGCAATTACCAAGTCCCTCGGATAGGATTTCTACTGGTTGCTTATTTAGAGTAATTTATGTATAGTTGCTTTCTTGGGAGTCAGATAAAATAATTTTTTCTCCATTTATATCATCATCATAAGCAAAACGAAGACAGTAAGAGTCAGAAAGTGGGTGTGGATGGGGCGGGGGCAAATTCCTATCCCTCCTGGATCTGCCCATGGCAGGTGTCGTAACCGGGTGGTTAAAAACACTCGACTGGAAATGCGAGGATCGTGGGTTCGATCTTCGGTACGGCATTTATGCCCTTGATCAAGGAATTTTATCTACATTGCTCTTTTATCGGACAGTAAATAAATGGTGTTTGGCATATCAATACGTGTTTGAGTGTATTTCTTTAAAAAAGTAATGGCGATATAATAAACAAGTATTAAATTGACTAGAAAACTAAAAAGGCTCAACATAAAACAATAGTCCTAGAGAAAAATTAATTAGAATGAAGAAAAGGCAAAACTAGCAAATTAAAAAAAAGGGGAAAGATAAATAAATGAGCTTATAAAAAACGAAACAACAACGATATCCTGAAATGAACGTTGCTGATCTGTAAATAGTGTTCAATTATCACGTAACTTCACACACCCCCGTGTTACTAATGGACGAATCTGACCCATATGTTTTGCATCTGTGTATAGTCTTTGGTATAGTGCAGAGAGAAAAACTGAAGCCCATCGTTGATCGCAACTACGGTGTGAGAACGAGCAGAAGAATGGCTTGAACATGCCAAATGTCCACGGATGAAATTCTACAGGTGCATTGCTGGTGGAATCGGAATCTTCTGGTAGAAAAACAGTTGCGTTTCTTCTGATTCCAATTTTGAGACCTATTAGTGGATTTTATACGAGGAACTGATTGCGAGGGACATCCCCGGCCGTGACGGGCCATCATGACGACTAAAGTGATATATTTCAGTGTCGGAGGGCGGGAGGAACAGGCCGAATTTCGTTCCGATTTTCCTGCAGATGACGTAAAAGGTAAGAGCCCGTGTGATAGGAGTGGTTGTTTACCGGTGTCCAAGCCGCAAGTCTCCCGTGGCATGGCGATGGCGTATCGCTCGGAGGCGATGTGCATAAACTTCTTGTGTCAGATTATTAGTAGATCTATGAACGTTTTCGTGTAGGAAAAGAACTTGTTTCGTAAAATTGTTGGTTCCAATATTATACCGCATTCATATTACAAGCAGGTGTCACCTTTGCTTTGTTTGCAATAAACATATTAATTTATCAGTAAGAAAATGAGGGTGGACATCATACTTCCCAGGCAGTGCAGTCCGTGATCTCTGCTGACTCCTGCTGCTTGCTGCAGCCTGTACTGTTGAGAATATTCGTTGTCTTTGGTGACCGGTGGGGGTGATGATGTCCACCCTCATTTTCTTAAATTGATAAATTTCCAGAAGGAAACACGGTACAAGATAATTTACATGAAAGCAGGTAAATAAATATATGTATTTTACAGGTCAGCGTAAGTTGGAAAAATATCAGATTATATATCTATATATATGCTTCAGAATTTTGATTTTTGTAAATTTTATATAAAGAGGAAGTTCATAATAATAAAAATGACTTCATAATACAACCAAGGAGTTATCACAGTTCTGGGATAACTTCTTGGTACAACATTATAAGTACATAGCCCCAGTACAGAGCACATTGCCATTGGGTGAGTGAATATGACATTTATGTAATGCAACATATAGGATTTTGTAACAAAATAAAGTATAGTTCTCGGGAAGCAAACACTTATATTTTGTTTGTTTGAATATTCTTTCTCCCAAAATAGATTACTTTTATGGTTTCCCTGCATTGTGATTTGAGAAACCCTCCATTCATAAATACTGAGTATATGTACATATATGATTTCTATTCCACTCCTCTCTTCATAGAGGTGTTGTGGTCTTGTGGATATAAGTCACCAGCCCTAGATCACAAGGTACAGGGTTTGATTCCCATGCCACGGCATTGGTGTCCTTTACCAAGGCATTAATCTACATTTGCCACACTTGACCCAGGTGTAGTAAGTGGGTACCTGGTAGGATTTATTCCTTGAATGCACTGAGCTAAAGCAGGGGTAATGATATGATTGCAGGGCCCTCAAGGAGAACAGTATTGAGTAATGATGCATGATGAGGCTACCCTGGGTAAACAAGACAATATTAATAAGTATTGATGATTGGTGAGAGGAATATTGTTCCCCCAGTAGATACTTGTACATGTATAATGTCTCAGTGCAGATGTCTGAGAGTGATAACGTATTAATAAAAAAAAATCAAATACCCCCCCCCCCCGCCAGCCCCCAGACCTCTGCACAAATTATCAGTGTATACAATCTAACAACCTCCCCAATAGAATGGTTGTTATACATAGATCTGAAATATGAAAAAAACAAAATTCAGTTTTCAAATGCTCCATTTTCAGACCTTTTGAATAATTTGCAGGGAATACTATGTTAAATTTTGAATGGAACTTGCCTCTGTCAATTGTTAGAAAATGTTGTACTTGATATTTAAAGTACATAATGATCATTAATGCATTATATGCCAAGATAATTATCACTATTCCCTTGATTGATAACAAAAACAACAACAATATTGATAATGATAATAATGAATAATAATATTAATGATAAATTAATATTAATGATAAATTAATAATATTAAAGATAAATTAATAACAATAATGATGATATTCTTGTTGTTATTGTTATGATTATTATGATTATTAATTAATTTAATTTCAATAATTCTAATTATTATTAGAATTATTGTTGTTTTGTTTTTGTTCTTCCCATAATCATCATCATCATCATTACATAATAAGAATACTTCACAGGCATTGCAGCAATTTAACACTTCATATCACTTATTTTTGTTAGTCAGATAACAGTATGCTGTATCACCTCCCTCTCATAGTTTGGGGATAGATAGTCAATGCAGTCCAGATGAAATTAAAAACATTTTGTTTCAAGGAAGAAAATACATAGACAGCCCTGGAAAAAATTATTAGACCAAGCTTCTGTAATAAGGGTACCATAATATGCATACAAAATTATTTGTCTTTGTATTTCATTAAATGAATACCAAATTCCAGCATTTATACCTTGCTTTTATGTAATTTTATTTCCTTCTTACCACAAAAATAACACTATCAGTAACCATGCTTGGTCTAATAATTTTTTCCATGGCTGTATGGGCTTTAGTCTGAAAGTCAAGGTAAAGGATCAGAAAAAAGTGTTTTAAAAAGTGCTAAACTATTGTAGTAAAAATTTGTTGCAAAATAGTCATATTTGATTGTTTGTCAAACAAAAATAACAAAAACAATGAAATCATGTAACTTTAAAAGAATGATTATCAATAACAACAACAACATGAATCACGACAAGAAATAGTAATATCTACTTGAAATTTAGATGTATAAGGGTTACCTTAAACCTTTACTGACCTGTTTTGTTAACTTGTCAACTTGAACTAGTAGTAATTCATAATAACTAACACCAAAACTTATTTTATTTCTACTGCAAGTGGCTTTGAAGTTGAACTTTGTAGGAGAAGGTATTACTGAAATACTATGTCATGGTATTGAGAGATTACTGTGTGCATTTCTATCATTCTGTTCATCAGTCATCCTTGTTTATTGTGGAGATACTGGTATGTGGATCAATATTTGTGTCGGGGGAGAGGGTGGAGGGGATGGGTAATCCTTGTTTAGAGTCATCAGAACATGAAAACATAGTTCCTGAAAATATTTTGTAGAGAACATGAGTCATTAAAAACAGGGAATGTGCATTTATAAGAAGAATGATGGTATTGATATGGTTCATTATAGTGTTCCATGTACTGCAGATATAATGATTTTTGAAAGTATTCAGAGAGAATAGCAAAGTTTTCAATATACATGTATCTTAAATTGCAAAATGTCTAGTTGAATACTGTTTGTCCTTCGTAGGATGTGATGTTTATTGCATTGCATATTCATGTAATGAATTATTTCACCGGGGAAAAGCTAATGTATGTCTTAATTTATTTATTTTGAAGCTTTAAAGAGAAATGGCTGTCATTTTGACAACAAACTGTTGGTTGCTTCATCAATTATTCCTTGCATAGGTGCTGATACTTTAGTGGGTGTTAATTGAAACCAATGTGGATTCAGAAATAAAATATTCATATGCACGTTTGTATGAGCACATACACACTGCAGGGGATGAGATATAGTGAAAGAAAAGAAGAGAAGAGGAGAGGGGAATAGTTGTAGCAGTATCGCACGTTCTCCTTGTGGAGAAAATACAAACACCTCAGAATTCCTCTCTCCTGACGACATCGTTTCCTCCGACCGTCCTCGCGTCGTAATTTTCTCATCAAAATGCGCGGACTCGGCGCTGGCTTGAAGATGCGCTGTGCTAGGTGGACACTACAGAGCTATCACATGACATTTCTGATATTGATTCGATCAGTCAAGGAGGTCTGTGGGAGCCCAGGGAAATGAAAAGCTTCGCAATTCAAAGATTCTTCTTCTCTTTTGCTCTCTCATTCTGAGCTCTTCAGAAGAGTGAGGCATTGGGTAAAGAGAGTGGGAGATAGAGTGAGAGATACTATATTTAGGAGTAAAGGGGCAGAACACAGAGAGAGAGAGAGAGAGAGAGTAAGAAGGAGAGAGGGAGAGAGAGAGAGAGAGAGGAGAGAGTGAGGGGCAGAGAGAGAGGGAGAAGAGAGAGAGAGATGTAGAAGAGAGAGGGAGAAGGGAAAGAGAAGGGGGAGAGAGGGGATGAGAGGGGGAGAGAGAGAGAGAGGGAGATGTAGAGGGAGAGGAGAGAGGGAGAAGGGAAAGATAGAAGGGGAGAGGGGATGAGAGGGGAGAGAGAGAGAGAGGGAGATGTAGAGGGAGAGGAGAGAGGGAGAAGGGAAAGATAGAAGGGGGAGAGGGGATGAGAGGGGGAGAGAGAGAGAAAGGGAAGTGGAGAGGGAGAAGGGGGGGGGGGGTTGGAAGGGAGAGAGGGGACATCTTTAAGAGAGAGGGGACATCTTTAGAGAGAGGAGGATGCATAGAGGGTATACAGAGAAAGGGGAGAGGGAGATAAATAGAGGGGAAATACACAGAAAAAAAGTTCAGATGACTTTGAACACTTACATAATCTTAATATAATGCTCTTGTAATTCAGTATGAATGTACATATGATTATTGAGAAAGATAATAAAATCCCAGTATCAAATCCCAGTATAATCAAAACTTCATCCATCTACCTACACATTTTCCAAGGCACCAATATGTTAAGCGAGTTCTGTCATTGCTTCCTTTTTTCTCTCCTCTAGAGAAAAAATCAATAGCGAATCAAACAGATTTATGATAACAAAAAATATATATAAAAATTGCCGCTTAAAAAGTCGCAATTTACTGTAGCAGCAATATTTAAAATAGAGCCCCTGTGAACACACTTTACTCTGCCTCATTTATCGGATTTTCATCCTTGGGCATATCATTGCGATGAACGAGATACATGAGTGAGATAGGAGCATCTCATACAGCTTGTCCTCATGCTGACCATCGCTCATGTATTTCTTCCTCACGGAGATGTCTTGTTGCACTATTAAATATGAGAATGGAAGGATGAAGGCCTCCCCAATCACAGCAGTTTGCAAGCTCGCACCTGCATGTCGTTAGCTAGCCACCCTGTAACATACATGTCTGTAGGCGGCGGAGAGTGACGTCCGATGGCCGCGTGACGCAAATTGATTTTATCAAATCGTGAAATATTGAATAGATTGGCTTACATCTTAGTAGAGACAGATGTCGTCGCTACATGTGTGGAGTTGTGGAGGTGCTGGCTGGGAGTTGGTTATGAGACATGGCACATTTTTAATTAGTGGATGCTCTGTCATTGTTCCTCGCTGGTACCAATGCAAACACACACAAGCACACAATTCAATAAATTATGCATAGCTATGAGTGACAGAATTATGTCTTTGTATATAACCCGGCTTACCGCGTGTGTATGACAGAATTCTACAGGTTGCCAAGGCAAATACAGACTTTTAGCTAAGACTGCAAATATATTAGGCATATATGATGTAAGTAGTTTTCTTTAATGATTCTTTTCTGATATATCATGATTTGTTTAAAGTACATGAGATGAAGATAAATCAGCAAAAATAAATGATATATTATTTAGGGAAATATGTGAAAAATTAAAATTTTTAATCTAAATGTGATATGACCCCCCAAAAAAGAAGATAAGAGAAATTAGAAATTTGTAATTAACCTTTACCCTCATCCTGTATTTTGTAAGAAATTATACATTTATGTCAATATTATGTAAATTGAATATTTTGCAAGCATGGTTCATCATTCAAATTGTAGTAAACCCCCCCCCCCACCTTATTAAGGGAAGGTTGGGTTCTGGGAAAGGTGAAAAAACCTGCGAGCTTTCTCATTCCTTTTACCGTATGTCAGTTTGGAAGAATATCATTGTAGAAATTTCATTTATAGACATGATCACCCTTTCCAAATTGCTTCAAGACAGTTTCGTTCACATGTATTCGCATTCATGATTAGAACTTAAGTTTATCTTCAGCATGGATAGGAGTTGTAAATTGTGTTGTCTTTCTGGTCAACTTGGTACTCCCTTCTCTTTTGCTCTTGTTGTTTGTCATGAATTTCCATGCCATGGTTTCTTATATTTCACCAGTGATAAAGAAGTTTCATGTTGAGATACGACAGTACAAAACACTTGTACATATATATTGCACTTAACGGTAGTATTACATACTTAAAATACTGTGTAAGAGGCTGTGAACAAAGTGAATCTAACATCATATGGGTTTCAAGAATATCGTATGAGCAAATCCTAAGTGAAATATATCTCTCTAAGATGACATTTGGAGAGAAATAGAGCATCTATTGACTCATATAATTTCACTCTTGATTACATTGAAATTGTTATTGATTATCTGTATTCGATATTTGAACTATATGTATAGTTTCAATTGTAATGTTCATGGCAGATTTCTGCAGTATTATAAAAATTGAATATATTCATTCAAAATAAATCTATAAATTCATTCATCATATGTGTTGCTAAACTCTACATATAGGTTTCTGGTCTATAGGACACATGGCAGGCAATTATCACCAAACGATTGATTCACAGCAAAGTGGACTTGTGCACACATGTATGCACGCTTGATATTTAATCATCTTAAGAGCATAAACTGTGTTTTTATCATTCTTCAAATTGACTCGGGGGAAAATACTGCAGTTAGAATTTGTCTATTACATATCCGATTAAAGGAAAAGTCCACCCTGATTACAAGTTGATTTTAGAAGAAACAGATCAGTGAAGATTCGAGGGTTTAAGCAAAATACGATTAGAAATAAGAAAGTTATGAATATTTGAAGTTGTAATCAATCAAACACATATTGGCAACTCCGTGATGTATCTTGCGAGCTCCTCTCCCATTTGCCCTCCCCCCAAATCCTTAATTTCCATTTTTTCTAAAGAAAATATTCAGTCATACTTGCACCTTACATATAATCATTGCTCATATATTTTTACACAAAACCTGTATGAAACAAAAACCTGTATGAAACGAATGTATTCCTTCATCAAAAACTTAGAAAAAAAAATTTAATATTTTCTGAACTAAGCAAATGGGAGAGGAGCTCGCAAGATACGTCACGGAGTTGCCAATTTGTGTTTGATTAATTACAACTTTGAAAATTCATCACTTTCATATTTCTTGTTGGATTTTGCTCCAACTTTCACTAATCTGTTTCTCTCATTTATCTTCTTTTATTAAAATCAACTTAATACCAGGATGGAATTTCCTGTTAAGGGACCTCAATCTTTACATTTCACAGGTTGGGTAAATCCTCAGACAGAAGATATACATCAAGTTTTGATTAGAATGGTTATACACTATACAGTACATGTATACTTGCGATGGCTGCTTTAATCATAATTAAACTTGGTTGTGTGTTTGTGCTGGTCTCACATGCATGTCTCACTCTGGTTTATCATATGTGAAACTGAAGAACGAAAGTGGTTGTAACGTTGTATAATGCTCAGAAAAGAAATGGCAATATCTACTTTCACATTAATGGGGAAAATACAGTTAGTTCCTGTTCATTTGCAATGTGTAGACTTTGTGAATGTCTGAGGAAAATGAGTTTTAAAGCTCACATACATAGCGACAAAAAAAACTGATATAACATAGTTCTCCTTGTATCAAAAGATATACATGTATGTGTAAAATCATTTGATATTCCATCAGTGATTGCCAGTAGATTTTAGGGTAAATTAAATCTGAAACAATGCTAGATAATGGCTGTACACTGCCCTTTACTTGTACCCTGATGGCTCCCGGCCCGCACAACAACCTGAGCGCTTTGTTGGTATGTTGTCGCATACACACAACCCTTATACACGAGGTTGTACTTGTGTGTTGCAAGATGACGCTGTTAGTGTTGGGATTTACATCCGGGCCTGGTATGTCAATTATTTTTTGTCTCATTTGTTTAATATTCCACTCGAGGAGGAAAAATCTTCACAGCATCTTAGTATTGCTAGTATCTTGCTATTTATTGTCTAAAATCATATCTGAAATCTGAAAAACTTTTTTGAGGGCTTACTATAACTACATTACCTTTAAATTTGCCTTCTATCAAATACAAATGTGCAATTCCGTGATTAACATTTTGAGCACCTCTCCAATTTGTTCTGTACTAACAATTTCATATATATTTGATTTTTTTTCCTGAAGAAAATATTATATTATACCTGTGCCGTACACTGTAGATCTATTATTGACACAAGTTTTTACACAACCCCTTAAGAAAAAGATCTATTTCTTCATAAACAACCCTGATGATATAATTTTCAAGTGGGAAATATGCATACAAGTACAACAGAGTTGCCAATTTGTGTTTCATTGACTGCACATTTAAACACTGATAACTTTTCTCATTTTGTTTCAGATTTCCCCCAGCTTTCACAAATCTGTTCTTCTCAGTTTTAAATGAATAAAACCAACTTATTATCAGGGTGGACTTCATCTTTCAGTCATTCCCTTTAAAACAGCATTGACACACTTCTGGCTCTTAGCAGTCAAAGCAGTTTCAAATTTGTATGCCTCTGCCCATATGCCGGAGGCATTATTTTTTCGGTTGTCTGTCCGTCCGTCCGTCCGTCTGTCCCGCTTTCTCGTTCTCTCGATAACTAAAACACCACATGAGATATGAACTTCAACTTGGTGCCAGTATGTATCACCATAGAAAGATGATCTTAATAGATTTTGGGGTATGTAGGTCATAGGTCAAATGTCACAGGTCGATTTCAGAAATTTCAGGTGTTAGCCTCATTCTTGCGATAACTCAAGAGCCATTTGAGGTATGAACTTCAAAATGGTGCTCGTATGTACATGTATCACTGTAGGAAGACGATCTGATTAGATTTTGGGTCATAGAGGTCAATCCTGCAATTGCAGGTTTTAGCCAAGTTTTAACACGATATCTCAAGAACCATTTGATCAATTAACTTCAAACTAGGTGTTAGTACATGTCATATAAGAACTCAAAAGCTATTTGAGGTATGAACTTCAAAATGGTGCTAGTATGTACATGTATCACTGTAGGAAGACGATCTGATTAGATTTTGGGATACATACATGTAGGCCAAAGGCCAAAGGTCATAGAGGTTAATACTGCAATTGCAGGTTTTAGCCTTGTTAACAGATATCACAAGAACCACTTGATCAATGAACTTCAAACTTGGTGTTAGTATGTATCACCATAGGAAGACGATCTGATTAGATGTATGGCAAATGTAGGTCAGAGGTCAGAGAGGTCAATTCTGAAATTTCAGGGTTTTGCCTTGTTAGCACTGTCAAACTTGGTACTCGTATGTATCACCATAGGAAGATGACAGGTGACAGGTGACAGGTCAAAGAGGTCATTATTTGTGAAATGAATGTTTCTTTACCTTTGGTATCACCATATCTCAAATATTTTGTGTTCATGACCAGGAGAAGATTAAGTGATCAGACTTTGGGGTTATAAGGTGTAAGGTCAAATGTCAAAGAGGTCAAATAACATGTAATCTTGGCTGTTTATTCTGGTTATCACAATATTTCAAAAACAGTTTGAGCCATCAACTGAATGCGGAGGCATACTGGAGACGTCGCATTCATCTTGTTAAATCTGCATGTATACATGTAGATTTTGAAAGCCCTCGTAATACCCTGAGATTGACCCTTGTAATTTAGCACATAAAGGTGGTAAACTCAATTGTGAAAGAATGTGTTAACAGTTTTGATGTAAAAACTAATAAAACATGTTGAAACTAGTCGTGGGAATGTGAATAATAGGTTAAACCAACATTTCTTTATGATTAACCAAACAGCGAAGTATGTTTGTAGCAACACCAAGAGTGCAATCATTGGAGAGAACTAATATATAAGAGAGGTGCCATGTTCACAGTCAAAATGTGTGCACCTACCGAAAAATAAACATTTGGATGAGCGCCAAGAGGTGATTAGATTTTTCAATGAAGAGATGACATTTTTGACACTGCAATGCACCCCCTGCATATCCAGAGATGCCAACCGTTCCGGAATATGCATGAGGTCAAAATTAAAATGTGAATTACGCAACGGTTGAATGCTTGTGAGAGAAAACATGACAACAATAACCATGCTCTCCGCTATTCACTTGTCATGAAAGCCTTGAAATCCACCTCATACATATTCCGGAACAGTTGGCAACTCTGCATATCGCCTAGTGAGAATTAAACGGGCATTGATTGTATTTGAGTGTATAAGAGTTCACACCCTTCTTGCCCTTAATAGATATGTTGCTTCTTTTTTACTGTAGATGATGAATATGGGAGGTTAGTTCTATTCAAAGGCACTGGTCGTATAAAGAGGTGTCAACTGATCAATGACACCCTTTAACGACACAATTGATGAAGGGGGGGGGGGGATTATTTGTTGTGCTAAAATTAAATCTGAGCCAAATGGTTAAATGAATGAGGAAAGTGTGAACATCAGTTGCAATTCTGCTGTGGTTTCTTACCATGTACCATTCATATTGGTCCAGTTAATTAGTAGTTTTGATTCTGATAGTTTCTGTCCAATATTATTTCCAGTTAGGTCTGGGATGTTTGGATTTGGTTGTTATATAAATTTTTGTGTCAAATGCCTGCATGATATCTTTAGCCTAAAAGTAAAACAACCCCAATGTATAACTTGTCTGTGACCTGATAGTGATTGTGTAGTAGGCTTATCAGTTCTTCTCAGGGAGTGGAGATGATGCACATATTGTTAGCTAGCAAAAATTTGATTGCAGGGTAATAATAATGATTAAAGAAAGATTTGACTTGCATGTTGTCTCCTGTTATGATCATATTTTTGCTATGATCATGCAAATCAGTGTCTGTAGCTACGGAAGAAAGAAGCATTCTTGTACAATTTGAAAAAAAAACCCAACAAAAATGAAGCTTGTTTCTCCTAATATGAAAAGCTTGTGAAATCATCCATCCTGTAGGCGATAGCAAGAAAAGATTCATGCCATTTTCAATCCCATATCTCATGTAGTAATCTTATAAAAGAAGTGACATTTCTAATGTTTGTTCTGCATTATAGAACTATGTCTGGTTGCCATGGCAATATCCCATCCACCTGATGCATCACTGTTTGGTAATGAACCCCAAGCACTTTCTTGTGTAAAGTTTCAAGTGTGGAATTGTGAGTCAATATTCGTTATGATAATGATATATGTTTTCTGAATAATGCAAAGCACATTTAAACAATGTCTACATGGACATTCAGAATAATTACCCTGGCTTCAAGGAAACCTAACCCCAAGAAATAAAAGGAGTTATTTTGAGAGATTTATTGTATTCTTGCATGTCAACTTACATGATTCCCCATCAAAGTGTACGAGAGAGGTACCAGGTATAAATTAGGATATTATGAACGTAATGTAAGGTTTCTCAGCACGACATGGGCATCGCCATGTTCTTTATAACTGACGTACTGAGCGAAGTCGATTAGCAAGCTAACTTATTCAAATATATGGATGCTTCTTTCCTAAGTGTCTGTGGTGCTGACTGCTGAAGTATTTCATTCACCTGCTATTATCTTTTGTACTATAATTGTCAGACCGCAAATAGCATAAATGTACGTTGTGGCTCTTGCGGGGTTAAGGTTTTGCATAAATAGAATTGATTTGTCATTGCTATATTTCATTGTTTTCAAGGAACGGAGGTACATTTTTCTCCTCTTTAAATATTTTCCACCAAATATTATTTTTGCCTTCTCAGCTTTAATTTTTCCCTCATTGAATAGTAGAGGTTTTGTTACTAAATTCAAATGTTTCTCTAACTAAAGCTTGGCCCATGATCATGTACAACTTCGCCTGATACGTCACATAATTCAGAAAATGGCAGCGCCCATGTCATGCTAACAGATCTTACAGCATACCGAGAATATCTTCATTTATATATCTCTTGTGCATTTTCGTATTAAGGGGAATATTGCAAATCAATAGGCAAGAAATAAATTCACTTTCTTCACAGCTGCATTCATTATTTAGGGTGAGGTTTCCTTTAATAGCCCTTGCTGCTGCTGTGGGGCAATATGGGACCTAATGCATAATGAAGAACGTATACTCTAACAGATAACAATTTAAATGCACCTGGATTGAGGAAAACAACTGTGGATAAATTGGCTGGATTAAAGACGTAAAATCTTTTCAAACCCAGAAGAGTGTTAGTGATGAAGTATATATGAGTTCAGAATTTCGCAAGTAGGCAAGATCCACAAAAGTCTCATGCTGCGAATTAATGAAAATCACAATTCAAATTAATGAAAATCACAATTCAAACAACATGAAATTATTGCAATTCGCAAAAGTTTCTTGCTGCAAAATTGGCTGTCATCAACGATTCACAAAAAAAATTGGTCGTGAAAGTTTCTAGATTTACAGTAATGCCCTTCTGTCTCTCAGGCTCAGCAGGCAATATTGTCTTTTTAGAGACAGAAAAGTTGAAGAATTAATGTCTTTCTTGCTCTCAGCCAATGATATGCACAAGGCAAGGCTTACAAACCATTTCAACAGTCATCTCACATTCTGTATTATAATCGCAATAAGGATGCAAATCTGTAGTCTACTTAATACCCTGTCTCATTTGATGTACGTGTTGAGAATAAAAATAGTTGTAGCTGTCCCTTCATAACTTGCAGAACCAACTCTCCTGTAATTGCAATGCTTTGTCCACAAATCACAATATGTGGCTAGATTTAAATTGCAATTAAAGCCCTGTATGACTGACATTCTTCAATCGACCGACTTCTTCAATCGTATTCATAAGTGGTCAATTTACAATTGATTGATACAAATGTTACTTTGTGACAACTCCACAACAGGAAATGAAGATATGAACATTAAAAAAATTGGCTTTTAAAGGGAAGGTTGAGTTCTGGGAAAGGTGAAAAATAATTTGTGGGCTTTCTAATATTTATTTCTTAGTTTGGAAGATGTGTTCCCTGAAAAGAATTGCTTTTCAAATGCCCTCGCATTGAAATATGAAAAGAAACACCTTAAAAATGTTCGGGCCAAACATTAGTGTGCAGTCCCATATACACATTTCTGTGTGCAGTGCATGTGACTCTCTGTAGGATTGAGTCAATTTCTTATCATTTTGGTGATTCCAAAACCTTACAGCATACACCAATTCTTAAGAGCTATATAATCAACCTTTCCCAATTGCTTTGAGACAGTATCTTTCACAATTCAATCTCATCGCCAGAACTCAACTTTATCCTTAAACATTGATCCTTGAGATTCTACCAATGATATAAATTATTGTCAAAAAAAAAAGAAGGTTTAATCTATTGAGAGCCAGAAGGTTGTTAACTCTGTGTTAAAGTGTATGAGTTAATGCCCTTCTGGCTCCAACAGACGATATACATGTAATAATTTTTTTTCTTTTATGATATCTGTGGTGTCATGGAATCTAGGTTAATCACTTCATCACTTTAGATTAATATCAGCGAACATCAAAATTGCAGGATCAGCTCCTGTCTCTTTATTAGCTACGTTCATACGGGAATTGTAGTTTTGAAACTTTTAAGCTAGCGATACTTTCAGTTGACCCATTGACTACTGAATTCTCTCAGTCCCATAGGCTTAATACAGGGCCACCCGGTTCCCGTAGTCAAAGGGTTAACTAACAATGCCGAGGGTTCACATGGGCCCGAAACAACGACGCTCGTTGACATTTAACATGAGCAGAGAGGTCATAGTTAACAACAAGATTGCTAAACTTAAAGTTTATTCTGTCCACACAGTCCGTACGTACCTATGACTGGAATAACCCGCTGCTTGTGGTTTGGAACTACAAGTAAACTCAAAGTTTCGAAACTATGAGTCCGTCCATACGATCTGAAACTACAAGATAACTGCAAGTACAAGATAACTTACAAGTTTTGAAACTACAAGCGAAACTTGATCACTCAGTTTTACCAAGAGAGTTATGTCACCTAATCTTTTTTACGAGGCCGCCATCCATTTCCAGCCTAACCGCTCACGATGGCGGTCTCCTGCATTCTAAATTACCTCTCTAGTTTATTGGAGAAAAATATTTACATAGGTCTTTTATATTCCTTAATCTTGTTTGTATGCTTTGTCTTATGTTTATTGTATACTATTATTGTACATGATTTTTTACTTATGTAATACTTATGTAAAAATTTGATTTATTGTATGTTATTAGAAGGCAGAAATAAAAGCAAACAAACAAACAAACAGCTCCCTTCGTGTGAACCTGACTTTTGATGAATGACCAGGAGGAGACTAGGTAGGAGAGGAACCTGTGCTTATTCTACCCCAAGGAAAGACTTGGAATGTTTATCTTCAAGACCTCGTAGGCGTTTTCACACTCATCCATCTTGAAAATACATGTATCCCGGGCTGTACTTCATGATTTGGGTTGGGGAGTGGATTGGGGGTGTAGCGCTTTCACACTCACCCAAATTTTGCTAATATCCCTGTACTGTCTAAAAAAAATAGTGAGCGCTCACATGACTTCCAGGAAGAGTGAAAAATAGAGTGAAAATTCACTCTTTTCTGTTTAGAGACCACTCTTTAATTGATTGATATTCACTCCTAAACAGGTGATCACTGACATGACTCCCAGGGGAGTGAAAATAGTGTGAAAATTAGAGAGGAGTTTATGATTTGGGTTGGTGTGTGGGGGGGGGGGGGGGTTGCATTGAGAGAGGAGGAATGAACCCATCAGAAAAATGACTTTTACATTATATACTTCACTTCAGTGGTATTGTTGCTTATCACATTTTTATTACTATAAAGATGTGAATAAAAAATCATAGATACTTGAACCATAGCACAACTATAGGGAATTGTCTTAAACTGTCTGGTGGCCTAGTCGAAACCAAAAATGCATCTGACACCTCAGAATTGTAGGAAGCTGAGTGCTAGTAATGTGAAAGTTCAAACATTTCTATATTCGCAAGTGAAAAGAAAATATGAACAGTGAACGATTTAGCTTTGTACAGCAATAAATGAGCTCTGGTTAAACCCACAAAAAAAAATATGTTGTAGTGAGGAATTGTCACATTTACCATAGGAAATCCACACAGAAGATCCCATGAATGGAAACATTCATGTACATTTTATGCTGGCACTCAACTTTGCACCTGGTAATTTCTGGAAAAGCAGTTAAATACACTGGAAATTCACTTTGTAACCCTCTGGTTGAACTCTAAAGCACACATTTTAAACTGAGGATTTGCTGGTAGCTGATTTTCTAGAGAGTATGGCAGCTTGGGAGTGTGAATGTATCTCCTCTTTCACATGAGAGGAATTTTATACAAGATTTGTGTAAAGAAATCTTTAAAGAATTATTGGATAATAAAAGGAGTGTATATACACATGTAATAAGAATATCATTTATAGGAATTTGGTATAAAGAAACTAGGTTTAAAGATAAAGTTGAGTTCTGGTCATGCGATTTCAATTTGAAAGAAGCTGTTTCAAAGCAATTGGGACCATTGGGTTGATCATGTCTACATAACAATTGGTGTATACTGTGAGGTTTTGGAATCATTAAAACGACAAGAAATTGACTTAATCTCGCTGAAAATCACATGCACTGCACAAAGAAATGGGTATATGGGACTGAACACGCATGTGTAACATGAATGTTCAGCCCGAAAACTTAAAGGGATTGATTAACTTTGCCTAAGATTTAAAAAAAAAAATCACTGTTCCAGCTAATGCTGTAATCACAATTGCAAACCTTTAGGTCAGACAGGAATTGCCTGAGTTTTATAAGCTGATCGGTTGTTTATATATGAAGATATGTGGGGATATATAGAGTACCACTGAACTCTAAAGAACTCTTACGGTTGGCATACCTCGCTCTATCACAGAATACCGTATGGGCTGGAAACCCACTCTGAATTCGCCAAGCGCTGGTGCTTGGTTTTTCTGACTACAGCGCAGCGAAGAAACCGAGCGACTTGCGCTAGCAATCAATCGCGATTTTCTCTTTTTTAGGATAGTAAACGGGTTCCATTTTCTCTCATACTTTCACATATCCTTAATTATATATGTAGTTAGAGGATTGCACACAATTCACTGGCATTTGAGCTGATTTCACAATTTTTCACAAAGTTAATCAATCCCTTTAAGCGATTTCTCATCATGTTTCGAATATAATACATTTGAAGAGCAATCCTTTCCGAGGGACATTGCTACTATGAACTATTTCCAAACTTGTATAAAAGGAATAAGAAGGCTCACAAATTATTTTTCACCTTTCCCAGAACTCAACCTTCTCTTTAAGGGGGTCAGCTTACACCATAGGCCTATGTATATCTGGAGCATACAGAATGATACATGTACATGTAGGTGACTTATTGGTTATACCACACATGCTCTGAGACTGAAACCTTAGACAAAACACAAAACCTAACCCAAACCCGATACCTAAACCTACCCTTAAAGGGAAATCCAACCTTAATAGCAAGTTGCTTTGAAAGAAAGAGGAAAAATAAGAGAAGCAGATTGGTGAAAGTTTGAACAAATCAGACAAGCAATAGGAAAGTTATGAATTTTTGAAAGTTGTAATCACTATACATATGGGAATTTCAGTTTGGCCGAATAGGTGATGTCACTGTGATGTAGCTGTGGACAACTCCCCCATTCGCTCCAACACACAAAATGACTAAAATGTCACTTTTTTTCAAATTTTATTACTCAGTAGGATCTTTTTCTTTCATAAGGACCTATATAACAATACGCTATCTCCAATATATTTTGATTACTGCCCCGAGGGTAAAAACAGCTTGAAGAAAACCGCAAAATAATGATATTTTTGTGTACGACAAACAGGAGAGTTAGTTGTCCACAAAAATGTCAAAAATCGACTCACCAAATTGCCAATTTGAAATTCGCATATATGTAGTGATCTCATTTTTCAAACATCCATAACTTTAGTAAACGAAGAAGCTTGACTGGGGAGGAATTTTTTAATTTGTAAACAAATCTTTCGGCATATAACTCCCATTGTCTACGGCGGACCGTTTGAATATTTGAATATTAATGAGTCAGAAAGAAGAAAGAAGAGGATCTTGGGTATTTGATTCTAGTTCATCGTGACTTGGCCGTGAACCAGAATAGCCTGGTGGTTAAGTCGCTGCCCGGCAAGCAGAAGATGACAGGTTCGAATCCCGCTGGTTCCAATTTTTTCTGACTTGTGTTTTTCATTACAGATCCATAACTTTCTTAGTCCTTGTCTGATTTCTTTCAAACTTTCAACATCCTGTTTTTCTTATTTTTATGCTTTCACACTAATCATCTTATTACCAAGGTTGGATTGCCCTTTAAAACCCAATTGCAACCCTAATCCTAACCCTTTATCTACAATGCAATAAATTAGCCCAGAGCAATGCTAGAGCATACATGTCTGTCCGAGTACCAACTGGTCATCAGTGCATGCTCACAATAAGCCATGCCCTCTCTGTTATCTTTCGATTTTCACACAGGTGATGGACCCTAGTTCTTTATAAATTTTCGTTCAAAGTGATGCTTAAAACTGGGGTTCCTTCTTACAATATTTTGTGGCATATTTCACTACAGTGTATATAACTTTTGTACTAGGAAAAATGCATGAAGTGCATATCATGGTGTGATATTCACGTATCATCCCTACATGCACGTATCATCGTACATGTACTTCAAGAAAACTTTAAAAATTACAACCGGGCTATTGCTCCGGCATCCATATTTAGCACATAGTGCATTCTAAGGAATGATTATACTGATTAACTATTTACCTTGCCTGGGTCGAGTGTGGCAACTTCAGAGTAATGTCTTGCCAAAGGATATTATTGAGGTGGCTATACTATATCCATACAAAAAGTGGTATAGTTTCCTTTGTCTGAATGGGGGTTGAATTAATGCGAACTCAACTTTGCACTCTATAGCAAACAGCGTTGAATGTCAGTTTAATCCCCCAAGGTTCTAATGATCCATACCAGTGAGTTAAAGTTCATTCCAATCAGGCCCCATTCATGAGCAGGGGATTGCCATTATTGCTTTTACGTACCCCTCCCCCGTTATTATCACTTCGGTGAGTCTGGTGATAGCTGGAGATATTAACCCTCTGAATACCAAGCTGGAGATAACTCTGCTTGCGGTTTGTTAATAAAGTGTTTCATATCAAAATATAATCATATCCTTTGGGTTAAGGGTGTTGAGAGAGAGATGGGCAGTGTGGGAGAGGAGGATGGGGCATGAAGAGAAAATGTTATACAAATAGAAGAAGGGTGTTACATTATTAGAGACTAAAGTAATATGTGACAGGTTATTATAGGCAGAGTGATAAAGAGCCAGAAAAGAAGAAGGGATAGAGAGAGGGGGCAGAGAGAAAAACTAAATGGGGGGGGGGGGGGGGGGAGAAAACTAATTGGGGGGAGGGAATACATGAGAGACAAACAACTGTTTTCATGGAAATACTTTGCGAAGCATGAAGCACAAAGACAGAGTGAGAGAGAATGAGAGAGTTTGGTTGAATAGGAGAGATTAGACAAAGGGACAGATAAGAGAAACAAAAGGAGGGGAGACAGATCAAGGAAGAGAGATAGGCAGTGAGATGGAGATTGAGAGCAAGAATGAGATGGTGAAAGTAGTGAGCATATATGTACAGCCATATAGGAAAGAGCTTATACAGAAATCAGATGCAACAAGGTAAGAGAAGCAATATTGTAGATGAGCAAAAGAATATAAATTTATCCCACCATCTGAATATGGCTTCTATCCTGGTAGAATAAAATGGGAATCGAATCTGTACAGATTACATGACCTTATTCACGGAATGTCAAATAATTTGTCTGAACAGTGAGAGCAAGTGATGCAGATCATTTTTTTTCCTCTTCATTGGATGCCCCTCAAGAAACAGTCTATTGCAAACAAATTCAAAATCTTGAAAACAATTCCACAAAACTTCCAGAAGCTTCTGTGTAGTCCCATCTCTTGAAATCTGTGTTGTTATACAGAGAATGTGAGAGGGACTCTTAGTAAATCTATTGCTGTAGATGTGCGTTTGTCTATGTACCCTAGCAGGTAAAGCTTGATACCCTGATGATGGATGGAGGATTATCCCACTATATACCTTCTGGCTGGCAAAGAACTTCACGATAAACCTTGCCCTTGTCTTCCAGCTTCTTCTTATTTCTTTCAGGGGGAGATACCCTTTGGGGGAGGGGTGGAGTCAGGTAAGACGAGCCCGTGGGGTCATGATCCATTGCTGAGGGAACCCAACTCTTGATCCCCATAAACCAAATCTTTGACAGCTTCGTATGTCAAGATTGTGTTCACACGACACACAGTTCGATGTATTTCATGTGCGTGATATAAAAATGTAAACAAAATTTAAGTTTCATAACTCAAAATCATCCAGCATGATACTTTGAGTCTTCATTGTTTGTTGTTTGTCTCTATATTCAAGAGTACTTAAACCCAGTTAAAGGTGACTCTTACAAGAGAAATTTAAAAATATATCAATCAAAATTCTGCAGAAGATTGTGCCTGATCTCTTTTACACTTTTTGAGAACAATCGGCTGATGCTAGAGACAATGATCAACTTAAGTATAAAAAGAACTCTTAGTACAGTATTACCGATAATTCAACCAGTCCTACAGAAATTCATCTAGAATCCTAGAATATTAACCCACAGTCCTACAGAAGATTCAACTACAATCCTACAGAAGATTCAACCACAATCCTACAAAAGATTCATCCACAGTCCTACAGAAGATTCATCCAGTCCTACAAGAGATTCATCCACAGTCCCACAGAAGTTTCAACCACAGTCCTACAGAAGATTCATCCACAGTCCTACAGAAGATTCATCCACAGTCCAGCAGAAGATTCAACCACAGTCCAACAGAAGATTCATCCACAGTCCTACAGAAGATTCTTCCACAGTTCTACAGAAGATTCACCCACAGTCCCACAGAATATTCATCTACAGTCCCACAGAAGATTCATCCATACTCCTACAGAAGATTCATCCATACTCCTACAGAAGATTCATCCGCAGTTCTACGGAAGAATAACCGACAGTCCTGCAGAAGATTCATCCATAGTCCCAGAGAAGATTGAACCATAATCCTACAGAAGATTCATCCACAGTCCTACAGAATATTCAACCACATTCCTACAAAAGATTCATCCACATTCCTACAGAAGATTCATCCACAGTCCTACAGAAGATTCTTCCACAGTTCTACAGAAGATTCACCCACAGTCCCACAGAATATTCATCTACAGTCCCACAGAAGATTCATCCATACTCCTACAGAAGATTCATCCATACTCCTACAGAAGATTCATCCGCAGTTCTACGGAAGAATAACCGACAGTCCTGCAGAAGATTCATCCATAGTCCCAGAGAAGATTGAACCATAATCCTACAGAAGATTCATCCACAGTCCTACAGAATATTCAACCACATTCCTACAAAAGATTCATCCACATTCCTACAGATGATTCACCCACAGTCCAACATAATATTCGTCTACAGTCCTGCAAAAGATTCATCCACAGTCCTACAGAAGATTCATCGACATTCCTACAGAAGATTCACCCACAGTCCAACATAATATTCGTATACAGTCCTACAGAAGATTCATCCACATTCCTACAGAAGATTCATCCACAGTCCTACAGAAGATTCATCCACAGTCCTACAGAAGAATGATCGACAGTCCTACAGAAGATTCATCCATAGTCCTATAGAAGATTCATGCATACTCCTACAGAAGATTCACCCACAGTCCTACAATAGATTCAACCGCAGTCCCACAGAAGATTCCAATACATTCCTACATAAGAATCCATGTTATTGTAGGCCTGTATTCCTGCATAAAATGCAACAAATGGATATTTTCCTGGCAATGCTTTCATGGCTTCCTGCAAAAAGGGAAAAACAACAACAACTAGAATGTGTAACTTTAGTTTGAATATTAAATACTAGGTCACAATAATATGATTTTACTTAAACATGTAGTCTAGCTGTCTACTCCCAGTTACCTTATCCCTAATCAGGCTTATAAAGTATTACAGACTCTATTATGAGAATGTTTATTATGGAATAAAATGGAGATGGAAGAGAAGATGAACTGATTCCAGTCTGC
The DNA here is from genome assembly GCA_025617745.1 of Heliocidaris erythrogramma. Taxonomy (NCBI): domain Eukaryota; kingdom Metazoa; phylum Echinodermata; class Echinoidea; order Camarodonta; family Echinometridae; genus Heliocidaris; species Heliocidaris erythrogramma. Next base: position 36,328,741 of record CM046865.1, on the reverse strand, counting down.
TCTACAAATTTATGGGAAAGGACGAGAGAAAATGGCCTTAACAAGAAGACTAAACTTTACATAATATACATTATTAATGCATTTTATACTATAAGTATATTTCCCTACATGATGATTTAAATATGCCTACATCACTTTTACCTCCTAAACATCTGTCATATTTCTATATACTGAACATGACAATCTTGTATTAGCAATCGCTCTTCGTAGGCCGGAGGTAGTTAATCCACTCTACATCGCATTTGCTCGCTCTTAGTAAAATCGGATTGGTGCTTGAAGAAAAGCGGATTACCTGCCCCTAATGCTGTGATGGCAAGCTATATCATTGGAATAATAAAATGTATCTTGTAAACCTCAAGATTCTTTCCCAGGGTTACAGGTAAATGATAGAAGATTCATTAAAGGAAAGTCCACCCTGATTACAAGTTGGTTTCAAAGGAAGCAAAAGAAATAAAGAAACATATCAATGACGGTTTTAGCAAAATATGATAAGAAATAAGAAAGTTATGAATTTTTGAAGTTGTAATCAATCAAACACAAATTGGCAACTCCATGACATATCTTGCGAGCTCCTCTCCCTTTTGCCCTGTACCCCCCAAATCATTCATTTCCATATTCTGTAAAGAAAATATTCAAACATACATGCAACTTAGATAATCATTGCTCATAAAATGAAAATTTATGAAATATTCTGTCCAGACCAAACGGAAAAGGAGCTCACAAGATACGTCATGGAGTAGCCAATTTGTGTTTGATTGTTTTCAACTTTAAAAATTCTTAACGTTCTTATTTCTTATCGGATTTTGCTTGAACTTTTCCTAATAGATCTGTTTCTCTCATTTTTCTGCTTTTATTCAAATCAATTAAATACCAGCAGGGTGGACTTTTCCTTTAGAGATAAAGTTGAATACTGGTCATGCGATTGCTTTGAGGGGAAAAAATTGTCTAAAAGTTATTTGGTAGATTGGTAGATCCGGGGAAGGGGGAGGGGGGGCATGGGGCATGTGCCCCTCTGGCTAAAAAAAAAAATCAAATCTTGTATGATACCTTTAGTACACATGAGGTACGTACAAAAATGTGTCCTCAGAATATGCTCTTCCCCTCCAGCAGCAATTGACATTAAAAAGCATCCCCTAAAAGTTTGATAACTTCTTATTTTGCTTGTCAGAGATTTTCCAGACTCGTGCCCCCTGCCCAGAGAGTCCTGGATGCACCACTGACTATTTATTTTGGTCGCTGTTCAGTCTGTTCATTTTCTGCAATTGCATTTGTAAGGTGTATTCCATTACGCTAAACCAAATCTTGTTCGCGTTGCCTCCATCATAGCTAACGCGACCAAGTGGAGTGACAAATGCGATTTGTCTTCCTTAGCTCTGAAGCGCATCAATCAAAATGGATTCAGGGGGAAAAGCGTTCCATTCGGATTCCGTCTCCTGCAATCTCGTTGCCAACTTCCTAATCCTGTTGTCATAAGGATCCTGTTGGTACACATGTAAATGCAGGGTAGTGTGCCTCAACTAACTAACGGCAATCTAAATATTTGCATTTAATGCAGTTAGGATTACTTTTGCTTTCGTAAGCATAAAATTTTTATCTGGGATACTAAAAGAGAAACTCATTTGGGGAATGTCTGCATGTGAAACGTAATATTTATGATGAAGCAATACATGACAACTAACTGCTTCAAGTATTTTTGAATTTGCAATGAACATGAACATGGGACAGGAAGTCAAACGGGAAATGAAGTTCTCCTTTCTGTTTCCCATATTAGAAGTAGACAAAATATGGGCCCATTTACACGAGTGGAAACATTGTATAAAAATGTTATTTTAGAGAAACAGATACAATAACGTAGCACATTACTTACGTTGGACAAAGTGTAATAAATGTGTACTTTATATCGTGCTTTTGTATCATTGCGCTGTTGTATCATTGCGTATGGCGACATGGAACTCCTATCAGAGCAAAATATTGTTAGGTTATTGGTACCCTTTAATTAGTTTTTGTAAGTCTGTTGATTTGTATCTGAACAGGGCCCTGTTTCATAAAACTTGTTATCAATAACAACAGTCACATTTCTATGACAAATTTGCTCTCAGCCAATCAGATTCAAGGATTTCAGTAGCTTATAACAATTATTGTAACCTGTTATTGATAACAAGTTTATGAAACAGGGCCCAGAACAGGTATATTATGAAAATACACCCATCCAAACATAAGGAAAACTGAGATTTTGTTTTTGCACTTGTTCACACATTGGAATACTTTGTTTTCATCTTTCTCCTATTGACATTGATTCATTGTAACATAGAGCACATCACAGTTATTCACAATTATTCACAAAAATGCTTGTATTGGTGTTATTTGAATTGTGATCCAAATTTCACTACTACTATTTAGTGACATTTCATTCGCACACAAAAAGTGAAATCTAATCACGATTTTTCAAAAGTCGTTTTTTTAATCTCACTAATTGCTGTGTATGAATGGCTCTGGTGTATATTAATGCATAGAGATGATTGAGGAAGTTCACAGCCTGTCCTGTATAATCATAATGTGATTGATGTAGCCTAGGGGAATATGAAGAAGGAAGCAAGTCTATTAATTCAGATCCTCGTCATTGTAGCCAAACAAATGGTTTGTTTACAACCACTGGCTGATTGGGGGGGGGGGGGGGGCAGGGGATTGGTCCCCCTGGCAAAATCCAATATGGTATACTGTAATTAGTACATATTAAGTATGGCAGGAAGTTTAGACCCAAACATATCTTCTTGCTCATCAGAGAATTTGGGAGTAGGGAAGGGCCCCAAAATATGATTACCTTTTTAAAAAAAAACCCTTTAATTTGCCTGTCAGCGATTTTTCGCACTTGTGCATCCCCCTCCCAGCCAGAGAAACCTGGGCCCTGTTTCATAAAAATTGTCATCAATGACAAGTTGCAATAACTGTTATAAGCTACTGAAATCCTTGCAACTGATTGGCTGAAAAAAAGCTATGAATTCTTTTGTAGCTTCATGTTGACAAGTCTTTCTCATTGCTTTCATGTCACTACAAAGGAAAGGGCAAAAGTAATATGTTTCTCTTTTTTCTGGCAAATTTTGCATTCCATTCATACTGAATTGAATCCATGATTATCTGTCATATTTTTCTGAGACAATATGGTAAATGCAAAATGGAACATGTGTCAATTTTATAGGAAATTGACAGGAAATTATAAAGTGGTAGGTCTACATAGAGGGTGAAGCAGGAGTTTCTTTTTTGTCTTGTTAGTTTGATTGATTCTATTTCTAAATGTAATATTACAGAAAAAAATATATCAATACATTTTCAGACATTAACAATTTACTTCTAAATACAAAGAAAATATGTACATGTATATGGAAAATTAAGATTTTACAATTAACAGGATTTGTGAATGCAGGAGACCTTTATCATGTTTGTTTGTAATCTCTATAATGTTTTCATTTTTCCTTGTATTTTTCCTACAAATGACACTTAGATTTCATCTTTACATATTTGAAGAAGGGCAGGGTAGGAGGTTGTTTTTGTTTTAGAGGTGTCATGGTCTAGTGGATACGTCACTGGACTGTGGATCACATAGTCCCAGTCTTCCGTGGCAAGACGTTAATCTACATTGCCACTCTTACCCATGAGATAATGGGTACCTGTGAGGATTGCTGAAAGTCAATGTGACTGATTTTGCCATTGCCCTACATGCATGCATGTGAATGGTGCAAAATGGTAGGAATGCTCCCTAAGGAGTGGAGATGGTGCACACTTGTGTGCAGGCTTGAAATTCAGTGACCAGGGGGGTGTTTCATAAAGCTGTTCGCAAAGTTACGAACGACTTTACGCACGACCGGTACCTGTTCTTGGGTGCTAATCAGATTCTCAATCATTTTGATTCCCATCAGCTAAAGTTGAAATCCGATCTTTGTGGATTAAAATTCTTGCCGTTAAACAAGCATCCGAATGCAAAGTTTATTATTTGTCAAAATTGATTAGGGTTATTGGAAATTCAGTCCCACATGTTAAAACACCAGGGAAAATCTGGGATATCTCATTTAGCACAAGAACATTTCGCCAGTCGTGCGTTAAGTCGTTTGTAACTTATGAACAGCTTTTTGAAACACCCCAAGGGGTAATAATAAATTACATTGTAAGCGCATTGAAGTATTCACATAATGCGCTGTATAAATGTGACATATAATATTATTATTATTAGGGAGGAAGGGGGGGGGGGGGGCTGTATGTTGTTTCTTTGTCATCTGAAGTTTCTTCATCTCCATCATTCTACATCATGATATTTCATAATGACTTTGTTTTGAAAATGGGTCCGCTGTGCGTTGTTTTGTTTACAATTTAGCAATGGCCAGGGGGAGGGGCTGATTAGTTTTGTCAGGCTCTTCATTGTTGGTATTACTTTGAAACATCATCTATTCTAAGACATCTGCTTCACACTCCTTGTGATTGCATCTCTGTTTTCACTCTTCTCCTGCATCCTGCCTACATCGCCCCTGGCAACCCAACACGAATTGCTGGTCGATTAATTTGTGCCCCTGTGCTCTGGCTGAGATCCCATGGCTGTTTTCAGTGAACTCTGATTTCCCATATTTAATCAAATGCAGTTTTGGAGAGATGATGGTATGTGATAAAAATTATTTCATGAGATGGGGAGATGTATAGATTGAGTGTATGGTGCTTTAACAAAGATGTAAATTTCTCAGAGGACTAACTTGAAATGACAGAATATGAATGATGTAGGCTATTTACTCTTTTTATCTTCTGACATTATTAGAACTGCCAACTGTTTTAATTTTCATTCAATTGTAACGCTTATTGAAATGCGCTAATGCGGGCCCCCATGTGCAGCAGATGACAGGCGAAAGACGTGTTTCGAGGGGTCTAAATTTTTTTAGAACTTTCTTCATAGCTGTCCAATTCTGGTAAAGTTGGTATCAAATTATTCAGCAAGTTACGCTTCACATAATATCAATAGAAAAAATATAAGTTGGATTTCCCTTTAACCTTTTCAAGGTTTGGCTCAATAACTTTTGATTCAGAGCTCTATAAAATATACCAGATGCATGAGTAGAAAGAGCAAAAATTTCTGCACACACTATGCCCATGGTTCGCGGTTCAAGTCCCGCCGCGGCACTAATGTCCTTTGGCAAGACATTAATCTACATTTGCCACTCTCTACCCAGGTGTTTAAATGGGTACCCGGTAGGATGCAAATGTCACTGCGAGTGGATAAGTATATGTGCGCCTTTAAAATGGCAGCCAGACTGGAATGCTCCCTTGTGGAGTGGAGAATGTGCACTCTAGTTCAGAATCGTAATAGGATCCAATAACCGGGGTAATAATTGTAAAGCGCTTTGAGCAGTTACTAACTGGAAAGGCGCCATATAAATGCAGATTATTATTATTATTATCATTATCAATAAGCTTTAAAATCCTTAAATTGGCAACATATTGAGAGCTTCAAAATCATTGTTTTTTATCAAAATTGGCAATTTTTAAAACTTTTCGACAAAATTCCTAACTATGTATATTATTTGCAAAGACATTACACCTTATTAGAAGCATGTAACACTCAAAGAAAAATGTTATTGTTGCCAATTTTAAGAACAAAATGTGATCAGTATAGCCCTTAAATAATTCCTGTCCTGAAAGGGTTAATGGAATATCTCGTCACTAGGTGCTCAGAGAAGAAATGTGCATAAATTTGAATACATTACAGAACCGGTCTATTAAAGGCCAAGTCCACCCTAATATCAAGTTGATTTGAATAAATAGAGTAAAATTAAACAAACGTAACAATGAAAATTTCACTGAAATCGGATGTAAAATAAGAAAGTTACGGCATTTTGAAGTTTTGCATTATTTCATGAAACAGTGATATGTATAACATGGGCGGGATGCAAATGATGAACCGATGATGTCATGCACTCACTTTTCCTTATGTATTTTATTATATGAAATATCATATATTTCATTTTTTTGCTTCAGTAATGTAAAACATGGTTTGACTCCATATGGAACATGTGAAATCATCATTATTGTAACTTATTTTCATACAAGGAAGGGATTCTTTATTATCACATCTATAAAAATTGAAATATTTGAAATTTCATATAATAAAATACATAAGGAAAAGTGAGTGTGTGACATCATCGGTTCACTCATTTGCATACCGCCCATGCTATGCATATCACTGTTTCATGAAATAACGCAAAACTTCAAAATGCCGTAACTTTCTTATTTTACATCCGATTTCAGTGAAATTTTCACTGTTACGCTTGTTTAATTTTACTCTATTTATTCAAATCAACTTGATATTAGGGTGGACTTGGCCTTTAAAGGGAAATTAACCTCAGCGTATGAACTAGCTTATTTTGAATGGTGTAGTATATGCCTCTTATTTGATACATGCAATTTCATGTAAAAACACAGGATATAGATATAAATCACTATTTTCCAGCCAAGTTATTGTCTGCTAGCAATAATAAGGGGGCTGCCATTACTTTATGTGTACACGAAAATATTTTTCATCCCAAGTAATATTTCCTTCATCGTTAACTTGTAATTGATTTTTAGAGGACAAATATATATTAGATATAGTCACATATTCTGAAATGTAAGTTTAGTTTTATATATTTTTTAAAAGGTCTTAATTTGTTCATAAAAATATACTTTCTGTACGTGGAGACGGAGAATTGACGTCAAGGACGGAGACAATCGTAACAATACCAAAACAAAGCGAGGAATCTGCATTACAGGATGGCTATTAGAACTCATGGGTCGTCAATTATCTAGGCCCATGACCAATAACAATCGTAATAAAATCAGAACAAAGCGACGTATCTGTTGTAAAGGTAGGCTATTATCAATGCATATGGTACCTAATGATCCGTGTCATGCACAAAATGGCAGCCTCCATGGAAAGACGTAGCAGACAATACCGCATCTAGAATATCATGTGGGGTTAATTGTCCTTTAAGAACAGTACTCTCAGATGTGTTCTTGTCTTTAAGTTTTACATCAGTCTTTGGAAAGATATACTCGAAGAATCATGAGGGCTTCAGTCATTTATCCCTATAATATTAATAGATTGTAGGCTTACATTAGGAGAAATTCATGGCAACGGAGTGGCTATATTTCATGTGCAGCTACTACACATGAATTAAATTTATGACACATTTTATCACTGAGCTGAAAAGACAGAGTATATTCATTCATTTGAAGTCAGTATTGGGAAAAGATCTACCAGTGTCAATGCAGGAATTCTCCAAATATTATTAATAGACTATATATAGGCCTACATTAATATGAGATAATGCATGGCAATGGCATGGCTATATTCCATGTGGACCTACTACAATGTATACTAGACATAAAGGCGTACACTCTAGCTTTAGAAGGGTTTTACACCGAACTCAAAAACAGAACTCCTATATATGTTCATACTTTTAAATTCATTATGAGGGAAAATGCCAGAATTACTGGGGCCTCAGGAATTATTCATAACCTATAAACATGCACAGGAACAGCATAGCCATCTTTCATGTGCATTTGCATAGAGGCTTACACTCTAGAATCTTACACTCTAGAATCTTTAGCAAGCTCTATCACTGATCTCAAGAACACTATCTAGGGGTCACTCGGGGCATGATGACGTAGGGTGTAAATCAGAAACAGGGATTGGAGTGAATACGTGACCATCAGAACACAGATGTTAAAACAGTGGTTTCTTTCATTGCCATGTTTATTCTGTGCCATGGTATACCAGTACTCACATTGTAAAAACAGTGGCGGCATCCTCCTAATGGGGAAGGTATGGAGCTTTCAAGACCATAGTGTTGTTTTGGCAACAAGGGTATGCCGCAATGGGAAAGTAATGTCATTGATTGCAAGTTTCTAGCAGTGTGAACATGCTTCAGGTGTGAAGTCCAATTATAAGAGACCTGGGAAGGGTAATAGGACTGGGTGAGGGTGGGATGGTGATGGTATAGGTATGAAGATGAGAATTATATGGAGATGTCTGATTTGAAAGATATGAATGATAGGATGAAATAAGATCCTCGATGTCCCAATTCTCACTTGTGAAATAAGAGCATTCTGAACTGTACTGAATCTCTTTTTTGTGAGTGTGAATACTGGGCTAGGAATCAAAGAGATGGAATATAAAAGCCTACATGTACCAGCATACTTTGTAATGGACAGGACATATTCATTATTATATATTGACTATCAAATCTGTAGCCAGGTTTAATAGACCGCTTTGGTAATGTATGCAAAATTTATACATACCTTTCAAACAAAGGTTGTTCTTGACAACCTGAAAGCTTGCCGGAGGATTGCTGTACATAGCAACAAATAATGTATGCAAACTGGATTCCAAGCATGGAGGCTCATTTATAAAAAAGCAGGTTCATGGAATAGCTTGTCACTAGGTGCTCAGAGAATATATGTGCATAAATTTGTATACATTACAGAAGCGGTTTATTGCAGGAGTGCTCATCTTACCTGAATGCTCAGATGGCATTTAGTTCAAACAATAATTCTTACATTGAAGTGGAGTTTGAAGATAACTTTAACTGATAAATCTAATGCAGTGAGTGTTCGTCTTCAAGATAAAAATAGAAATGTAGATATTGGAATGATTAAGGTTAGGATGCTTCAAATGCTTCAGTGATAGAAATTAATATTCATAGCACTCTGGAATTTTGTAAGAAAGTATGCAAAGGACAAAAGATTGGGTTCATGTGAAACTCGTCCAGTTTCGTAGAAACCGTAAGAATAAATGGATTCTGAAGAAGACATATGAGTATCTCTTACTTTCCCCTCTGTGTGACCTCCAAGGTCAAATTAAACAGTAGTTTGCAGGAAGTATGCATTTCAGCAGCTCATTGGAGAAGAACATGAAACTAATATTATTCACAAATTCAGGAGCTTCCGTGGAACACATAGGCCAACTTTGCATTGTAAGTCAATCCATTTGAATGTCAGTCTGGGAGTATTTGAACTGCTCTCTGAATTATACACCATCCCGTGCTATTAGCAAAACGTCCTTAAGCACCATTCCCACATGAGGAGTTATGTACAATGTAGTAGAGAAACCATCATTCCAATATGTCTCATACACCATATGACATTTATCCACTTATTTCATCAAAAATGAAATGAATTTCTTGATGTGACCACTGATTTCAGTATGACTTACAATTAGTCATTGGGCAGAACAAGAGTGTTTTTCATTTTTGGATGAAATAAGTGAATAAGAATCAAATGTCATAGGAGACATATTGCGAAGAATCGCTCTTAACGGTTATTAAAAAACTCATAATGCATCAACATCAGTGACAGAGATACATGTATACCATTTACATATATTAGTGCAGATTAGTACTGGGTTGGGCCATTTCTTTGTTGCACACAGCTCATGTTTTAACCCCTAAATATTTCTACCCAGCGACTAATTTTGACTAATTTTTAAAGAAATTATCTTTGTTGCTATCTTGGTATTATTACAAAATATGTACTTTTAATGGTATTACCTACATTATTTTCGTCACAATCATCAACTTATCAAAGAATTATCAAAATTGTTTTATTAAAACTAGCTGTAAAGAATTAGGCAAATTAAAGTAAAAGTACATGTACATCAAGCATTCAGTTAGAGTGAATAAGGAAAAATAGTAGTGTTTCAATCTATAATGATCCGAAAATGGTTAACTAATTTTCCCCACAAATAAAAAAAAGACCCTTTACTATTGGTAGAATGTCGGTTACGGATTCCGGGCTGTTAGTAGCAACCTTTTGGACACGCTGGACATACTTGTAATGTATATGATCATCTGCATTAAAGCTGATAAGATTGGATTTATAACAAAGCTGCAATATGACATGAATGTCAGTAACTGGGACTATACCCTGACTTACAAAATGTAATTGAGAACAAAAATGCATGGAACGTACGTCGATCAGGGGAGTGGAGGGCTATATCCGTCCCTCTGAGTCTTGTCAGGAGGGTGCTGTCAGTTTACAATGGCAGAACTGTGCTTTGGGAATATACCCGATGTGGAGCTATTGGGCCTTGAGACCTATGAAGATGGAAATTGCACAGAGCAATAGGTCCATGCTCAGAGGTACATGTAGATGTATATGGGCCAAATCAATGGGAGAAATGATTATCAAATCACATATTTGAGATGCTTTAAAGAGACGGTTTGGTTCTGGAAGGGTCAAATGTAATTTTTAAGAATTAATTATGTTTTCACATTAAAAAAAATCCCCTTTTACAAGTAGAAGTATCTGTGTTTGTAATTTCTTTCTTTGTTGATTTCAGCAAGATTTGTTCCAATCTGGTTGTTAAATAAAAAGCACTTTAAGCTGAGGTGTCCCAGGTGATTAATTCCAAACATCTTTTTTGTGACAGTATGTCTCCAAGTATCAATTTTACTGGAGGTCCAAAATTGTTGCTGTTGATCTACTTTTGTACTTGTAGCCTTCGTAGTAGATTGAAGAAGAGAAGTAAATTAAAACTATGAATTTTGCACAATTTGTGATACTTCCTTGCTGCAAAAATGGGTAATGAAACCTTGAAAATTTTTAATTTTACAGTACTCAATATTAGGGGTAAATCAGGGGGGGGGGGCAACAAAAAGATTTTCCTGATATACAAAAAACAAAATAAGAGGTTGTTTTCATGTGGTTTAAAAAAAAAATATGTAAAAGGGGGGGGGGGGGGAATTTGTGTGTATTCATGGTGCATGTAGGTAGGATTGGGTTTCAAAATGGGGTCATGAGCCAGTTGTGCCATCCTACATCATCTGCCTTTGTTAAAATTCCTTTTTAAAGATAAAGTTGAGTTCTGGTCATGTGATTACATTGTGAAAGAAACTGTTTCAAAGCAACTGGGAAAGGTTGATCACGTCTACATGAGAATTGTTTTATACTGTAAGTTTTTTGGAATCATAAAAATTATAATAAATTGACACAATCTTGCTGAAAAGCACATGCACTGCACACAAATATGGGTATGTGGGACTGCACACACAAGTGGCATGATCGTTCGGGCCGAACCTGTCAGCTTTTTCTTCTCATATTAATTTGAGTATGAGGGTATTTGAAGAGCTATCCATTTCAGGGGACATTTATAGTATGATGTACTTCCAAAATGACATAAAAAGAATGAGAAAGCTCACAAATTATTTCACCTCTCCCAGTACTCCACCTTCTCTTTAACACAGTAGGGTAATAGCTAGCAATTTGCTAGTCGCCAGGGTGTGAAAATAGAATGAGTGATTAAGCCGTTGATTAATGGCTCAAAATAGTGTAAGTGAGAGTATGCTCTCAATATTCATTCATCTATAAATAAATGAATACCTAACTGTGAAAATACAGTCTTGTGCACTTAAGAGCCATTTAAATTTGATCATGGAAATAACGAACTTATATTTTCTCTGCATTTTGAATGATACCCATGTTGGTCAATACTTGAAGGGTAATTTGATAAGTTTAAAGGGTATGGCCTGAACTACACAAATGCAGATAAGTGGATATAATTAGGTTAATATTTCATGATATCATATAGATGTATCTACTTGTACAGTCGAACATTGTGAAGAGATTGTTTTCTTTAGTGGTGATTATATGTATGATAAAATACTAAAGGTAAATATTTATGTGATTTTAATTGTGATGGAATGGTGAAATAGCTATTTATACTGAAAGATCATGAAAAGAACCAACACAGTTATGATATATATGGGACAGTGTATTTAAATCTCTGCAGATTTGATGTTTTCATGTTTCTTTGCTCATATATCTACTTAATGTAGAATTAAATTCATTTTTCTTTGTGATTAAAAAAAAAAAGGCATTTGGTGTAAATTCTCCTCAATGCTATGATAACTTTTTTTTGGTCATTTCCAAAACATTATGACTACCACAGAAAACTAGCAAATGCTTGTATTTATCTTTTCTTGAAGTACAGTTTACAATTTTTTGCATTCATGTCAAGGCTGCTTGTCTGGATGACATTTAATCCTTTAATTTGTACGTAGATCGGACAGATGGGGGGGGGGGGGAGGGTGGGAGAGGGTCCAGACCCCCTGTTTTCCTAATAGCCTTCTCCCCCCTTTTTTTTGCTCGTCAGAGATGTTTCGTTATTAAACAAAATCCTGCCCCTGTATATTCCTAGTATAAGAAGGGAGAAACAGGAAGTATGGTTAATATAGATATTATAGACCAGTAATGTCATTGTGTACATGTAAACATTCAACAACGTCGTACAAATGGAATGCAAGTACATTGTATACAACAGGAAAAAGGCCCTTGAAGTACAATACCGGTTGATGAGCTAATGCTCGGTCATGTTTCAAAGGGAAATGGAGACACAATCCTCTAAGAGCCATAAGGACATTTAACTCAAATCCTTTCATGTGGACTTAAACTCTTCTGGCTCTCACCAACATAATATGTTAGATTTAAAGGAGGCGTACAGCTTATCATTGCTATGTTATAGCATACTGGTTTTAAATACATAAATTCCAGCAAATAAAGTGATCACTGACGTGCCTCCACGGGGAAGTGACAATATAGTGAAACTAGAGTGAAAATTCACTCTTTCCTTTTAAAGAGCACTTGTAAATTAAATCATTATTCACTCTTAAACAAGTGCTCACTTACGTAATCTCGGGGTGTGAATATAGAATGAAAATTCTCTATTATTTAGAGAGAGTACAATTAAGTACCTTTTGCTCTTTGGGTATGTTTCTAATGAAGATCTAAATTTCTTAAATGCATTTATATTACTTTTAGTAATCACATACATCGTCTATTTGGAGCCAGAAGGGCATTAACTCATATAGTTTAAATTATAATAATGTATCATTCTTGCATAGCCCATATCACTTTACGATTTAACGTCCCTATGTGCTTCCAAAGGGTTTGGATATTATTACCCTGGCTTTAGCTTTGGCGGCCGTAATCAGCGCACAGTGCATTTCAAGGAATAAATCCTGCCAGGTACCCATTTAACACCTGGGTGGAGAGTGGCAAATATGGATTAATGTCTTGCCAAGTGCCGGGCTGAGATTCAAACCCTCAACCCTTGGATAGAGAGTCAAATGAATGAACCACTATACCACAACACCTCCACGTTAACCCCATCAGGACCAAAGTCAACAACACTATGTACAAAGTGAATAGTATTTTAGTCTTGTGGTAACGAGATGGTTAACACAGGGTTAACGCCTTTCTGGCTCTCAACAGACGACATGTACTTCAAAAACTTGTGTGTGGAATCAACAGCGTGACATCATTTTGAAAATGTTTCATCTCACTATATTATTGAATATGACTCTCTATCAATGTTGCATCCAGCAGTGTAAAGTATAAATATATCATCTCAAAGATGTTGTTGCTTCTCAGCTCTTGTGTTTATTTAAAATTGTTTATTTTAGAGGTTACATTTCAAATAATTATTCCGAGACATACAACTTACTTCAATTTCATTTCCTAATAAATAAATCCTTGAATCTCGCTTTAAGAGCAAGGTTTGAAATTGCATGAGATAAATTGTATCGGTTCCAGTGTGGCTTTTTGTCTGGTTTTGTTGATTCTCTGCGGGAAGAATTTGTATAATTTCTTTTCGGTACTTGAAGCAAGTATTATATACCACCCAGAGGAACACTTGGAGAGGAGAAACTGGGGAACTGTGAATGCTTGACTTAAATTCCATAGCTAGGATTTCCAGTTTCAGTCGTATAACTGTAGCTGATATTTAAACCACTAAAACCACTTTTTTTTAGGGGGGGGGGAGAAGTAGTGTATGTGATGTTTCATACATTTATATACAGATAAATGATGTGAAGGTAATGAAAACAGTTATCTGCATATATGATTTAATAGCATTTCTAATTCTACTCTTCTTTGGTGATAGATGTGCTTAACTCCCTCACCCCAAAACCTACTTCCACAATTATGTGTATGTGTCGAAAGGTGGGGAGGAAGAAATGGTTGTACTGATTATATTTCAATAGGCGTTTGCCCATCAGTAGCAGTTATTTCATGTCATCTGTTTGGAGCCAGAAGGCTGTTAACTCTGTGTTAAAGTATACAGATAACAACCTTCTGGCTCCAAACATGATATTTAGTATGTGGATGTTCATGTCACCTGCAGAAAGGGAAAAGGGCATTAACTTATGTAATATGTGACCCGCCGCCTCAAAACCTACAATAAGTCGCACGGACCACAACGTAGCAAACAGCCCAAAATAGTAAATTTGCTTGGATCAGTCGATTTTCTTTTTTTCATAGAAATGGGTAGTTTCATTATCATTCTATCATGTCTCAAGTTTGTGAGTCGTAATTCGACTTAGAAATATGTTTTTGGGGCATTTTAAATTGACTCCTTTTTTCACCTGTCGAGCTGTAACGAATGTTTGGAGAGCTTTTGTAATACTTTCATTCAATGCCAAATTACTAATTTACCTCTAAAGGTATTAAATTGATTTTTGGAGTGAGTAATGAATAGGTCCTCCTGGAGCAGGGTGCCAAAATTCAGCCTAATCTGATAATCCCTTCATACCGGTTGTTATGGCCATTTGAATACCCAGTTTTACTTGGGCGCGCACAGAGAGCGAAGGATTAGCACTCTTTTGTTCCGAACTTAAATGACCATTTTCTCTATATAGGAGTTATTGATTGCTGGTTACATACTGATTCTAAATGTGATATTTGAAGGCGTTATCATCGAGTAAACTAGGCAAGTGATATACCATTGGAAAGCTGAGAATCTGTACTTTCAGAAAATGTATAAAACAAAAAAAAATAATTTTGGCTACTTATTGTAGGTTTTGAGGCGTCGGGTCACATATGGTATGAGTTATGGTCCTTCTGACTTTTAGCAGATGATATTAACTTCACGTTTGCTCCACCCACTTCAGATTCAAACAAACCCCAGGCATTATCCTCGATATGAACATGACTCTCGATTTGGAGGTACTTGTACGTATTTGTAGGCATTTGCAGGCAATACCTAAATCTGATCAATATCCAAACAGGTTCATTTTTGTGAGCCAAGCTTTCGTTTTTGGATTTCAGTATGGAATGCTTGGGAAATGCATGGGAGGAGGTATTTTGTATCAAGCAAAATCAATGCCAAATCAGGCTTAATCTGTGATGTGGACACAGCTTTTGATACTTGAATTGCAGTATGGAATGAATGCTGGATGCATGGGAGTAGGTATTTGTAAGCAAGCCAAATCAATGCTGTAATCATACCGCGATGAGGCTAGCATGGGTTACATGCATCGGGGAATGCGTTCGTCTTGACGTTGAAGATGATGCTCCTCTTCGATTCAGAATGCATCTAAAAAAATCAATGCGATTACGCCACCTAGTCGGTGTTTCGGGAATATGCAGGGCTCAAGATGAGGAATTAGTTTCGTGGAAGGCATAGTCACACAAAACTTGGTGGTAACATGCACCAGCCTGCTGTCGTGTGATTGCAACTGGTCTTTGTATCATCAACAAATGATATCATCTTATGAGAGCCAGAAGGGCATTAATGCATATCATTTTGTATGGTTTTTATGTTGTTCTGCCTCTCAACACAAGGATTTCATTTGTGATCAAACTATGATTGCATTGGAAATTTGAAAGAAAATTCTCTCCCAATTGCACGTGAAAGCATACCACGTTGGTTAGAGCTACCTGATAAAATTTCTCTATAATGTACAAAAAAGAAGCTGTTTTGACAAATAAATTGACCAAGTGATGCAAATTACATTCTAATGAATGCTTTTTTTTCTCTCTTTTTCTTTCTCTCTTTTTCTTTCTGCAGGTAAGAATTCTTTGAGCTTCTATTTCATGAATGTAAGAGAGCAAGAACCCAATTGAAGGAACGTAAAAGAGATATTTTGGTTGAGTTCAGTGACTAAGTATTCATACTAAGCAGGTAAGGAGAAAATATGTGGGTCAAATATTAAAACTCCATTATTGTTGCCCGGATAGTTTACTGTATGAAGATATAACATGCAGGGCCATTCGTGTGAGCATATAGCTGAAAAATTTGCTATGAGAAAGTTGTGTTCCACGATCAATTGATCAATCAATCAAACGGTTATTAACCAGTCATTTCACAAAATTTGTGTCAAGCAATCTTTTCAATTCATTTCATCACATAAATCAACTACTCAACCAACAATCAATCAACAATTAATGATTCAATCAATCAGTTAATTGGTCAATCAGTCAATCAGTTGATCAACCAACCAACCAACCAACCAATCAATCAATACAAAAAAAGAAACCAACCAACCGACCGACCGACCGACCGACCGACCGACCGACCGCAATCACTCTTTATGACCCATGCAAAATACTTACTTTTCAATGAATTACTTATTAAGATCATGAGTCGATAAATCAGTTATTTATTTGAAAAAAAATGACTAAAGTAATACATGTAGATCTATTATTAAAAGAAATATGTCATTTTATCAATCATTTTTTATCAATGAAATAATAAGTTCTGTTGAGGTATATTTTGTTTTGACTGCTCAACACAGAATTTATCTGTGTGCACATCATTGACAAGGTTCTTTGATGATGGAATAAAATTGAAATCAAATTATAGATCAGTTTGATTTGAAGCATTGCTGAAAAAGGAATTTGAGTAGAATGCAACACAAAAGAGACGCCAGTCACTAAGGAACGCATTTTAGTAATTGAATTAGTTTTTCCTCATCGGACATAATCATTATAGTACACTGGATTGCAATTGGAATCTTACCGAGTACTTGTTGAATTGTAAATACAATCTGCAGTGCTCTGTGCTGCGGAACAAGAATAGCACGAGAGTGCGTGCTTTTAAGAAGACAAAGCTAATGGAATAGTCCTCGTTGATTGCCCATCTACTATTGTTGATATATGTCACTTGTATCTTCTCACTCCTGAATCTGGTGTTTTTTACGCCAGCATCTCAGGAGTATCCTGTACAAAGCTTCGTTGTTGATCTACTAAGGATTGGTCTTATTCTTGGTCACTTGGGAGATGAGCCCTTGCTTGTTTTGTGTCATCTCAATTGGTTCTTCTTGTTCCTCTTCTCTCTCTCTCTCTTCCCTATCACTTTCCTTATCCCTTTCACCTCTTCCTCTTATATTATCCCCTTTTTACTACCTCATCTATCTCTCTCTCTCCCCTCTCGCTCTATCTGATTACCTATTTCTTTGTCATTTATGGTGCTCTATTTCTCTCACGATCACTGGTTCACATGGGACAGATCTCTTGAGTGCCTATCTCAATAGCTACTTGCTTTTTTCCCCTTCTTTTTCATTCTTTCTTTCACTCCCTCTTTCTCCCTTTCCCTTATATTTCTCTGTCTATCTCTTGATAACCTGTTGATGGGTCATCTGTGGTGCACTGTATCATGGAAGCAAGTTGGCTAGTTGACTTTTACTTTGATTGCTTCTTATAATAATACTACTACTATGGATTTATACAGGATCTATTACCCCATTCTCTTTACTGAGGTCCAGCAGTCTGTTGTTTAGGATCGCCGGACCTCCTTGGATCGCACCGAAATGAAGTCGCCACGTTCTCACTTAAAAGATGGGCGATTTAGCATGTGCTAGAGTGCACTATCTCTTGTAATGAGAACGGGCTCAAGGTTATCCACTCAGATGCAAGTCTGTATGTTGTTTATCCCTTTCTGTTTATTAAACACCTTCTGTGCCATTAAGTTTTTATACAATTGTGGTATACAAATTTTTGAGAATTAAATATTGAAATTTAATGCTTTGTTTTATTGATAGATAATTAAAACACTTTCCACCGGTATAAAAAACTTTCCAGTGAAGGTATTTGTGATTTGTTTCGAGATTAAAAAACATCAACATTTACAGTCCGAACTCATTTTTCAGCACGCAAATTTGTGGGCGAGATTTGCTGTGAATGGCAGGGACTGGGTTAATGTAACCTTGGTCGCTCTTCTTTTCCTGTATCATTTACATCTTTATCTCTATCCTCATCTTTCTTTCTTTCATCTACCTCTTCATCTCCTTGTATCCTATCCTCCCATCTCAATTTCTCAATCTTTCTATCTATATGTGATGCACTATTCCCGTGACATGTATAATGCTCCGTTTCTTGCTTGCTTTCTTGGGACAGAACACTGGACTTTTGTTTGTTTTGTGCTCAGTCATTATTTCCCACTCCTTTTCTGTATCTCTTTGATTACCTGTTCATATGTCCTTCCTTTATCGTCTTCCTTTTCTCAAAAATCTGTATTTCCTCCTCCTCCTGTTCCTCATCCACCTCATTTGTATCAGAAAATTGCATGCATGTACCTTCCATTAAGTATTTTCCAAGAATAATACACCCACGGAGCAATAAACTTGTACCTACGAGAGAAAATACGCCTCCAAAGTTGGGTAATATTAACCTGTGATATGATTATGTATTACCAGGAAAGATCTGTTCATAAGTTCATTTCCTGTAGTTTTTGAAGATAGCAATAGAGTGAGCACAGCTATTCTTATGATTTGGATGCACTTATCTTAGATTCGCTCTACCTTTCTCATTTATTTGTCTAATATATTGTCTTCTGACCATACCATGCTTTCATCCCTTTCCAGCTCTCTCTTCCCCATTTGCTCTGCTCGATGTATATTTGGTGAAGGTTTTCTACCCATTGACTGCTTTTTAATGTAAATATCCTCTTCAGATGCTTTCAGTCAGTCAATGGTATACTAAAGGTCATCAGCTTTGTTATCCTACTTTTACATCTTTCTCCTCGGATCTCTTGCTAGCTTGAAGCTAAAATGTTGGTGGTATAGGTTTCCTGCCAAGCTCTCAGAATAGAAGAGATATGAAAAGTCATTTGCCTTGAAATTGATCAAAGAAAATACATTAGGCTTACTTACTAAACTCCCCACAATTTTTGTGTAAATTCACAGTTGAAAAAAAAATACTTGAAGTTGTTTCTTGGTGTGGTATACTGACATCCATAAGGCCAGATGAAATAAATTTCTAATTCCTTTACCCTCCTTCCTTTATTTGATATTTTTGTGTTGAAATTAAATGAATAAAAATCAATGCCAACCCTGTTGATCTCCTAACTGATTTATTATTTATTATGTATTTATTTATTTAAATATTTACACAATATCAGTTGTAGGACTGTTGTACATCTTGATCCTGGTTGATATTTTTAATTATCTATATACATTTACAAACATACAACTAAATGTATAAAGTCTGTTTGATTCTGACTCTAAAGAAAATGCGCATTGATAATCTGTGGCTGTAGCCCAGTAATAAATATCATTGTGAAATGCTACATGAATAAGTGATCACAATCCCATGCAGTGTTGTTTGCGTAAGGGATTAACATCACTAAAGATCTACCTCAGTGCTCAGTTAATAAGTAATCCTGTAAAGGATGTTCCTAGACGTCAGTGATATCATACCAGGGTAGGGAGAGGGAGGCATGCTAACTGGAGCACTGTTTGAAGTGCTCAAACGTGTTCAGGAATAAGTGGGATGAATACAAGTGCGATGCCTTCTTTGTATTCTCAAACCTTCTGCAGATTTGAGGCGGTGAACTGTCTTATAAAAAAAAATGCAATGGACATTTAAAATTACATAAGCATGGCAAGATAGGGCTTACCTGCCAGAAAAAAAATTGACAGAATAAAATATACAGGCTGAAAATTTTTTAAAAAAATTATGAAATTATGTACTTTCAATGAAAATATTTCTTATGAAATTTAGGGCAGGGTAATGGTGTCCACAAGAAATTATACAACTTAACTGCCAGAGTGGGGAAGGGGTATAGTTCTGTTTATAGTACGTCAGCTAGTGTATTTTCATGTGTGACTTTTAGCAAGAGTTTGTAATATTAAAAATAGAAAGCCTATCTAATTAATAAATGTCATGAAATATAGCAATCCTTATCCTCTTCACAATAAACAAAGAAGAAATATCAGCCATTAACCTTTAGAATACTAAACTTAAGATAAGTTGGATTGAAGCCCATATACTGTCAATACTGCATGATACTTTGAAACATTTTGCGAGTGGTCAAGATTCACAAAAGTTACATGCTTGGAAAAATTCCAAATCTCAACTGGCAGAAATAGAAATTTTTGCAAATCGCAAAAATGTCTATTTGAGAAAATGGCTGTCATTTACACTTTCATTTACACTTTCTGGCTTTATATTCCTCGGTCACATTGCAAAACCGACTCCAAACCGACTGACCAATCCTTTGTGATTCCTGGGGGATGTTTCACAAAATGTTCAGTTAGACTTAAAGTCGCACTTTAATTCTTATACTTGTGTGGTGTATTATTACGCATCACCGCATTCAGTGATTCAATGATTCATTGATTCATTTATTGTCCTGCAACAAGCATAAAAATTGAGTTACAATCTGATTTCCAAATTTCAAGCATAAAAATACATATCAGAAAATTGCATGTGATGGATAAGAATGAAAAGAAAAACATATTAATGCACATGTATCAAAAATGTATTAACACATTGAGAATAAAAAGGCATGTCAATATAATACCTAATTATTCCATGATAAAACTACACAAACAATATACAAAAGGAAATAGAGTACGAGCAAGAGGTCCATGTCTTGCAGAAAACCTTGCAGAAACAAAGAAACAAGAAGAACAAAAAGAAATGAAAAACAGGAAGGAGAGAGAAGAGAGTGAAGAAAAGAGTACCTACAAAACATAGGGAAAGAAGAAAACAAAAGAAAGGAAACTACAGAAAAACAGAAAAGCTGGAAAAGGAAGGAAAGAGAAAGAGAAAGAGAGGGAGAGAAAAGGAGGAAAAAGAATAAAGAAAAAGAAAAACAAAAAAGGATACATACATGTAAAATAGACAACCAGTACTTCCCCTAACTCTAAAACAGGTGTTGCAATGTACACTCCAATATTCACAAAGTATGTATAAAGCATTAACATGCATTGGTCAGATTATGCTCAGGGGATGCGCGCTATTGGGAAAGCTATCAATGAGATTACGTGTTATATACTGGATGCGCATTGGCGCTTACGCATGACTCTAATTCCCACTTAACTCTTTGTGAAACCCCCCCCCCCCCCGTAATGTAAATTTTGTTTGGTTTGTTGTCATTCTAATGTCAGTCTTGTTGATGTGACTGGGGTATTAGATTTTCATCTCTCAGAGGAATCATATTTATTTCTTTCTTGCTCGGTATTCAATGGGTTAATAGTTAGTCCAGCTAGGAGTGATGTCATTACCTCTATCTGCTATCGTTACAATGTGGTTTGGTATGACGCATCACTTCTTCAAGAGCTTCTAGAAATCTGAGGGTTGCATTAAGCGCTTACCTCCCTTCACCAGGCAACCAAATGCTTCTTAAAGGGAGAGTCTCCCTTTAGCGTGACTAGTATTGGACTTCTTCTTTAATAGGTAGTCCAACTACGAGTAACATCTATTCTCTGTCTACTGATATTATAATGGTTTGGTATGACGCATCACTTCTTCAATAGCTTCTAAAAATCTGAGGGTTTCGTTAAGAACCTACATCTCCCATCACCCAGCGACCATGATCTTCAGTTCTGGTTACATGAATCTGCAAGCTGAGAAAAATATCTTTTATCAATATATAATAATAATCAGGGTTAAAGGTAATAGTTATTCTAATTTTGAATTTAAATATTTCAATTAATATTTGAATCTCATTCCATTTTAAATAGAAAAGCTATGATTTAACAATATCTATTAATATAATACACTGAGGATTTGGGGCTCCTTTTTTGGTTCAAATAGGCTCCTCCCCTGGCCCTTTCGTTCCCCGCCTTTTGGTACCCATGGGTGGGGAATGGTTCTTAGAGTGGTGGGAGGCACTTCTTAAGGGCTGACGTCCGTTCATATTTCATAAATTCATTTTTAAACATTGAATTTCCGCAGGGAGTAGGCCTAATCATTCTGCCAACCCATGAAGCGGGTTTGTAGCTTCATGCCCAGCCAACCCATACCCTTTACACGTGAAGGGGAGGTATGCCAAATTAGAACAGCGTGTATACTCCAAGCATAGACTCCAAGTCCATAGTCGCATGTATGGCTTCAATGTACAGGGCGCTACAATACACATGCTTGTAATTCGTTCGCACAGCGCACTGTGTTCTACATGTAGCCTACTGCGTGTACTACGTTTCACGCATGTAGAGTTACATCATTATTTTGTGGCTTCAAGTGGCGACAATTTTCCTTTTCGTCAGACCTCCAAAATTCGCTCAGGAGTGGTGGTTATGGGGGTCCCTGCATAATTCTTTGACAAGCAAAAAAGGTTTTCATTCTAAAGGGGGGGGGGGGGGGCACAATCGACAAAAGGGCGGATCGTACATGGTCAAAATGCATACTTTCCTTCCAAAAAGGGGGGTTGGGAGGGCACGGACTGGAAGTACCCCCACCCTGATCCGCCAATGCACATGTTGTAAATACTTTTTGGTAAAAAATAACTTTATCTGACTTTTTTATTTATTCACTTGATTATTGTGACAAATTAACAGTACGGTGATTAATCATAAACACAGCTAGCGCCCGTGCATGTCCACGGGCTGCTTCTGCTAGTATGAATATATTCTTCGGACCCCCACAGGAAATAAGCTAATTATGAACTTCAAGGGGTTATCCTGTCCTTTCACTTTTATATACTACATGTTCTAATGTATTCACTGAGGAACAAAATCAATCAATTATAATATTTCAGCATGGTTGTGAAATATATCAATTTGTTTAAAAGTGTGAAGAAAAACGTCCCTTGAAGGTTTTCACAAAAACATGATAAACTTTTATTACTGAAAAAGGGGAAATACCATTTTTCAGTCAGACTTCATGTTTGTACTGCGGTGTAAATAATGGGTTTTTGTTCTTGTGTAGCGCACGTGTCTGTCAGACTTGACACTCCTTGACACTCCTGGCACTCCGCTGCTCTTAGCGCTCTAGCATTTCAAGGAATTAATTCCAGGCTCCCATTTACGTCTCCTGGGTCGAGTGTGGCAAATGTAGATTAATGTGTTGCCAAAAGACACGAGTGCTGCGCCAGGGATTCGAATAATGTACCTATTGGTTCACAGTCTGGGAACTTATCCGCTAGACCGCAACACCTCCAAAAAGGTAAAACAAAATAATAGATTAAATTTCATCATAATTCAAGGCCTAATTTCAAAGGAATTCTAAAAAAAAAACTTACTTCCAATAATCTCTAGGAGCAGTTTTTCAGCGTGCATTTTAAATATTTATACAACATTTTTACACTTTCTACTATCAAAAACTCAAAATGCCTTTGATTTAATACATAGAATCTCAACCTATATGGTATATGGAGCATCAGTGTTAAAAGAATTGTAGACAGTTTCATTTAACATGGTTTGCAGCATATAGCTAGAGCTCATAGAAGGCGGTCTTTGAGGAGATTCAAGTAATAGCGTTAATTCTACCACATTAATGGACACTTATTTTGAATAAAGTAATTGTGTAAAGTTGTGGTGGACTGTAATAAAATAGGATTTGATAGATTACTCTTTTATGTTGGAATTGAAGATGCAATTAAAGATTAAGGGTTTGTTGGTCAATTTGCTTGGACTTTGAAGCTTGTGACAGGAATGAAGTCCGAAACTAACCAAGTTATGTCATCCTGTTTAGTGCAGTGATGAGTCGTAGATGATATGTGGTACATGTATTTAGCAAGATAGAATCTTGTGGTTGTTAGCTTTAGCGGTGCTTTGTGCCATCAAAGTTGCTAGGATTTTTAATTACAAGTGTTATAGTTACTTAGTTTTATTACCCTGCATGAATTTAGAGAATAGAATGCTCTGTAAAGTGAGTCATATCTCTCTAGAGTCTGATAAATGTTGTGGTTTCTTAATTGGTTCAAATCTCTTCTGCTTTTCGAACATTGTCTTGAATAGAGTATACCTGCAGTGCTGTAATAAGGTTGAGGGAGACGGGATACTTGAAGACTAATTATAGTCATGGAAAATATTAATACGTCAGTTGGTTTTTATGTAGTCGAGTTATTTTCGCAATTTATTTGCCCATTTGGCTTGTTGTGTTGGGATTGACCATGACAGAAATTTGATTTTTCGGGGTGGAAATTGGAAAAAAAATCAATAAAGATTGTTCTCCTTTTTTAAACCAATACAGAGTTTATAAAGTAGAGATTCTATTCTAAATGAAAATAAAAAGTGTTGTAAAGAAAGTTCTAATATTTTTATAGTTTTGGTAGAATATTACATTTTATATAATGAATAATTTTCATCCTTTTTTTTAACCTACTTTATGAATACATGATGTTTACCATTATTGCTCATTGTATCCCCTGCCAGAATGCCAGAGGATACTTTGGATTCAGCAGCGTTACGTCGCCGCCGCCGCTGCGTCATATTGTGTGCGCTCTAACTGCCACATTCCTTGATGGATTTCTTTCAAATTTTGTATGGAGGTGAATCTTGGTATAATCTACACACATATAATTTGTGGTGATGATTCCCCCAGTGTTCCTTCTTTCATAGGGTAAAAAGCCATATATTTGTGGATGGCTTTTGTGCACTCTATAGGGCACATTTCTAAACGGATTTTGTTCAAATTATGAATAAAGGTGTATCTTGGTGTAATCTACAAGCCTATAGATTTTGGTGGTGCTGCCTCCAGTGTTCCGTCTTTTATAGGGTCAAAGGTCATATTTTCAGAGATGTCTTGTGTGCGGTCTAACTGCCAAATTTCTTGACAGATTAAAAAAAAAATTTGTATGGAAGTGTATCTTGGTAAAATCTACGCACCTATAGTTTTGGTGATGCTGCCTCCAGTGTCCCATCTTTTATAAGGTCAAAGGTCATACTTTGGAGCATGGTGTGAGTGCACTCTGCAGGCCACATTTCTTGATGGATTTCTTTCAAATTTTGTATGGAGATGTATCTTTGTACAATCTACACATCTTTACTTTTTGATGATGCTGCCCTTATTGCTCCGTCCTTTATAGGGTCAAAGGTCATTTGTCCCTTTTATGCGCTCTTACTGCCACATTTCTTGACAAATTTCTTTCAAATTTTGTATGGAAGTGTATCTAAGTCAAATCTACACATCTTTAGTTTTTGGTGATGCTGCCCCCAGTGTTCCATCATTTATAGGGTCAAAGGTCATATTTTAGTGGATATCTTTTGTATGCTCTGCACGTCACATTTTTTTGGACAGATTTCTTTTGAATTTTTATAGAGATGCATGATACTCTAATCAACACACATATTGTTCAGGTGATGCTGCTGCTAGTGTTGACAATAGTCCAGGCCACTGGTGGCGATCTCTATGTCATCCTTTTGTTTGAGGGAGGGAAGGGAGGAGGTTTTTTGTCCCTCCTTCGAACAAAAGGATGACGCAAATATCACTGCCAGTGCTGGGGGATACATTCGCATTGCGCGGCAACAGGCATTTCTAGTTAGTTTTTAAAATTACTGCAGCAGTCACAGTTTTACTACCTTTGCAATCATCATAAAAGATCGCAAAAGCACAGCTACTTTGACTAGCAGTACGTTAATTAAGCCAATTAACCTCTTCTTCATCATTATCATCGTCATCATGATCATGATTATGATCATCGTCATCATCAACATTGTCATCATCAACATTGTCAATTATTTGTATGAGACCTCATTTTTGCTGTACCGGTAATCATTAGTCACATTAATTAGGTCTATATTACTCTCTGTATAAACTGTTTTCTAGATGGATTTTCAAACTCCTCTCATGATGTTTATACCCTTGATTGTCCCATTCATTTTAAAGCCATAATCCATTGTTCCAGACAAATGAATAAGAATCTAAGAGAGCATCAAAGGAAGGAAATTGTATTACTTTGTAGGCAAGTTATTTGTTGTCATGGTTAGGCCATAGAGTGTGTGCAGCCAGATAGCCCGGTGATGCACACTCGCCAATCTGGCGTCATTAAGCTGTACCTTTGAGTGTGCCATTGTGGTTTAATGTTGATGTCAATCTGATGTTGGAATTTGCGGGGAAGTGAAGCTGATGCGATATGTCAGGTGCTGATGTACAGCATCATCATTGGATAACAATCAAACGTGAGTGCATGCTGATAGGAGGGGAGATGAGCAAAGATGAAGGGAGGGAGGATGTGAGAAGGAGGAAGGAAAGAGGGAGGGAGGGAGGCAAGAGGAGAGAGAAAGGGATGAAGAGAGACAGCATCATCATTGGATAACAATCAAACGGGAGTGCATGCTGATAGGAGGGGAGATGAGCAAAGATGAAGGGAGGGAGAAGGAGAGAAGGAGGAAGGAAAGAGGGAGGAAGGGAGGCAAGAGGAGAGAGAAAGGGATGAAGAGAGACAGCATCATTATTGGATAACAATCAAACTTGAGTGCATGTTGATAGGTTAGGTGGGATGGAGATGGGTAAAGAGGGAGGAGAGGGCTGGAGAGAGAGGAGATGCAAGATGAGAAAGAAGGAGTGAGGGAAGGGTAGGAGATGGAGAAGAGCAGGAGTAAGGTGGAGGAGGAGGAGGGAAGGAGTTGAGAAAGAGTGAGGAGAATAGAAACAAAAAGAATAGAAATGGGGTTGGAAGCAGAGCACACATGCGAAGAGGCTGAATTGAATTAGAGAAAAGATTATGTAAATAAGATTTCTGACAAAAAAAAGAGAAAATAAAAAAGGATCAGCTATGTGAAACCAAAAACAAAGCCCCCCCTCCCCTCCCAAAAGGAAGAATAATATTTCCCCCATAAGTTTAAATAAAGTCATATACCTTTTTCAGCAATATTAAGTTGATCAATATCAACAACTTGAGATCACTTAAAAATTGTTTGCACATCTAATTACACGATGTGCTTGGTATGAACAAGGAGTTATCACAGATTTTGGTATGAACAAGTCTGTTCATACGGTCCTAAAATACAAAATAACTTCAAGTTAACTTAAAGTTTTGAAACTACAAGCGAAACTTAAAGTTTAGTGTGAACGACACTAATGATGTTTATGGTTCCCTTTGTGCTTAAATTTTAAAGAGAAAGGTAAGTTCAGATGGGAAGAATGTCATAGAAGAAATGTCCCCTGAAAAGGATTGCTGTTCAAAGTCCTCATATTAGAAATATAAAGAAAAATAGCTGAAAAGTTTGGACCAAACTTTGTGTGGTGTATATGTGACAGTTAGCAAGATTGAGCAAATTTCTTATCATTTTGATGATTCCAAAACTCACAGAAAACACCAATTATGATGCCCTACAAAAGCAAGTAAGGAACCTTTTCCCATTGCTTCTAGACATGTTCTGTGTTCAGTGTAACTGCATGACCAATACTCTTCTTTATCTTTAAAAAGGTTAGCTGAACCGTGAATTTCTCTTTTTAGTATAATTAAATTGGAATTTCTTTGTAGGACTTCATAGATCCTCATTTGAATTGCTTTGCAGATGCTTTAAAAGTTGACTTTGTAGAGATTCTTTGACAGCGTTGCACATGTTATGAAATGTGAGGAATATGTGGTATTACATACATCTTGATGATTGTGCCACAGAATTCTGCAGGATACGAGAATGTAAAAAAAGATTGGAAAACAAATTTGTGAGGGGATGTATCTGTATGGTAATATATTTTTTGACAGATTTCCAAATACATCTTGTTCAATATCATCATAAATTTCTATTGAACATAATTGATACTTAGTAGGGGTGTCGTAGTTGAGTGGTTTAAACACTTGACTAGAGATAGGAAGGTCGTGGGTTCGAACCCCGGCGTGGCACTACTGTCCTTTGGCAAGACATTAATCTGCTTTTGCCACTCTCCACCCAGGTGTTCGTGGGAACGAATTCCTTGAATGCTGTGAGCGCCGAAATCGGTAGCCTAGCTAGAGCCGGGGTAATATTGGATGCCTTGAGCACCTTGCATGGAGGATATGATATTATGGTTTAGAATATTTTAAATTGAAGGTTGAGCATCCTTGTAGTCAAGTAAAGAGGCACAAAACTTAAACAATCATAGTATAGCAAAAATAAAAAATAAAACAAATTACTAAATTCGTCTTAAAGGGGATCAAACCCCCCAAATATTTTTCCTTGCATATTTTGAGTTTTATGGTGATATACTTCTTTTTTTCCCCTCAAGATATTAGCTTTAAAAGCTTTAAATATTACTTCTGTAAAGAAATATTGGAGATATAATAAAAAAAATTGCGCTTGAGAAAATAAATATGTGTAATAATGCTTAAAGCATATTGGGAAAAGTATCTTCAAACTGGGGCTACATTTACAAATACTTATTCACTCAAAGGTCATTTTTGCAGAATTATAATTGGCTGAACTACATGTATTGCTATATTAAATGCTGCTCTTAAACATATATATATCGTCTGTTTGGAGCCAGAAGGTCGTTAAGGCCCATCATTTGTTCAGAGTTAAGAAATGGTATTGGAGGAAGAGGGTATAGAAACTATTTTTTATCTTTATAAATGAAGATGAGAATAAGAATGTGAGTTCTCTTGTGTGTCTTGACATCTTGTAAGCATCCCCGTATCCCTCAGAAACACATCCAACCTCCAACGGTCTAAGAACCTCCAGCAACATGCCATGGCATTCGAGGAGAGACAGACCCAGGATTACGTATCATGCCATCGACCGCAGACCAACGACAGCTGCAGAGGAGAGAAGAGAAAGGCGATATGGGCACACTCACTGACAGCGCCGGGTCAATCTGCTAAGTATCGTCCTGCTCTGTCCGTGGTACGGAAATTATCTCCTTCATTACAGCGTCTGCGGGATTGCGTTTCTGGAGGGTGTTTGTGTTAGTTTGCATGTAGATGCGCGGAGGATAACAGCGATTTCAAAAGAAGAACCTTGTTTGGAGATTGCCTCAAAATAGATTAATGGAATGAAACTGTGTTCTGTTGTTTACATGGCAATATTGGAACGTACCGTTGCCTATTTTATAGGAAACGGGATTGACGTTAACAAAGATATCTCAATTCACGTGTAAAGGTCATATGCCATTTCCGTAATCGGTGCAGATATGTAACCAGGCCTTAGATTACATTGCTACAATGACTGATCACCACAAAGGAACAATTTTTTTCATCAAAAATGTCTTTATTGTCAATAAAAAGTGTTTACATGTGCATTTCAAGTAGATCTATAGGCTGTAGTTTATTAGGCTCACATCTCAGTCTCTGTCTTTTTTTTTTCTGGGAGTGGAGCATTAGTTGTGACAATAATTAGTATTCTGTTAAATTATATTAAACTAAAAAGCTATAAAACAAAAACTTCATCTAAACTACAGAGAAATGCACCATTTTTAAAATGTGAGTCTTATATTCATCTAAGGAGTAATTTTTGAAAGAAAATAAAATACTTATGTATGATTATGAAAAAAGTTTTGAGCTTAAAACCCAAAATAATGATAGGGGAACTAGTGTTTAAAGTCATAAAGAAGATTCTGAAATGGTTTGTAGGGTTCCGTTTTTCGAGTAAAAAAATTTGGGATTCATAATTAGCGCGGGGGGGGGGGGGGGGGAGCTTGGTAGCAAGAGACCTTCAGCTTCTTCGGCTTCGAGGGATCTAGGCTGGGAGGGATCTAGGCTGGGAGGGAGTAAGCAGTAATTGTGATAGGGAGAGTATCTTGGGCTTCACCATCAATGTGGACATGAGGCAGGCATGATAGGGGGCGAAGCCCCCTGGAGCCCCTGCACTTTTGCTCTTTCATGAGCACATTTAAAGGTGTCTAGAAGGCCTTTTTTTTGGAAATTTTTATATAACTGTAAAGGCAAATCACTGGGTAGTTTCCAACTTACATTAGGTTGGATGGCTTTAGATGCCATCTTAGTGTCAAAAATACATTATTCCAATTCCAGGGCCAACATACACGAACTAACAGTTCGGAAAAGACCGATGTCGAGATCGATATCGCCGAGGTACACGTGCACGTACGTACATGTACGATGTAAATCCACATGATGATAGAGCAAGTACAAAACAGCTGAGCCGCGTGCCTGGGCAGGCGGCAGCCGCTGACCTGGGCTAAATATATAGCGTCGCGAGTAAACAAACGCATGCTGTTCCGTTTACGTTTATGTTACGTTGCTATCGATAAAATTCGGCCAAAATAAAATCTACCCAGTCACCACCTTGCTTCACGTACACGTGCGCACCACACCATGCAATGCTACACAAAACGAATCACTTGCAGGCGAGCCAGCACAAAAAAACAACGCTTACATACAGGTACAACCGACATACGAATCGCCCCAAATCTCATATCAACCACAAATTATTCGACCACAACAAAATCGGTTTTTTAAAACAGGATCGTTTATTACAATCGGGGAAAAATGCCCAAAAATCGAGATCATTGTCAGGAAAAGAAAAAAATCGGAATTCTGATTTAAATCAGAAGAATATCATGCCTGATGAGGGTTGGGGCAGGGGGCAGGGGGCTGGGGGCTGGGGCGGATCTAAAATTATGTAAAGGGGAGGGCACTATTCCAAAAACTATTCCAACAAGCAACAAAAAATAAAAAAAAGTTATTTTATAAATGCCAGATTGGTTTAGATAGAGGAAGGGCCAGTAGTGCTCCTTAAATATGCCGAAAGGGGGGGGGGGCTCTCAGTAACCTATAGCTTTAACGGGATCTACCCAAGGAGTGACCAGTAATTGTGACAGGGAGAGTATCATGGGCTTCACCATTTTGCCGATCAATTCTTGAAATCTATTAGCACAGCTTGCTTCATCTGGCTGGCTGGCTGACTCTGTGAAGTGAAAGGTCATATCTGTCTATCTCACATCCATTTCTCCTTCATTAGTGTCGGACAGAAAAGGCCATTTTGTCACCTAGTGGCATCGAAAGGATAGGTTGGCCTGTTTAAACTCTTGTTCATAGAAGGAGCACATTAATTCTTCGTGCTTGATGCGTAAAGTTGCTCTGAGTAGCTAAGTGTTGTAAAACTGTTGGGGGTTGGGAAATAAGAATTTATAGACTCCATTTTAAATCCTAATTATCCCAGAAATAGTCTATTAATTTAAGGTTATTCTGAGTATTAAAATGATCAGGGTGCATTTCTTTTACTCTCTGACTTATGAAGGTTCACTTTGTAACTGAGAGTACTGCTAATATGAGTTGTGTCTTGCAGTCAGCTCTCTAAATTCCAACTCTCTTAAATACTCAAATATAGAGGGAAACATGCTTTATCAACAACTTGTATAGTGAGGCCACCTGTCTATAAAGACCTTTTTTTTGTTCCATTTAATAGTGTTTTTTTTTAAAGACCACCCAAGGGAGGCACACAAAGTGGTCTTTATATTCAGGTTCCCTGTAAAACTTGTTTCATTTGGAGACACACTTCAAGTGCAGACCAATAACGTGGTGTTCATAGATAGGCTGTCTTTCTGTAGAGGTGGTCACTTCGACAGGTTTGTCTTTACCTGCTACTTTCGGATTCACCAAGACAATCACATTTCAAATAAAGCATGAGGAAATTATCAAGTTCCTTTGAAGTGAATTGTTTATATTCTACTATTTGATGAGAGCCGGAGGGCATTTATGAGACGGGTATGAGTTGAAGATTCCATCTTATGAAGATGTGGAAGAACTATTGATGAAATCTTCCAAAACTAATTCAGAGTATTAATATTTTCTAAAAATGTATATTTACATTGATATTTTTTAAATGGTTTTCTAATTGAAGTGTTTTATTGTATCATGTTCTTGTAATGTGTTCGATTTCTCTCATTTCATTTCAGAATCTATAATTATTATTGATCTTTTGATTTGGGAAAGGGAACGAGATAAAAGATTTCTGATGACATTGTGTGTAATGTCTTATATCTAATGGAGAGAGAGAGAGAGGGAGAGGGAAAGAGAAAGAGAAAGAGAGAGGGAGGAGAGGAGACAAGAAGAAGAGAGAGAGAAGGGGAGAAGAGTGAGGGAGAAGAGAGAGGGAGAAGAGAGATGGAGAAGAGATAGAGAGGAAGAAGCGAGAGAGAGAGAGAGAAGAGAGAGAGAGAGGAAGAAGAAGAAGAAGAAGCGAGAGAGAGATGAGATAGAGAGGGAGAAGGGATAGAGAAAGGGAAAGAGAGAGCGTGAAAGAGTCATTTTGCATCTTCATAAAGGGAGGAGAGAGAGAGGAAAAAGAGAGAGAGAGGGAGAAGAGAGAGAGAGGAAGAAGAGAGAGAGAGAGAGAGAGAAGAGATAGAGAGGGAGAAGGGATAGGGAAAGGGAGAGAGAGAGAGAGTGAAAGAGAGTCATTTTGCATCTTCATAACAACAGAAGCACACCACAAGTAGAACATCTTATAGTTTATTATCAAGTAAGAGATATTCTTTTTACACTTGAATGTTAGTTGTGTGAGATTTTCTATCATTTTATTCAGATTTTATGAATTCTGTGACCTGGATTTACTTGACTATGAGGATAATTTGATTCAAGACACTCAATAAAAAGGTTTGACACTTGAAACTACAAATTGCTCTCACAAATTCAAAATGACAAAAACGTACTCAAATTTAGCCTCAGGGGGGTGGGCTGAGGCCTAGATATGATGCAATGAGGGAAACAAGAGATGGAAAAGGAGAGGTCTTGAGTGGGAGGAAGAAAGAGAAAAGAAAGAGTTAGAGAGAGAGAGGGGGGGGGGGACAGACAGACGGACTGAGAGGGAAGGATAGAATGAGAAAGATAGGAGAAAAAGAAGAAAAGGAAGAAAGAAGATGAGAGAAGAGAATGATTAAAAAAAAAAAGAATATGGGGATAGAAAGAGAAAAAGGATTGAGAACAATAGATCAAGAGGGGAGACAGAAAGGGAGAAGAAAGCTAGGGAAAGAAAGAGAGAAAACAAATAAAGAAATGGAGAGTAGAATCCAAGAAGCGCTTGAAATAGATGGAGAAATAAAAGAAAAGTGAGTTGTGAACCTCTACAATGCAATCTAATGTGTAGCTTTGAATAGAGGGAAGCGCAGAAATTGCCTAGAATAAGAGAGTTTGTAAAAACAGAGAGAGAGAAAGAGAAAGAGAGAGAGGGCAGAATGAAGTGATTAAATTGACAATGGGAATCGGGTTTGAAGTTTTTTTATGGTGCATTATAGAATGTATAAGGCAAAAAGAGAGAAAAGGAGGGGAGAAAGAGAAATAAGTTAAGAATTGAAGAGTGATACAGAGAAAGTATAACTCAAATTAGAAATTGAGAATGGAAAAAATAGGTTTTGAAGCATTTTTATGGTACAGTGTGGATTAGGAGGGAATAAGGGAGAAAGAGATGAGAAAAGAGAGACAGTGACTTTTAAAGAAAATGAAATTGAGAGAGAGAGAGAGAGAGAGTGAGTGGTAAGTAGATTCAGATGAAAAATTTAGACTGAGAATCAGGTTAACAGTGTTATTTATGATGCAATCTAGTCTTGTTATGCTTGTATAAAAAGAAAGATCAAACTTGTCACTGCCAATGGTCTCTTGTCGACTCTCGGCCCCATCTCCCATGATCCTCTCTGGGGCATGCGAGCGTAGCTGGGAAGATGAACGACGTAATTATTCCAGCGTCCTTATGAAACTTGTCGCTGTCTTCGCATCATCGCTTCATGGTTTGCGTTCCTCTCCCGGTCGTTCGTTCGTTCGTGTGGGAGGTATGAGGTGGTAAAGTTAAGTTCATTGGATTTGCACGACTGCTTGCTGTGAATGTACAGGGTGGTGGCCATGATAGTGTTACGATAAGTAATGGGCTATGTTTTCAACGATGTATCGCCTCTGCATTCTAAGTAGCTTGTATGGGATGCGTAGGAGACGTGTGTATAAGACTCACTTTAGGTTCTGTGGCATGAATGTATTCATGTGATACTCAGAAGAAATAATATATGTATGATGCAGTTAATTGCTGTTGGCTGTCTGAATGAAAGCTGAATTAAAAAAAAAAAAAAAACTCTCCTTCTGAAATACTACATCATGAGACATGTCTTGAGAAATTTATGCAGTTCGTAAAGATCTATATTTCCAAAGCTTTTTATAGTGCTATAGACACAGTGTGATGTGAGATACATATTTTGGGGTATTTAGAGTGGTAATTAAAGAGAATATGGTTTTTAGTATTCATATTTATTATTGATTGTAGGAAGAGAGTAGCATCTCTGTAACATGTTCATTTTGTGTAAAATACTTTTAGCACAGTGTTGCTGTAAAAAAGTAAAAAAAATGCTTAAAAGCAAGTGGACTAGGCTGTCGTGTTGATACATTTTATGCATTATTTGCAACGCATTGACAGATGTTAATTTATGTTTGTCAAACTGACTATTTTTACCACAAATAATTCAAATTTCTAACAATTTTTTTTCCTTTGAAAGGTACATTGATTATTTTTTTCTTCTTCTGAAATAAGAAAGGAAATCATATATCTCATGCCAAAATCATTTAAAAAATACCATCCCGCTAAACGGACACTTAGGCACAGGGTGGGGATGTCAGTGATCAAATGGCTGTAGGGGTGATATGACCGGTAATTTTTGCATTCATTTGGTAAATTCAATTAACAATATGAGGGCTCTTTTTGTTTAGCGTCATCAAAGAATTTCAGAATTATTCAATCTTAGTTCTACAATGATCCATTTTTGAAAAGATCTTGGAGAAGATGTGTCATAAATTTTAAAGTAGTTTAAGAAAGAACTAATGCCTCTTCTAATTTGTCTTCTGCAAAAATCTTGATTGGTGTGAGCTTTACTAGCATCAACAACAACAAAAATCCTTCTCTAAGGAAAATTATATCATCATACAGTGTAGTTTCAATTTTCTTCTCTCCACATGAATATCTGTTTACTGTTCAAAAAGGTTTGTTTATGACTGCACCTGTAATATGGTTTGAATAAAAAATATACAACTGCAGACAGAACTGGGTTTTTCAGTGTATACAATTACACTCTCCCCCCAAAAAAACAAAACAAAACAGCCAAAAACCCAAAACAAAACAAAAACAAAATGATAAGGCATACACTTGTGTAATATTCAAAGCATGTTGTCATTGCCAATGACTACCCTTCCTGGTAAACGACAGAGATTTTGAGAAACAAGGTTTTGATTGAACGGCTGAGTTAAATTGGAAGTCTATGCGGTCAGAGATAGCTGGGGTTGTTGAACCCGCAAACAAAGTCTCGGTCTAGCTAAGTGGCACAGCAGGCAGTTATATGTCCGTCTGGCGGCTAGTGAAGTATTTGCATTCATTTCCTGCCCCAGATATTAATGTGTTAACTCTATTTGAAATTATAAGAGTTTAATAATGCCCTTCTGGATTAACGTGATGATTACACTTTTTAATGTTTAGAGATTCTTTAGAAGTGAAAATTAAAATCTGGGAAATATGTTATTAATTTGAGTTTGTCGACTAGCATTGAGAGAAAAAGAAATACAGGTCAAGAGAAGGAGAGAGAGAGAGAGTAAGGAGTGAGTACAAGAGAGAGAGTAGAATCAGAGTATGAGGCAAGAATGGAGAGAGAGAAAGAGAGAATAAAGTAAGAGAGAGAGAAAGAGACAAATGGAGAGAGAGTTAGTGAGTGATAGAGATATATATTAAGAGAAAGAGAAAAACATGAAGAGAGAGAGTAAGAGAGTTAGTTGGAGAGAAGGGGAAGACAGAGAGGAAGAAAAAGAAAGAGAGAGAGAGAGAGAGGGAGAAAGAGTAGTGCGAACAAGTAAGTACTGATGTTAATCAGTTGATATCTACCGTAGATAACTTATTCACACGTAGGAACATACTTTTATAATATTATACATTGAGCTGAGCTTTTTTTTTCTTCTCTCTTTTTACAGTACATGCATTTCCTCCTTCCAATACAGCAACAAGAAATTGTCTTGATTTATGTATAACAGCAGAGTCATGAACAAAAAAAAATTAGAAAATTCAAGCTAAGTTGTTCTGACCCATGTCCATATGGTGCACTCTCATGTCCAAATGTAATAGTATTTTGCTATGAAAGTGTGTTCAAGCTAGTTTTGGTTCATTTGTTTATACTTAGCAACAGGTTCAGACTCCCCATCTCCTGCGAATTAAAAAATTCAGCATTATTTAACCCAATGCTCACAGGAAGCGAATGTCCCCTGTACTGAGCCTATGGAAATAAGAGAATTCAGTGGTGAGTGGGTTAAACAAGATTCTCTTGAAATGCAATTCAATTGTCTGAACGCAAGATTAACTTCAATAGTAGTCATGGGAGAGGGAATATTCATGTGCATAAGCTTCATACAAGCATAAGCATAATATAGTTGTTTGTCTGATAAGGGTTAAGGTTGTCAGTCTAAGCCTGTTTCCAGATGAGTGACATTTTTATCCTTTTAAGCCTTCTCCAGCTTTGAAATCTTCCTTTAAGCCGCATGGAACATTCATGAGAAAGCATCTCCAAGGCCCGTTTTACGTCTCGCGCGATTCCCCGATCAATGGTGTAATGGGGTCCGAGTTAGCGCCTAGACGCGGGCTAATTCGGTGAGAGCGGGGGTAGATTGCGTTGGCTATTTAGTGGAGCGTGAGACTGTAATTGATTTGTGCATGCTTTCATGAATATGGGATGTTTCCTCAGTGGCTAACTTGTACTTAAGAGTGCCTCGCATGTCAGATTGGTTCGCTAGGGGGACATGGGTATCACCAAGCCTAAAGGGTAACGGGTGTAGATTTAGGTGGAGGAGGCATGTAAAGGTTAAATAATGGTGGTGTAATGTGAAAGGAGTAGGATCCTGGGTGTGTGTGTGTGGGGGGGGGGGGTTATCGGGATATGACCAAACCTAAAGTGTTAGGGGAGTAGGAGCTTATGGGTAGGGGTGAAAATTTTGGTAGAGTGAGTAATTGGGTTAAGTAATAGTGGTGCATTAAAGGTGCAAGGATTAGTGGCTAGGTGTTGGGGGTGGGGGGCTGGGGGGGGGGGGGGGGTAGGAGACGGAATGTTTTAGAGATGGGGTGTAGGGTTAAGGGAGTGCAGAGAATAGGGTCTGGGATGTGTGTGTGTTGGGGGGGGGGACATGACTTTATTAAAGGTGCATGGATTACAGGTTATTTAGTTTCGAGACAGGTTGTAGGGTTAAGTGGTAGTGGTTTGAAGTGCTGAGAATAGAATTCATGATGCTGGGCGGGGGGGGGGGGGGGGGGGGGGGGGATGGTTCTCTTAAGGCTACGGTTGAGAGGGGAGAGGGGAGGGGGGAACTGGAGCGTACAGCCAGAATTGGAAGTTCAGGTGAATGGAGTATAAGGTGAGGTGTAAGGAATTAGAGGGTTTGTGCATCATAGGGGGTGGGGTGGGGGGAGGAAGGGCAGGGCAGGGCAGACTGGAGTGTGAGGAAGGATGTGTTTAGATAGGCATTCTGTAAAATGCAATAGTATTGACTAGTGAATTTTCCTCCCCTTTAGATAGGCATTCTGTAAAGTGCAATAGTATTGACTAGTGAATTTTCCTCTCCCCTGTTCCATCAGGCATTGGGCTAAGTATGTCTCCTAATTGATGTGTAATGGTGTAATTTCATGCCAGGATTTTATTAATGATGTAAACAGATGATCCCTTGCACAATTAATTCAGGGTGAAGGGGCTTATCAAAACAATGATAATGTTACATAATATTACTAGTGGTTACTCCCGATTGATATGTTTTAAATGTTGTGGTCAAATACAATGCCACTTCCCCAAATTTGTTATTATTCTTATTTCACACTTTAAGTGCTTTTGATTTAAAAAAGTTTTGCTTTTAGAATATTTTTTTTTCTTCTGATGAAAATTTATTTATTTATAAATGTATTGATGATGTAGAATTACAATGTATGAATACATTTTGGGGTTGTTAAGATGAAAAAAAAAAACTTACTCAAAAATTTCTAGAAATTCCAGTAAATCTAATAATTTAGCAAGTACCCATGTAAAGAGGTATTCAAAAATTAATGTTGAAGGTATTTGTTGGCAACTCTGACAACTGTTCTATAAACATTGATTGCCATCAGTTTTCCCTTGGTTGCTTCACTGTTCTATCATCATAAGTTTTTAATATCACAATGAATTTCTTTTAAAAAATGACATTACTTTGTGGGGGTTGAACCAAGGACATTTTTTGGGTGGTCCCTATTGACAAGAACTGAAAAATTAAAGCTGGAAGGTTATTAATATTACATATTTAAACCAAAGTTGATAGGATTACAATAAATACAATATACATGTGGGAATGGAGCTGTGTATACCGTTGATAGAGAACCATACATTTTGTTGCATATGCTTTGCAGTTGTGTACAAGGCCACTACAGATATCAAGCAAGCAGTCTTTATATGAAGAATTCCTATTAACAATCAAATTGGTTTGCTGATGCTCAGATGATGTTGAATATCTCTTTCTATTTTATGTTATGTGTGTACTCTCTACATATACACATAACTAGAGACATATACTATACACTGGTAGTTGGGATAGACAGATGATAGAATTATGTGCAAGCCAGAACCAATTACCATAATACATGGACCCAGCTACCAGAGATCAAAGCTAATAGGTTTGAAGTATATCGAGCTGCTGAACTGAAGTTTTTTGAACTATGATACAATACTGAATAGCAAGGGAGGAACAAGCGAGTAAACATACACGAAGAGACACACAGAATGATGACACGGTGTTGAGTATTTATAATGCAGCCTGGTTTCCAACGGAAGGGTCGTCCGTCGTGTGGCATCGTCTTCATCATGGTCTGCAGGCAGGAATGCATTATATGGATGGTTTAGTGCTACGTTTATGATTGTCATCGCGATCTCAACGTTCTCTTGCATAAATTCATGAGGTTTGCCCATGATTGATGCATTCACAGCGTTGATAATTTCATTTTGCCTGTGTGCATTAGGGCAATATGTGTCAACTTCACGAGAGAAATCAGAACGGACTTAGAAAAGAAAAGAAAGATAGAGACCGGGGATGCCACCGGCATTTATTTATAAATTTTGGAGTAAGGTAGAGCGGGAGCAGTGCTGAGAGTCTGGGTGAGAGAGCTAGGGGCTTTGTGGTTGGCAAATTGAAAAGAGAAAAAAATGGGGACGCATTATGCAGAAAATGAATTTTGAGAAATTGAACATGAATTACGATGATCGTTAAAGCGTTTCTTCATGGGAAATTGAGGTGTGAGGAAAATCTTAACTGCTGGTGGTACGTTTTTACAAACGTAACGTAAAGTTGGAATTAGGGTGGAGTGGAAGTTGTGCTTTTTTTTTTCTTTTAAAAAACAAAAATACACTGTCTGCTTAGTGCAAGAAGGTCATCAACTCATATAATTTATCAGAGAGTAGGTAGATATTCTGGTTTTAAGAGCAGATGACATTTAGAGTGCATTTTATTGATAACGCATCAGAGAGGAAAATCCGGCATATTGCACCTTGGGGCATCTCTCTTCCCCTTTAGAATATAGAAAAGTGCATAACATGCATGACAAGATCGATTAAATTTTTTCTTGTTTAACACACAAAAAAAAGAAATTTGTAAATCTTTGCTATTTGTATTGATGGATTACAACTTTTTTACTTATTTTACTTATTCTTTATCAAAATTTCTGCAAACTTTCACCGATCTGTCCCTCATTTTCATGCTTTTATTGTGAACAGCTTGTAATCGAGTAGACTTCACCTTTAAAGTAGTTACATAGATTTAAACTTTTGAGTGTCAGAAATAGTATTAGAACCACAAGAATATATTTTTCTGTGCAGTCACTTAGAAATTTGATGTACATGTCTACTGCCTAGAATTAAGTTTACTGCTACCTTTTAATGGGGAATCAGTCATTCTGTTCGCGTCAGTATGTCTGAATTTTCTGATTTATTGAATTATTTGTGTGTGCATGTGGATGGGGGGGGGGGGGGAGAAGTGGTGTGGAGTTAAGTTAGGGAGTCAAATTGAGAAGTGAAATGAATTGGTTCTGTTGTTTTTTTTAAGCATAGCAGGAAAACATCAAATCTATGTCGGTCAAAAAAATAGAGGGGGGGGGGGAGGGGATTTTTGTTTTTTAAGAAGCATAAATGGTGTGGCATATCCTCATTATTTGGAGAATAGCAAAATGCAAAAGTAATGATTTTCCATTTCATTTCACTAAACGATTATCTATTTGCTTGAAACTTTCCAGTATGTTTTTTCTTCAACAAATATTTTATGACAGATTTATGCACAATGAAAGAGAAGGTTGATTTCTGGGAAAGGTGAAAAATAATTTGTGAGCATTCTCATTTCTTTTATGTCAATTTACTGCAATAAATCATATATACCTACCTATTATGCCTGTAGTCTTGACTACGGGACCCTTCGAGAATTTAACACACATGAGTCACAATATTGTGCGCACCCCCGTAATCCTATTGTCCCCTTCGCCACTCACGCGCGTCAACACGCTACGGCCATCTTCCTCTTTCTTGCTCGCCCCTGACGAGTTAGGACGTATAGTCACAGCGCTCCTGAAATCAGGTCGTATAGTATCTTTTTGGTGCGCTTTTTCACATAGTTAAAGCACTTTTAGGTACCTATATTCGTTTAGATTATAGTACTTTGTGTTTTAGTAGTCACTCTTGCCGATTGCAAGGGATTTTTTTTTTTGATTCCCTTTCTTGGCATTTATTTTTCTCTTTCACGGTCAGCCCCACGTAGATATTTCCGTGTTTGCGGGTGTTTCCGTTTGTCACGAGCCTTCGGGTTCGGCGTTTATTCTTACGGTTTTTAGGCTGTGAAAATTTCTTTAGTGCGTATCTCCCAAATAATTTTACCCTTATTTTACTGCATTCAGTTGAAGTATTTCTTAATTTGAAAAGTATACTTTATTGTCTGTTTTATTGCAGTGGTATGGATTCGGAAGAAGAAGCAGCTAGGTCAAGGAGACCTGCTTCTTCCGAAGAGTCATCTAGCAAGACGACTCGGCCTTCCAGAACTCTCCCGAGTACTTCGGTACATGGGGGAGGGAGGAGGGCTAAGGGTAAGTTGCCTAGTGGTGTTTCCTTGCAGAGTTTGCCAGTCTCGTAGCTTGCGGCTTCGGGACGGGTGGCGTTAACTGAGTCGGGATTGTCAACTCCGAAGCCCGTGGTTTCGGGGTGGGTGGCGTCAGATTCTAGTGGTTTGGATATCTAACGATTCCAATCCCCGGTCTCAGAGACCAGAGGAGGGAGGCGGTTGTTTCCCGTACGGTAGCGTTCACTCGCTCTGATCCGTTAGGGGAGACGCGCCCCACTACTGCAGGGCAACCCACGGGCTTAGTCCATGTTGGTCTGGGTTCTCAAACCCTAGCCCCGGCAAACGCCATATGGGGGAACGAGTACTTCCTGGGCTGTCTACATTGCCAGCTAATGGGAATGCTCGAGCTAACAATTATGGACGCTCTTCGGAGCAACAGGTGTTTTCACCTGAGTGCGTGACTACTAGTGCTCCCCTATTGCTGCTTTCGAGCGGTCCAATAGCGGGTTCACACGCCTTTAGTAGTCATCGGGCACATACCGAGTCATCTCGGTCTGCCCACGCACTGGGAGCTTTTAGCTCCCAACCCATGGCTACTGCATCTTCTTGCTTAGCCAATATGGGTGATTTGGGCGATTCTCTAGGCTTACGCCATGAGCGCTCCAATCCCTTTTTGGGGAAGTGAACGTCCCTCCGCGGAGGGATCGGTTCGTGTTTCCGAAGTGGCTTCAGAGATCCGAACGAATCCGATTAAGCGTTCTAACAAAAGGGTTTCGGCTACGACTCTTGTCGAGTCAGCCAAGAAAAAGGCCAAGAAGAGGGCAAAAAGTGGCAAGGCTTTGCCGGCCTCTTGCCCGTCTGGCCTGGCTAACCCAGCTAGCTCCTCTCAAGCTGACATGTTCAGCATGATGCGGGCTTTTGCTCAGAATCAGGGTTGGTCCTTGTACCGGCTACTTCAACCCTGACTTCTGTCCCTATTCAGGGGTCTGACTTTTAGACTAATCAGCCTTTTGTGTTGGATTCGTCTTTGTCTGAGTCGGTTTCGCATGTGCCTCCTATTCCCACGGCCCTTGGGGCGCCGCTGGGCGAGGAGACTTTCGTTGAACCATGCGGGGCTCTGCCTGCTGAGGCCTTTGTTAGCGTTCCTTTGTCTCTTTCCACTCGGGTGGAACCAGATTTGGAGGTGGCCTCTCAAGCTTCTTTTTTGAATCGCTTGGGCAGGCGGAGTCTCGATCGCTCGCCCTCTGTGGGGTGGAAGCGATTGCTTTGTTATCCAGATATCTCTCTGAATTTTAGTCAACCCGCGCGCAGGGTTCGACTTCGCGTTGGTTTAAGCAGCGGGATTCCTGCTGAGTCCTTTGTTGGCGTTCCTTTGCCTGGTCATCCCGGTCCGCCCTTGCTCTGGGCGCCTTGGCGTCCGGCCCATGGCTATTGCATCTCCTTGCTCGGCCGATATGGGTAATTGGTGCGCGTCTTTGGGTTCAATACCCTCAGCGCACTTCTCCCATAAAGGGAGGTGAGCGTCCCTCAGCGGAGGGTTCGGTTCGTGTTCCCGAAGGGCTTCGGGGATCCGAACGAAACCGAATAAACGCTCTGAAAAGCGGGTTTCGACTTAGGCTCTTTTTGGGCCAATCAGAAGCCTAGGGAAGGGGCTAAAAGAGGCAAGGCTTTGCCTGCCTCTTGCCCATCCGGTTTAGCTAACCCTCCGGTCTCTCAAGCTGAGATGT
The DNA here is from genome assembly GCA_025617745.1 of Heliocidaris erythrogramma. NCBI lineage: Eukaryota > Metazoa > Echinodermata > Echinoidea > Camarodonta > Echinometridae > Heliocidaris > Heliocidaris erythrogramma. The sequence continues at coordinate 36,286,060 of CM046865.1, read as the reverse complement.
TCAGTGTGAGATGGGCTTTGCCCAGACTCAGGGTTGGTCCCTTGTACCAGGATTCACATCCCCTGCTCTTGTCCCGTTTTTGGGTCGGACATCGAGACTAATTAGCCTTTTATGGTTTATTCTTCTTTGTCTGTGATGGGATCACATGCGCCTCCTAGTCTCGCAGCTTCGGGGCTCCGTCGGGTGAGGAGGCTTATGGCGGTTCATGCGTGAATCCGACCGTTTCGGCCTTTGTTCGTGATTCTTTGTCACGATTATTTCAGGCGGATCCAGTTTTGGAAGCGGCCTCTCAAGCTTCGGTTTCCGAATCGCTGGGGCAGGCAGAGCCTTAGTTGCTCTCCCTTTGTGGGGTAGAAGCGATTGCTTTGTTCTAAACTTTCCCTGACTTTTAGTCAACCCGCGCGCAGGGTTCGGCTTTGCTTGGGTTCAGGCAGCGGGATTCCTCCGAGCGTTTTTCTCTTGCGGAGGATTTCTAGCTGGATTTTGGACGCATTGAAGCGGTGCTTCTTTTGAGCGTCATGTTTGGTTTGCAGTGGTCATAGTTTTCCACTGCAGCTGCCTCGGTCATGTACCGTCGCAGAGTATTGGTTGGTGGCTGTCTTCGTTCCTTTCTCCCCGCTTGGGAGGCCATCTCCGGGGACGCTTTTGTTCTCTTTGGCGGACGAGACGGATTCTTCATAGATCTGTCCGCCCCGCTCCCCGGAGGTGCTATAGGAACTCGGTCACCTCACAGGCTGTCTTTTTCCCTTTCTCCGACTTTTGTTATTCCCAAGCGCTCGGGAAAACTTCAGTACATTTTCGGATGGAGACTCTCGCCTCCATTCTTCCGTTGATCAAGAGGAAGGACTACGCGGTCTTGATAGTTTTCGAAGATGCGTATTTCCACTTTCCCGTTCATCGCGCTTTGCGCGATCTTCTGGGGTTTTTCTTCCTCTCAGAGACTTATCGTTTTCGCACTCTTCACGTCGGGCCGTGCCCAGTCCCTCGGGTTCTTACTCAGGTTGTAGCCGTGCTGGCAGCCTCTCTGAGGCGATGCGGCCTTCGGCTATTTTTGCTACCTGGACGATTGGCTTCTCCTAGCGGAGTTGCGCGATTGTTTGTTGGACGAGACTAGTTTGCTCGTCATTCTTACTCAAGACTTAGGTTATCTAGCCAGTCTAGTCGATGTTTTAGAGGACTGCCGGCTCCTCATGAGACCCTTTCAGAGACATCTCCTCAGGTTCTTCAAGCCGGGAAAAGACTCTCTTTTGGTCTGGATTCCAGTACCAGTAAGGATCAAGTCTCTTCTCTCTTGTTGGACGAGCGAGGTGTTTCTCGCGCGAGGCAGGTCCTTCTCTGCCCCTCTTCCGTCGATATCGGTTTCGACGGACGCCTCTCGGTTGGGGTGGGGAGGACACTGCAACGGCAGCACGGTTGCGGGGGATTGGTCTCATTTTGGGACTCTTCCTCATATCAATGTCCTGGAGTTTATGGCAGTTCTGTTGACCTTGCTCCATTTCAGAAGTCGACTTCTCAGTCGTTCGGTTCTGATTCTCACGGACAATGTTACTGTGGCGGCATATATCAATCGGCAGGGAGGCACTCGTTCGGTTGCCCTGAATGCCCTAGCAGCTCAGCTGTGGAGGTGGTGTCGTCGCATGGCAATCACACCCGTGGCCTCTTTCATCCCCGGTCGGGAAAACCTCATTGCGGATTTTCTGTCTCGGGGCAGATATCTTCCATCGGAATGGACGCTCCATCCGGAGGTATTTTGCCGCATTCGCAGTTGCCTAGGTCCACTGGAAGTGGATCTATTTGCGTCGGTGCTAAATCACCAGCTGCCGAAGTTTTGCTCCCGTGTTCGCGATCAGGGAGCATGGGCTCTCGATGCTTTCTCCCTCAGCTGGGAGAACCTTCAGGGATTCGCCTTTCCTCCCTTCCAACTGATTCCGCGTGTCTTGCGTAAAATCAGGGAAGATCGGGCGCGGGTGCTCGTAATAGCTCCCTTTTGGCCCAGGAGGAATTGGTTTCCAGAACTTATGAGCCTCCTAAGGGCTCAACCGTTCGTTCTCCCGTTAAGAGCGGATCTGGTGTTACAGCCCCTATCGGGGATTCTTCACCACAGTCCGGAGTCTCTTCATTTGACTGCTTGGCCCCTGTCAGGGAATCTGCAAGACAGTCGGGTCTCTCTGATAGAGCCGCGGACTTTTTAATGTCCAGTCGTAGGGTTTCTACTAGGGAAATTTACAATTCCCGTCTCTCGGTCTTTTTCCTTTGGTGCAAAGAGAAGAAATCGAACCCCTTCTAAGGCTCCTATTGGTTCAATTGCGGATTTCTTAATCTTGTTATTTGACAAAGGGAGATCTATCTCTACTATCCGAGGCTACCGTTCGGCGATCGGGGCCATTCATTCGGGTTTCTCAGATGGTTCGGGGATTTCCAATTCCCCGCTACTAAGTGGTTTGATTCGTTCGTTCTTTCTGAAACGACCTTCTTTTTCTAAGTTAGTGCCGTCTTGGAGTCTGCCTAAGGTCCTGGAGGCCTTGGCGAAAGCTCCTTTCGAACCGTTAGGTGAAGCTTCGCTTCATCATCTTACGGTTAAGACGCTCTTTTTGGTAGCTATTGCCTCTGGGCAGAGGCGCAGTACTCTTCATGCTCTCTGTTTTACTCCTGGTCATGTTCGCTGGGAGAGAAAAGGCGTTAGATTGATTCCTAGGGCTTCTTTTGTTGCCAAGAATCAGACAGCTGCCTCTGGCCCTGTTGAGATTTTTCTTTGTCCGCTTTCTAACTTTTCTTCGGTGCGTGAGGACAAAGTTTGGTGTCCTGTAAGGGCTCTCAAATGGTATATTGATAAGACTAAGTCTTATCGTAAGGATGATCAGTTGTTCCTGATCACTAGAGAGCCTTTTTCTCCTGCCTCTCTTGATTCCATCTCTAGATGGATCGTTGAAGCTATTAGGGCCGCTGGCACATAGGCTCTTTTATCCGACAGTAAGCCTCGTGCTCATGATACTCGTAGTGTCAGCACTTCTTGGGCTCTGTTTCAAGGTGTGGCGCTTGTTGATATTTTGAAGGCTGCTTATTGGCGTTCGCCCAATTCCTTCATTTCTTGCTACCTTAGGGATGTTCCCGCAGGTGAAGCTTTGTTTGCGTCAGCCACCTTGAAGGCCGCTGTGTCTTCTTTGTAGTCTTTGGTGTAATCCTATTCCCTTCTGCTCGAAACATGCCTCCCGGTCTTTGAGTTGGCGCTGGTCTGGCATAATAGGTAGGTATATATGATTTATTGCAGTAAATTTGTAAAATCAGCACTGATTTTCTTATTTACTATATAAATCTATATACCTACCTATGACCCTCCCTCCTTCCCCTCACCTTGCAAGCAACATGTTTCTACTTGGGATTGCTCGCAAAAGAGGAAGATGGCCGTAGCGTGTTGACGCGCGTGAGTGGCGAAGGGGACAATGGGATTACGGGGGGTGCGCACAATATTGTGACTCATGTGTGTTAAATTCTCGAAGGGGTCCCGTAGTCAAGACTACAGGCATAATAGGTAGGTATATAGATTTATATAGTAAATAAGAAAATCAGTGCTGATTTTACAAGTTTGGAAGAACATCATAGTAGAAATGTCCCCTGAAAAGGATTTCTCTTCAAATGCCCTTATATATTTGAATTATGACTAAAAATTGCTGAAGGGTATGGGCCGAACATTCATGTCACATCTGTGTGCAGTCCCATACCCCCATTTCTGTGTGCGGTGCATGTGATTTTGAGCGGGTCTGGGTTGATTTCTTATCATTTTGATGATCCAAAACCACACTCTATACACCAGTCCTTATTTAAACATGATCAACTTTTCCCATCACATGACCAGAACTCAACTTTATCTTTAAGCCACACTACAGTATGTTGAACATCACATCTAAGCTTTATTTCATAGAACTTTCCAATGTTGTATAGAATGTATAGAATATGTAAACAAAAATAAGTGTCTCTGGGGTCAAAGAAACACCTTTCAACAGGAAACTGCACGTTCCATTAAACATGAAGTCTGCTGGTCTTTCCACCTGTCATTTAAAACCACTTTAAAAGGAGTTGTTAACCTGTCGACTACTGGTTTTTTAACTCTCATAGGCTTATTGCAGGAGTCACCCGGCAGTGCTTAGATGAGAGAAAAAAAATTCAGCCAGGAGGCACTCGTGGCTTAGGTACATCAGTTGAAAAATCATTAAATGCATATTTATTGAATAATTGTCCACATTCTATCGATCATCGTCCACTTGTCAAAGCATCTACAATTCAATTTGCTTAACAAACCAGAAATCACCAGGTTTCGCTGTTTCCGCCGCCTGGTGATTTCTATTGCCGACAAACGCTGAATCCATTTCCGTTTACGACAAAAGTCAAGACCGTCACCTGCCTGCAATATGGGCTCAATTGTATTAGGTTGTTACTGCCAATTAAAAAAGATAGCTGTAACAGCCTTCTTGCAGGCAGCCGATGATGTGGATATCCTTGGGAAATCATGATTACTCCTTAACCTTTTTTTTTTTGTGTGTGAAAATAAATACGGGTGAATTGTGTATGAATTATATTTGAAATGCTTCAAGATGCATAATACAAAGGTTACAAAGGTTTCGTGTGAATTGATTATCATTAAATGTGTTAATAGAGATTTTGTCTGTATTCAATATTCATCTAGATATCTCTTTTGTGAATGCACATTGACCAAACTGGCCATATATCTACAAATTTCATTTATTTGATGAGAGATATTTCATATTTTCTGTTTTCCCATTTAACTTGCTTGCCATGCATCGTTGGTTTGGTTTTACATTATAGCTCTAAATACGCAATGAAACCATCGCTATGTCAGCTGCGTCTATTTCATTTATTTATTAATTTATTCCATTCAAAGATAAAAAATACAATTAACAATAGAGTAAATATATTATACATAGAATGCGGAGACATTTAAGTTTGGGAAATAATTCTACCAGTACATGTATAATCAGCAAAATTCAGAGAAAACTTGCCTTTTACGATGTTAAATGATCAAACATCCAAGTACAATATAATTTCTGTGATTGGATTTAGTCTTTGGATCTCAGTGTCTGTATTCTGTATCACATGGAATTTCCAGACTATTTTTTGTTGTGCTGAGCTATCCAGCAATCTTGCTCCTTTGAAACTGTCTAGCAAGTTTTTTAACACACTCTAGCCTTTTGTAGGTAGTCACCCAAGTATAAATTTCTGTCATAGGAAGTTATCCAAGATAACCTTGTACGTGTATGAATAGTTACGGTGTACCTTTAGTGATGAAAAGTGCAGATGTAGTCTTCAGGAAACCTTGGAATAGTGCATTGGGAAATGTCTAGTTATTAGTTTATTTATGGGCAATCAAATAATCAATGAATTGATAAGTCAAGCGTTGGAGAGCAAGGCGGGATGGAAAATGATTTTTTTTTTCGTTGAGAGCATCTGCATTTGCGGAGACATGTGGAGGTGTTGAAATGATTGCCATTAAATAGAAATGATGAAGGAACAGATGATTTGTACTGCTTTTAATATTATTAGAGTAAAATTTTGTTCCACATTCATGCACTTAAATGAAGTAAAAGTTTGCCTGTTTGTTTCAAATTTCCTGGATTGAGACAGCTATTGATTTGGGAATGTGAGGGATGACTAGACTTGCGTATTAAGAATCAATGGAGTATATTGTATTTCTTCTGAGACAGGTGCAATAGGGAGGGCTCAAATTGCTGCGAAGGTCTCTTGTAATGAGGGAGTAATATATAGAAGGAAAGTGAGGAAGGAGATAGGGAAAAACAATGAGAGACAGACAGACACAGAGAGACAGAAGGAGAGAGAGAGAGCATAAGACTGGAAGGGAATAAAGGTAAAGAGAGAGAGAGAGAGAGAGAAAGAGAGAGAGAGAAGTAGATTGAGGAGAGAGAAATAGAGGGGGAGTGTGAGACAGAAGGTGGAGTAGAGGTAGAAAGGGGAGAAAGGTACATGCATAGAAAAAGTGACCAACGACAGATTATTGACACAAAATTGTTCCAGCAAGATACGCATTTTCAAATTTGTGGTACTCCACCGGCCCATCCTTACTTCTTATGAACTTTATCGAGTCATCGTCAATCAGAAAAGGTAACTATCAGAAGCTATGGCAAAGCATTCATTTCCATTAGGACAAAGGGTTTTCTTATTTTTCTGTCTTGTTAATATCTTTGGTAGAGCTGGGCCTGCAGTATTTAGATATGAATTTTAAAAGATCCATGCATTAATTGATGAGAAAGTACTTGCTGTGTCATGTGGGTCGACTTGCTCTGTCTTATGGTATTTTTTCTACCTTGAGAAAAACATTAATTATAATGACCACTGATCATTTTGCTGGGTTGTAGCACTGGTCGAAGGACTCGAAAATGCAATCTTTATGGGTGTCTATCCCTGCTGATTGTACCCCCCCCCCCCATACGCACACTCTCATACACTACATTTTCAAGTCATGTGAATATAAATACCATTACTTTACCCTTTTCAAAGAGACAGAAAGAAGAAACGTGACGAAGGGAATCTCATACTGAATGGCAGTGAAGTTTAAAATGTAGAGGTGTCGTAGTGGAGTAGTCATTAACACTTTGCTGGAAGTGGGAAGTCTGTGGGTTTGATCGCTGGCATGGCACTTACATCTTTTGGCTAGCTGTTAATTAATTTACATTTGCCACTCTCCAGCTACATTACGTAAATGGGTACCTGGAAATAAGGAAGTCCTTGTATTCTAGCACCACAATTAATAGCCTCGCTAAAGCCAGGGTCATATTGGAGTGCCTTGAGCACCTTTGCTTTGTGGATATGAGTGCAAGATAAAAAGTCAATATTTTTACATTAAAAGCTTTGCATCCTGATTAGCTCTTATTGATAGATGTATCTTTACTGAAATAATACTCTCATATGCCCATACCTTTCTCATCACTTTTTCTTTCTGAGGAGATAAAAAGAGGAGATTTATATAGGTGATGTGGTCTAGTGGGATTAGTGGATAATTCACTGGGTTTGTTTGTCACTAGGAAGGGTGTTCAAATCCCTGCCGCACCACTAATGTCCTTTGGCAAGACATCAATCTGCGTTTTTCTCACTCAACCGAGGTGTAAATGAATAACTGATATTGATATATAGCTCTATTATTTTAAGCATCGTGATTGCTCAAAGCGTGTCACATGACATGCAACTTTTTTAACTTTTTCATTTGCGCAGTCTGCACGGGAGTGCAAACGGTGCGCAACGAAAAGTGATATTGCACGCTCCAGCCACCAGCGTAAAGCCTTAGAAGAGGTCTTATCCCTTTCATTTTCTAGAACTAACAGAACTTTCCTAGACTCTAACGTTAGATCTAGACTTTCGTTTGTTTTTTGATTTAAAACAAATATTGCACTTGACCCTGTTGTGCGAAATGTAAATGCAGTGAACGCTTGGTATCTTTAGATGGTGCGCACTATAAAGTCGCCACCGCAAGCGGCTCTTGCACAGAGGCGGCACCAATCTAAAGAAACCCCGCGTGCACTGCATTTACACTGATGCACACTGGGCAGTGCGTTATTTGTATAAGATTATTCCATTAAATGCTCTGTGAGCTGGTAGTCTTTGCCGAAGCTAAAGCCGGGGTAATAATTTATACAGCTCTTTGGCAGTCATCTAGGGAGTAGGGACATTACATCATAATGTAATATGAATAGAACAAGAATCTAATAATATTATTATTACTTTGGGTTATCTCTTAGTGCTTTTCAGGGAAGTTTCCATGAAAAAGAAGTTGTAAAAGCTCTGAGGGGAGCTTGCGATAAATAACGGGGTAGGAAGAAACCCCCTGGCTTGCTTGTATGCTCTAAATATCTTCAGTCCTGTATTATGTCAGCTCGGATTCTAAGGTGATCTATATTTAGAGTATGTGTGTGGGATTACGCTTGGGGTATTGTTTATGTTATAGAACTGTAAGTTGTAAGAAAGAAGGTTAGAGGAGTTTTAGCAGCCAAGTCTATGTGTCGATGATATACAAATTACATCCTACTCTGAATTAAAGGCTGTTGCATTAGTGAAGATGAACAATTGAAAAAGAAATATCTGATTTGACAAGAAGGGTACTGCCCGGGGGGCCACTCAGATATATGGGTGTACACATGCGCGTCCAAGAAAACGTGTAAAAGGGGTCCTTTTTTCAGGTGGAACGCGTAACGCGTGTTACGCGTTAAGGGGTCCAAAAACGCTGATTTCCAACAAAAAGGGGTGCTTTTGACTAATCTGGCCGAACGCGTTTAGGGGGTATATTTAAGTCAAACCTGTTTATGGGGGTTGGATGATGAAAAACCGTGCAAAAATCCTTGTTTAGGGGTCTTTTTTCATCCAAGTATAAAACCTGTTTAGGGGGTATTTTGAAACCCCATGGACATGCGTGTGTACAACCCCCCCCCCCCCCCCCCCCCCCGGGGGGTAATGTAGAGAATCATATATGGTATGAATGTATCAGTTGTAGGTAATTACTTTTTTTCTTCAAATTTATACATTGAATTAAACAAATATTTCTTTTTCATGTACAATTTAACATTATCCTTTGTAATCATATACCTGTACATGTAACCTACATGTAATCAAAATTTAGATATCGGTATTCACAGATCATCTGTATTATATATATATATATATTATTTTGCCATGAGTCCTTTCTGATAGAAATAAGCCTATGTCATCAGTGTTAAGGAATAATTGAATTGTTATTCTTTTAATGGATGATGCCATCAACACATTGACTGGTAAGGCAAAGTCATTCACAAGATACAAAGCGATTCATATGTTCACTTTTCTTTAAAAAGAAATATCTGTTTGGCATAGAAGACCTTTTTTTATACCGGCACAGTGATTATTAACTCACTTGAGACTTTCCAATGTTGCATCCAGCAGTGTAAGATAAACTTTTTCACTCTTCAACCACTTTTATTTGAACTTGAAAATGTTGACTGGTTCCTTTAAAGGTTATGGTAGGAGTGTCTCAAACATGGAGAGAGATATCTGGTGAGTTTCATGATGGCAATGCTGATGGCACTGGCAAAGAGGAACAGAGTCAAAAGCGGCTCGTAAATTCTTGGTGTAAATTCTGCATGTAGTCCTGATGTATTTTTCAGAGTGCAGCACATGTGCTAAGCTGTACATTTGAGTATAAACAAATCGTAAATTATCGGTTGGGACCTGCTAGTTTGTATCCACATGAAATAACATGGAGTTTGTTGATGTTGATCCTTGAACTATAGGTGATAAGGAAGGGCTGGGGGAGGGATGGGGGAGGGATGGGAAGGAATGGGGATAGGTAGGGATGCTTTTACCTCTCCCTTCAATTCAATTCAATTGAAAATCATTCCTTTCCTTTTCTCTGCTACATACATGTATATGAAATTACAAAGCAAAAACTGTTCCAAGTACAATTGAAAGAGGCATGTTCCCTAAGTAGCATAATAGATGCTTGTGATTTTTGGATGCCTGTGTACAAAACTACAAAACATATAAACAAATAAAGTACTCTCAAGAAAATTATAGTAGGGTAAAAAGTGACAATGGAGGGGATAGAATGAACATTAAAGATATAATGCCATTAACAGTTTAAAAACAATATCTTTGAAAATTCATAAACTGAACATTAAAAAGGTGTTAATTAGGAACATATACTTAAAAAATGAAAACTGATAATAAAAATCCATTTCTTTGACGGAAATGCATTCCAGGACCACAGTCAAAACGTGTAATAATTTGAAGCATAAATGTAGGTTGTAAGTTTTAAGAAAAAACACAAACTTGGAATATGATATACAATTATAAAGATTTGTTAAGAACTTGTTGAATGAAATACAATAAATCAAAATAAATATTTGTGATTTCAATGTAAAATGCATCCCTTTTTCATAGCACCACTTACCAACATCAGTAATATTGTAGATGTTTTGCTTCACAACTAGTTTACAATAATGAATGAAATTAAATAACAACATGTTAATTATCTTGTATAAAGACATGTACAAGGCCACAATTGGTTTGTTATATCTCTGCTAGATAGCTCTGTATGGTTTTATTTTTTTATCATCATTACTTCAATTGATGATTTATACACATGTTTGACTGTACATTCAGTAATTATTTGCTCACGTAATGGCCGTGCATTCAGATAATGACACCATTTTTAATGTATTAGTATTCATCCCAAGTGGTGCTTCATGTGCTATCATAAACCATCCAGACATGACAAAGTGTTATGGAGGGAAATGAAACCAAATGGAAATAGGGAATTGAGAGATGAGAGACAGATTAAAAACATCAACAAATTAATTGAAATGTTTTCCTTATGTAGATAGTAATATGATATTATTTTAAATTTTGTTTTTTCTTCTCTTTCTTTTCTTCTTTTCCCTTTTTACAGGTAAGCATCTTGATCCAACTGTTACTTGTTTGTCTCAAGTCCTTATGGCCTTTTGGATTAATGGCAATATGTACTGTAAGTAACTTGATTGAAAAATAAATAATTCACAAATTATGGAAAAAACATTATCCGATGCACTGACATCCAAGTATCTTTGATAGTATGTATTCTGCATGGATTCTATGTACACAAAATGATAACGTCTAAATATGAATGATGTATGATTTTGTACTAGATTATTATCAATGTATCATGAATGGGAGGTATGTTTTACAGAATACCACTCCCTAGCTGAGCAGAAGAGTGCAACATAAATTTTTGCAAGTTTTTCTTAGCCTTTTAAGTTTGATTTTTGAAGTAATAATCTTACTGCTGTGAATTTGGACAATGTTGCCGACTGAAATGGATGTTGTAGATGCAGTCAAAGAATCGTAAATATTTAGAATACCTCCATCTCAGAATGAGAATGTATTTCCATTCTTTGAGCATTAATTCTCTTCCTCTGTCAGGCACACAATGACTGCAAGATGATTGTCTGTTGGCGGTTGAGGAATATCTGTGAAATATTGGGTATTGAATGAAAAACAAATATAGTTAACATGTAGGAGACAATATTTGTTCAAGACATATTTCGAATGGGTTTCACCCAGATTTATATCAGGCTTTAAGTATTTTACAGATTAGACGATTATCATTAACAGAAGAAAGGTATATGGTGTGTTGTACCACAGTGTTTAGTTCTTTGACCAATATTGTTTTATGAATGATTAAACAAGCTCAATAGACTTCTTAAAGGAGAAGTCCACTCTAAATCAGTTAGATTAAAAGCAAAAAATGAGAGAGGCAGTCCAGTGAAAGTTTCAGGAAAATCTGGGACATAATAAGAGAGTTAGGAGTTTTTAAATTTGTAATAGATTGAACGCAAATTGGCAGCTCTATGATATTTTTGAGTATGCCTCCCATTTTTTCTTTACTAGACATTTCACAATGTATTTTTTTTTCCCATAGAGAATATTTCATTATATACCTTTGCATTCAATGTATTATTAGACACATGATCTACACAGCCCCTGTATGAAAAATGTTGATTTTTTCATCAATAAGTATGAAAATTGAAGTGCATGGAATTTTCACTACGAAAAGTATGAAAGAGCTGAAAGGTATATACATGTAACAGTCTTGCCAGTTTGTGTGGATCGACTACAGTTTTAGAATAAACAACTTTCTAATAATTTGTCGGATTTTCTCAAAACTTTCACTGATCGGTTTCTCTTATCTGTTTTTGATAAAATCAACTTATTTTCAAGATGGTCTTCCCTTTTAGATATTTACTTCATGTAAAATGCTCATCCTAGAAGAAGTCCTTTTCAATGTGTGATCTGAAGAAAATGGTTAGAAATCAATGGAAGCTCTCGTTCTCTCCTGACTGTTTAGCAAAAGCATCAGCTGATTCAAGGAAAGAAAAGATGAGCTCCTCAAAAGGTGGATTGAAAACGATTGGGTCAAGATGGTGAAGATGGGATGGGAAGAGACTGTTTCCATCTGGGAAATTAGCCCCAGACGCCTTCTCATCTTGATGGAACTGCTTTTCCTTCTAGTCCAGAATTTTCCTCTCTCCTAAGAGTTTGGCATTGCTAAGCCATTTTGAATTTGAATGGGAGGGGGGGGGGGGGCAAGGGAGAGTACCGATGGCCCTCTGTCCAAAACACAAAATCTTCCTCAGGGTTTGGGTATATGTAGTTGGCCGTCTAGTCTTTCCTTTTCTTTTATTTTCACTCTCTCTCTATTATGCCTTTTTTTGGCGTAAGTTCTTCCTTGTGTTCTCCCTATTTCCATCTTTCTTCCTCTGTCGCTCTATCTCCCTATCCACTCTCCCTTTATTTTTTCCATCCTGCTTCTGTTGTTCAGTCTCTCTCTTATTCCCTCACTGTTTTTGGTATATTCAGTAAGACTCCTTTCCCCTCTTTGCCTGATTGTATTTATGTTTGTTTTCCATTTTTTCATCATATTCTTCATTGATTTATTTATTCCTGTCTTTCTCTCTTTCTCTCTTGCTTTTAGTATTTGCTGTCTTTCTTTTTCTTCCCATCTCCTTCCTAGCTGGCTCCTGTCTCCAAGATCTGTTTGTTTTGCTTGTCATTCATCCACCCTCCCTTTCCTTTCATTACAAAATGCTACTCCATCTCTGTCTCTCTTCTTAAAGGCCAAGTCCACCCTAACAAAAAGTTGATTTGAATAAATAGAGAAAAATCCAACAAGCGTAACACTGAAAATTTCATCAAAATAGGATGTAAAATAAGAAAGTTATGGTATTTTAAAGTTTCGCTTAATTTCGCAAAACAGTTATATGCACATCCTGCTCAGTATGCAAATGAGGGAACCAGTGACGTCACCCACTCACTATTTCTTTTGTATTTTATTATGTGAAATATAGAATATTTTTATTTCTGCAGATTTCACAATTAGGAAGCTCTCATTGGAATGTGTATAGGTTGCAACAATGGCAATTACACATGTTCAGCGAGGAATCAAACCTTGTTTCACATTATAACAAGGAAAAATTAAAATATTTCGTATTTCATGTTATAAAATACAAAAGAAATAGTGAGTGGGTGACGTCACTGGTTCCCTCATTTGCATACTGAGCAGGATGTGCATATAACTGTTTTGCGAAATTAAACGAAACTTTAAAATACCATAACTTTCTTATTTTACATCCTATTTTGATGAAATTTTCAGTGTTATGCTTGTTGGATTTTTCTCTATTTATTCAAATCAACTTTTTGTTAGGGTGGACTTGGCCTTTAAGTTCAGTCTCTCATCTCACATTCTCTCACTCCATCACATTTTTCTTTACTTCCATGCATTTCATCCCAGGCATCTCCCCTTGTATTAAAGGGATGATCCTCAATGAAGTGGAAAGGATTATACATGTTTATACTTCAACCTTTTAGTACTTCGCCAGCGATACAATTTTTTATCATTTGATCAAAATCTGATTAAGCTATCTATATAGTAAATATAATATTACCAGACCGACTATATTTTCAAACTCACAAGCTAATGTCAGCTGAGAGGGAGAGGCAAAAGGACGTAACTCGGTGTAAAGTCAGAGTTAATACCCTTCTATAGTTATTGGTAAAAGGATGCAAGTGCGTTTGACCTCATGCAGTGTATTTCACCTCTACAACTTTGCTGTCTCCTGAAATTTCAAACATTTTCATATAAAATCTTCCTCAAAACCGACAGCTGTTCGATACTTTCTTCATACGTTGCTGTTGAATGTAAGATGGTGTAAGAAAAACCTGAATAAACGGAAAATATGTGTAAATATTTGAGATGGGTACTTTCTCCGTGCAACTCTCTCACTCTTCCTATCTGTCTCTGTCTCACTTTGTCTTTCTCTTTCTCATTTTCCCTCACATTTTGCTGTCTCTTTTTTAAAACTCTTTTTACAATTTCTCATTTGCACCTTATCTTTCCATATCCCCCTTTCCATCTCTCCTTATCTCTCTCTGTCTCATTATGTCTCCCTTCTTTCTTTACCTTTTATCTTGATTTCCTATTCCTTTTTGTCTCCCAATTTTCTCTCTTCTTCTCCCCTTCTTCCTTTCTCTACCTTCGATCTTTTTATCCCCATCTTCTCTAATTCCTTTTTCTCCGTCCCAGCCTCTCTTTCTCTCTTTCTCTCTTTCCTTCTTTAATTCTTGTCTCAATCTTCATCCCTGCCTCTTTTTGTCTCTTTCCCACTCTTCTTTCCCTCACTTTCTGCCTCTTTATCTCCATCTCATTTTCCTTCTTTTTTTCTTTCTTTCTTTCTCTCCATCCCTATCTTTATCTGTCCTTCCTCCTTTCATCTGTCTCTCCCTCTCTCTCTCTCATGCACTCAGCCCAAACTCCTGTCTGTCTTTGGATGTTATAAGATGTTGACATGAGATACATATCAGTCAATGATGATGTGGATTTCATTTCTGTTTCTCCTTCTTTCTCTATCTCTATCTCCATCCTTCCTTTCTCTCCCTCCCTCTATCTGTCACTCCCTCTTTCCGTCCGCTCTGTCTATCTGCCTCTCTCCTCCGTTCATGGAATGTTGACATGAGATACATATCAAAGTCAATGTGATGATGTGGATTTGATTTCTCTTTTTCTTTTCATCCCTATCTCCCCTCCTTTCTCTCTCTTTATATCTGTACATCTGTCTTTCTGTCTGTCAGTCTCTCCCTCTCTCCGTTCACTCTCTCCGTTCACTCTCTCCGAGCTTCTATCATTCTGTCCTCGGATGGTAGAGGATGTTGACATGAGATACATATCAAAGTCAATGTGATGATGTGGATTTGATTTCTGTTTTTCTTTTCATCCCTATCTCCCCTCCTTTCTCTCTCTCTATATCTGTACATCTGTCTTTCTGTCTGTCAGTCTCTCCCTCTCTCCGTTCACTCTCTCCGAGCTTCTATCATTCTGTCCTCGGATGGTAGAGGATGTTGACATGAGATACATATCAAAGTCAATGTGATGATGTGGATTTGATTTCTGTTTTTATTTTCATCCCTATCTTCCCTCCTTTCTCTCCCTCTGTCTTTCTGTCTGTCAGTCTCTCCCTCTCTCCGTTCACTCTCTCCGAGCTTCTATCATTCTGTCCTCGAATGGTACAGGATGTTGACATGAGATACATATCAAAGTCAATGACGATGTGGATTTCATTTCTGTTTCTCTTTCTTTCTCTCTTTCTTTCTCTATCTCCATCCTTCCTCTCTCTCCCTCCCTCTATCTGTCACTCCCTCTTTCCGTCCGCTCTGTCCATCTGCCTCTCTCCTCCGTTCATGGAATGTTGACATGAGATACATATCAAAGTCAATGTGATGTCTGATGATGTGGATTTGATTTCTGTTTTTATTTTCATCCCTATCTCCCCTCCTTTCTCTCTCTCTGTCTTTGTATCTCTGTCTTTCTGTCTGTCAGTCTCTCCCTCTCTCCGTTCACTCTCTCCGAGCTTCTATCATTCTGTCCTCGGATGGTAGAGGATGTTGACATGAGATACATATCAAAGTCAATGTGACGATGTGGATTTGATTTCTGTTTTTATTTTCATCCCTATCTCCCCTCCTTTCTCTCTCTCTCTCTCTTTCTCTTTCTGTCTGTCAGTCTCTCCCTCTCTCCGTTCACTTTCTCCGAGCTTCTATCATTCTGTCCTCGAATGGTACAGGATGTTGACATGAGATACATATCAAAGTCAATGTGACGATGTGGATTTGATTTCTGTTTTTATTTTCATCCCTATCTCCCCTCCTTTCTCTCTCTCTGTCTTTCTGTCTGTCAGTCTCTCCCTCTCTCCGTTCACTCTCTCCGAGCTTCTATCATTCTGTCCTCGGATGGTAGAGGATGTTGACATGAGATACATATCAAAGTCAATGTGACGATGTGGATTTGATTTCTGTTTGCACAAGGATGGGGGAAGCTTCCTCTTTTAAATGTCTACCAGAGAAAATGAGCATCTTCTGCAATTTCATGAGGCTAAGCACAAGAATAGACAATTTTTCTTCCTAGATGTTGAATGATATTAAAGGTCTCTAAGAAATGAAGAGCCTGCATGAGAAGCGTCCATGCAAGTGAGAGAAAAAACGTGGATGATAAATAGAAATATTGCGGAAGGGACAATTCTCCAGGTACTCTTGATTTTCTTGCAAAGCAATTAAATGTAATACTTCATTAAGTGGAAATAATGAAGTGTGAACATTATGCAAACTTACAGCAAAATAGCCATTGCGCTTAAGTGACTTTTTAACTGCAAATATAATATTCATTAGTATATAGAATATTTAAATGTAATTGGTAGAATTTATTATATTCAATTATTACTTTAGAAAGTCGTTTTCTTCTCTGTCATTGCCTACCAATTTGCTCTTTCATATCTTTGATAGCAGCTTTTTTGTTCATCACACAGAACAAGGAGCTGTACATGTAATTAGTAATTCGAAAGTAGAAACCATACAAAAAAAGAGCCACTCTGCTAAATAACATATTTCTATTCCTCAGCTGCAAAAATTTGAGCCATTCCAATTTGGAATTTGCAGTAGCATCAAATTTAATTATGCATTACTTGCTTCACTTAGTTATTTACAATGAACAAAGATAAAAGATAAAAGTGCTTTGAGCAACATTTCTCATGCTTTTTGTAAAACAGATGAATATTACTTGAGCGATTAATCATTCTAATAAGAAACCGATCCTGTATGATATGCATTTCTCTGCATCCCCTTACATGTATATGAATATTCCTGATTCTGAAAGAAAGAGTGCACTCAAAATAAGCTATTTAAGCTATTTCAGATCTTTTAAAAATTGGGTAGGGATATCATTATTTATATTATGAAACCTAATTGGGCAAGCAGCCGCAAACTTTGCATTTTGAAGGTGCCATTTAGATTTTGAAAATGCATGTTAACGTTTAGGTTAAAATTTAATTTGAAATGTAATAGAAATTAAGATTATGTGGATAGCCTCATTCTCTCCTTTGGAATTTCTTTCAAATTTGCTCCTCAGATTTATGATGCTGTCACAATTATACATACTCATGTCATATACACATAATTCATCTTGAGAAATCAACATTATTTTCCACCTGTTTTTTCCAATATTAAATATAGATTATTTTTCTTGAAATCTTTCAGTGATTATTTCCTTAAGTTCTTGGCCAAATCAATAAATAATTAAGCTATTTTGTCTTGCATACACGTAACAATGCTCTTGAGTAAGTGCCCCTGATTGTATAGGATTATCAAGGAGAAGTAAGGACTTTCTTACTAATACTTGAGTCCTAAGCAGTCTGGTGTGGAACTGTAGTACTGGAATAACTGAGTCTTCTCTTGTTTACCCTCCTGTCACTGACTGTGGTATATTGTATATTTGTTCAGGCATGCTTGCCATATTGATATAGTATACTCCACAAGTATGGAGAGAGAGAGGGAGAGAGAGAGAGAGAGATGTATAGAGATTGAGAAGGATGGAGTTACAGTAGATTGCTTTGCAGATGTAGTGAAAAGCATTAGTAAGAATTAAAGAGAGAGGGAGAGATAGGGGAGAGATAGGGGAGAAAACCTGAAAAGAAAGATTGGGTGGGGGGGGGGGGGGGGAGGTAGAGGTTTGGGAAGATTGTTTTATAGATGTATAATTCTTATTGAGGATCAGTGCTAATAATAATAATTAAAGAGAGAGAGAGAGAGAGAGAGAAGGAGAGTAGAATGGGGGAAAGGGGAGGGCAAGAATAAAGAGTAAAAGGAAGATGAGGGGAATAAGGAGACAAAGAAGATGGAGGGAAGGGGAGGAAATGGAGAAGGAGCAGGAGCAGGAGGAGAAGAAGAAGAACTTAAATAGGGCCAAAAAGATAAAATAAAAAGAAATGTTGAAGGTGGAGATATTTCCAAGTTAGAACAGATGCAATTAGCACGACAGCCATTAAAACACCTTTTAACATTGTCAGATAATGCTGATCTAAATAGGTTTTACTGAAACCTACTAAGTAAGATATTATGTTTCATATCTATTGTTTAAAAATTAAAAAGACAACATTCAAATTTTTAGCCTTTCCAGAATTAAAACTTCCCTGTAAAGCAGTGTAAACTTTGCTTTGCAAATCATTGCATTGACAGTTTTTTTCCTCTTTATAAAAATACCAATACTCAGATTGGCAATGCAAATATAACATTCCTGTTATGATTTATTCTGATGCTAACTTCAACACTGCTGTAATCAAATACATGAACTCATAGACAGCATCCCATTTGCAGTGCGTGTAAATAATAATGTGAGAGGGAATATTGTAAGACAGCGTCTCTGTAACCTTGTGGAGTCTGTTCTGAATTCTATCCAATCTTGTTATGAATTCTATCCAATTCTAATCTAATGCTAAAATCATTGCTCGTGCATGTAATTCATATATCTGAAATTGGCAGCTACTCCCAGCCCAAGTCTTTCCATTTTTCATGATTTGAATTTCAATTTTCAACTCCTTTTTCATGCACATATTATCATCTTCAATTCTATCCTTTGTAATGTCATTGATTAAAGCCGTGTTTTTTTTTTTTGGGGTTTTTTTAAAAAACAAACCAGATATTATCTTTTTCTTAATATGCCATTTGTATTAAAGCCGTGTTATTTACAAACAAACAGAATCTAATTTTTTCCTTTATTTACCAGTCAAGTCGCTCTCAGAATAGACAATATAGCCTGTTGCATTTATGTGATTCCCCAGCTTGGCATGACATGAATTTAACTATATAATTGTTTTTAAAATTTATTTATTTATATTATTTGTACATTTATTTATTTATTTGTTTATTCATTTATTTATATATTTATTTTTGGGTTGTTTTAGTGTTTATTTTATTTATTTTATTTCATTTCCAGGAAAACAGTATAACAATAACAGAGAATACAAAATACAGAGTACACTAACAGAAGGAGAGGAGAAAAAAAGTGTTGTTGTTATTGTGTTGTTTTTTGTGTTTTTTTTGGGGGGGGGGGAGGTGAATTGAAAGTATAGTAAATAAGAACACAAATAATCTTCTCGGTTGTTTATCCTCCTGTCAGCATTTCTTTATCACACTTGCTTGTCCAATGGCATAATGGAATCTTTCTAGAGCTCTAGAGTATGTAGGTAAAGTAGAATGTAATGACAAAGTGTTAGCGATTGTTTTTGAATCAAGCCCGTTATATCAGAGCCAATTGACCTACTTGAGTTACCGTTGAGAATCGAACAGTATTGAGTAAAAAACCCTGTGCTCCTGGCCCCTTCACAACAGCTCTGCTTACATTAGGCCCTCTTTTACATAAAATATTAGGTGCAGAATTTGTTTTCTTCTTACTTCTGCCTTGGCAATCAAATTCTGTAACTTTGTATGTATTGGGTATCTCGCTTTAGAAGGTAGGTGTTGTCTTTTGATTGATTGATTTTGTATAAATAAACGAATTTGAAATTCCCTTTTCACACTTATGAAAATATCTGAAGGAGAGAGAAATAGAGAAAGAGAGAGAGCGAGAGAAAGAGAATGTCAGAGAATACGTATAATATGTGTAATAACTTAATTATATTTTTCAAGTTTAGTCCGAAAGATTTAGACAACGTAATATACCACCATGAAGGATCCAACTTCACATCCTCCAATTGTGACAAATGAAACGCAGTTCAAGCTTGAGATGACAAATATCTGTTTTTCTACAGCTAGCATACAGAGATATTTTCCCCATGTTTTCTCATAAGTATACCCCTCCTGAAGACACAAACTAGACACTTCTCAGCTAAGGTCCTCTGAAGCTCCCTTTGATCAAAACACGAGTGAGAGATGACAAAGATGAAAAATATGTTTTGCTACTGCATATACCGGTACATGTGGCGATGAATGATAGTTATTTCGTCCTTTTTTTTCTCATAAGTATGCGCATCTAAGGGTGCATTTATGCTCCCATTTATCAGGCCAGAATGAGCCTTTTGTTCCGTGTTTAGTTCAAAACACGGTTGTGCCCACAGTCATTTTTGTATAATCGCTGATTTAAAAGACTGATATAAAACTCACAAAAAGGTGCGTTTTGAATAGATGTTTCTCCAAAACACAGTTTGCGGGCAGCCATAAATGCACAGTCACTTGTAAACGCGTTTATACGATGTCACAAAAACGTGTAGCATGCACAGTGAGGTTTGCGAAACCAGCTACAGAGCCTGTATTCGTCTGGAGAAAAGAAATATAAACAGTACCCCGTGAAACTGCGTTTTAGATGAGGGTTTTAAAACGCTCATTCTGCCTTCACAAAGAAAGTATAAACGACCCTATGAGACAGATTATACCAGTTAGCCAATTATGATGCTCAGAAATTCCCTTTCTCTACAGCATATTTATTCTGTTTTTTTCTTTTTTAAGTATACACATGTGCCGACACATGTTTTCGCGATGCACTACCCATCTACATTGTAGGATCCTCAGCAGAACCCTTTGCAGTCGTAAGGAGTAGATGTTTACACTACTCAAAGTGGCTGTAATGGATGTTCCATTAAATAAGGTAGTATGAATGGATGTACAGCAATCTGCTCAGTCGGGTTGGGCCGTTTCCATGGAGGAAAATCCAGTCAGGTAATTTCATTCAACTTGGAGAGCTTTATCTGATTACGGATTGGTACCATAAAAGGGTGAAAAAAGAGGGAGAAGGAGGGATGGTGTGGAAAAAAAGACAATTTGGTCCCTTGTGCATTGGAGAGTTGATGTAGAGAGGTTTAGAAAATGTGGCTTGTATTCTCTATGCCTTACTTTACCATGTGCATAAAGATGCTGTGGCAGCGGTATGGATATTTCAGTTCCAAAACATGCTACATCTATGAAACTATGTTCTGAAATAAAAGGAATTGTCAATTCTTCTACTTTGTATTGTATGAATCTCTCTAAATCTATGTGGATTGACACAAAACCCTTTTGTCTCTATATTCAAACTTATACACAGAAATAATAGCTTCAGCTGTAGGGTAATGTTTCAATAGCCATTTTTTAAACATATGTCCTTGGAAAATCCTTAATTCTAATAATACATGTTCATGACAAGCATCTCTGGTAACAGAGTGATGTAAAATGTTTTTCCAGTTCACTCTATTAGTTCTCTGTCTCGCCTTTCCATTAAAGTATTGAAAAATATTTCCCAGCAAGATTCCCAGTTGGTAACACCAGTACACCAGAGTCAAGAGAGTCAGCTGAGTACAAAATGCCTTGTCTAATATAGGACGTCACCTCTGAACTTGGATTTGAATCCACATTCTCTGGATTGAAATCAAGAAGATTAACTATTTTAACTTTTTAGCTCTGCAGAGCCCACAGCAGTATTCTGTTCAAGAAAAGCTAAAAATACAATTCTTCAAATTTTGGATGGAGCTCTTATCAGAATGTGAGCTACATTTATTGTGTTTAAAATCAATGGCCATTGTGTTAACTTCATACATAAGAGATGCTTTGACGTACATGGCATTGGAAATAATTCAATATGCTGGACAAAGAGAACTTTCATTTTTTTCTTGCCTGATAAAGTTTTTCACATGGATCCTTTCACCATTGATCCATTCAGTAAATCAGCCTTGAAGATATGTGTTAACCCTCTCCTTATCAGAAACGTATAATGCCATAAGGTTAGTACATGTTTGTTCTTCTTATGGTACTTCGAGGGCTAAACATTGAATTCATGCTTAAATATGGTAAACATCCTGTTTGCGATGATATATACGTATATACAATAAATTTTTAAATCGCATTTTAGTAGGATCTAGGTATACATATATATATGTATTAAATCTGAACACCTAAAGACATGTAAGATATGCCTCCATGAATGCTTCACATGAGAATTAAAACTGACAACGAGCGTCATCTATCCAATGTCTTGTTTCAACACAGTTCCCCTTCAAACATATCAAATTAGAGGAAAACATCCTTCTGTCTTAATTTGAATATCTCAGCTTGCCAGTGTAGCAGCCCTGGTGCTGTGGATCGTTGGCATATCCAGTTGCATTCCGCCAACGCAATGTGCATCTGATCAATCAACGCCACCAATAAAGAAGATGACAGAGAAAGAGATTGAGTTGAAGGGATCATGGAACATAGAAAGAAGAAGAAGAAGGGGAAAGATAGAGGAGTAGGAGGAGGAGGAGGATGAGGGGTAGATAAGCAGGAGAAAAAAGGGATGAAAGAAAAAGAAAGAAGAGGAAAGGAATGAATTGCATTCTGCGAATGCAATATGCATCTTGCGAATGCAATATGCATCTTCTCAAAGGAGATTACATATTGAGAGATTGAGATAGAAGGTGCATGCAAGAGAGAGAGAGAGAGAAGGAGGAGGAGGGGGAGGAGGAGACAGAGGAGGGGAAGGAGAAGACAAAGAAGATGGAGAAGATGAAAGAGAGAGTGAGAGTCAAGGTGATAGTGATTAGAAAAGGGGATAGTATGAGAGAGATACAAGGATTGTAAGGTTTCATATTTTACCCTTTTCATAGAATCATATGTTCAGCTGTTCCATTGAAAAATGAAGTCATACAAGTAACAAATAAATGTTACTGTAATTAGGCCAAGTAGTGTAAGGCATTACTCTAGAAAATGACATCTGTTATGAAATATAAAGAAGTTAATGACAAAGATTCATCTGTCTAAATTACAATTTGTTATTTCACAAACAATTTATTGGTACTACAGAATTTCCAAATGGCTTTAAACAGTAACATATTAAAACATTAAAACGATAACAAATAAAAATGTGTAGACAAAAGGAGTTCGTGTAGACAAAAGGAGACTCATTAAGTTGTACTTTGGTATTTGTTTTTGTTACTATTTGTATGTGAGCTTACACCATTGAGCTTACACCAAAAGGAGACAAAAGGAGTTCGTCCAAGCGTCGCGTTTGTTTTAACTATGCAGGATGTGCCCAGTTTAGCTTTCAGTATAACCAGTTGATTTTCTTGTTATTCGTTCATATCTGCGTGATAACCTGATGATTTGCAGATCGAAAAGCTTCGTTATCATTTTTATTTGTTATCGTTTTAATGTTTTAAATTGTCATTTATGTAAAATTATAATTTTTTGTTTCTATGCAAGAAAGCATGATTGAGTGTTGGGAACTAATGGTGTAAGCTCACATACAAATAGTAACAAAACCAAATACAAAAGTACATCTTAATGAGAAAAAAAAAATTCAATCAACATCAAACACTGATACTATCAACTAACTTTTTGCACCACAGTAAATGAAGTGGAATGAAAATGATGGAATAACCTGTGGAGATAAAGAAGATAAAAGATAATAATCAGGATGATTTAGAGAAAAGATCTTAGAATAGCTATGGGATCATGAAGGTGGAGAATTTGGAAAAAGAGGAGGAGAATAAAAGGAAGTGCTGCATATGATTCGATATACAAAATTCCTTGCATGAACTTTCTGCAAGTGCTGTACACTTTTCAAATGACAGATTATACAAATTTAATGAAGTTCTCCACCCCTACACAAAATTTCTCATGACCTTTAGTGGACATAGCAAAAACAAATGTACTTCATGTAATATGACATTGTAGTTTGGAGAGCTTGAAGGGCTTTAACTTTATATTAAAATATATCATTTTATCATGTTGTGACTCTCAGCTGATATTGTCAAACAAAGCTCTGCATTCTGTAGGTGCATCTCCAGTTCACAACCATGTTATCACAAATTCTAAGTCGTTGCACTCTTTGTTTATCTTGATTTAAAAAAAAACTTTTTCCACGACATGAATTTCATGATGCATAAATCTGTTTTGAATATTAAGAAGAAAGAGTAGCTTATCTACATGTATGTCCAATTATGACATACATTATACTATATATGTATATTAATACCCCTTTCAGATTGCTGAAGCGTTTTTCATTCTGCTATTGATTCCGCTGTCGTTCCGCCTTCCTTGGAAGCGCTTCACATCGCTGTGCTTTCACATCAAGAAAAAGATACTGCTATTTCATGGAAGCAGAATAGAGGACGATGCTCAGAGCAGAAGTATGTCATATGCGCAGTGCATTGTTTTTTGGCCCTTCATTCCGCTTTACTTGGTGCGACTGTTCACATTAAAAACCGAAGCATTATCAATTCTACTTTTTGCTAGATAGCGCTTCCAAAACTACATCTCGAGGTAGTCACCGATCTCCCAAGTCGATAACGGAATATCCAAAATACTACCCTTTCACATCAAATCGTTATCTGGCCAAAGCGCTTTTGATTCCGCATTATTGGCTCAATATGAAAGGGGGTATAAGGTGGCTCAATCCATCGGCTCCATTGAGGGAGAGAAATGAAGGTGTAAGTACATACAGGATAGTGGGTCAGGTGAATCTTTAAAGTCTGAAACAGAATGTTATATTTCTGTCTACTTGGTTAGAACATATTATAATAGGAATTATTATGAAAATTCAAAAATTTTAGCAAGTAAATTCTGAATGTTGTAATGTAAAAGCTTTAAATTGGAACTAGATAGAGAACTTGAACCGACAGAACAAATTGAGATTCATTTTCCATAATCGGAGAGTCAAAAGGGTGTTAACTGCAGTATAATTATTGTTTTATCCTTTAATAATTTCTTAAAGTCTGTAGGGTTCATAGCAGATGAAAAAATCACAATACATGCTTTTGACTCTGCCCCAATAGGTTATGAGAAGTCTTGCGTAGCATTGAAGGAATTCATTAAATTTTAGATTCTTTCATGTGAGTAAATGAGAACACTTGCAGAAAGTTTATGAAAGGTAAGTTCTAACTTCACTGATTCCAGTAGGATTTCAACAAAAGTTTAACAAAGCTTCTATTGAAAGCCAGAAGGGATTACTCTTTGTTAAAAGGAAGTCCACCCTGATATTAAGTTGATTTGAAGAAATGAAGAAAATGAGAGAAACAGATTTGTTAAAGTTTGAGCAAAATTGGATAAGGAATAAGAAAGTTATGCATATTTATGCCTCCGCCCACCGAAGGTGGGTGCCGGAGGCATTATGTTTTCGGGTTGTCCGTCCGTCCGTGCGTCCGTCCGTCCGTCCGTCCGTCCGTGTGTCCGTGCGTCCGTCCGTCCCACTTCTCGTTACCGCGATATCTGAAGAATCATTTGAGGTAGGAACCTCAAACTTGGTACTAGTATGTATCCCCATACGAAGATGAACTGATTAGATTTTGGGGTAAGTAGGTCAAAGGTCAGAGGTCACAGAGGTCAATTTACATGAAATTACATAAAAATTCTTGGTTTTTAGCACCGTTACCACGATATCTCAAGAACTGTTTGAGATAAGAACTTCAAACTTGGTACTAGTATGTTTCCCTATATGAAGATGAACTGATTAGATTTTGGGGTAAGGAGGTCAAAGGTCAGAGGTCACAGAGGTCAATTTACATGAAATTACATAAAAATTCTTGGTTTTTAGCACCGTTACCACAATATCTCAAGAACTGTTTGAGGTAAGAACTTCAAACTTGGTACTAGTATGTTTCCCTATATGAAGATGAACTGATTAGATTTTGGGGTAAGGAGGTCAAAGGTCAGAGGTCACAGAGGTCAATTTACATGAAATTACATGAAATTCTTGGTTTTTAGTACCGTTATCGCGATATCTCAAGAACTGTCTGAGGTAAGAACTTCAAACTTGGTACTAGTATGTTTCCCTATATGAAGATGAACTGATTAGATTTTGGGGTAAGGAGGTCAAAGGTCAGAGGTCACAGAGGTCAATTTACATGAAATTACATGAAATTACATGAAATTCTTGGTTTTTAGTACCGTTACCGCGATATCTCAAGAACTGTCTGAGGTGAGAACTTCAAACTTGGTACCAGTATGTATCCCCATAGAAAGATGAACTGATTAGATTTTGGGGTAAGTAGGTCAAAGGTCAGAGGTCACAGAGGTCAATTTACATAAAATTACATGAAATTACTGGTTTTTAGCCTCGTTATCAAATATTTCTAGTTTATTTATGAAATGAAATAAATTTTCAGTCTCCTGTGCATTTTAAGTGAAAAGATTTGTAATTTTGTTGGACCAATCCTTTTTAGAGTGTACATGTATGCCATACATTTCCAATCTGGTGATGGCGGAGGCATAAATTCCGACCGCGCGCGGTCGAAAATTCATCTAGTTAAAGTTGTAATCAATCAAGCACAAATTGGCAACTCTGTGATGTATCTTGCGAGCTCCTCTCCCATTTGTTCAGTACAGAAAATTTCATAAATTTTAATGTTCTCAGATTTTGATGAAGGAATAAATTTATTTCATGCAGGTTTTGTGTAAAAAAACATATGAGCAGTGATAATATCTAGGGTGCATGTATGACTGAATATTTTCTTCAGAAAAATGGAAATTAATAATTTTTTGGTTACAGGGCGATTGGGAGAGGAGCTCGCAAGATATGCTGCCAATTGTGTTTGATTGATTACAACTTTCAATATTCATAACTTTCTTAATTTTCCTGCTTCTTCTAAAACAACTTGTAATCAGG
The DNA here is from genome assembly GCA_025617745.1 of Heliocidaris erythrogramma. Classification (NCBI taxonomy): domain Eukaryota; kingdom Metazoa; phylum Echinodermata; class Echinoidea; order Camarodonta; family Echinometridae; genus Heliocidaris; species Heliocidaris erythrogramma. The sequence goes on along the minus strand of CM046865.1, from coordinate 36,259,602 downwards.
GTGGACTTTCCTTTTAAACATGCTATGTGTCAATGCCTATCTGGCTTTTACCAGATGATGTGTTGTAACCCCTCAAACCGTTTTAAGTCACAGAATCAAGTATTTGCTCATCATGCTAGAAGGAATAAACTCAACAACATGTCAAAACTAATCATTCCTTTTATTTACTTGCATAAAAGTATACAATTCTGATAAAGATATCCGGAGGTCATACCAATAATTTTAAAAATCTTTAATGAGATTGCCTGTAAGGTTTTTGAAAATATAGACTGCAGTAAAACGCATGTCTAAGCCGGGTTTGCATATATATTCATTAAAAAGTGCAAGGAAAAAGATTTTCATGGAAATTGTGCTGGAGACATATTTGGCAGGCATATTTGTGATTGCTAATGAAGACGCATTTTACCATTTTATTTTGGAGAATTCAATTATCTGTCTTGTAATTCATTGAAAAGGTTGTTTATATTCTAGCCCATACTTGCAGCATTCATGTAATTGAGTTTGTCTTGAATCATAATTGATTTTATTCCACGGTACATCATTATCAACATATTGAATTCAACATTGGTACTTGTGGTATGTTCACCTTTACCAGAACCTGAGGAGAATTCTTTTAAGTCTTTATATCGTCTTATTACAGCAAGCAGGGCATTTACTCATACTGTTAACGCCCTTCTGGTTCTCAACAGACGATGTGTTCAAAAAGTTGCGATCGACCTGTATTGTTGTTTTGAAAAACATGTCCTGTTGCTTCACTCAAAGGAATTCTCAATCTGCTTCAATGCTTCATCTTCAGATGTAAAGTATAAAAATGGGAACAAGGTCGCATATTTGCTCATCATATTTTCAACCCTTCACTTCCTTCCTAACTGGGCCATTACATGCAGATGCTGTATGCCAGCCAGCCTCCCTTCCTCCCTCCCTCCCTCCCTCCCTCCCTCCCTCCCATGCTGTAAAGTTCAATTGGTTGTGATTCGAAGGGGGGCTGTCGAATGGAGTCAATATTGACGAAAGGCATCACATCGATCTTGGGCGGGCTGCCAGAAATAATACGAGCTTGAACCGGGAGGTGAGAGATAGAACTGGAAGGAGATGTGTGCTAATTGGATCGGTGGAGTGATTAAAGGCGCAGTACTAGGTCCACTGCTTTTCATGAGGTGATATTGTCCATCAGGAACCCATAGGAAGATCTGATTAACAGTGGGAGTGTGTGAATAAATAAAGAATTCCTTGCAAATCCATGCCATTTACCCTGAATGTTCCCAACTGCCTTTAGATGATATCTGCCCTTGAATCCCCTAGAATCCCCTAGAAATAAAAATATTTGACAAGTAAGCAAAAGAAGAATGAGGAAATTTTAGCCAATGAATCAGTCAATAGTGCATATAGGCCAACATGTGCATATACATGTATGCTGCTTTTCATACATATGTTTTTCAGCTAGATTATCTAAGTTTGTTAAAAAGCAAGATATTTACTGCATGAAAAACAACTAAGAATGAATCTTATGCAGTGTTTCCCCAAAGGCGTTCTCTCAGGTTGATCACCCCTAGTTACCAAGCAATACAAGAATATGTTAATATATTCCTATTAAAGCAACAAGAAGATGTCCTTATAACTCGATTAGATGCTTTGCGACGAAGAAGTAGCCCTGCCCAAGCAAAGTCAGGCTATTAATGTCAGGTGGGTATGATTGATCGGCCGTAGGATGGCAGCTTTTAAGTGCCTCATGACATCTTCAAGACAAATTACTGATTGGCTGTAATCAGGAGATGAGCAGTGCATAAACTCGTCTTTTAATGCTAGCTTGTTTTGACATTTGTGCTGCTTTGCTTACTGCATTATCGTCGTGTGGCTGGGAGAAGGGTTTTATAATGCGCGCATGCCACAGAGCAAATTTCTGCTCATGGGCTTCTAAGATTTTGAAAGCTTCATATATGTTATACCATTTTTTAAAAAACATGACAGGGATTTCTCTTAATCAAATAATAAAAAGTGAAAATCGATGGTAACTACCTAGCTTTAGTAGCTTTGTATCAAACAAACACATATTTGTGAAGTTATGGGCATTATAATTGCTAATGACCTTCTGCTTGAGGCAATAGTGCACGTCCGCATTAAGCAGAATGGCACAACATGCTTATGCCATGTTACCAACAGCACAACGGCTTTCATGACAGAATAGGTACATGTACTGTTTAACATGTTGACATGATCATTCAAAGTGGTTGTTTTGTTTATTAATATATCAAGGAATGTAAGAACAACCACCCCCTGTGACAGTTTAGATTAAATGAAAGACATTTAGTATCTGAAAAAAGTCATTGATTTTGATTTTCTTTGAAATATATTTTCTTACCTTGATACAAATAATTCTATAAACATAGCTATGGTCTGATCTGTTGAGAGCCAGAAGAGCAATGATGCTGTGTCGAAGCAGATGAGTTGTTATAAATGAGAGGAGTACTTGTAATTGAATTCCATACCATTGTCAGTTTTTGTCACCATACATGTAATCTTGCTGTCAATAAACTTTTGGACTGAGATTTCACAAAGTTTTTTGAGAACCTGCATGCCCCTACCATGCCCCCCCCCCCAAAAAAACAGAAAGAAAAAGTAAAATGAGACTTGTACTTGCAATGAATTTAAAGTAACATGAATTCCTGATTAACATGTTGTTTATCTCTTCTATTTTTATCATTTCCAAGCTTTGACTCATGTAACACATGTTATTTTTGTCTTTTCTCCATTGTGGGAACCAGAGGATGGTTGGACTTTGCTCAGTTACTGAGTTTCTTTGGCAAATCTTGATCAGAGAATGTAGGATTATGTTTTGGGGTACCCGGTATTGGTAGATAAACTTGGCTGAGTTACCAAGTTGCTTTAGCAAATCCTGATTCAAAAAATGTAGGATGAACTTGTGCCACAGGTCGTGCCATGCCTTGAATCCAGACCATTTGATCTCTATTACTGTGACACAGGACTCTATCATGTCGCCATTACAGTTCATGCAAATCTGCATTACGAATGACCATGATAGAGCATCGGTACATACCTGTCTATATCAGACTGAATGCTTGTTATCTGAATTGTACCAGTGCAGCAGGGTTTACATTATTTGCACAGCTTGAGGACAGATGAATGTTCTAATTACCCAATTCTAGGTTTACCCATTTCCTCTGGTTTATATGATATAACAGTTTTGCTCACATTCATGCCTGAAACGACAGAGATAATTGATCCTTAAACGATGTAATTACATACACAGGGTTAGGCAAAGTATATATGTATTTAAAGGACAATTAACCCCACGTGATATTCTAGATGCACCTATTGTCTGCTACGTCTTTCCATGGAGGCTGCCATTTTGTGCATGACACGGATCATTAGGTACCATATGCATTGATAATAGCCTACCTTTACAACAGATACGTCGCTTTGTTCTGATTGTATTACGATTGTTATTGGCCATGGGCCTAGATAATTGACGACCCATGAGTTCTAATAGCCATCCTGTAAAGCAGATTCCTCGCTTTGTTTTGGTATTGTTACGATTGTCTCCGTCCTTGACGTCAATTCTCCGTCCTTGACGTATATTTTTTATGAAGTATATTTTTTATGAACAAATTAAGACCTTTTAAAAAATATATAAAACTAAACTTACATTTCAGAATATGTGACTTTATCTAATATATATTTGTCCTCTAAAAATCAATTACAAGTTAACGATGAAGGAAATTTTACTTGGGATGAAAAATATGTTCGTGTACACATAAAGTAATGGCAGCCCCCTTATTATTGCTAGCAGACGATAACTTGGCTGGAAAATAGTGATTTATATCTATATCCTGTGTTTTTACATGAAATTGCATGTATCAAATAAGAGGCATATACTACACCATTCAAAATAAGCTAATTCATACGCTGAGGTTAATTTCCCTTTAATTCTAACTTGTTTCTGCCTATTTTATTCCCTTGTTTCTACATGGAAAGACAAAGTATATTTCATGAAATGGTTTTTTCAAATACTAAAAAGGATTTAGCAACCAATGTGGAAGTAGTGATGATGTCAGATTTTGTGGAATTTAGAATCCCTTGTGTTGTAACTTTGTATGAAGAAGTATAAAGCAATAGATGAAAATATTACAAGCTGTAGCAGTACATTGATTTCCTATAAATTCTAAGTCCTCTGTATGTTGATAATTTTGCTATCATTATTGCGACACATTTGTTTAGTTCTGGTATAGTTTAAATGTCAAATAAATCTTGAAAACGTATTTCCTCTTCAATTAGATTTCCCACCTCTCCCATCTTGTTCCGCATTCTAAGTACGAACCCTCTCCACACCTTATGTTAGATCCTAACACAAACAGAGCCTAATGTCTAATACGCCCCCCTCTCCCTGCACATAACCGGGAGCCAAATGGTGGAAATGAATTTTCACTTCAGTTTAAATTGAGTCATAAGGCTCAGCTGTGCAAATGTTCTGCAAACTTGAATCGCTTTCTCTGCCTCCCTGCCCCTTTATTGCTCGCTTCTAACACCAAGATTATGGGAATTAAAATTGTTTTGTTTTGCCTCTCATCCTCCTAAGAGAGAGAGAGTTGATTTTTTTTTTTTTACTTATAAAGCATGACTAATATCCCAGTATCAATTTGAGTGTGAGACTATTCGTCTGCAAAGAGGCAAGTAAACATAATGATAAAATTACCTTTAATTTTGAGAAAATGTTGTACGAGAGAAGTACTTAATAAGCTATGATTTATAATGAAACAAACAGATACAATCATATTACCGAGTGTAGCCTAATCAGAACCATAGTACTTTTTAACATTCTGACATGGTTGTTAAAATGATGAAGTTGTTTAATAAATTTTGTTTAGAATGTAAGGAAAAACTACATTTGTGAAAATTTTAAATTATTATTATGTATTTGGCATCACCTGTGCCTGGGAGGGGAAAAGCGAATTGAATCACTATAACCCACGGGTCTTTCCTCCCGATATAACTGATTGGGACGTGGGTTTCCCTCAACTCTTCTTCGAATAGTGCAGTGGGTTCTTAACATGCCAAGGTGGTCGCTCTGCTCTATACGGGACCTCCTTTTCGTCGTTGAATTCACAAAGTGGCACAATGCCAAAAATAGCATAAAATATAATATTTCATTTTTTTCAATTTTTACCATCTATTTACTATCATTTATCACATTACGAAGTTTCAAGTATCAATTTTGACTTATTCTGTAAAAAAACGGTATGATCAAAACGACACAAGCCTCAAAAAGGCCAACCATTTAATTCACAAAGTGACACAATGTTTTTTACGTTATGGTGAATGGAGCGCATGTATGAGTAAAGAGTGCGCACGGTACACGCGCGCATCCAATGTGTCACTTTGTGAAAAAGGTAAAATGCAAATTAATGTGTAGTGCGCGGCACAGACCGTTGTGTCGCTTCACGCGTACAAAAACACATACGGTGCTTACCCAGATTACTCATATTTTTTGGAACAAAGTGGCACCCAATAACACGAATTTTTGCAGCCTTGTACTGCTAACATTTCACATGAACAACTCTATTATTCTATATGAATGGGTAGACAAGATTCTTCTCGTTCTTAACATACGTGATTTATCAAATTTAACTCGTATCAACAAGTCAAATTTGCTGTTTTCAATATGCAAAAATTTGAATCACGTTTTTCTCGGAATGCGTTTTGAAAAATCCGCGGGAGGTTGTGCCACTTCGTGGATTCAGCAATGATTTAATGTCCTATCAGGATGGAGTGTTTTCCACTGCAACACAGGCTTCAGTCATTGGCCTGGGGAGGATTCGAACCCACGATCTTTGTTTCGACAGGCAGACACTTTACCAACTGAGCCAACTCGCCTCCTCAAAAAGAATTAACCATCAACAGAAAATTGATGTTTTTTCTAATAGAATAATAACAATTCTATTATACTGTATATGAATATTTTCTGAAATCATAAATATTAATATAACTAGGAGGAATTTTCAAAGGAATTCCATACCATTGTTGCTACCCACATAATAATGCTTCCCATCCTAATGGCCGATTTCAAGATACACACTGTATGATTTCAAATAGTTATAGAGGTCCTTTAATATCAACTGATTAAGATAGTGTGTCTTGGAGAAAAGTAAGTAGATTTAATATTCAAAGTTAGAAAAGGGAAAAAAAAATCTGTTCAAAATCAGAAAATCTTTTCATATCTACCTTAGATATTGGAGCTCAAAGTTGACCTTCACAGAAAATAAAGTATTTAAAAATGATTCTAGAGAATCTTCTCTTTAAATAATCCACTTCTGGTTCATGCACACAACATTGGTTTTAATAATAGTAATTCAGCTCTAGTGAGGCAAAGATAATTCACTTTTTGCAGTGATTAAACATGAAACTTAATTAACATCTGTATGAGGTCCTGTTACATGTTATTATGTTTGCCTTAGCATGTTGTTAAAAGGAGAGAACAATGGCCTCAAAAAGCGCTGTGCTAGCTGTGTACATTCTTACATTGCAGAACGTTAAAAATATATGGAATATGTTGTAAATTTGTTTTATTTGTGGCGACATGAACATCAATTACTGTCTAGACTAGACCTTAAATGTTTTAGCAATTGCTTTAGCATGTAATTACCAGTGCTGAAGCTAGTTTGATGCTTTCATGTTTGTAATGGAATGTCAGTGAAGAAAAATAAGCAGAATTGCTGCACTATACTCTATTTGAAGTGTGTATACCCCTACATTAGTCAATTTCAAGAAACATATGGAATACCGTGCAGAGCAATATCTTCATCAATGTATTAGCCCTAACTGTTATCTACTCTATACTACATAGACCTAATTAAATGTTGACATGTTTTCATTTGCTTGTAATTTGATAGCAAACAAGGCCAATTACACAATACTCTCTATACTGATTGAATATATCTTTTGATGCCAGACACTTATGAAATTCTATCGAGGATTTCAAATTCATGTGGATATTAGCTGTTATTAACATCGTTACGAGACCTAATTAGAACAATTACGCAATACACATTGTTGGTCATTTGCAACGATTTAATGAAAATGGTGCTCCTGCATATGCTGCGGCGTTTGATTGTTATCCAATAATAATGCTGTCTCTCTTCATCCCTTTCTCTCTCTCCTGTTGCCTCCCTCCCTCTTTCCTCTTTCTGTGGATACTTGGAAACAATTTTATCCATGCAATATTCACCATAGTATAAATCTGCTGTAAGAAGAGAACCGATAGATGATGGGTTAGTCCCCAAATTAACACTGGTCATGTAACTTCTTGAAAATACATAGTTACACAGTGAAACTGTAGACCCTATGGTTGTATAAAAAATATGAAAATTACATATTTCCCCTGAAAAGTCTATTTTTGTTTACCTCATTGATTATTACCAATACTGACTGTGAATTGCTAATTGCTCTCTGTGTGAAGCCTAATTATGGTTTGGTACGGCATGTAATTAGAAAAGCAAAACTGCATTGACACTGTTTACTCTGTGTTGAAAACTCCTTTCATCATTCAGCATTCAAAAGTATGTACCATGATAAATTGTATTCATGATGGTATAAAACCTAATTACTCTTTATAGTGTAAACTAGACCTAATTAAAAGATAGATTATTGTCAGAGTATACCTTATGTTTTTAACATCACTTAGTGTTAAGAAATGTTCATTGTAGAAGCTATTAAATTTATATACTGTTGCTCTTACTCTGTTAATTTTTGAGAAATAACAATAAAAACAGGAACAAAAAAGAAATGTTCATTGTATGATATGGGGGGGGGGGGGGGGGGGGGGGGTCCGCTCGCTATTCATAAGAACCGCTATTCATTTAACACGCGTTATGAATAGCGGTCCTTCAGAATAGTTGTGAATAGTGGTCCTTATGACTGGAGGTCCTTATGAATAGCAAGGTAATTGTCTATGGTTTGCTCGCTATTTAAAAGGACCGCCATTCATACAAAACCGCTATTTAGTCACACGTTATGGATAGTGGTTGTTATGAATAAGTGGTCCTTATGACCACCGAGGTTACCCCCTGATGGGGAGCCCTATGTCTGCACACCTAAGATTTGACCTGAAAATGAACGAGATTTTCTTTATAATTCCTCGTACAGCAGCTGTGTCATTTTGACATTGAAAAAACAATGGTGCCCATGTTGCCATGAAAGACAACATTTTGCTTGTGAATAAAATGTCTAAAATAAGACCCCTTTTTTTCTCTCAATATTTGGACTCTTTTTTTTTTTGCACGAATATCTATTGCTTTAATAACGTTGAAACGTTTGTGTTGCGTGGTTTGTTTGATTAGAATCACGCAGTTATTCGTGTGTGCAGACGAGGGTGCTGCATAGACTTGGGCACTCTACCTATATATTATAACCATACAAAGAAATGTGTTTATAGAATTATTAGTTAACACTACCATGACATTTCAAAATGGCCTCTCCCGTTTCTGAACAAAAATCCCCTCAAAATCAATGTTTTCATAATTCCTTGTGTATCTCCTTCCATACAGCATAATCGGAAGTAGCGACAATTCTTCAACTGCTACTGGTCTCATGCTATAAGTATATTAGTAGACGTATTTTGCGTAGTCTGTAGAAATTTCAACAGTGACGGAGGAATAGAACAGAATGCCATAGTGTATCTTGTGCTCTTTACGTCACTCAGTGTTTAGAAATGTGTATGATACCATACAAAGTATTGTGTTTGTAGAATTATTCACGAATACTACTGTGACATTTCAAAATGACCTTTCCCGTTTCTGAACAAAAATCTGAAAAAAAAGAATCCCCTCAAAATCGAGGTTTTCATAATTCCTTGTGCTTTAAGAAAGTAGTGAAGATCGATCTCCTTCCATGCAGCATAATCGGAAGTAGCGATAATTCTTCAACTGCTACTGGTCTCATGCTATAAGTATATTAGTAGACATATTTTGCGTTGTCTGTAGAAACTTCAAGGGAAATTACAAACAGTGACGGAGGAGTATATCAGAATTGCCATAGTGTATCTTGTGCTCCTTATGTCATGCAATGTTTAGAAATGCGTATGATACCATACAACGCAATGTGTTTCTGGTGTTATTAGCTAATAGTGTCCAATGAATTTCAAAATGACCTTGTCCTGTTTTTTAACAAAAATCAGAAAACATGAATCACCTCAAAAAATTGATGTCATAATTCTTGCGTTATGAAAGTGGTAAAAATTCTCCTCCAAATAGCATATTAGAAGTTATGACATTTCTCAAGTGCTACCACTACAAGTCTCATGCAATAAGTATGAAAGTAGATGTATTTTGCGTAGATTGGAAAGAATCTTTAAAGCGTACCTACGATAATACTTATTTACAGCTAGAATGTATGGAATTAACCTTAAAAATATCTTCCTGGCATTCAATGTTTTAACTGTAAAGGAGTATGAAGCAAATAAAGGATAACATAAAAATGCCTGTAAGGAACTCAACTCGGACTTGGGTTCCATGCGAGCGTATACATGTTTTGACAAGTCTACTCAGAAATATCACATTTACAGTTGTTGAAAGTGTATTGTAAACTCGCAATATCTGTCTATGAAAGTACTAGTACAGTATTTGAAGCCTGTATTTTGAATAAGATAAAGCGAACATCTAACATACACATTAAAGTATTTTTTGGTGATTGGTAGCATTTAAGGTAAAGTTCAAGCAATGATAGAGGAATATATCATAATTGCCATAGTATATCTTTTGCTCTTTACATCACTCAATGTTAAGAAACGTGTATGATACCACCATACATTCATACATTCATACAAAGCAATATGTTTCTGGTGTTATTAGAAAGTACTATACCCATAAAATTTCATCTTAGCCAAATCCAGATTCTGAACAGAAACCTTCGAAGGAGCATGTAGAAATGCGAAAAACGAATCCCCACAAAAATCTTTGCTATCATAAATTGTGTCTGTTATGAAAGTAGTAAAGTTAAATACCCGTCCCATGTTGTAAAATTGGAAGTTATGAGATTTATTGTTTGGTAATGCCAGCGTTGGGGCTGAATAGGCCTGTTTACTAATTTTATGCTTACTTCTTGAACAAAAGTTCTCTTGACACTCAAAAACATCTAATGTATGCAAAATGGATTCCATCCATAGAGATTGTGGATACCAGATGCAGTAAATACAACTATGAACATGGCGAACAAAGAAGCAGACAAAATATACAGCTCCTCATTGTACCCTCCACACTTGCTCTGGTAGACAAAGGAACATCCCTTCATTGCTATTATGTAAAAATATGTAGAACAGGTGTCACATGCATATTCACCTGTTCTACTTATTTTACATAATAGCAATGAAGGGATGTTCTTTTGTCTACCAGAACAATTGTGGAGGGTACAATGAGGAGCTGTATATTTTTTCCGCTCTCTTTTGTCATCTTGTTCATAGTGATAGTTGGTAACTAGGGGCTCTGGAGAGAAACATGCATAAATCAAAATACATTAGTTAACGGGTCTATTTACTATTACTGTAATGGAAAAGTGCAAAAAAAGTGCAAAAAATGTGCAAAAAATATGAAACGTTGAAACGGCCTTAACATTTAACTTTGTAAAAAGAGATATGTGTTAACGCCCTTCTGGTTCCAAACAGAGGGTTTACAAAAGGTAAATAGTCTCATTCGTGTCCTCTATGCTTTATGCTTTGTCTTTGACATGTGTTTAATCTATCAGAAATCAATTATATGTTTACTAACTCTGAGAGATCAGATTTTTTTGTTGTCTGTAGAAAGATCCTGGTTGGTTGCACTGTATCAATCACTTCTTCTCACCCGTCAAGATTCTCAAGGTTAAAAAGGTCTACATTTCTTATGAGGCCTAGACTACCTCTTTCTGCACAATTAACTATTAACTGTATGATCCATAAACACAGTCCTAATGCCCTTCTAACCCTCAACAGGTGATACATCAAATGAAGCATATCAATAACAGAGGTCCTGAGTTGATAAAGTGTAAAATATGAAGTGAATGAAATAGGAGTGGATTGTGAGTAGACAGTTTGAGTGGTACCCGAAACACTTCTTTAAAATTGATATGAAGGACTGAGCAATATACTGGTACCATCGCCTGTGAGCAAGAAAGTTTAAATATATTGCTCCTCGCTGCGAGTGATAGACACCCGTAGTTCATCGATGCAATAACAGAGTACTTACAGGACTTTACAGCTGCCTCAATTTTCACAGCCCAGCAAGGAATATATCTAATTCCACTAATGGCATGTTTGGAAAATTAAAGAAGATTCGCAATGCTCGGCTGGGGCAATAAATGAAGAGAAAGTTGCAGGACAATTGGGAGAAAATGCTCGTGACAATTTGGATAATTGATCTAGCCGTATTTCATTAGACTTTGCCCACTGGCTATTGTTTTGTGTGCTGTTGGATGGGGTTTGCGAATGTGAGAAGGATGAAGGGAAAGTAGTGTGTAAAATTTGTGAAGGATTCCTAGGAATAATGATATTACTTTTATGTCCCAGTAGTTTTATCTTTTGGTGCAACTTTTGGCCAAGGTGATTGATATGTGGAGGCACAATAGCTTAGTGGTAGAGCAGTGGTCTCATAACTCTGAGGTTCTGGGTACAAACTCAGTCATTGCTCTATGTATTATCATTTGATACTACTCTACTACTACTACTACTACTACTACTACTACTACTACTACTATACTACTACTACTACTACTACTACTACTACTACTACTACACTACTACTACTACTACTACTATTATACTACTACTACTACTATACTACTACTATACTACTACTATACTACTACTATACTACTACTATACTACTACTACTACTATACTACTACTACTACTATACTACTACTACTACTACTACTACTACTACTACTACTACTACTACTACTACTACTACTACTACTACTACTACTACTACTACTACTACTACTACTACTACTACTACTACTACTACTACTACTATACTACTACTACTACTACTATACTACTACTACTACTCCTACTTCTACCACCACTACTATATTGGCCTTATTTGCGTAGTCTGTAAATGTAGTCTGTAAAGGTGTATGTTGAGTTTTCAAGGTAAATTACAAGCAGTGACGGAAGAAGACACCGGGATGCGTCTGACATTTCCAGAGAATGTTGCTAGGTTCTAATTCACAGCATGAAACCACAGCTGCACAGCTGAATGCCATATCATCTGTCCTTCAGCGTCCAATCACTGGCCTGGATTTCACAGCAGCTGACCAATCAGCATGCAGCATTGCTGATGTTTATCCAATAAAACAAATCCCTTGTTTGTCTGATTAGCAATAGTTCTGGATTTGTCATTGCAAGTTATATCTTGTTACAAGACATTTCATTAGTCAAGTCTACTATCTCTCATATAAATTTTTTAAAAGTCTACTATCTCTCATATCGTCACAGAAAGGCACAAAGTTAACAGCTTATGAAAGTCATATGAATTTATCTTGTTCAGTAGTAAACTCTGCAAACATCAATTTGATGACACTAGTTGAAACAGGGTGGACCATGTGAAGGTTGTCATCTCCTACCCTAGAAGGTATCAAGGAACTCCAGTTCCTGATGGATGATGGACTTGCATGGCTGTCCAACCTGGATTGCCCCCTTTAATACATGTAGCTGCGATATGAAAGAAGAAGAAGAAGAAGAAGAAGAAGAAGGAATTATATGAAGGCATTTTTAAAGTCATAAACAATATTTCATTCTTATTCCATTCCTTATTATCTCTTTAAATTTGTAATGCATCATGCTTTTCAAGGGTTTTTTGTTGGTAAGAAGATGAAGAATTCTTTTTGAAGCATTTCAGTGAAGATATGCACATATATTACCAAAAAATAAATTGTTTGGTAGCTATTATTATGGTACTCAAGGATTAAATTATTTAAAGTGATAGTCATTTAACTTTATAATTAAACCTGTTATTTATTTTTGTACAATCAATGTACTTCAATGTTTTACCTATTGCCCAATATTTTTCCTTAAATTGCTTTTTATATATTTTTTAAATGAGTTGCAGTGAACCATTGATTAGCCTTCTGTATCCTTGGTGCTTTGGTTGGCTATTGTTCACATTTTGCATGTTATATACAAAAAAAAAAAAAAAACGTTCCCAAAAGAGTGTTAAAATAAAAGGGATGAAGTGCATAATATATAGAACAGTTTTTCTACAGGCAATCTTTGATGCATGCTTTATGTGTTATTGGAGATATGCAATATTCCAGCCTTGTATTTTACTAAACGTGTGCTTGAAGTACATTTACTTGTTTCCTCCTAAGTAAATAAGTCATTTCGTAATTACAATTTGTGCATGCGCGGATAAAGGTAATTTTTACCGAGCACAATTAACCTTTATACGCTGTCATTTTATATGCGCCTTGATGAGTGCACCAGTATCATTTCACATGTTAAATGATTCAAGCGTCCACCAAGACAAATGCCCATGCGCGTACAAATCGGGGTCATTTCAGTGTCTTCCTGAACACATCAAAAAGTGCATAACATCTGATTCTTTTAAAAATCATGTAAAAACATTTGTTTAATTCTTAATTAATTTCTACATGCGCCTTGAGCACTCCACAGAGTGGATTTGGCGCTATATAAGTTACATTTATTATTATTATTATTTGTACCACGATATAATTACAAACTGGCTTATACAGCTAGTAGTCTCATGTTCACAGTCCATGTGGGTTTTGCTTCGAAATGAATGTGGTTTCCATGAAGTTAAGTTTCTGCTAGTTTGTTCATATTTTGCTGGCATAATCAGCAATTCTCAATTATGTGTACTTCGAGCCGGTCTCTCTCAAAGTGCATTTCCATCACCAGATCTCAATCACCAGATCTCAAGATTAGCTTCATATCCATTCCGAAAGTTAGGTACATACCAGTCACATGGATAACATTCCTTGCCTACCCCCAAGATCAGACAGATTGATAAGGGAGACAATCTTCACACCAACCATGTTGTCTGTGGAGAGCCAGAAGGGTCTTAACCCCTTCCTTGCCACCATTTTTTAAACAGCTTTCTCAAGTAAATGTTCAAAAGTTAAATTTTGTTTTGCACTGCTTATTTCATTGTTCAGCTGAGTATGACATATATCAAATAGAACATGGCGAACAAAGAAACAGACAAAATATACAGCTCCTCATTGTATCTTCCACACTTGCTCTGGTAGACAATACAACATCCCTTCATTGCTATTATATAAAAATATGTAGAACAGGTGTCACATGCATATTCACCTGTTCTACTTATTTTACATAATAGCAATGAAGGAATGTTCTATTGTCTACCAGAACAGTTGTGGAGGGTACAATGAGGAGCTGTATATTTTGTTCGCTTTCTTTGTCATCGTGTTCATAGTGTAGGACTAGAGTTCACAAGGAGAGTACTTGTTTGTGTTTCAGGAAGAAAATTGCTGCCATTTTCAGTTTCAACACATTGTTCAACGTTCCAATTATTGGGCAGGATTTTGCCGTCCACATCACCAAAGGGGCTAAAGGGCAGGTCACATTTGTCCGATGATGATGACGTGACAATAAAATGTGCCTATAACGAGGACGATCAAAGTTGTATTTTACTGTGTATTTTTTTGCATGATGTATGTATGTTCCATGTAATTTCTATATATTTTTAAAGATAAATATCTTTTCAAATTAAATTAAATTCAATCAGGTTGGAATTTCCTGTTTAATGATAAAGTTGAGTTCTGGTCATACGATTACATTGTGAAAGAAACTTTCAAAGCAATTGAGAAAGGTTCAGCATGTCTACATAAGAATTGTATACTGTGAGGTGTTAAAATCATCAAAATGGTAAGAAATGGACCCAGTCTCGCTGAAAAGCACATGTACTTCACACAGATGGGTATATGGGACTGCACACACATGAGACATGAATGTTCTGCTCGAACACTTAAGCTATTTCTTGTCATATTTCGAATATGAGGGCATTCGAAGAGCAATTCTTTTCAGTGGACATTTTCTGCTATAATGTACTTCCAAACATAAAAGAATGAGAAAGCTCACAAATTTTGTTTATGTTTGTATAATTTTCTTTGTTGTGAAGCGCCTTGAGCATTTAATAATCAAAATGGATAATGGTGCTCTAGAAATCTTATGTTTTATTATTATTATTAAATTATTTGTCACCTTTCCCAGAACTGCCCTTCTCTTTAAAGATTTGTCCATTGCTTCATCCTTGAATCAGCCCCATGTGCCCCCATGCTCATTTTCCATACTACCATGTCGATACTCCCGAAATAATGTCGATGAGCAGTGATTGTCAGAGTGGAGACATCTCTGTAAGCTGTCTGTATTGATCCATCATGATCTGTGCCATGACATTAGTAGAGACAATCATTTGGAATTAAAGCCATCTCCAAAGTGGGCCACGTACTGGTCACATCAATGCTTTTCCATGTCTACCACAAAGGTCAGGGGCTGAATAATTTATCTCTTCAATCCCAGAAAAGAGAGATGATCTTCACACCCAGCCTCGAGAAATTGGAATTGATTGAAACATTGTAAGGCCTCTTTCACACATCATGCTATAAACCGCCATCCAACGACTGCCACCTCCGCAAAATAATATGACATAAGCCTAGAGTATAGTTCACATTTCTTTGTTAGTTTACAGTGATAAGTTTGGAAGTATTGGGCCGGTTACATGTCTTTTTTCAAAGGGTTCATAATTCTGAAAGTTCTTTTTTTTTGAAGATCTGGTTACTCCAAAGATTCGTTACTCTGAAGTTTCATTATTCCAAGTGTTTGTAATTTTGAAAATGAAAAAGGGTTCATAATTCTGAAAATTAAATAAGGTTCAAAATTCTATTTCATTTTCAGAATTTCAATTTTGGAATTATGAACATTTCTATAAACAAACCTTCAGAATTATGAACCATTGGAGTAATGCAACAAATGTTCGGACTTATAAACCTTATTGCATTTTCAGAACTACGAACCTCCTGGTATGGGAGTTACGTGTTTTGGAATTAAGAAGCTTCGCAATTACAAATTTTCAGGGAAACGAGTACCACTGGTTTGGTCTTTGTCGCGCATTAACTAGAATTTATCATCTAACTTGCCATTCATATACATGCATAATGATCTTTTCTTTGCTGATGCATTTTTTTTTTTTGGGGGGGGGGATTGTTTATCATTTCATGTGTGAATAAGACTTGAGGCAGCTGTCATACTTCTTGAACTCATCTGTATGAGGTATTGAAAACATGATGAACCATATCATTATAACTAGTGCATGAGATTACTTGGGGTACCATGCATACATGTAAGCCTACAAATTCATGATTTCATTATGATATGCACGAAGGGTTTCAAGCTTGCCAGAAAAAATTGATCTGTAGACATCATTCTTTGCGTGAAATACAAGAAATTCACATATTTGTTTATCTCACGGTGAATGATCAATACAATCTACTTGATTGTGTTCCTGAATACAGTTATGTGCAATTAGTTCTGCACGTTTGCAAGATCTGCAAGTTGTACTGCTATAAAATCTCAACAACAACAACAACAAATATATATATATATATATATATATATATATATATAAAGAAAGTGTTCTGCGTCGGTTTAGGTAAACTAAACGTAGAAAAGACAAATATAAATAAAAAAACCGTAGAGATGTCAATTATCCAATATATCCAATATATTATATTGCACATAATTGAGATGTGGAATATATATATATATATATATATATATATATAACTCTATTCGCGGCCATAGGGGTAATCCTTTTATCTCGGCCTATTGTTGAAATTCCCCGTAACGCCCGTTGAAATTCCCCGTAACGCCCAATTTTTATTGTGACGGAATAAACCGCATTGTTAGGATTCCCCCTATGATCGGAAATAGTAATATATACATAACTCTATATGGTACCTTAGCAGGACAGTGCTTTGTTAGGAGCATTGTCTGAATGTCCTGCTAATGTCCGCGAGTGTCCTGCTAATGTACAGCAATGTATTGTGACGGAATAAACCTCATTCATTGTTCACTGTCCCGCTAACGTACCAAATAGTAATATATATGTATATATCACTGATTTCTATAGTCTTTTTGTCATTGAATTAGTATTTCATGTATTGTTAATTCTACAATATCTTGAGCATCAGAGATCCTGATTTGAGTCTGTTTCCTGCAGATATATTGGTATTATGTTCACGAGTTCCTTCCTTAATTCACATCACTTGAGATTAAGAGTCAGCAAAACATTTGTAATTTCTTAGCAGATATCTATGCTTACACATTAGCATGTACTAATTTGAGATGTTCTGTTAATCTACAACACTACTATTACGTGAATGTTATTACACCATCCAGGGCTCTTCTTATCATTCGTCTATGCATTCCTTATAGTTCTAACCTAGTTCTAGTGGGTCTGTCTCATTTGCCAGCATGCTGTTGGCTGTTCCATTCAGTAATTATTAAAGCTAGACAGAAAATATGACACTTGATGGAGGAGTTGCATGATTCAATTAGAAAAATCTTGCCTCCGGGAATTGATGACCATGAATTATCCATGTTGTGAATTACTGGGTGATGATGATGATATCCAGACAATGTTTGATCAAATTCTGCTAAGAGCCAGAAGGGCGTTAATACATGGACTTTAAATGATGGATTTTATGGATGACTCAGAAGTACACCTGTGCTGATTTACATTATACGCCTCTGATTGTAATCGTTTGCTTTAACCCTGTCATTACTGCAGGTAAAATTAGATAGCCTAGCGAAAACCCAATGGGCATAAAGATGCGGAAAAGACACAAAACAGGAAAATCGCTAGTTATGTCTGTGCTTCTCAAATTAGAATTAGACATATCTGAATACAAGTTTTCATATTTTTTTGCTTTAAAGTGTTCAAAGAGGTTAAATACTAAGTCTACATCCTAATATTTTGGTTCTGCCTCTATAGAATAAAATTTTGATATTTGAATAATTTTGTCATATGCTTCTTTCCCGCATTTTTATGCGCCTCAACGTTTAGCTATTAGCTAGCTACCTTACTATTTAGCTTGTAGTTATAATAAGCAGTTGATTTGGTCATCAATTTTCAGCTCAGTGGAAGAAAATGTGCATAGTATAGAGTTATTGACTACTATGACAATGATTATAATAATTATGATTTTGATAATGATGACTGATGATTAATGATGATTGGTGAAAGTGATTATTGATGATGATGGTAATGATAATGATGATTGATGATAGCGATGATTGAGGATAGTGATGATTATGATTATGATGATGATGAAGATGATAATAATAATAATAATGATAATACATGTGACTTGTATAGCGCACTTTTCCATCCTGATTAGATGCTCAAGGCGCAAAATATAATGATGGTAATGATGATTGATGATAGTGATAATTATTATTATGATGAAGATGATGATAATGATGGTAATGATGATTGATGATAGTGAAGATGATGATGATTGGTGAAAGTGATTATTGATGATGGTGAAGGTGATTTGTGAAAGCAATTTTTGATGATGAAGATGATGATAATGAGATGGTAATGATGATAATGATAGTGATGATGATAATGGTGAGTATGATTGATGGCGATGATGGTAATAATGATAATGTTGATGTTAATAATGATAATGATTGCTATTGATGATACTGATGACGATAAAGATGATGATTTTAATGATAATGATGAAGATGATGATAATGATGGTAATGATGATTGATGATAGTGATGATTATTATTATGATGAAGATGATGATAATGATGGTAATGATGATTGATGATAGTGAAGATGATGATGATTGGTGAAAGTGATTATTGATGATGATGAAGATGATTTGTGAAAGCAATTTTTGATGATGAAGATGATGATGATGATAATGAGATGGTAATGATGATTATGATGATTGATGATAGTGATAATGATAATGGTGACTATGATTGATGGCGATGATGGTAATAATGATTATGTTGATGTTAATAATGATAATGATAGCTATTGATGATACTGATGATGACGATAATGATGATGATGATTTTAATGATAATGAGGAAAACAAAGAATGATTTTGACCGTAATGATGATCATAATGATGCTTCAGTTAGTGTAAAATATTGGCCACTGAACAATTAAAGCTTTACGATCCCTTTTTTTTCAACCTGGGCGTTTGTTGTGTATTTCCAAGTCAAGAAAACATCTGCTAATGATTTTCTGAATTGCTAGCTCATTCACACATTTCAAACTCTTACACTGAACCTTGCAAACTAGACACTGTAGTCTAGCTTTCATGTAGATTTTCACCACTTTCTTTTTTCTTGAAGTACTTGGTGTCCATCATTGAAACCTTCCATTTCCTCCCCATTGTGGTTTGAGGATGAGAAGCCATCTAGTGTAATGGATTGAGGTACACCATAGGGGAACATGTAATACCAGATAATGCATGGTACATCATCACTTAGGAACATAGTGTGAAGCAATTTGAGAAGAAATGTAAGTACTGGGGAGCGTTTCGTCAAGTGTTTTGTCAGTGATTTTTACCGACAAATTTGCTCTCAGCCAATCAGATGCAAGGATTGCAGTAGCTTATAACAGTTGTCGGTAAAACTCCCTGACAAAACTCTTCATGAAACGCTCCCCTGGTCATGCAAGTGCATCAGGAAGATGTATTGCATAATGCATTATGTATTATGAGGTTGTGGAATTCTCAAAGTGATAACAATAACTGAATGTTGGTAAAAATCACATACAGTGATACACTGCACACAGATATGAGTATATGGGACTACACTCATATGGGGCATGACAATGTGGTTAAAGGTTTTGAAATTTTACCGGATATATTTAGAATTTTAGAGTTTTTTAAGAACAATTTTGTATGACATTATTATGATCTTCTTTCATATAGGAATAGAAAGAATAAAAAGCTCTCGATTTATTTTAGACCTTTACCCAGAATGCAACCTTCTCTTTAAAATGCCATTTACAATCTGTCATGTAAGAGCTTGTACCATAATTATTTGGTTGACTTGATTGAGCTCATTGGCATCTACTTTATAGTTACAAAAGGTAGATGACTGTTCGTTTTAAAGATTATGTAATATATTCAATTTGCCTTAGGATATGAGAAAAAAAAAACTCCCTGAAAACCCGGTTCTCTTTGATAACAGAGTCAATAAGATACTTACACTGTTCAGAGAAAGGAGGAAAGTCGGTCTAACGTACAAAATAATCACCAGAGCATATTTGACAAGCATATCAATTTGATTTGACACTACAGAGATTCCATTAGATGATTCAGTTTCTTTCCAAGCCTTGGAATGTAGTAAAAGGAATGAAAAGAGGAAAGCATTGTCACGAGAGAGTATTAGAGAGTTTTGGAGCATGATAGACATGCTGTCATGCGTACATTATCAAACTTGTCTCTCTCTCTCTGCAAAAGCTTTTGATTTGTTCTCGTAAAGCCAAATGGTCTTAGCTCAATGCAGAGGGAAAGAGTTTACTACCTTATTGCTCCAAGTAAAGGATTAGTTCTCTGAGAGTGAAAAGAGTGTTAGTCAGTGTTGATGGATACAAGTTAGGATCTCGTCATCTCACGTGTTCTCTGAGAGGTGAAAGGGAGTTAACTTGGTCTTGAGGAATATGAGTTAATGCCCTCTTGGGTCTAAGTGTATGATTAGTTCTCTGAGGGCCAAAATGGTATATACTCAATGTTGAGGGATAAGAGTTTATGTCTTTTATGGCTCTCAGATCGTGATTTGTTACCCTGTCACATCATCACCTGCTGTTGAAGATCTCTAGGGTTGGTGTGTGCATGATGTTTTCCAAGGACATCTTGCCTCTTCCTTCAACCTTAGTATCACTCTCCAAAACTTTTAGCTTTTCTATTTTCTTTCTTTCATGCCTTATCTTTTCTTGAACATCTTACTGTGAGTGGTGTTAATAACAGCATCACCTGTTTAATCATGAAAGCTGCCTTCTCTAATGACATTTTGGAGATAACGGAAGTGCCGTGGGTCAATTCTTTGTCGGTTATGGTACCCAGCAAGAAGTATTAGAGGCGTTCTCAAAGACATCAATTCTTGGAGTTTTGCACAAGATATGGTTCATGGATGCAGCGTATATACTTTTTTGGTGCAAAATGAAAAACAAGGTGTTGTTTTGAACAAAGTGTGAAGATTTCTTTGGTAAGATTGCTAAGCTGGAATCAAGTAGAATGATTGGGATACAATAGAGGTAAACTATTCTCTTTCTTCTTATCTTATATTTGAGATTATTTTCATCTCTCATTACAAATCCTGCCCACGCATTATTGTTTGTGGCTTTTATCTGTACCACAACTCTTTCATTAACCAATGTAGATCTATCTTGATCAGGAGACCAGTATAGATTATTTCAGCAATGCTCTACAATCCCATCCTTAACCACTTTGGTTCCAAATGGAAATTATGATTCCAACCAGGTGAACCCTTGTGAATAGATGGCTGAAATCCACTATATTCATATCTAACCCTGATAGGGATCTGTGTTGCATTATTGGTTTCTCCCTATGTCAATCCTGAGGTTGCCTGAGCAGATATGTGACTAGTAAACCATATTATGTTGCTAGGTAGCAATATCTAGCATGCAGTTTGATCTGGTATGATCCGGTTTGATCCAAAGGTATTGTGTAGATCACTCGAGATCATGGATCAAATGAACACTCTCCTACTCCATGTTACCCACCTTGGATCTATGTTGGATCTATGTGAATTATCAAGGGTCCTACTCGTTGCGCCCTCAAGGATAGGTGGCTCAAAGCCGCACTATTTTCATATCTAACCCTGATTGGAGAAGGATTTCTGATCCATTCTTCTCATCCATGCTTCTCCTTTGTAAGTGCCGAGGCTGACTGAGCTACATGTCATTTACAAACCCTATTGTGGTACCAACCATCAGTTTCATCTCGACTGATCCAGCTTGATCAGGTATGGTCCACTTGCAGTTAGTTTGATTAAAACATGATGTAGAACATTCCCATCAGTCATTTATGTCACATTGATACCCTCCTACTCAATTCCACCCACCTAGGGTTCATATTGATCATCAAGGCTCTGCCTGTTAGTAGATGACTGACAGCTCCACTATCTCCACATCTAACCCTGATTAAGGAAACATGTGAAGGATTTCTGTATCCACTCTCAGCTGCACCTTCTGTCAAGTCCGAGGCTGAGTGAATATTTTGTTGATTTACACTGTTGTACTGGAGTGCAGGTTAATCCGGTTTGATCCACTTGAAGCTGTTTTGACCCTAATATATGATGTAGTTACATCCAGATCATGCTTCATATTAGTGCTCTCCTACTCCATGCTACCCCTTTGTATCTATGTGGATTACCAAGGTTTTCATATCTAACCCTGATGTAGGAACCATTTGAAGGATTTTTGGATGACTGAGTAGATGATACGTTGCTTATGACTTTTGTTGTGATACCAGCATTCAGTTTGATATGGCGTGATTAGGTTTGATATGGTTTGATCTACTTGCAATTGGTTTGATTCAAAGCTATAGTATGTTTGGAGCCAGAAGGGCATTACCTCTGTGTTGAAGTATATGAGTTAAAGCCCTTCTGGCTATAGACAGTATAAGGGATCATTCATGTCATATGAATGCTCGCCATCTCAATGCCGTTCACCAGGGACAGCTTGATCACCAAGGATCTACCTGTTGCACCCTTGTGGATAGATGGCTTAAAGTCCCACTGTCTTCATATCTTACCCTGAAAGCAGATCCATAAGAATATAAATGTAGATGTAGAGGTTTTATGGCATCTTCAAGGTTCAAGAGAATCGTACATCAGTTTGGTTCAAGCTATAGAAGGTTGTCACGGCAGCCGTGCTGGAGGACATAACAATAAAAACCTATGCATCAGACTATGAAAAGCACTTGTCATGGTCTAGTGCACAGGCTTTTATCGTTATGTCCTCTAGCATGGCTGCTTGTTGGAACCCTCTATAGTATCCGATAGCCTCTTTTGTTATAAAGAGTGTAATTATGTTTGAGATAAAAATGTGAGAAGTAGCAAAATTCAAAAGAAACCGCGGAGCAGATGTAAAATCTTCCATAAATGTCTCCATACCATAAATATTTGAGTTGATCCCCTTCTGTTTCCTAGCAAATGATACTGCTCAGTTCGGTAAACAGAGTGCTTCATCTTTATGACAGGAATTATAGCTATTTTGGATGAACAGAACACCAATTTAGGTTACTTAACAGTCTGCTGTATTTTATAGTCACTTTTATTTTTTTTTAGTCAATTGAATGAGATTTAGCTGTGTAATTGTGTTTGAGATAAAAATGTGAGAAGTAGCAAAATTCAAAAGAAACCGAGCCAACCCAGCCAACCATTGTTTGATGACTTTTCCAGGAAATATTTGGTATATTTTTTTCTATTTCCCAGTGTATATACATATATTCACAAACACCCATATTGATAAACATGTGTATGCATATATGCTACATGTATTGATAAACATTGATTCTGTGTACTCCTACACAACATCGATGAGTTCATAGAAATCATGTTTTTGTAATGGAATTATGGCATCCATTAGGCCGCTGACATTTCATATCATCTGCTCTAGGTGTTTCTTTGTAAAATTTCTATTTCATCAGATTTCCGAAGACCGTTGCTTTTGCTTTTGCAAGAGGCAGTGACTGTCCAATATTCCGGTTGTAATTTCAAGGATATGCTTTCATTAAAAGGCAATTTGAAAGAGCGTTCACTTGCATTCTCAGCAGAATGCATTAAGTGGTATGTTTTAGCAGCATGAAACAAGAGTGATTCAATTGATTAAAGTGGTAATTGAATACTCGCTATTGGATAACAGTCATCTACCATGAATCAAAATCGTTATCTAATGCTTTGACTGCATACTTTGATGGTAGCGTCTGTTGCGCCCCAACACTCCTATGGCTTGAATCCAAGCACGTAGCTCTGTAGCTTAAGAGCTTATGGCTTGTGATTCTTTGCAGCACCAAATATATCTCTGAGCTGAATCAGTGGAAGCTGAAAGAACTTGTTAACAAATACCCAGCCTTTTTATAGATAGGGTTTTAACATGGACGTCCAAATGTTTGTCAAAACAAAGTCTTCCTAATTAGAACATACAGGTGCATATTGCACTTGCATCAAAGTGTTGTTTAATAGTAGAACAAGAATATTGTTAAATCAAAAGTTATTATAAAGTTCTCTGCTGTAGAGGGACTCAATCAGTCTACCTTCCCCCTGTTTTAGTAGGTCCATGCAATTCTTTTGAAGCAGCTCTTATACCCCCTTCATTCAGTTGCACCCCTACTTCTTCTCTCTCTCTTTTCATACAAATTGATAAAAATATTTTCTCTCTGTGGTGGTACTTTTGTGAAAGGGTGCAAAATCCATTCTTGACAAAAGTTTGTTTTTGTTCTGGCTGGTATCAACCAAATTGTGAGTCATAAAAAGACTAAAAAAGTGTTTATTCTGTTCATTAAAAAACAATTTATGAAAGAACCGACTGTTTTCAATGTGTGTCCTGATATATCCCATCAAAACTTTATGGTTGAGTGAGCAAGCCAGATGAAATTAAAAGACCACCAAAAGTTATGTTTTTAAACATTCAACAAAGTAGATAATCGCTCACTCAAGCATCATGTTTAGATGGGATGTGTAAGGATACAAAAACAAAGCCTGTTATTTAATAAATTGTCTTATATCGATCAGAATATGGAAACTTCTAATCCTGTTCATGACTCTCAGCTAGGCTGATACCAGCCAGAGCCAATATCAATTCTTGTCAAGACTGGATTTTGCACCCTTTCACAAAATTGGCTTTTGCTCACTCAAGTGTAAAATATTGTGAGATATTTTGGTGTCATTTGATAGAAGAGGCCCTAAGCTATTCACAGGTATGAAAAATTTCCTCAAAATATTTTGAGACATATATTTGGGGAGAATATTTCCAACTGTTAACTTTTTTTCTGGGACACACTGTAGAGACGTAACAGTCCTCTCCTCCCCTTTCTATCCATGCATTCTCTCTTCTCCTCTTCTCCCTCTTCTCCCTCTCTCTCTCTCACTTCTCCCCCTCTCTCTCTCACTTCTCCCCCTCTCTCTCTCACTTCTCCCTCTCTCACTCTCACTTCTCCCTCTCTCTCTCTCTCTCTCTCACTCCCCCCCCCTCTCTCTCTCTCTCACTCCCCTCTCTCTCTCTCTCACTCCCCCCCCCTCTCTCTCTCTCTCACCCTCTCTCTCTCTCTCTCACTCTCTATCTCTTCTCTACTCACTCTATTCCCCTGTCTCTTTCCTCTCTCTCTTCCCCACTCTCTTCTTTCTATTCCCTCCTCTTCTCTCCCAGCATGTTCAACCCATCTTAAACCTCTTTATGAATTAACTCAGAGGCACTGTGATTAGGTCTATGATTGGAATTATGTTAAGGACAGATTAATCTTCCTTCTCTGACCATTAAAGGCTTGATATTTAAAACCTCTTTTTGTCTTACTATTTTCAAACTGATGCTTCAACCCTTAAGAACAGGAATGCCATTGCCAAAAGGAATTCATTTCTATCCCTCACTAGAAGAAGACGTCTCCGATCTGATGGAAATCTTTTCTCAAGTCATGAAGCGTTTTGTTTGTCAGGGGTCTGCAATCCAGGGATAAGCACCATTAATCTCAGACACAAATTGGAATTTGATGATGGGCCCTTTTTGTACCTAGGGGAGGTTTGGCGTGATGTTTGCAGAAGGCTTGCTGGATCTTATTGGAGCTGAGATTAGCCCAGTATCAAACCTTCCTGAATATCATGTCAGGGAGGCAGGCAGACATTATCCTCTTGGTTTTATCCTAGGGTGTGTTCCTTTTTCATATATGACCTTTTTCACCTGAAATTTCCTTTTAATCACATTTTAGCAATAATTTTTGTTTACTTTTGCAGAAACATTGCAGTGGTCATATATTTCATTTAGTAGAAATTTTATTTATTTTATTTTTATCTTGTAGTATATTTACATGTATGGTGGAACAGGGGCGGCATGTGCCAATCAAATAGAAAAAAAATGAAAAGAAAAGAGAAAGAAAGAGAAAAAGTTAGAGAGTGGGTAAAGGAAACTTGAAAAGAAAAGGATACGACTCCCTCCTACTCCTTTAAATTGATGGCTAGTTCTTTTGAATTTCATCCACCTACTGATGGCTACGCCAATGCTACGCTATTGTACATTTACTTGTAGTGAACAGTTGCTTGCACTTTTCATGTAGCATTTTCATATTGTATTACATCTCTTGTGAGTTTAAGAAAAATCTGGTTCCTCATAGCAATGAGACACGACTCTGCAGATGAAGCAAATTTTTATTCAAAATGTGTCCTACTAGACTGGCATCACTTCTACTTTACATTTCAAGCTCATATGCATCAACACATTCAGATGGGGAAACTCAATTGTAGTGTGCAGCTTTTCCTCTTCTGGGGCTTTTTTTGTCTGGGGGGGGGGGGGGGGGTAGGGGTAGTAATACGGTACTGCCAACCAACTTGGGAGTTGAGAACTTTGTAGAACCCTGGATGGAAACCAATGTAGCGTGATAGAAGCATGATACGTTGCTGATAACTTTTGTGTGCTCCAACCGCCCGTACTTGTAAACAGATCTATATGAAGTATTGACCATGTCCTCTTATCGGCTTATGAAGAAAATATCTGTACTGTTCATACATGCTTTTACCACTACTAACCTTGTCCCATATGAGCAAATCTGAATTACGATTATGTGGTGGTATTTTTTGCAATTTCTAGATGCAAATAATAATCGAAGTACTGCACGATTATCAATCCTGAGGTAGTAAAGGTACATGTATATACATCCATACATGTCAAGGAATAAAAGAGAGATTCTGATACTATTTTTGTGTTTCCCCATCGCTACTTATTTACATGTGAAATGTTTTTATTTTGTCGGTGCTTTTTTTTAAATGACAGTATACCTTGTCATATGTGAATGCACTTTAGTTGTCCATCTGAGGAAGATTTAATGATCACTGAAGGAGAAATTGTAAATGTCCGTGAATGCTTGTCAAGGGTGGATTGATTATCTGATGTATGACATGTCTTCAGAGAGTGATGGCCGCTCAAGTTGAAAAGATTTCTAGGGGTTTTCATCAAAGTTACACCACTCGTCAAACAAATAACAATGTCAGATGACAAGAGCTTGCAAAGGTATCACTATGAACACGATGACAAAGAGAGCGGACAATTTATGCTGCTCCTCATTGTACCCTCCACGATAGCTCTAGTAGACAAAAGGACATCCCTTCACTGCTATTATGTGACACCTGTTCTACATACTTTTACAGGATAGCAATGAATGGATGTTCTTTTGTTAACCAGTGCGATTGTGAAGGGTACAATGAGGAGCAGCATAAATTGTCCACTTCTTTGTTCGTCATGTTCATAGTGCATTGACAATTATATCAAGAACAAGAGATATATTTCTCTTTCATGTGAAAAAGTGTCCTCCTGTACACTAGTAGTGTACACTAGTAGCGGCCCGGGCCGCGCTGGAGTACAGTGCATGCTGGTGTGTGTGTGTCAGTTATAACTATACCTGATTTGATGTGCAACCGTTTCCTCTCGATGAATAAGAATCATTGTTACATGAACATAGAGCTGAAAATATCTATTTTCAGAAACCCGTCCGAAGAAAATTGATACCACACTCCAGTGATATTTGGCAGGCCATTGATTGTACCAACTACACGCCCAAATAGGGGAAAATGGAACAATCTCCATTGACAAGCTGAAAAAGTTGGAATTCGAACGTCAAAAGTGCGTACTCTTTCCTCTATTAGAATAATAGCAAATTTGGTATCATTTTAAGGAAAAAACATTTTAAACTTTCAAAAACCGTCCGAAGTTTTGTGAAAAACATGACTTATTTTGCGTAATTATAGTGATTTCATAAAAAAAGCGCTGTTTTCAATGTTCATTTCCCATGTTAAACGGGATTCGGCGGGGCGTATGGAGCAGATGCGCCCAACTTTTCCATATGCATGGTTACAGGATATAAAATCTTTAAATACCAGCTACTCTTAAGTGAATGTCTCTTTAACTGAAGTTGAGTGGACGAAGAGGATGATCAAAAGCATTGTCAATGCCATTGAATCTACAATGTGAGTCGATAAGAAAGAAACCCACATTCCACCCTAAATATTCTTGCAATCAGTACATATATATGTACACTCTGCAAAAATAGAAAGTGGACACTCTTTATTGTTCAATGTTTTCAATAAAATATATATCAAATTAAAGAAAAATTCATGTTCTACCAACATCAATCAAGATTAAGTTTTGAATTTTCACGCTTGGATGGGCATGACTGTTCATGACAGACAATTTTGCAGCAAGAAACATTCGCGAATTGCAATAATTTTACGTTGTTTCAATTGTGATTAGATTATTTTGCGGCATGAAACTTTCGCAAATCTCGACCACTTGCGAAATTCGCGAAAGTTCATGTCCGCACAATTTTCCCGTTTTACAGTATATTATTATTATTATTATTATTATTATTATCCATTATATTTATTATTCATATATAATATTTCAAACAGACATTTGTTTCCTTTGGTATCTACCTGCAATATGAATGAACAAAAGCTGCCTTATTTACTTATCGTATTGATTTAGTTGTGTTCTTTAAATTGTAATGATTATTAATTGTAATAGTTATTTTTACGAAACCCTAATGAGGCTTTTTTTCTCTTTTCTTTTTGTTTTCTACAGGTAAGATGAGAGATATGTTTGTGTTCTGATAGAACAGGACATGTACGAGTTAGATGTGAGTAAACAAGCCAGATTTTATTTTCTCTAATTGTCAGATGGTTTTCCAGCAGTTTTATGAGCAATCAATTTGAGCTGCCGATAGCTGAATGAGAAATGCAGGAAGAAGGAGACTCTCGTTTTATTGGAAGACATAGACCTGTGATAAGCATTATGAAATTAGAGACATGCTAGCCTGTAATTAATCATTGGCTAAGGTTTCTCTCTTACCCAGAAATCAGTGTTTACAGATTTCTTTTGGGGTGAAATTGAGGTTTGTCTCTATGCCTGGATGCAAAGGAGACTAAAAGTCACGAGCATGTTTGGAATGGTTTTCAAAAAGGATTTTGGGAGGGGTAGGCTAAGACAAAATCAACACATCCCTAGAAATAGAGATAAATGCTACAAAAGCTACTAGAGACATATAATCAGAAAAAAGAAGAACAAAAGTGATAGAGAAAGAGATGGAGGGTGAGAGAGAGAGAGATAGAGAGGGGAAATGAAAACTGAGTAAGAAATAGAAAGTGGAGAAAAGAGAAATATATAGATGAAGAGAAGGGAGAAAGATAGAGAGAGAGAGAGAGAGATAAAGAGAAAGAAATACAACACATGCAAAATATATTATTTTTCACCTCATGAGGGCACTTTGTTGATCAGATAAGGCGAATTGTACACTAAAACAGAAAGAACGAAGATAAGAAAAGGGCACATTTCTATTGTATATGTGGTAGTTAGCAGAGTTAGCCTTAATTCACACAGTTATCCACATTATCGTTCAGCCCTTCTGGGCCTGCATGCATTTAAAACAAATTGATATCATAAATGAACTTTTAAGAGTAAAATTTTGACTTGTAATGCTTTATTGTATTGTTTTATTAGACAAATGAAGCATATTCCATGGAGATAAACTTCACGATTGAGGTGACAGTATCTGTTTCTGGAAGAAAACTGTAGACGTTCTTAATTCAAACACCTTTATATCATTCAATTCTCAAGGTCTTTAGCGTGATTTGCCTGCCAAAGCACTGAAGGGGTTAACATTGTCTGTTCATCGTTGTTGTTGAGACATGCATAGGATCTCTGAGTGAGAGAAGCAGCCGTGTGCTATTACCGAAATCAGTTTGTCAAAAGGCTAACGACTTCTCCAGAAATTCACCAGCTTGTTTTGGGATTGGATAACTGCCTGAACCATACGCATTATTGAATTCTTCCGGATGACTATATCATGTTCCCCCAAATCAAAAACATGATTCATATGAAATTGTTTTAGCATCGATTGGGATATGGAGATTTTTCTGATGTGTAAACAGTGTAAAGAATGAAAAAACAAGGTTTCCTATAATACTAAATTAATCATAACTTATAGGACTATTGCATTTTGAGATGGAATTGAATTCTAGTAATGACAATCCCCCCCCCCCCTGTTTTTATCAATAATGATTGAAATTTTGAACCAAACCACATTTCCTATGAATATTCAAGACTATGAGTAATTGAGATCTGCCAAAAGAATTTGATGGAAACTCTATATTTGCTTTATAGAAAGTACATTGGATATTGTGCTGTATGATTTTCACTATGAGAGCATGTATACTGCAGTCCCATGTATGTAGATGTGTGTTGATGTTCTCTAGCATGTGTAATTTTCAGCTAATTTCTGTTAGTATGCTGGTCTTAATCATCTAAACAGCATGACAGGCAATGCACTTTGACTTTTAGGAAGTTTCTCGCTCTCACTTCCATTAGCAAAATACAAGATTACCTTTAACTGATGATATCTGTGACTTATATCATCACTTAGAGTCCTTATTAACCTTCAGGTTATTCTATTGCACAAGTAAATGATATCAGAGACAAAATACTTTGTATGATTACAAGGTCCCTCTCTCTCTCTCTCTCTCTCTCTCTCTGTTTTATATTACTTTTTGTACCATTAATATCTTTTGGCATTCTCTGAAAAGGCTATGATGAAGAGAGAAAAGCCATTTCAGTTATTTGGAGTATTAGGCATGTAGGGTAATTGTTTTTGGATAACTTTGGATACCATGATAGGCCTCTACCAGGGGGTCCAAAAGTTTTTTCATATATCTATGTTTTCTTTCAATATGTCACCCCTCCCACCCCTGACCCCGTCCCCAGATAGATTTTGATATATTGATAATGTTTTTTAAGCTTTCCAGCACATTCATAATAACAGATCAAATTGCCCTAAACAATAATTTGTATATCTTTGGATGGTTTAAAAAAAACCCTGTGAGACATTGAAATGCTTATGGATTAAAGAATATTTAAGGGGAAAATGATTTCATCTTAAGGCTATCACAGAAGTTAACTCCCAACAAACTTTTGTGTGAGTGCATGTATGGATGCATCTCTTAGTCTTTTCAAAATTTTTTTTTACATTTATTTAGAGTGTAATTTCTGCATTTGAACTTGCCATATCTCTTTACAGATGTGATATTTCTAGTTGATGTTGATAACTGCATGGAAGTACAAATATACAGATCTGAATATTTTTTTATTATGCCTGGTCCCCTTTAAATGTGATGCTCTGTCACCAAGACAACGGTGCAATGATCCTTAGGGTGCCAGAAGCATGGGATGCTATTACATTATGAGGAATGGTAGAAAAAGGATAGACTTTCATGTTACAATCAAACTTTCATCGTTAAGAGACAAGGAGATAAACACTGTCACTAGAATTAAAAAAAAGGTCTCTACTGCAATGTGGCCCCCTCAAATTGGCCACTCATCCATCTTGCTCCAGGTTGTAACGAGATGATTCCCTGTGATGTAAACAAAACTAGAGTGGTGAGAAAACCTGACATGGTCAAGGGATTTCGATTCATTATCTCCGTAAATGAAGATCGATTGGCCCAGCAACGTTCCCCATTTTAACAGTATGGTTTACTATTTAAAATCTCGCTGCCGAGAGAGTTAGAAGATGAAAATGTTTATCTGGGGAGCTGTTTTATCTTTTGCTATTACCCATTATACATTTTTAACAGGTTAGATATCTCGAGAATGACCTCACTTTAGGTGGAAGTTGTCCTTTACAGTATCTCCAAAGTTGCTTAGAAGCATATTGGAGATATTGTTCTGTATAATAAGTGATATATAAGCAAATCTAATTTAATTGATCTTAGAACAAATGTGTTGTTATCATTACGGTGATATGAAGACGATATCCCCAGCTCTTTTGCTATGCTCAGTCATATGGGAAAATTACAATAGAAGGGAGAGTAATTTGAGCTATAAAAAGTTCAAAAATTGCTTTAAAAAGATTTTGAGATAAATCTTTTACTACATTGTGTACCCCCAAGTAATGAGCTTTTCTGGACAATTATATGAATACTATATATAGTATATTTTGATACTTTTAGCTTGGTTGGACACCTAGAACTGACAAGAAATGGCATAACAACGCAAGGAACTTGAATGTATTTTTTGTTCAAAATTAAGAGAAAAACAAAGTGTGCATTGAATACATCCAAAGTAGCCAGAATTTGAGAAGAATCATTACTTAAAATGTCCATTCATTATTCTAGCAGAAAGGTTCAGGGATGTTGTGTAGACCTACCTATTCAATTCGTCCAACACAAGCTTTTCAGGGTTAGGGTCCAGAGACAGAACATGCCAAACCTTTGGCATTCCTTTACCTTATTATTGTATTTTCTTTCGATAACAGATTGTTTTTGAATAGCTTACATGTGTTTGGGGTCACTGTATTGCTACAAGTTAACAATTTTTCCATTTAGGTAGCTTATCGAAAAGTGGCGCTTAAACCGTGGGAAAGACGCATATGATACAATTACTCAAAATCGAAATTTTATGTTATAGAGGCAGGACCAAAGTAATAGGATGGAGAATTAGTATTTACCTCTTTGAACACTTTAAAGCAAAATGATATGAAAAATTTTAATCACATATGTCTGATTCTAATTTTAGAAGCACAGATAAAACTAGCAATTTTCCTCTTTGCGTCTTTCCTGCGTCTTTATGCGCCATTACGTTTCACAAAGCTACCTTATGCATTTTCTAAATGTCTTTGACTGAGAAGGTCAAGTTTGCAACTTTCCTGTCCAAGTCACATGTGTCTCGTGACCTCAGGGGTGGTCAACAAGTGCCTCCTGCTTGCATTGTCCCTTTACTGTCAAGCATGGATAATAGAAATATGTCAACTAAACAGTCTAGCACTGTTTTGATGGTGATTATGTTGGTGTTCTATACAAAGGTTGATGATATTCTTGACTGATATGATGCTACAACAGCCTGCAATAATAAGCAAAGCCACCTAGTCAGTCTCTAGTCATGGAACCTCCCATACAATATCATGGGAACAATTCCCCAAATACAAATTCATTCCAGCTACATAATATACAAGATCAGACTATAAAAAATACTACCCTTACAAAAAAAGTACCATGGTAATACCATGGTAATACTGTGGTAAATTGGGACGGTATTACTGTGAAAGTACCATGAATTTACCGCGTTACCCATTGTCAAGATGAAAATACTATGAATGTACCATGAATATACAATGTTTTTCGTAGTAATACTGTGGCAATATGATGTGTACCACGGATTTACCATGTTTTTGTGGTATTATGGCGGTAATACCATGAAATACATAGTATTACTGTGGTATTTTTTTATAAGGGTATGATATCACATAAAATAAAAGCCTTTGTAATCTTTATTCATTACCATAACCTTAACTGCTGGCCTACGTGGGACAGGTGGAAAAGGGATGGCAGAGACACATCTTTGAAATGTTCCTGCAAGAATATTGGATGGAAATTTCAGGTTTAATTCTTCTGAAATGATTTATACAAACATGGTTAATATATTAAATTGAAAAGGTAGTAGCCATCACAAGCTGTGGCAAATTTTGGGGGATCCCATAAAGTATGTTTTGTTTTTCTGTCAAAATTGACAAAAAAGCATGTGAAACTATGTGTAATATTAGGCTGTTTTTTGCCAGTTTGAGTCTTTGAATCATCAACAACAAAAAAGAGGAAAATATACTTGTAAGTATCAAAGCATTTCATATAGGTTCCCTTTATATTGTATCCTAATGTATAACATTGTTTTTGAAAGCTCAACCAAGCTCTCTACTTTGTACAGACAAAATAAAGTAAAACTGTCTCAAAATCCAGGGTGTACCGAAACTTTGACCAGCACTGTATATCAAAGGCAAACGCAAAAAGTTCAATGTGTTTTTATTTTAAACAGTAATGCGAGCCCAATTACTTTAATAGGCAGCATACTAACCCATTTGTCAAGTATGATCAAGCGTGAATTATGTTTTTCCTCCTTATGTTTTGGATCAGTGAAGTTAAATTGCTCATGAATAAGGTAATTCAGGTCAGAAGAACTATACCTAGAGGCGATTAAAGATTTGTTTTCAGGGTTTAATCTTCATATGCGACAAATCTCATCAACCTCTTTCCGTTCAGCTGAGACCAGTCTCAAGTCATGTCCACACTACAGCTAACTTCCAGAAAAATGAGTTATGGAGTGCAGACAGAAAATTCTTGTTAATGACCATTTTGAAGGGAATGCATGGTATTCGTAAAAATTTAAGGTGCCAAAAAGCAAGATTTCCTAAGTTTTAATATTTGTTATTCACCTATTAAGGTTGAATATTTACACTTTTAGGTTCCTTTTAAAATGCCTGCA
Source organism: Heliocidaris erythrogramma (assembly GCA_025617745.1). Taxonomy (NCBI): domain Eukaryota; kingdom Metazoa; phylum Echinodermata; class Echinoidea; order Camarodonta; family Echinometridae; genus Heliocidaris; species Heliocidaris erythrogramma. The sequence continues at coordinate 36,225,012 of CM046865.1, read as the reverse complement.
ATTTCTACAGAATTCTCATGGCTGATTTGCTAAATTATGAATTATACATAGACGATATCTTTCACGAACTAATATATATCTAATGATATATCATTCATGTTGATTATTTAAAAAAATGATAAATGGTCAGGAATTCCCAAACAGAACAGTGTATTTAACTCTTTGCTGGCTTTGCTTGACCAATGGAACAGACAGGGGACTGCCACAGTTGACTTTTGGCACCCGTCAGTGTTCTTATATAAGTTGTTCAAATGAGGTAAATGACATATTCCAGACAATCTGTGGCAAAAAAAAGAGTTAAAGGGAATAATTTGTCCGGTCAGAGAGAGTAACATGACATTTGTTCCAGACTTTATTTCATCAAAGATATAATGTTAGGTTTATGGTCAGTTTTAGGTTAAGTGTTTCATCCAGGTTTGAAGTTAACTTGTTGACTACTGAAATCTCTAACTCCCATAGGCTTAATACAGGAGCTACCCAGTTCCTGTAGTCAGTGGGTTTAGAATTTGACTAGAGTAAGAAATTGGCCACAATATAATAATGATAATCTTTTTTACCCAGGGAAGCCGCATCAGCATCAGTGCTGTTCTTCTTGAGGGCCCTGCAATTATTACCCCAGCAATTGCCAGGACCCCAGGTATCCAGGATCTCTCGTACGAGAGTCCAGAGCCTTCACCAATATACCACAGTGCTTCCACAAAGTAACTTAGCAGAGCATACTCTACATATTGTGATTATCGATTTGATCTTAGATCAACAAGATGCATCAAGATCTACTCATTTTCCAGAAATCCATGACCCTGACCAACATAGTATCTTACCTTGTAACCAGCTTGAATAATGCAGCATTTGAGGTGCAATTCTCAAGTTTCCCATGATGTTCTTGTGACAGTTGTAGTGTGGATGGTAATGAGGATATTGTGTATCCCAGCTGCCCCCTGTGTCAGCCATCACATGCTAAAGGATACTACCCATCTTAAGGTCTGAATATGACTGGAGTTTGCATGAAATTGCTATGGGATGGGATTTGAAAGTTTGAATATGCGTCTTTTTCCTGAATGAGGTGCAGATCAGTCTTTAAGTGATAATCTTGATATTGAGTATGATAGGCTTTCAAGAGGGGATAAAACCGAATCGGCTTCAAATCGGTAGGCAGTTGCTGTGACTGGTGTGATGGCACTAAGATTCACAGCCAGTTGTGCCTTTTCTCTGACTAAAAAGCTCTCAATACCCCATAGTTTTGATGATTGTCATCACAATAACCTGCGGGACCTTAACCAGGAAGAATTTACATACATCTATCTGTTGAAATTTAATTTTACTGCAATATCTTTCATAATCTAGTCATAGCCGGATCGAAAGACATGCAATGACATTGAGAGATCAGGGCAGCGTTTCATCAAGTGTTTTGTCAGTGATTTTTACCGACATCTGTTATAAGCTACTGAAATCCTTGAAATTGATTGGCTGAGAGCAAATTAGTGGTGAAAATCACTGACAAAGCGCTTGATTGCTCCCCCCCCCCCCCCCGAAGCAAGGCCATACAGCAAGGTAACAAAGTAAGCAAATGTGCAACCCCCCCCCCCCCCATCAAACCACTCTAGAACTACATGTCCTTATGTTACCTTCAACCTCGTAAGTGTCAGTGACACGTATACAGCATAACATGGATGAATGGGCCACTATATACGGTCATATTTCCCATACCCAGCGTCTTTGATAAATGAATTTTTAATCAACTCTCTACAGCATGAGCCCATCACATCAGCAGTGGCCTTCATGAACACCTAACTCTGCAGCAAATGTTTTCTTTCTTAAAAATGCAATTTTATGAAGTCAATGAGGTATACAGCGTGTCTTAGGGCACGTCTATTCATCAGATCATGTGCCTTCAAGAATTTTATTTCCTGGAAGATGAGCTTAAGAAAATTCCTCCATCATCTGCACATATTCTGATGAAATTTTCTTCTTTTTTGTTTTGTGGTTGAAACGTGTTAAAATACTTGATGATTTTATCCCTGGTGCAAATATTGAAAACAAAAAAATTCTTGAAACTGAAATCTATGGAATTTTCTGCCAAGCAGATTGAAAGTAGATCTTATATGAAATTGAAGAGTTGCTAATTTGTGTTTGATTGATCACAACTCTCATAAGCATTTATCACTTTTTATTCCTTGTTTACCCATCTGTATCGATCTATTGATTTTCTCATTTTATTCAAAGCAACTTAATGGGAGGGTGGAGTAATCCTTATAGGAGAGCTGAGATGTTAACATCTAATTTAGATAGCATGTGTGATCGCATTCATTGTCATTCCAGTTATTCATTTGAATGTCCTCTCATGCTGTATTCAGTTGAAGTAATAAGTGGACATCCTTGGCTCTTTGGAAGTGGTTAACCACAAGAGTGAACATTTAACCTACTTTTCCCTCTGCTGGGAAGTGTTGTGCCTCGAATCAATTATATTTGTAAAGTTGCTGAATACATACTTTTTTGTAGTGTTCTGAAAATTATTTTATCTTTATTTTGGAGACAGACGTTTGAATTGTCATTGCTAATCTAAACGTATGGTACATTGTTGGTTCATGACTGCACAGTTGGTGGCTGCATGTGTTGATGATATCTGTGCTAACACCATTGAATACTTGCAATTTAAAACTTGTTATGACCTAAAGACGAGTACGTCTTGCCACAAAATATGAGATAAAATAACTTTCAGAATACCACCCCCGGGATTTGGGGTTAAGATTTCCCATCAGTAACTTGGATGGGGCTAAACGTTCCAGTCAACGTTCTTGAAAGATTGAAAGTGGTTGAATTGTGCATAATCTGTCTTAATCTATACTTACCATTGTATTATTAAAGTTTCAGGCCCCCAAAATAGTTATTTTGTACTTTGAATGGATATGTTGTGATAGCCTCCCAAATGGTCCATACTCCATAGTACCTTTAAAGGAGAATTAACCCCTGAGTACAAATTTACTTATATTGAAAGGTGTAATATATTCCTACTTATTGGCCTAAATCATTTTCTAATAAGATATTAGAAAAGGGTATAAATAAAGATATTCCAACACCCGGTATCGTCTCCTACTCATTTACATGGGGGCTGCCATTTTCTTGCTGATTTGGATTTGTACATGAACCATTGAGAAATGTTCCGGTCAGGAAGATATTTTGAATCCAAGACCTAAATTGATTTTCTTCATTACCTAAAATCCCATATGTGACGAAAAATATAAAGTGGGTGTTTACATGATTTATAAAAATTAAATCTTTATAATGATACTTTTAAATTGTCTGGTTTTGCTTAACAAAAATCTGTTTTCTTGGGTTTGCCAAACAGAGCAGAGCATAATATATGCAGCATGCATTCTGACTTTTCAAGTCCCATTATCCGAAAGCAGGTGAATGCATAGTTTGCCGCTATAGATGCTCAGGGAAGAAGCATCCATAAAATTTGAATTAATTTGCTCCGTCCATTGCGTCACAGTATGTAGAAAATAGATTTATATTAAGCGAATATCGATTTTCAACAGAAATATATAAGGAAATCTTCAGTTTAAAAATAAATTGACATATCTATTCTATATTTTTAATCTCAAATGGGTTTTTAATTTTGAAAAAGGCAATTGGGCATTTGGATTAAGAAAATCTTCTTGTACACATAAAAAAATGGCAGCCCCCATGTATTGCTAGCAGACGATACATATTGCTAGCAGATGATAAATTTTGCTCAGAAAATCTTGATTCGTATCGATCTCGTATATTTTGACGCGAAGCCATATAGTCTAACAAGTAGGAATAAATAACACCTTTGAACACTATCGTCTTTATTGTTTGAGGTTAATTCTCCTTTAAGTCTTATAAATGAAGATATGTCCTCTTCTTGAGGTGACTAGATGCTGTCTTACTCTCCAGCCTAAATCAGGTGGAGGAGTCATTTTTCTTGAGTGATGTGCGTACTAGAACTTTGCGACAGAGACTTTGTCAAAGCCATTAGGCCAATTAAGACCCCTTTTTTCTCTCTTTTTCTCACCTTCTTGATTCCCTGAGTGCTAATTGTGCTGCACACTTGGAAGCGTCCTCTCAAAATTGATTAATAGCTCAATCATCGGAGAGGTGGCTTGACTAGGCTGTGATGAGCATTGTTACTAGAGTTCGAGTTCGGTCACATGGTGACGTTTAATGTTGCACTCAACTTTACCTCTGCACACTGCATTATCAGATTGAAATCTTATTTTAAAAGAAATTGCAATATACATGTAGCATTACAATGAAAATTTAATTGCGTAAAATCTTCCTGGTTGAAAGTCTTGATGGTCATATAATTAGTAAACTATAAACAACTACTCTCTAAAAAGAATCAAGTGATAATTGACTTGATATTCACTCATAAACAAGTGTTCACTGATGTGACTCCCAGGGAAGTGAAAAATAGAGTGAAAATTCACTCTTATTTTTTAAAAAGAGTACAGGGTGTTGTAGGTTGTTTTTGAGAATTCAGAATATGGTAAGGGGTAAGTAGGACCTATAAAATGATAGAAGTGTCTTTCTAATAAAGCTTGCAACATTTGAATTAAAAAACATGCTTTGTCAAAGAAATAGAATGATGGTTTGGGTTGCATTTAGGCTTTACGTAATGTTTAGGTTTAAAGTAAAATTTGAGTTCTGGGAAAGGTAATAATTAGTATGAGATTTCTCTTTTCTTTTATGTCAGTTTGGAAGAACACCTTAGTAGAAATGTCCCCTGTAAAGCCTTACTCTTCAAATGCCATCATATTTGAAATCTGACAAGAAATATTTAAAGTATTTGGGCCGAACATTCATGCCACGTGTGCGCAGTCCCATACAGTGATACACCAATTCTTTTGTAGAAATGATCAACCTTCCCTAAATGATATGAGACACCTTCTTTCACAATGTAATTGCATGAACAGAACTCAGCCTCCTCTTTAACGTAAGGATCAGAGTTCATATTTGGTCAAGGGTTAAGATTTAATGAAATATTATTCAAAATCACTTGGGGAGCAATCATCACCATATCGCATGTTTAATAGTCAGGGAAACTCGATCCTTTTAAAAATCCATCGCTCTACCTGGAAACACAAAAATGTACACGGAGTGTGTGTTCATAGCAACATGCATTTGGTACATTGTATGTTAATATTTATTCTTCAGAATGTGCCACCCAACGTAGTTGACCTGTGCAGCATTAGTTTCCTTGAACTGTGATACAAAGAAAAGTACTCCATGAACTTCCATTGCAATCTTGATATTAGAATATACAAATGACACTATTTTATTAATTCATCTTTATTGTAAAAAAAATTAACACTCAAATAAAGAAGTACATAAATAACCCAGGACTGAAGTTAACAGATAAAATTATAAGTTCCTTAGGCAGGGTAACATAGCTAGAATATAAGACATGTACATACAAATTAAAAAAAAAAATTAGTTGTGGATGTAGTATACGTACATTAGGTTTCAAAGATGTCAAATGAACAAATACTTAAGCATGACACCGAATACTATACTGTTAAGATATAAGTAATGGACGTACATGTAGTTGCAGTAATTGAAAATTATACGATACATACTGGGCGTTTAAAAAAAAAAAGGAAACCCAACTTTGAAAATTTCCCGTAAATAAACTATATATCTAACAGCATTTAATTTCATATGCTTTCAAGTGGTAACTTGTTTAGGTTTACAGGGTCACGTATCACTGAACAACATTGTCTTCAAAATTTTGTGCGAAATTCTGGTTGGTCCACTCTCTTGTAAAATAAAATAGGCATGGTTTGGGTTGAACGGCTTTGTTAACTAGCTTGGTTGCTTTTTATGACCATTGGTTAGTAAGCAAACCTCATAACGATAAAACTTTACACCTTAACAAAGAGTCTTATTAACTTCACAAAGCATAGGTCGAGTTGTTAGTCATAACCTTTGACCAAGAAGAAGTGAGATTTTGAGAGATCACAGAGAACATGCTCGTTGTCTTGAGTGCTTCAGACATCTTCCGCCGAATTTCAACAAAAAGACGACATTTTTGAAAATCAGTAAAGTTAAATCTTGAAACACATGAATGAGTTTTAGATTTTCCTTCCTCATGTTCTTTGTCTTTGATTTGCATTGCTTTGTGATCTTGTAATCCTTTTGGTTCGCACTGGTTCTTTGGCATGCATACTGTGACTGTGTTCTTTGAAAAACGATTCCTATCTGAAAAAGGTTTTACAAAGCATAAATCTTGAATCATGGGTAAATGACATCTCATTAACATGAATTTGAAGAAGAAAATCATCCACATTGAGAACTGGAGCACTCGGGCCATTTCACAATAGGCTTCTCCTTAACATCATGCCTATTGTGTTTACAAGAAAGTGAACCAACTAGATTTTTGCACAAACTTTTGAAGACAATGGTGTTCAGTGATGCATGATCCTAGAAACCTATTAAACAAGTTACCATTGGAAAGAATATGAGCTACTCTTCATATGGTATGGATTTCATTGTCAGTAAATATATAGTTCATTTACAGGAATTTTTCATAGTTGGGTTTCCTTTTTTATTAAACACCCAGTTTAAATATGAATTAAGGTAAGTCATAAGTTATTATGGAAAATGTGTCTTTACGGTAGAGTGAACCTACCCCCCCCCCCCCTCCCCTCCACGAATCTGCATATTGTTTATGTAGTGCTATAGCAAATTTGATAATTTGTAGTACTACTATAGTAGATATGCCATAAATGATCATTTAAATAAACAAAAAGAAAATAAAGATTCATTGTTGTAACTGTGGATGAAGTATAAGCTTACTTAAATGTTTTTCATGTGTTTTATAAAGAGCAGATATAGGTCATCATAATTTAGCTGTAACAAAACAAGTCATTGTTCATATGATTATGCCTTTTGTCTAGCCTTCTGCCTTTTGTCTAGGCTGGTCTGCAAATGCGTCATGCCAGCTGATTTGCTTGTGGCACCAATGTGACATATTGAATGTTAAAGATAAAGTTGAGTTCTGGGGAGCGTTTCATCAAGCGTTTTGTCAGTGATTTTTACCGACAACTGTTATAAGCTACTGAAATCCTTGCATTTGATTGGCTGAGAGCAAATTTGTCAGTAAAAATCACTGACAAAATGCTTGATGAAATGCTCCCCTGGTCATGCAGTTACATTGTGAAAGAAACTGTCTCAAAGCAATTGGGAAAGGTTGATATGTCTACATTTAGAATTGGTGTATACTGTGAGGTTTTGGAATCATCAAAATGACAAGAAATTGTCCCACTGTCGCTGCTGCTCACATGCACTGCACACAGAAATGCGTATGTGGGACTGTACACACACCTGCCATGAACGTTCGGCCCGAACATTTCAGTTATTTCTCATCATAATTTGAATATGACGGGATTTAAAGAGCAATCCTTTTCAAGGATCTTTTCAAATATGAAATTCATCCAAACTGACATGAAGAGAAAGAGGAAGCTCACAAAATATTTTTGGCATTTCGCAGAACTCAACCTTTCCTTCAAAGAAACCAATTATATTATCAAAACAGGTTTTGCTCTGTTTATGTAGGGTTTTATGCCTGTAAACTATGTTGAATAGCTGTAGATGTACAGTGTAGGTTTTGTAAAGAGGTGCTATAATTTAGATTCCGATATTACATTTTGGATAAATGTAAAAGCAACTTGTATATAGAGCCAGTTAATATGCTGTCATAAAATTCAGAAGTTTTAACTTGAAATTGAATTTTGTGCAGGTTTCAATGTTATATATCTTCTTCCTTCCATGCTCTGTCATGATTTAACCTTTGAAGGTCTCATATATATTTCGTAAAAATAACCATTTAATGTATTTCAAATATATTGGGTCCTCTTTAAGCAGAGGTAATTATATACTTTATGGCTAGGAATATTGGAGCTATTGTACCAAATGTTGAATAGTTTTTTCCCCAGTATGAACAGGGTCATTTTTAAAATATAGTATAGACGAGGTTGATACATAAGAATAAAGCGAATGCCAAACATTGTTCAATTAAATTCGTCCTATCCATCTTGAATGAGAGCTGGCTATCATCTCCATGATTGTATTTTCCTGAAACAATTACCGCTCCGTCTGCTAATTAAATCTGCTCATTTATCTTCCTATCACAATCTAATCAAGAAGCGCTGTTAATAACAAGCAAGCTGAGATACATGTAGCCTTGTCTATATTCATTATAGTCTCCATGTACTGAGAAGAGACAGACCGATTGGTACAATGTACTTAACCCTATCAGGACCAAAGTCAACAACACTATGTACAAAGTGAATAGTATTTTAGTCTTGTGGTAAAGAGAGGGTTAAATCACTTTTCAGTTACTGTTTTAACTGTTTCTGTATCATTGTGTGATCTTTCTGAGTCTTTCTATATCCCTTTCAGTCTCTCTAGCTTCTTATTTTTTCCCCTGTGTTCTCCCCCCCCCCCCCCCCTCTCTGTCTTTCTCACTCTTGAATATAGTGTTCTTCATTCAGCAGTTACTGTTTTTATTGTAACAAAATGATAATATATAAAAAGTCCAACCAGTGGTTGTAATAAATGAATGAATAAATCGTAACATAATCCCTTTGAGCTTTCAATATCTAGAGATCTTTGTCTCTCCTTTTCACGCTCTTTCTTTAGCTCTCTTTCACTTTATCTCTCTTTCACTTTATCTGGTTAACTTATCTATCTATCGATCTGTCTCACTCACTTTCGCTTGATATTCTCCCACTCCCTCTGTTTTCTTTCTCTTTCTGTCTCTGTCTCTGTCTCTCTGTCTCTCTCTCCGTCTCTCTGTCTCTCTCTCCCTCTGTCTGTCTGTCTCTCTGTCTCTCTGTCTGTCTGTCTGTCTCTCTCTCTTTCTGTCTTTTCAACTCTTTCTCATGTTTTCTGTATTTGTGTAATTTTATTTACACTTTTACCTCATGTCCAAATCTCTTTCCCACATATAGCTAATTTTGTCCAAAATCAAAAGACTTTTTTTCTAAGGGTAGAGCGTTGTAAAAATATGCTTGCTTTTAATTTAGTTGTAAAAACATGCTTGCTTTTAATTTAGTTGTAGATATTGTTTTTAGTATTGATTGGGAATAAGGAACAAGAAGGAGTATTTCAGTTTTTATTTTATTTAAGGAAGAGGATTTAAGAGTTGGTAATGAAAGGGATTGTATAATATATATATATGGATGATTGTTATAGACTCAATTACAGAAACTGTATATATATTCCAAAGATAGTTTGTTGTTAAAGATATGCTTGTTTGTGAATTGTAGATTGTGTGTATGCACATGTTCACATTGAGGTGTGTGGGTGTGTGTGTGTGAATGTGTGCGTTTGTTTAGCATTATGTCCGAGGACATTTTCGGACAGAGAACAAAAAAAAAATCATGACAACAATGGTTCTCATAAGCCGGACAATAGTCCTCGAACGTCGAACAATGAATTTATGCCTTATTCCGTCGACTGTCCGAGGACGAGTAACAATAGAGGAACAATAGTTGTCCTTGGAAGTAAAGCCATGTAAACGTGCGTGTGTGTGTGTGTGTGCGTTTGTTTAGCATTATGTCCGAGGACATTTTCGGACAGAGAACAAAAAAAAAATCATGACAACAATGGTCCTCGGAAGGCGGACAATAGTCCTCGAACGTCGAACAATGAATTTATGCCTTATTCCGTCGACTGTCCGAGGACGAGTAACAATAGAGGAACAATAGTTGTCCTCGGAAGTAAAGCCATGTAAACCTGTGTGTGTGTGTGTGTGTGAATACTGATAATCTGTGTTTTGTAATGGGTTGTCTACTGAGAGCCAGATGGGCATTAACTCTATGTAAAAGTATAAAAGTAAATGCCCTTCATGCTCTCAGGAGACGAGGGTGTTACGTTACACTTGACCTTTGTACAAGATTGACATCCAGGGAAAGACCTACTTCATTCTTACACACTTTACCTCCATAGACATCCTCTCTCATCATCCTTCCTCAAGTCTCCTCTGACGATCATCTCTACTTTCTTCTTGCTGTCCTCTCTGTCTTTTCTATCCTCTATATCATCTCTCTCCTCTCCTCCCTCTCCTCCCTCTCTCACCCACCCACCCACCCTCTCTCTCTCTCGCTCGCTCTCTCTCGTCACTTCACACTAACCCACTTTACCTCCGTCTACATCCTCTCTCATCATCCCTACTCCAGTCTCTTTTGACACTCCTTTCCTCCCCTCTCCATCCCTCTCCATCTCCTCTCTCTCACATCTCTCTCCTCCTCTCTACCCCATGTCTATCCCTCTCTCTTCTCTCTCTCTTCTCTCCATCTTCTCTCCATCTCTACCCCTCTTTCTCTATATATATCCTCACTCATGCTTACTCTGGTCTGTTATCTTCTCTGTTATCTCTCCTCCCTCTCTCTTCTCCCTCTCTCTTGTCCCTCTATTATCTCTCTCCTCTCTTTCCTCTCACTCTCTCTCTTTCTCTTCATCTTTCTATCTTTCTCTCTGGCAAAACTATATTTATTATACCCCCGCCAAACAAAGTTTGAAGGGGGTATATAGAAATCGGCGTACAGTCGGTTGGTCGGTCGGTTGGTCGGTTGCAAAACGTGTGCATCGATCTACTTCCTCATTTTTCAAGCAATGCTCGTGAAATTTGCCACACACATTGGTCTTGGGATGAAGATGTGCCAGACATATTTTTTTAATGAGTCGGAAACTGCATTGGCATAGCAACACCGTATTATGGTAATAAAACAGGTTGAAATCTTGTGGATCGAACTACTTTCTCATTTTTCGAGCAATGCTCATGAAATTTGTCTTGAGTTGGAGATGTGCAAGACATATTTTTTGAATGCGTCGGGAGCTGCGTTGCCATGGTAACTGCACACACATTTGGGAGGGGGTATTAATCACCTTCAGTGATATTCTAGTTAATTTTTCATTTTAATTTACAAATTGCATTATATCTAAGTCCAACATCAAAAGTTGGGTGTTTTGAACTAGCCATGGCATGAAAAGTGTTAATGCCTTTTTTGCTGTCATTTCCTGTCATTTCCGCAAGGGTAGTATTTTAATGTCTCCCCTTGTTCAGATATTAAAAATATTGTTTTCATGTGATTAATCAATTCCTTCTTGCTTCAGGCAAACTAATTACATTACTTACTAAACAGATAAATAAAAGAAATTATTAGCTATGGCATCATCAATCACTTCTGATATTTTGATATTAGATTTGACCTATACCTGCATTTTTCTGCTGATGGTTCATCCTATTAACCCAGATATCTAAAATTTATTTCTATCTTGAAATTGTTGTTTTGTCATTAATAACATTCAGCTTCCTCCGTTCTCCTATGTCCCACTGCTTAAAAGGTACATAAAAAATTCATCAGAATAATCAATCACTTTTGATATTATGAAATATTAGATTGTACCTGTAAGTGAAATTTATGATGTCCCATTAAATTAGATATTTATGATTTAAGAAAAAAAAGAATTGTGGTTTGATATTATCAATGACCTCTTACTTTTTCCAATCTCCTATTTTCTGAAGCTAAACAGGTGAATAAAAGGATTTATGAGAATAACCAACAATAATAATAATAATAATAAACAACCGTTCTTGTGTAGCTCATATCACATGATGAACAGCGTACACCGGAAAATGATCAGAAACATCAACCTCAATACATCCCGCCCGAATAGTATAGGAGGAAATATTAGTGTAAAAGTGGTCAATGAGAGATGAACTTCTGTTGGTAAATGTAATCCAGGGTCCAGGGTTCGAATCCCGGTCGGGGCATTGTAATTTTCTCACATTTCTTTATGATATATTCAATTTACTTCAATCCTATCAATTATGATATTTAATTAAAGAGATTAATATTAAAATCTCCAACAACAACACAAGGGTTTCCATCTATATTCTTATTTTGTAAAAGACTATTTAAGTTATCACTAAATTCGTCAAAGTTGCTTTCTGGTTTTCTGTATATTACACCAAAAATAATGGGTATTTTCTGAATAAAAATCTTCAGCCACATGGATTCAGCGTTATGCAATGATAAACTAGGAATACATGTATAGTTGAACGATGAATGAATGTAAGCTCCAACTCCACCTCCCCTCTTATATTATATTATAGTACCCTTAGTACAGAAGCTTGGTCTAATAATATTTTCCAGGGCTGTATTATGTTATAATAATAGGATTTGCAAATCCAAATTATTCTGCACATTTGATTTTAATATTTTTATGATCATCATAGAAAATAATTCACGTCAGTGTGTGCATTAGTGAATATATACTGCACAAATGTTAAGTCACAATGAACAAGTTCATTATCCATCTCATTGTGACGTAAATGAGTAGGAAAGCAAAATGCACAGTCAAATGGTGTCATTTGACCAATTAGATTGCCTACATTCTAGAACCTGTTTCATAATGAATTTTATTGGGTAATGGTAGGATTTTTTAAAGAAGTACTTTAACCCCCCTTCTTTTAAGTTTGAACTGTACATCACTTGCAGAAGAATGAATTTTGGCACAACGTTGGGACAAATTCTTGTGACTCCTATCTCATTACGACATCTGATGTCTGGCATGAGAGGAGCCTGACATATCGACTGTATTTAGAGCCTTACAATCCTGACCGAAAGGGGGGCAGCAATAGACCAATATCACTCTAACCGAGTATCAATTGAATGTGACCTAGTCCCACTCATTGATTTTGCTGTCGAGTTTCACTTCGAACGGGAAAACCTGATGGGTGAATGTTTTCGTAATACAACACTTTTCAATGAGAAGAGAGCGATGCAATTTATGGATCTGGGTATTTACTTGGTTAGGCTTGGCTGTGATTCTGAAGTTTGAGAGCATTGTAGAACAAAAGAAATCATAAGGAGTTTCTTGGTATCAAATGAGATACCCCTTCTCTGTTGATGACAAGGAAATCGATTAAGTGAGACCAATTTTAAGAATTGTTCGCAGTCATGAAAAATATGCAACTTCTGTTATGAGATGCAAATGAAGAAGGTGTTTCTCAGCCAACATTTCAGCATGTAAACATGAATTAAACAGTGATGATATCATCCTTTACAGATTGGCTGCTTTCTTTACAAAAATGCTTGTATCTATATTGAAATTTCAATTGATTAAAAAGAATTTCCTTGCAATAAATAGAACCGTCCCTTTAAGTTCGAAGGCAAGAGCATCTGATAGATTAAGATTTAATCAATGACCTTTGATATGGCCTATCAATGGTTCTATGACATTACTAAATGATGTTTGCCGTTTGCCATTACGACAAATTGATGATCTACAGAGTACAGTTGGCCCTGTATTTGAGAGACATTAGGAAAGTGCAAGGTCATTGTGTGAGCTTGAATGGGAATTGAATTGTTCTTAACCCCTTCTCTACCACTAGTTTTCAAACCAGTTTATCATTAATGGAATGCAAAGTGTAAATGTTGGCATTTCAAAGCTTTGCTTGATTAATAATTTTGGCTTTAAATATCTAACCTTTACGTATTCCTATCAATGCAAGAACCTGCTTCTATTTCAGGCAGAAAATTATGGGTATTTTTAGTCTAAACTTACACGATAACATTCTGTTCTTGAAACTCACTCTCAAATTGAATACCTGACATAGCACTTTAAAAAAAGTGATAACACTTTCTTTGATTAATTATCAGAGATTTTTATCGATTATGCCACCTCTTTTTATTCAGAATCCTAGATGTGCTCTTGGTACACTTTAGTGTAACAGATTTTGAGCCACGTGAAAAGGGTTTGGGGTGGGGTAGGCTAGCTCTCAGAGAAGCTATTGGTGATAGTGATAGATCATTTGGCTCATTACGAGGTCAGAGTAAGTGTCAAGAAGATTTTGTCCTGGTGATGTGATCTCAGTTAAGGGGAGCATCAGCTGTATGCCATTTTATTGCTGCTATGCCTGACCGACTTGCTTTGACCATTACCACAGATATAGAGTAAGTATTAAGGCCTCCGCCTCATGCCGGTTGCAATGCTTTGAAGAAGAATTAAGAAGCTTGCAACATCCTAATTCGTCGCCTGCCCGGCAGAAGGGCCTTAGCATGGAAGCGGTATGCGCATTTATGTTCCCGACAGAAAAGTGGTTGTAGCGTAAAAACTACTTAACATAATAAATTCACATTTTGAAGAACAATGTAGAACAATATTTACTGCAATAAATCATATATACCTACCTATTATGCCAGTAGTCTTGACTACGGGACCCCTTCGAGAATTTATCACACATGAGTCACAATATTGTGCGCACCCCCCGTAATCCTATTGTCCCCTTCGCCACTCACGCGCGTCAACACGCTACGGCCATCTTCCTCTTTCTTGCTCGCCCCCGACGAGATAGGACGTATAGTCACAGCGCTCCTGAAATCAGGTCGTATAGTATCTTTTAGGTGCGCTTTTTCGCATATTTAAAGCACTTTTAGGTACCTATATTCGCTTAGATTATAGTACTTTGTGTTTTAGTAGTCACTCTTGCCGATTGCAAGGGATTTTTGATTCCTTTTCTTGGCATTTATTTTTCCCTTTCACGGTCAGCCCCACGTAGATATTTCTGTGTGTTTGCGGGTGTTTCCGTTTGTCACCGAGCCTTTGGGTTCGGTGTTTGTTCTTACGGTTTTTTGGCAGTGAAAATCTTTTGTGCGTATCTGCCAAATAAATTTTACTCTTATTTTACTGCATTCAGTTGAAGTATTTCTTATTTCGAAAAGTATACTTTATTGTCTGTTTTAATGCAGGGGTATGAATTCGGAAGAAGAAGCAGTTAGGTCACGGAGACCTGCTTCTTCCGAAGAGTCGTCTAGCAAGACGACTCGGCCTTCCAGAACTCTCCCGAGTACTTCGGTACATGGGGGAGGGAGGAGGGCTAAGGGTAAGTTGCCTAGTGGTGTTTCCTTGCAGAGTTTGCCAGTCTCGGAGCTTGCGGCTTCGGGACGGGTGGCGTTAACTGAGTCTGGATTGTCAACTCCGAAGCCCGTGGTTTCGGGGTGGGTGGCGTCAGATTCTAGTGGTTTGGATATCTTGAATCCAATCCCCCGGTCGTCAAGACCAGAAGGGGGGGGGGCGGTTGTTTCCCGTACGGTAGCGTTCACTCGCTCTGATCCGTTAGGGGAGACGCGCCCCACTACTGCAGGGCAACCCACGGGCTTAAGTCCATGTTGGTCTGGGTTCTCAAACCCTAGCCCCCGGCAGACGCCATATGGGGGAACGAGTACTTCCTGGGCTGTCTACATTGCCAGCTAATGGGAATGCTCGAGCTAACAATTATGGACGCTCTTCGGAGCAACAGGTGTTTTCACCTGAGTGCGTGACTACTAGTGCTCCCCTATTGCCGCTCTCTAGCGGTCCAATAGCGGGTTCACACGCCTTTAGTAGTCATCGGGCACATACCGAGTCATCTCGGTCTGCCCCCGCACTGGGTGCTTTTAGCTCCCAACCCATGGCTACTGCATCTTCTTGCTTAGCCAATATGGGTGACTTGGGCGATTCTTTGGGCTTACGCCCTGAGCGCTCTAATCCCTTTAAGGGAAGTGAACGTCCCTCCGCGGAGGGTTCGGTTCGTGTTTCCGAAGCGGCTTCGGAGATCCGAACGAATCCGATTAAGCGTTCTAAGAAAAGGGTTTCGGCTACGACTCTTGTCGAGCCAGCCAAGAAAAAGGCCAAGAAGAAGGCAAAAAGTGGCAAGGCTTTGCCGGCCTCTTGCCCGTCTGGCCTGGCTAACCCAGCTAGCTCCTCTCAAGCTGATATGTTCAGCATGATGCGGGCTTTTGCTCAGGATCAGGGTTGGTCCTTTGTACCAGCTACTTCAACCCTGACTTCTGTCCCTATTCAGGGGTCTGACTTTGAGACTAATCAGCCTTTTGTGATTGATTCGTCTTTGTCTGAGTCGGGTTCGCATGTGCCTCCTATTCCCGCGGCCCTTGGGGCGCCGCCGGGCGAGGAGACTTTTGTTGAACCATGCGGGGCTCTGCCTGCTGAGTCCTTTGTTGGCGTTCCTTTGTCTCATTCCACTCGGGTGGAACCAGACTTGGAGGCGGCCTCTCAAGCTTCGGTTTCTGAATCGCTTGGGCAGGCGGAGTCTCAATCGCTCGGGCGGGCGGAGTCTCAATCGCTCGCCCTTTGTGGGGTGGAAGCGATTGCGCGCAGGGTTCGACTTCGCGTTGGTTTAAGCAGCAGGATTCCTCCGAGGGTATTGCTCTTGAGGAGGATTTCAAGCTGGAGTATGACCGCATTGAGGCCGCGCTGTTGGTTAAGCGCCCTAATGCGGTTAAGGGTAAGGCTTTCGCCTTCCGTTCTCAGGATCAAGACAGCTTTTTCAAGGCTAAGACTCTTTCTCCTGAGATTTTAGAGGTTGGTCGTCGCTTGCGGGCGACTAATCCGCTTACCTCCGCTGCGTTCAAGGCGGAGGATAAGTTTTGGTTTAATATTGAAAACCAGGTTAGGTCAGGTATGCGTTTGGCGGCTTTTCAAGGGTTTCTCTCCGACCTTAGGTCCAGGGCGGAGGAGTTGAATGTTACTGATGGTGACAAGCTGATTATTGACGACTTGCTGCATACTCTTTTTTGTCTGCAGTGGTCGCAGCTTTCCACCGCAGCTGCTTCGGCTACGTTCCGTCGCAGGACCTTGGCCCTCTCGGCACTGGGTGTTAGAGAGTCGGGCATTGCTCAACTTCTCCGGGATGTTCCGTCTCGGGGTCCTTCGCTTTTTGGTGGTAAATTCGCTACGGTTTTTCAGAGAGAGATCGATGCGCGAAAACAGATCTCGGATATGACTAAGCAGTTTCACACTAGCTCTAAGTCAACGCGGCCCCCTGTCCGGCGTAGGCCTGCTGGTCCCGTTTCGGGTCAACGCAGTCGCGTGTCTAGGGTCCCGCCTTCTGAGCCGCAGCCAGCTTCTTCTCGCGGGAGAGGGAGTCGTGGCAGGGGCATTTCGAGAGGTTCTCGTGGTAAGGCGACGGCTTCGCAGAAGGCCAAGCCTGGGTTTTGATGTTTTTCCCCGAGCGCTTGTTCGTCCGAATGTGGTAGGTGGCCGACTTCATGCGTTTCTCCCCGCTTGGGAGGCCATCTCCGGGGACGCGTTTGTTCTCTCCGTCGTGCGAGACGGATTCTTCATAGATCTTTGCGCTTCGCTCCCCGGAGGGGCTATAAGAATTCGGTCACCTCCCATGTCTGCCCTGTCTCGATCTCATGCTTCAAAGGAGATCGAGTCTCTTTTGGAAAAGAGGGCTATAGAAAGGGTAAGAGACAGGCCGTCTCTTTCCCTTTCTCCAATTTTTGTTATTCCCAAGCGCTCGGGAAAACTTCGTTTGATACTGAACCTGAAAAGAATAAACAAATTCATTCCTCCGGTTCATTTTCGGATGGAGACTCTCGCCTCCATTCTTCCGTTGATCAAAAGGAAAGACTACGCGGTCTCGATAGATCTCAAGGACGCGTATTTTCACATTCCCATTCATCGCGCATCCCGCGATCTTCTGGGGTTCTCCTTCCTCTCAGAGACTTATCGTTTTCGTGCTCTTCCCTTCGGGCTGCGCCCGGCCCCTCGGGTTTTTACTCAAGTTGTAGCGGTGCTGGCGGCCTCTCTGAGGCGACGCGGCCTTCGGTTGTTTTGTTACCTGGACGATTGGCTTCTCCTTGCGGAGTCGCGCGATCGTTTGTTGGACGAGACTCGTTTGCTCGTCTCTCTTACTCAAGACTTAGGTTTCCTAATAAATTGGGAAAAGTCAGAGTTAGTTCCCACTCGCAGCCCAGTTTTTCTGGGGGCGGTGTTAGACATACGGAATCAGTTGGCTCGGCCCAGTCGAGACAGGATTCTCACCATTGTCTCTGCGGCTCGCAAGCTCTTGCTGGCCAGAAGGGTCATGGCCAGACAGTGGCTTCAGTTTCTAGGTTATCTAGCCAGTCTAGTCGACATTCTAGAGGACTGCCGGCTCCTCATGAGACCTTTTCAGAGACATCTCCTCAGGTTCTTCAAGCCGGGAAAAGACTCTCTTTTGGTCTGGATTCCAGTACCAGTAAGGATCAAGTCTCTTCTCTCTTGTTGGACGAGCGAGGAGTTTCTCGCGCGAGGCAGGTCCTTCACTGCCCCTCTCCCGTCGATATCGGTTTCGACGGACGCCTCTCGGTTGGGGTGGGGAGGACACTGCAACGGCAGCACGGTTGCGGGGGATTGGTCTCATCTTGGGACTCTTCCTCATATCAATGTCCTGGAGTTTATGGCAGTTCTGTTGACCTTGCTCCATTTCAGAAGACGACTTCTCAGTCGTTCGGTTCTGATTCTCACGGACAATGTTACTGTGGCGGCATATATCAATCGGCAGGGAGGCACTCGTTCGGCTGCCCTGAATGCCCTAGCAGCTCAGCTGTGGAGGTGGTGTCGTCGCATGGCAATCACACCCGTGGCCTCTTTCATCCCCGGTCGGGAAAACCTCATTGCGGATTTTCTGTCTCGGGGCAGGTATCTTCCATCGGAATGGATGCTCCATCCGGAGGTCTTTTGCCGCATTCGCAGTTGCCTAGGTCCACTGGAAGTGGATCTATTTGCGTCGGTGCTAAATCACCAGCTGCCGAAGTATTGCTCCCGTGTTCGCGATCAGGGAGCATGGGCTCTCGATGCTTTCTCCCTCAGCTGGGAGAACCTTCAGGGATTCGCCTTTCCTCCCTTCCAACTGATTCCGCGTGTCTTGCGGAAAATCAGGGAAGATCGGCGCGGGTGCTTGTAATAGCTCCCTTTTGGCCCCGGAGGAATTGGTTTCCAGAACTTACGAGCCTCCTAAGGGCTCAACCGTTTGTTCTCCCGTTAAGAGCGGATCTGGTGTTGCAGCCCCTATCGGGGATTCTTCACCACAGTCCGGAGTCCCTTCATTTGACTGCTTGTCCCCTGTCCGGGAATCTGCAAGACAGTCGGGTCTCTCTGATAGAGCCGCTGACTTTTTAATGTCCAGTCGTAGGGTTTCTACTAGGGAAATTTACAATTCCCGTCTCTCGGTCTTTTTCCTTTGGTGTAAAGAGAGAAATCAAACCCCTTCTAAGGCTCCTATCGGTTCAATTGCGGATTTCTTAATCTCGTTATTTGACAAAGGGAGATCTATCTCTACTATCCGAGGCTACCGTTCGGCGATCGGGGCCATTCATTCGGGTTTCTCAGATGGTTCGGGGATTTCCAATTTCCCGCTACTAAGTGGTTTGATTCGCTCGTTCTTTCTGAAACGACCTTCTTTTTCTAAGTTAGTGCCGTCTTGGAGTCTGCCTAAGGTCCTGGAGGCCTTGGCGAAACCTCCTTTCGAACCGTTAGGTGAAGCTTCGCTTCATCATCTTACGGTTAAGACGCTCTTTTTAGTAGCTATTGCCTCTGGGCAGAGGCGCAGTACTCTTCATGCTCTCCGTCTTACTCCTGGTCACGTTCGCTGGGAGAGAAAAGGCGTTAGATTGATTCCTAAGGCTTCTTTTATTGCCAAGAATCAGACAGCTGCCTCTGGCCCTGTTGAGATTTTTCTTTGTCCGCTTTCTGACTTTTCTTCTGTGCGTGAGGACAAAGTTTGGTGTCCTGTAAGGGCTCTCAAATGGTATATTGATAAGACTAAGTCTTATCGTAAGGATGATCAGTTGTTCCTGATCACTAGAGAGCCTTTTTCTCCTGCCTCTCTTGATTCCATCTCTAGGTGGATCGTCGAAGCTATTAGGGCCGCTGGCACAGAGGCTCTTTTATCCGACAGTAAGCCTCGTGCTCATGATACTCGTAGTGTCAGCACTTCTTGGGCTCTGTTTCAAGGTGTGGCGCTTGTTGATATTTTGAAGGCTGCTTATTGGCATTCGTCCAATTCCTTCATTTCTTGCTACCTTAGGGATGTTCCCGCAGGTGAAGCTATGTTTGCGTCAGCCACCTTGAAGGCCGCTGTGTCTTCTTTGTAATCTTTGGTGTAATCCTATTCCCTTCTGCTTGAAACATGCCTCCCGGTCTTTGAGTTGGCGCTGGTCTGGCATAATAGGTAGGTATATATGATTTATTGCAGTAAATTTGTAAAATCAGCACTGATTTTCTTATTTACTATATAAATCTATATACCTACCTATGACCCTCCCTCCTTCCCCGCACCTTGCAAGCAACATGTTTCTACTTGGGGTTGCTCGCAAAAGAGGAAGATGGCCGTAGCGTGTTGACGCGCGTGAGTGGCGAAGGGGACAATAGGATTACGGGGGGTGCGCACAATATTGTGACTCATGTGTGATAAATTCTCGAAGGGGTCCCGTAGTCAAGACTACTGGCATAATAGGTAGGTATATAGATTTATATAGTAAATAAGAAAATCAGTGCTGATTTTACAAATTTACTAAATTCAAATAAATTTTCAGCCCGTAAGAATAAGAAATCTTTTTTAGAGACATTCAAACATTAAAAATGTGATTATCTTGAAAAGCATTTTCTCATGCGCGCAACTGCTAGGGCCCTTCTGCCGGGCAGGCTTGTAATCCATGCTCTAGATATATTTTCTAAAATCACTATGCCACCCATAGTGTAATTTATGCTGCGAAATCCTACAAGAATGTATGACACCCTGAAAAATGCTGCAATATTGTATGTTAAGTTCAACAAACCTATGAATTTTAATAGGAAAATAAATCAAATCTAATCTAGCCCAAATTTGGTCTACATTTTAGTCTACATTTTAGGAATTGCAAACTTTGTCAAGGAATTGTAACTTGTATGAAGAGGCTCATTTGATTTAAAAAAAAAGAAGCTGTATCAGATGTCAAAAACGTTTGAGCTTTTTTTAAGTGTCTGCCAAAAATTTTCAAACTTGTGCCCCATCCCTCGACCCACCCCCACCCCAATATACTCTTTCTCTTCCCCTCAAGTTTGAGGCCTGTAATGGGGAAGTTTACCATGAGGTAAGGTTACTTTCAACAAAACCAGAATAATATCGCAGACATTTCTATACAAATTTGGAAAAAGAAGAACTCTAATTATCTGAAGTTGTGTATTTTTAGTTCATGTACATATGCATCTTTTTCAGCTGTGGGAGGATTGCATGAAATGAGCAAGACGTCAGTGTGAGCCTAGGTCACATGACAGGATTGTGAGATAAGTCAGACTCCAGGCAAGGATTCACCTCAGGATGTTTTTCTTCAAAATTCCATCTGCAAATATACCTAGAACATTTGAACATTTTTTTTTTACCTTGAAGCTGAGTGCTAAGTCAGAGCTGCCAACTAGTACGGATTTTCCGTAATTGGTACGGAAATTAACCATCATTACGGAATTACGGAATGTCGCCCAAAAATTACGGATTTGAAGAAATCTGATTATGCACTATTCGTATTATACGTTGCGCACATGTATTTGTTATCACTCATACTTTCACACTCATATTGTATTATTTTCGCTGTTCCCGGAACTCCGCACTGTGTACGTACCTAAACTGCATACAGAAAGGAGACTGCGAACGTACTTTCACCGCACACGCAAACTTCTAGCTCAAGCTATGAGCTCAAGCGCTAGCGGTGCGGCTGCTCTTACACACCAAGGCGTTAGGCAGCCGGCCAGCCTAGCCCGCGGGCGGCACGGCGCGGCTGCTGCTTGGTGTAAGGCGGCAGTATGTGGAGCTGCTCCGTAGTGGAATCGAAAGGATGAATACGGAACGTGAGTTTTTAGCTGTTTTTTTAATGTTTCTAGATCTAGATAATTATATTATTCCCGTTGATAATTATTGGGGTGTCATAAAGAGTAATTTTATGACATTTTTAGATCTAACTTATACAATTTTGGTGGCAGTTGCAGTTTAAAAATTTGGTATTTGGGGACTTGCAAAAAATTACGGATTTCATCGCCAAAATACGTTTTTTCAGCTTGGCGAGTACGGAAAAGCTTGGCCAGAAGTTGGCAGCTCTGCTAAGTTGTCAGAAATCTATTTGGCATTAGCTGTGCCTTTCTCAATTTTTTTTATGGTCCCATGCACAAGGAATTATGTTAGTGGTCTGTTTCCTCTCTATCTTCCCCACCTCCTCTGGTTCATCTTCTTCATAATGTTTATAACTATCTTTTTTCTTTGGGAAGAAATGTTCAATATGAATGCCTCGGCATAGAAAAACACTTCCTCTCTTGACCTTCTCTTAGTTTATTTGAATAATAGCTCAAGTAATCATAAAATTGTCATCACATTTCAGTGAATTTAAGAAGTAAATGGGAATGAAATGAAATAAAAGTCATTTAAATCTTTAAGTATACTATTCACATTATAATGCTAATGTTCTGGTTTGAGAAATATTGTCTAACATGAGCATTTTACTGAATGTGTGTCTTTCAAATGCATAATTTGGGGTAACCTCACTACTCGTAAGGGCAGCTATTCAGAAGGACCACATGTTCACAAGGACCGCTATCCATAATGCGTGACTAATAGCGGTTTTGTATGAATAGTGGTCCTTATGAATAGCGAGCAAACCATAGGCAAATTACCTCGCTATTCATAAGGACCTCCGTTTATAAGGACCACTATTCATAACTATTCATAAGGACCGCTATTCATAACGCGTGTTAACTGAATAGCGGTTTTGTGTAGCAAGTGGACCTGCATAATTATATTAATAAGTGAGCAATTGTAAAGATAGTTTATCAAATAGAATCATGATTTTTTTCCCCTCCATATATTTTGTTTGAATATATATTTTTGATAAGTTTTATGTTATGATACATGAATGTGATGAATTTTTAAAAGTAATTCTTGTAGAACAAAGAATGTGAATCATCTGTCATACTCCCAAGAAAAAGAAATACAATATATTGAAATTGGTGCTTGGCTGTATATACTTTTGTTTTGATGTTTTAATGCATGCATGTCTAACTGTAATAGGATAGGGTTGGCCATCCCATTTACATACCTTACAGTCATCTGCTTACAAATGGACAAAATAAGATACACAGGTCAAAAAAATACAAAGATGGGCAGACAGATAGAGGGAAGAGGGAGAGAGGGAAGAGGGAGAGAGGGAAGAGGGAGAGAGGGAAGAGGGAGAGAGGGAAGAGGGAGAGAGGGAAGAGGGAGAGAGGGAAGAGGGAGAGAGGGAAGAGGGAGAGAGGGAAGAGGGAGAGAGGGAAGAGGGAGAGAGGGAAGAGGGAGAGAGGGAAGAGGGAGAGAGGGAAGAGGGAGAGAGGGAAGAGGGAGAGAGGGAAGAGGGAGAGAGGGAAGAGGGAGAGAGGGAAGAGGGAGAGAGGGAAGAGGGAGAGAGGGAAGAAGGAGAGAGGGAAGAAGGAGGGAGGGAAGAGGGAGAGAGGGAAGAGGGAGAGAGGGAAGAGGGAGAGAGGGAAGAGGGAGAGAGGGAAGAGGGAGAGAGGGAAGAGGGAGAGAGGGAAGAGGGAGAGAGGGAAGAGGGAGAGAGGGAAGAGGGAGAGAGGGAAGAGGGAGAGAGGGAAGAGGGAGAGAGGGAAGAAGGAGGGAGGGAGTATGTGAGTATTTGAGTGGGTGAGTAGGTGAGTGAGTGAGTGAGTGGGTGACTGAGTGATGGAGTGGGTGGTTGGGTTAAGTGAGTGAGAGGGTGGGTGGGTGAGGGAGTGGGTGGGTGAGTGGGTAGGTGGGTGAGTGAGTGAGAGAAGGAAAGAGAGGAGGGGGAAGGAATTGTAGAATTATACAGAAAGTGATATTTTAGAGAAAATGTGCATTTGAAAGAAAGAGTTACTGTTTATATTAGGGGTTGAAAATAATTAGATTTAGTCAGAAATTGAGTAAAAGTGAAGGAATGGGGAGGGGGGGGGGGGGGGTCAATGTATAGAGCAGGAGAGTATATAGAAAGATATATTTATTATCTCTTGCATCCTCATATATATGACATTTTTACACATTTATTAATAGCATTAAGCACTTTCTGCACATTTATTTTGTTGATTTTTGCTTATTTTATTGCATTAATATATATTTTCTTAAAATGTAAAAACAGAAAAGAATAAAAGAGAGGGAGAGTTAGAGAGATATGTTTATAGGCTATTTTTATATGGTATTTTTTTGCACATTTATTTATGGCATTCATCACTTTCATTATTATTTTTTATAACATGCTTTTAAATATATGTTTGGACATGTAATTGCATAAATATATATGTTTATGTACCAAAAATAAAAGAGAGAGAGAGGGAGGAGGGAAAAAAAGTGAGGGGGAGAAGGAAAGGTTCATGTAGAATACACTTGTAGATGATTGGTTGAGACGAGGCATTAAACAGTCAATTTAAGCATGGACAAACACACAGTACCAGGCAGCATCACAATGCCAGGGGGGTTGAGCTGTCATTACAGTCCTCCGTGTCGTAATACTGCTCAAACTTGGCATTTTCACAAATGTCAGGCGGTATGGGATCTCGGTTTTGGTCGCCCGTCAGATGCACATGTCTCGACCGTCATTCCACAAGTTGACTTTAAAAAAAAATGTTATATCATCATTCTTCAAACAAAAATCCTTCTGTTTTTGGAATCGTAAGATGAGCCTTACAGATAAAAGAAAAATGCAGACCTTAGATATGATACGAGCTAGGATTTGGTAAGCTTGGGGCAATGAGGATTAAGGGCCAATAAGAACAATGAAGGATTATATTTCAAAACCTTGTATCATGGATTGACCTTTGAAATTTTGAGGCAAATAATTATGACATGTAATGGCATATTCAACTTTTATTTGTGTCTGAGTATGGGTGGAGCAATCATAATTTTTACTGTGCATAGGGGATGCAGAATATGGGTTAATTATGCATGATTCCATGTTACAGTTTGACGTCCCTGACTGTTTTGGTATGTTATGCCTAATCTCTAGGAAGTAGGAGTCTTACAGGAGCAGCATTTGATATTTTGATTAAATAAATTTAAGCCATTAACTACTGGACCCTGGATGATTGCTGTATTAAGGCTATGGGAATGATAGAGTTCAGTAGTCATCAGTTATATGTAGGGCCTTTTTCATGTTTTACCGTGTCTGCTCATGATACAGTTTTCATGTCTCTCGGTATTTCCGAGCTACATTTTACAGAGTTACTTGTATTCTCTCTCTCTCTCTCTCTCTCTCTCTCTGGCACAAGAACCTGATTGTGTAAGTCTTCTGGAGGCTATATTTTGCCATTATCTTTTGTAATCATGTTATTTTAAAATCCCACATTAGTATTTAATTGAATAAATATCCTCGTATTAGTCACCATAGATTTCTTGGCTTTAAAAAAATCTAATTTGTTTCATCTGCTGAGATCAAAAAGGCATTAAAACATATCCTTTAAAGATAAGGTCATGCGATTACATTGTGAAAGAAACTAGTCGAAGCAATCGGGAATGGTTGATGATGTAGAAAGTAATTTTTTTTAATGTTATAACTGAGGTTTTGGAATCATCAGTTGATAAGAAATTGACTCAATCTTGCTGCAAAGGATTTGCACTGTGCATAGAAATGGGTATATGGGACTACACACATGTGACACAGCAAAAAAAAAAAAAAAAAATGAAGCAGTGAGTGTTTTAGCTCTGGAAAGGTCTCCATGGTACAAAACAGTTAAAAACGTAAAAATCGCTGTGAGAAAATCACGGTTTTACAACAACAATGCCAGAAAGAGCTCCCGTGAACAAAAAAGTATTTTTTAAACTGATGTGGCATGAATATTGGACCTGAACACTTCAGCTGTTTCTCTTTATATTTTGAATGTTAGGGCAATGTTAGAGCAAATCCATTTCAGGGGACATTTCTTCTATTATACTCTTCCTAACTGACATAAACGTAATGAGAAAGCTCACATATTATTTTTCACGGTTGCTAGAACTCAACCTTCTCTTTAACCCATTAGGTTCAATTTGATTCTGGAATAAACATATTTCTTAACCCTTTCAGGACAGGAATTATTTAAGGGCTAAAATTGATCACACTTTGTTCTTCAAATTGGCAACAACAATATTTTTCTTTTAGTGCCACATGGTTCTAATAAGGTGTAATGTCATTGAAAACATATACATGGTTAGCAAGTTTGTCGAAAAGTTGAAGAAATGGCCAATTTTGATTAAAAACAATGATTTTGAACCTCTCAATATGTTGCCGATTTAAGGATTTTAAAGCTTATTCTCGTTTATAAAATTCCTGGCATCAAACGCAATTTGGTTATGCATCAAAATGGACATAGTGTGTGGAGAAATTTTTGCTCTTTCTACTCATGCATCTGGTATATTTTTTTTTGAGCTCTGAATCAAAAGTTATTGAGCCAAACCACAAAATGTGGTCAATTGTCTCGAAAGGGTTAAAAAGTCCAGCTCAAGGGCCTTGTTTCATAAAACTTATGATCAATAACAACTGTCACATATCTATGACAAATTTGCTCTCAGCCAATCAGATGCAAGTATTTCAGTAGCTTATAACTGTTATCTTAACTTGTCATAGATTTTATGAAACAGGGCCCTGATCTCAATATCATGTGTAGTATTGAACAAGTTATATCCTTCAACACAGAGCTCACATCCATCCAGCTCTGTGAATTATCAATTTCCGTTATTGTTTAATGCAATAAATCATATATACCTACCTATTATGCCTGTAGTCTTGACTACGGGACCCCTTCGAGAATTATCACACATGTGTCACAAAATTGTGCGCACCCCCCGTAATCCTATTGTCCCCTTCGCCACTCACGCGCGTCAATACGCTACGGCCATCTTCCTCTTTCTTGCTCGCCCCCGACGAGTTAGGACGTATAGTCACAGCGCTCCTGAAATCAGGTCGTATAGTATCTTTTTGGTGCGCTTTTTCACATAGTTAAAGCACTTTTAGGTACCTATATTCGTTTAGATTATAGTACTTTGTATTTTATTAGTCACTCTTGCCGATTGCAAGGGATTTTTTTATTCCCTTTCTTGGCATTTATTTTTCTCTTTCACGGTCAGCCCCACGTAGATATTTCCGTGTTTGCGGGTGTTTCCGTTTGTCACCGAGCCTTCGGGTTCGGTGTTTGTTCTTACGGTTTTTAGGCTGTGAAAATTTCTTTAGTGCGTATCTCCCAAATAAACTTTAGTTTTATTTACTGCATTCAGTTGAAGTATTTCTTAATTTGAAAAGTATACTTTATTGTCTGTTTTATTGCAGTGGTATGAATTCGGAAGAAGAAGCAGCTGGGTCAAGGAGACCTGCTTCTTCCGAAGAGTTGTCTAGCAAGACGACTCGGCCTTCCAGAACTCCCCCGAGTACAGCGGTACGCGGGGGAGGGAGGAGGGCTAAAGGTAAGTTGCCTAGTGGTGTTCCCTTGCAGAGTTTGCCAGTTTCGGAGCTTGCGGCTTCGGGACGGGTGGCGTTAACTGAATCGGGATTGTCAACTCCGAAGCCTGTGGTTTCGGGGTGGGTGGCGTCAGATTCTAGTGGTTTGGATATCTCGAATCCAATCCCCCGGTCGCTGAGACCAGAGGGGGGGGCTGTTGTTTCCCGTACGGTAGCGTTCACTCGCTCTGATCCGTTAGGGGAGACGCGCCCCACTACTGCAGGGCAACCCACGGGCTTAGTCCATGTTGGTCTGGGTTCTCAAACCCTAGCCCCCGGCAAACGCCATATGGGGGAACGAGTACTTTCTGGGCTGTCTCAGTTGCCAGCTGATGGGAATGCTCGAGCTAACAATTATGGACGCTCTTCGGAGCAACAGGTGTTTTCACCTGAGTGCGTGACTACTAGTGCTCCCCTATTGCTGCTTTCGAGCGGTCCAATAGTGGGTTCACATGCCTTTAGTAGTCATCGGGCACATACCGAGTCATCTCGGTCTGCCCACGCACTGGGAGCTTTTAGCTCCCAACCCATGGCTACGGCATCTTCTTGCCTAGCCAATATGGGTGATTTGGGCGATTCTCTAGGCTTACGCCATGAGCGCTCCAATCCCTTTATGGGAAGTGAACGTCCCTCCGCGGAGGAATCGGTTCGTGTTTCCGAAGAGGCTTCGGGGATCCGAACGAATCCGATTAAGCGTTCTAAGAAAAGGGTTTCGGCTACGACTATTGTCGAGCCAGCCAAGAAAAAGGCCAAGAAGAAGGCGAAAAGCGGCAAGGCTTTGCCGGCCTCTTGCCCGTCTGGCCTGGCTGACCCGGCTAGCTCCTCTCAAGCTGACATGTTCAGTATGATGCGGGCTTTTGCTCAGAATCAGGGTTGGTCCTTTGTACCGGCTTCTTCAACCCTGACTTCTGTCCCTATTCAGGGATCTCGCTTTGAGTCTGATCAGCCTTTTGTGGTTGATTCCTCTTTGTCTGAGACTGATTCGCATGTGCCTCCTATTCCCGCGGCCCTTGGGGCTCCGCCGGGCGAGGAGACTTTTGGTGAACCATGCGGGGACCCGCCTGCGGAGGCCTTTGTTAGCGTTCCTGTGTCTCATTCCACTCGGGTGGAACCAGATTTGGATGCGTCCTCTCAAGCTTCGGTTCCCGAATCGCTTGGGCAGGCGGAGTCTCAATCGCTCAATCTCTATGGAGTGGAAGCGATTGCTTTGTTGTCCAAATATCTCCCTGAAGTTCAGTCAACCCGCGCGCAGGGTTCGACTTCGCGTTGGAATTTCAAGCAGCAGGTCTCCTCTGAGGGTATTGCTCTTGAGGAGGTTTTCAAGCTGGAGTATGACCGCATTGAGGCCGCGGTGTTGGTTAAGCGATCTAATGCGGTCAGGGGTAAGGCCTTTGCCTTTTGTTCTCAGGACCAAGACAGCTTTTTCAAGGCTAAGATTCTTTCTCCTGAGATTTTAGAGGTTGGTCGTCGCTTGCGGGCGACTAATCCGCTTACCTCCGCTGCGTTCAGGGCGGAGGATAAGATTTGGTCTAATATTGAAAACCACATTAGGTCAGGGATGCGTTTGGCGGCTTTTCAAGGGCTTCTCTCCGACCTTAGGTCCAGGGCGGAGGAGTTGAATGTTACCGATGGTGACAAGCTGATTATTGACGACTTGCTGCATACTCTTTTTTGTCTGCAGTGGTCGCAGCTTTCCACAGCAGCTGCTTCGGCTACGTTCCGTCGCAGGACCTCGGCTCTCTCGGCACTGGGTGTTAGAGAGTCGGGCATTGCTCAACTTCTCCGAGATGTTCCGTCTCGGGGTCCTTCGCTTTTTGGTGGTAAATTCGCTACGGTGTTTCAAAGAGAGATCGATGCGCGAAAGCAGATCTCGGATATGACTAAGCAGTTTCACACTAGCTCTAAGCCAACGCGGGCCCCTGTTCGGCGTAGACCTGCTGGTCCTGTTTCGGGTCAACGCAGTCGCGTGTCTAGGGTCCCGCCTCCTGAGCCTCAGCCAGCTCCGTCTCGTGGGAGAGGGAGTCGTGGCAGGGGCTTTTCGAGAGGTTCTCGTGGTAAGGCGATGGCTTCGCAGAAGGCCAAGCCTGGATTTTGATGTTTTTCCCCGAGCGCTTGTTCGACCGAATGTGGTAGGTGGCCGACTTCATGCGTTTCTCCCCGCTTGGGAGGCCATCTCCGGGGACGTGTTTGTTCTCTCCGTCGTGCGAGACGGATTCTTCATAGATCTTTGCGCCTCGCTCCCCGGAGGGGCTATAAGAATTCGGTCACCTCCCATGTCTGCCCTGTCTCGGTCTCATGCTTCGAAGGAGATCGAGTCTCTTTTGGAAAAGAGGGCTATAGAAAGGGTAAGAGACAGGCCGTCTCTTTCCCTTTCTCCAATATTTGTTATTCCCAAGCGCTCGGGAAAACTTCGTTTGATACTGAACCTAAAGAGGATAAACAAATTTATTCCTCCG
The DNA here is from genome assembly GCA_025617745.1 of Heliocidaris erythrogramma. Classification (NCBI taxonomy): domain Eukaryota; kingdom Metazoa; phylum Echinodermata; class Echinoidea; order Camarodonta; family Echinometridae; genus Heliocidaris; species Heliocidaris erythrogramma. The sequence goes on along the minus strand of CM046865.1, from coordinate 36,195,251 downwards.
GTTCATTTTCGGATGGAGACTCTTGCCTCCATTCTTCCGTTGATCAAAAGGGAAGACTACGCGGTCTCGATAGATCTCAAGGACGCGTACTTTCACATTCCCATTCATCGCGCATCTCGCGATCTTCTGGGGTTCTCCTTCCTCTCGGAGACTTATCGTTTTCGGGCTCTTCCCTTCGGGCTGCGCCCGGCCCCTCGGGTTTTTACTCAAGTTGTAGCGGTGCTAGCGGCCTTTCTGAGGCGTCGCGGCCTGCGGTTGTTTTGTTACCTGGACGATTGGCTTCTCCTTGCGGAGTCGCGCGATCGTTTGTTGGACGAGACTCGTTTGCTCGTCTCTCTTACTCAAGACTTAGGTTTCCTAATAAATTGGGAAAAGTCAGAGTTAGTCCCCACTCGCAGCCCAGTTTTTCTGGGGGCGGTGTTAGACATAAGGAATCAGTTAGCTCGGCCCAGTCGAGACAGGATTCTCACCATTGTCTCTGCGGCTCGCAAGCTCTTGCTGGCCAGAAGAGTCTCGGCCAGACAGTGGCTTCAGTTTCTAGGTTATCTAGCCAGTCTAGTCGATGTTTTAGAGGACTGCCGGCTCCTCATGAGACCCTTTCAGAGACATCTCCTCAGGTTCTTCAAGCCGGGAAAAGACTCTCTTTTGGTCTGGATTCCAGTACCAGTAAAGATCAAGTCTCTTCTCGCTTGTTGGACGAGCGAGGTGTTTCTCGCGCGAGGCAGGTCCTTCTCTGTCCCTCTTCCGTCGATATCGGTTTCGACGGACGCCTCTCGGTTGGGGTGGGGAGGACACTGCAACGGCAGCACGGTTGCGGGGGATTGGTCTCATCTTGGGACTCTTCCTCATATCAATGTCCTGGAGTTTATGGCAGTTCTGTTGACCTTGCTCCATTTCAGAAGTCGACTTCTCAGTCGTTCGGTTCTGATTCTCACGGACAACGTTACTGTGGCGGCATATATCAATCGGCAGGGAGGCACTCGTTCGGTTGCCTTGAATGCCCTAGCAGCTCAGCTGTGGAGGTGGTGTCGTCGCATGGCAATCACACCCGTGGCCTCTTTCATCCCCGGTCGGGAAAACCTCATTGCGGATTTTCTGTCCCGGGGCAGGTATCTTCCATCGGAATGGATGCTCCATCCGGAGGTATTTTGCCGCATTCGCAGTTGCCTAGGTCCACTGGAAGTGGATCTATTTGCGTCGGTGCTAAATCACCAGCTGCCGAAGTATTGCTCCCGTGTTCGCGATCAGGGAGCATGGGCTCTCGATGCTTTCTCCCTCAGCTGGGAGAACCTTCAGGGATTCGCCTTTCCTCCCTTCCAACTGATTCCGCGTGCTTTGCGGAAAATCAGGGAAGATCGGGCGAGGGTGCTTGTAATAGCTCCCTTTTGGCCCAGGAGGAATTGGTTTCCGGAACTTATGAGCCTTCTAAGGGCTCAACCGTTAGTTCTCCCGTTAAGAGCGGATCTGGTGTTACAGCCCCTATCGGGGATTCTTCACCACAATCCGGAGTCTCTTCATTTGACTGCTTGGCCCCTGTCAGGGAATCTGCAAGACAGTCGGGTCTCTCTGATAGAGCCGCGGACTTTTTAATGTCCAGTCGTAGGGTCTCTACTAGGGAAATTTACAATTCCCGTCTCTCGGTCTTTTTCCTTTGGTGCAAAGAGAGAAATCAAACCCCTTCTAAGGCTCCTATTGGTTCAATTGCGGATTTCTTAATCTCGTTATTTGACAAAGGGAGATCTATTTCTACTATCCGAGGCTACCGTTCGGCGATCGGGGCCATTCATTCGGGTTTTTCGGATGGTTCGGGGATTTCCAATTCCCCGCTGCTAAGTGGTTTGATTCGTTCGTTCTTTCTGAAACGACCTTCGTTTTCGAAGTTAGTGCCGTCTTGGAGTCTGCCTAAGGTCCTGGAGGCCTTGGCGAAACCTCCTTTTGAACCGTTAGGTGAAGCTTCGCTTCATCATCTTACGGTTAAGACGCTCTTTTTGGTAGCTATTGCCTCTGGGCAGAGGCGCAGTACTCTTCATGCTCTCTGTCTTACTCCTGGTCATGTTCGCTGGGAGAGAAAAGGTGTTAGGTTGATTCCTAGGGCTTCTTTCGTTGCCAAGAATCAGACAGCTACCTCCGGTCCTGTTGAGATTTTTCTTTGTCCGCTTTCTGACTTTTCTTCGGTGCGTGAGGACAAAGTTTGGTGTCCTGTTAGGGCTCTCAAATGGTATATTGATAAGACTAAGTCTTATCGTAAGGATGATCAGTTGTTCCTGATCACTAGAGAGCCTTTTTCTCCTGCCTCTCTTGATTCCATTTCTAGATGGATCGTTGAAGCTATTAGGGCCGCTGGCACAGAGGCTCTTTTATCCGACAGTAAGCCTCGTGCTCATGATACTCGTAGTGTCAGCACTTCTTGGGCTCTGTTTCAAGGTGTGGCGCTTGTTGATATTTTGAAGGCTGCTTATTGGCGTTCGCCCAATTCCTTCATCTCTTGCTACCTTAGGGATATTCCCGCAGGTGAAGCTTTGTTTGCGTCAGCCACCTTGAAGGCCGCTGTGTCTTCTTTGTAGTCTTTGGTGTAATCCTATTTCCTTCTGCTCGAAACATGCCTCCCGGTCTTTGAGTTGGCGCTGGTCTGGCATAATAGGTAGGTATATATGATTTATTGCAGTAAATTTGTAAAATCAGCACTGATTTTCTTATTTACTATATAAATCTATATACCTACCTATGACCCTCCCTCCTTCCCCGCTCCTTGCAAGCAACATGTTTCTTCTTGGGGTTGCTCGCAAAAGAGGAAGATGGCCGTAGCGTATTGACGCGCGTGAGTGGCGAAGGGGACAATAGGATTACGGGGGTGCGCACAATTTTGTGACACATGTGTGATAATTCTCGAAGGGGTCCCGTAGTCAAGACTACAGGCATAATAGGTAGGTATATAGATTTATATAGTAAATAAGAAAATCAGTGCTGATTTTACAAGTCTGTCCCAATTTTTGAGCAAACTTTGTTGCAGAAATGAAATTTAATAACAGCTTGTGGGTGTTACAGAAATGGGATGAAAAAGCAAATAAAACTGTACTTGTCATAGAAATCCAACCATATATTCTCTGAAGCAAATTATTCTACATTAAAATATCAATTAGTTTATTGTCTCCCATTGTTTAGGGTTGCATCAAATATTTGTTGAAAGTACTTGTCTGCCAAAGACATTTAATGCCCTTGAGAACTTACACTTACAAAAACAGAAATTTGTTATTAGATGTTGAAGATTGAGCATCTTTTCATTTTCACATTACATGCTTAGAAGTACACTGCTGTGGCTATAATATTTTTAGCAATGCAATGAAATCAAATTTATAAAAAACAAAGAAAAGTTAACTCAATTATGAGAGACAGAATGAGACCTATTAGATTATATTATATGTCTGCAGAGAAGGACTTTAACTCATATCATTATACATGTATGTAAAATGAATGCCCTTCTGGCGCTGAACCGGCAATTCAACATGCAGGATGTATTGTTAGATATTATCTAACTGAATTCCATATTCGAATATTCACTATCTCCCCCTCTCTCTATCTACCATATTCATGTACGTTCATGAAGCCATTATTTAGACCATTAGGCTTAAATAAATTCAATTAATCATGAGTATTACTAAGGCGGCCCCAGGGGCTTGAACATGATCTCTTGATGTTTTGCAAGTGATGCGTTCTGCCGCCCGTTACCATGGAAACCAATACATGCAATTTTGGTCAAAACAAATTTTCTATTCTTCCCAAATTGGTTTTCTGGTAGAAACTGTGTAATTAGAGGATATGGAATTGATGGATGTCTTGTGAAATGAATCCACAAAAGGGAATTTATTTCAAAATAAAGTAAAATTGAGCAAGTCATCATTCCTTTCGGTCAAGAAACTTTCATTACAAAAGTAGAATATGATTAATGACAACATATATGAAGCAATCAAAGTCCAGCTTTTCATGTATGGCCAACATCAGCATTACTCTATTTTCTTTTTCCCTACAGATGTTAAGCTGTTGAATACTAATGCCGAGATAACCTGGGCTAGGGTCTATGGCACAAGTGTGTTATACATGTACCAATATCAAATGGTGCCCATCCGGCCCTTAATGACACTTTTAGCTCTGTCAATTATCACTTTTCCCTGATATTCTTTGTCCCAATTTTTGAGCAAATTTTGTGGTAGAAATGTAAGGAATTGTAAGAATACAAAGAGCACATTATAATTATAATCATAACAAGTTCATGAACATATAACATGTGTATATATAGCATTATATAGTTCAAATTGTAGGCATGTGAAAGGATTAAACCCTAAAGCTGCTGAAAGACCATTCAGGGGGAAACAAGAATCTTCTCTTTTCATACAGTTTCAGTTATAACAAGCTATTTAAGTGAAACAAAAGCACATAAGTGTAATTTTGACAGGATTATAGGGCACATGGTTTGAAGACAATCACTCCTTATGCTAGTCCAATTCTTACCTTCAGTCCTGGACCCAACTCTACCCCCAAACATGAAACCTTATCTTAACCCAAGCCATTATCTGTATGACAAAATAAATTCAAGAGCTCGATGTCACCAAGCATTTTTTTTGATCCCCTTTTACAGATGATGGTATTTCTTTACATTTGGATGCTGGGGCTGGTTTTGGCTATATATTTCAATTGCCAATTTGGCTTTGCTAGCGTTCACTAGAACCTTTTAGCAAAGAACCTCTCGTACATGATAATTTTCGATGACGATATCTATGCATACTGAAGGTTTGTGGGTCTCTCGAGTCATTTTCCATTTGTGATCCACTTCTTCCCTATTCAGATCTGGTAGGGAGCTTAGTTCTTGATCGATGACTCAATTAAATTCTGATTTGGAAATGCGCGATTCATTTCAATTTGTGAAAATTCTGAAGTTTGGAATCTTCTTCCGTACGCTTTGATTTCTTTTGTGATCTATCTCCAGTGATCCTTTGTGAATTCGTACCCAGGAAACATTTGGATGTGAAATTGGAAGGTGATCCCCTTTTGACTCTGATCTACTTATTCTATTAGTGGAGAGAAAGGGGGGGGGGGGGGAGTTGACTCATAGCAGTTCAGAGCTTTCTTAAGGTCTAAATAAGTCAACCCTTTTCTCCTAAAATTGGCAACAATTATTAATATTTTCCACTCCTACATAGCTTTAAAAAATAGAAATGTATGTCATATGAACCAATGTGAATGAAAATTACTAAATTTAACAAGATATTGCCAATTCATACACGAAAATAATGATTATAAATTTGACACCACATTGCCCAGTATACAGACTTTAATGATTATTTATTCAATGTACTGCATTATAAATAGACTCAAAATTACCTGTGAGTTTTGCTCTTTCTGTTCATATAATGTGGAATTCCTAGAATTCAGGATCAAAAGACAATCCAAAAATCTATCTTAAAGGAGACACTGAACTGCCATAGGTTAACAGATAAATGGGATGGGGGTCATAAGAAAGGAAGGTAGGGGGGGGGGGGGAGGCTGGTTAATGATGATATAGAGAACAAATGGAGATAATATGATGAAGGAGATAGAGGGAGGGCTAAGGGGGGGGGGGAGTAAGATGCTGTTGTGGTGTTAACCAAAGGTGGTATTCTGAAAGCAATGTTATATTTGATGTTAGTAAAACAATGTTAATTATCATAACAAATTAAAACCAGGACAAGTCATTGGTTAATTATTGTGCAAAGCTGGCAGTGCTCGTGTAAAGTTAAAAGACATCAGCACCTGTGTTTATTCTGCGCTATTTCAGTTTGTTATGACAACCAACATCGTTTTACTAACATAAAAGATAGCATCATTTTCAGAATACCACTCCAGGAGAGTTGAGGTTGTGGGAATTCTAATTCCTGTTATATGGGAGCACTGTGATACAGTTATTTTCATTCTGTTGACCTTCTTTCAGTAGGTCCAGGGTTTAAATCCAGACATAACGTTTGGTATTGAATTATTATTTTTACCCAGGCAATGTCATTCAGTACCTGGGGAGCGTTTCATCAAGCGTTTTGTCAGTGATTTTTACCGACAACTGTTATAATCGATATGTTGGCTCAGTCAGTAGAGCGTCTGCCTCTCAATCGGGAGGTCATAGGTTCGAACCTCGGCCGCGTCATATCAAAAGACGTTAAAAGATGGGAGTTGCTGCTACCTTGTTTGGCGTTCAACAATTGAAGGGATAGAGCAACGTCGATCTGGCGCTGCACAGTAGCTGCCGAGCCCATGATCAATTGGGCAAAAAGAATTTCCATTTCGTTTAATAAAATTTGGAGTGGACGCTGGATTATTATTATAAGCTACTGAAATCCTTACATCTGATTGGCTGAGAGCAAATTTGACAGTAAAAATCACTGACAAGTCACTTGATGAAACGCTTCCCAGGTATGAAGTTTAAGAAATATAATGCACTATACATCCTAAAGCAACTACTGAAGCTTAAATAAGGGCAGGTGTAATAAGATGTAAACAAGTAAACATTAATACAAGAAACCTTGTTTATTGTTCCTATATGAGCAATTTACTAACAAACATGGTAAGAATGATATTGTGGGTGAATTGGAGCTTACCTTGAAATTTGTACAATGAAGCAGTGAATAAGGAAATTATTGTGGAAAAGAAATAATGCACTCACTGTGGTGTAGTGTATTGAGGGGGTGCCATTATCCTGGGGGAGGGGGTAGGGGAGGGGCAATAGTCATGGTATTTGGATGGAATACCAATTAACGAGCCCATTGGGGGGGGGGGGGGTGTTGCTGCCGTAGCTACGCCTTTATTTCCTGCAATTAAGCAGACAATATCGGTCAATAATATCCTTGCTTTTCACTCAGTTAAGACATTACCAGTGTATCCTTGTATTCATAATGAAGCATTAAATTGATTGCAGAAGTCTGCTACACGAATGTTTATCGTTGCTTCAATACGTATATATATTCACATACTACATTGCATTTGAAGTACATACGCAATGTTCATTATGATGGTAATGAGCCTTGTAATTGCTGACAATATTGAAATATCTTTGTGCTTGAAATCATTAAGTGCTCTTATGCCAGATAGATTAAAGACAAGAGGAATTCTTATTGCTCGTTAAGTGACTTTCTAATGCAGGGGCATAATCTAAGATTTTGTTTAAAGGCACGCACATTTTTTGTGTAATTTTATAAAACATGCTCTATAATGAGGGAAATGTAACTAATTATATTTCCCTGCTATAATGCAGACATTCTAATGTGTCATATAACACCATTTGACCGTTCCTTTTTAGGTATACTATTTCTTGTCATATTTCGAATATCAAGGCATTTGATAGCAGTCCTTTTCAGGGGACATTTCTACTATGATCTTCTTCCAAACTGACATAAAAATAATGAGAAAGCTCACAAATTATTTTTCACCTTTCCCAGAACTCAACATTCTCTTTAAGTTTAGTATGTAGCCTTACTTAGCACTAATATGTTATCGACCCTCAACACCTTGAATGATAAAGCCCTCAAAATGAAACATAAAACAGCTTGCTAAAATCAATTACCGATTTTTTTTTCAGGATTTCTAGCTTCCATAATTGTTTAAATGTCCATCAGTGACTGCCTACTTTTATTTGAAGGTTTCAGACAGCTAGGCACCAAATTCAAAATTACCACACTGTTTTCAGTTACTTGTTTCTTTTATATCTTTGCTTTTTTATAGCATGTGGAAGTTGATGGACTTGTTCAGAGTAACAGAAAGGGTTTTTGAAGAGTTAGTGTAATAAAACAAAAGCCTTATATATTTTTCATGATGAAAAGATGTTTTACATACTTTCTGCTCCTTGTTTCTTTTATATCTTTGCTTTTTTATAGCATGTGAAAGTTGATGGACTTGTTCAGAGTAACAGAAAGGGTTTTTGAAGAGTTACCGTAATAAAACAAACAGCCTTATATATTTTTCATGATGAAAAGATGTTTTACATACTTTCTGCTCATAAGGAGTTAACTTTTTCTTGCGGTGAATGAATAGCAGCAGTTAGGTGAATAAAAAGTTACAAAGTACAAAGCATGTAACCCTTAGTTGCCATTGCATTTAAATCTTGCGAGTAAATGACTGGCAGTGAATGGAGGTTTAAAAAAAGTACTGCATACATGTAGAACAAAGGCCCATTTTAACAACGTTAACTCTACTTACTTCAATATCTGATCTGTGTGTTAGTTATGAAATACAGAAATGTGATGCCCATTACGTTAACAGTATGTCATTGTATTTTGAGGTGGTTAACCATGCCTTGTGTGAATGAGGCTTAGGTAACTTGAATGCGTTATCTGTTGCTGAACTGTTCACATGTAGGTTTGATAATTGTCTTTATTAATGACCTTGAGGCATTCATTCCCTAAACATCCTCATATCTCACTACCTCAGCATCATTTCCAAAGTTGATTTTATTAAAGGGTACCTGAGGCCTGAAGAAATAATTTGTGTATAGTTAGCTTACACAAAATTAACCCCAGAAAACTTAACACGACATTCAACGGTGACAGCATACAGAAGATATTGATTTTTGAAAATAAAATACCCCCCAAAATAATATAAATAAGACTTGAGCAAAGACTAGTCGATCGATCACAATGGCTCACCTAACGATATATCGATTCATTCATATTATCCATTAGTTAAGCACCAAATCAATTTCCGATCGATAAATTTTGCGTTGTATATTCATTCATTTATTTCATATTTTATTTGGGTTGTATCTTACCCCTAAGTTTCAGCGCCAAATCAATTGTTGATTCGATATATGTATTTTGCGTCTTAGTTCTAATTTATTTGTTGTTTCATTTGGTCTGTAGATTCTTTGTAATTTATGCGGCGAACCAATTTTCTATTCAATATAAGCATTTTGCCTTGTATACTTCATCCATTTGATGATTTATTTGGGTTGTACATTTTCCCTAAGTTACGCGCCAAATCAATTTTTGATTCTTTAAAAACATTCTCCGTTGTATGACTTCATTCATTTGTTATTTTATTTGGATTGTAGATTATCCATAATTTACGCACCAAATCAATTTCCAATCCGATAAAAACATTTTGCGTTGTATCCTTCATTCATTTGTTGTTTCATATGGGTCAAATATTATCTGTAAGTTCTCCCTCAAATTAATTTTTGAGTGCTTGTCAGCCCCGGCACTGCACATAGCAGACGACAAAGTGATAATGAGATCGCGATAATTCCACTATCGCGTCTTGGTGTTCGCCGAACGTGCACGCATAAAAAACGCACACGCGTACGCTGTCCTTTATTTTCTTCAAACTCCTTAACCGCTAACCTGTAGAATGCCGGGTAGAATGCCGGGTAAAGGTATTTGGGGTTAATTTTATACATTCTAACTGTATACAAATTATTTTTTTGGCCTCAGAGACCCTTTAATTCATGTATGTTATAGCTTTGTTTGGTAGAGAGAGTGAATAAGGGCCTTTTGATGTACAGATAATGTTCTGTTAGTGCTTGTATTGTTGTTATCATATCATCTGTTGAGTTCTAGAAGGACTTATTGACCTCGGAGCTGTGTTACTCCTCAAGGCATTCACCAGGCAGCCAGTTAACTCAATACCCAAGCATTATTTCCAAAGTTGATTTTGTTATTATGTTATATCCTTGTTTGGTATAGGGAGTGAATAAATGTCATTTGATGTATAGATCATACTGTAGTAGTGTCTAGATTATTATTTACTGAGAGTCGGAAGGACGTTATGACCTCGGAGCTGTGTTACTCCTCAAGGCATTCACCACCAGGCAGATAACTCAATACCAAAGCATTATTTCCAAAGTTGATTTTGTTATGTCCTTGTTTGGTATAGGGAGTGAATAAATGTCATTTGATGTAGATTATTATATCATTTACTAAGAGTCGGAAGGACGTTATGACCTCAGGCTTACTCCTCAAGGCATACACCAGGCAGCCAGATAACTCAATACCATGGCGTCATTTCCAAAGTGGATATTATTTATGTTTTATAGCCTTGGTTGGTATAGAGAGTGAATAAATGTCGTTTGATGTATGGATCACATTGTGGTAGTGTCTGGATTATTACATGTATATCATTTGCTTAGAGTCAGAAGGGCGTTATGACCTCGGAGCTGTGATACTACACAAGGCATGCATTCACCCAGCAGGCTTATATCTTAATCCCACTGCATTATTTCTCAAGTGGTTTCATGAATCTGTTATGACCTTGGTTGGTATACAGTGAAGAATTGCCTTCTAATGAACATACCAGATTGTGCTAGTCTTCTTTGAGATCTATGAGGGCAATAATTAATGTTACTTCATGTACACGAGGTAACATCCTTCTGACTCTAAATAAACAAGAGATGTCTGCATATGATCAAAATTTGACTTTAATCCATTGTAGGCCTATACAGATGAAAACTAACCAATAAATATTGTGCATGGCAGGGCTTAAACAACTAACCCTGATAGGACTAGTTAAGGAAAGAAAGGCAAAATACTTCGGTCACATCAAAAGACATCAGAGTCACTTGAAAGATATGCTGGAAGGGAGAGTAGAAGGTACTAGACCAAGAGGGAAGCTGAGAACCAACTGGGAAGAGAGCATTAAGACCTGGAGTGGAAAAACACTGCAAGAGTGCACTGGAATGGCACAGAACAGAGATGTGTGGAACAATGTTGCCATTAACCTCCGAACCCGTAGAAGATACCATGATAGAGGGATAGGCCTATACATTTTGATTTCATTATAACATGCATTTTCCATAGACCCCAGCCCGAGAGATCTCAGGCACCATCGTCACTGTATCTGTGACAATGACATTCCTGGCATTCAGATTATAATAGCACGAGGAGTTGATTTTATGTATCATCCTTAGATATGAACATACCCTTAATTCTACTTGACAAATTACTCACATCTTAGTGACATTTGAATATACCCTTAATGCGATATGATTACTGCGATACTCTGATCATAATAAAATAAAACTTACACCGTTACCCTACATTTAGTATGATGTAGTGTTCTCTTATCATACTAACACATAAAATTGTCCAAAGTACAATATTATATACATGTATCTCAATCATGAGCAGAGAACATATTCTAATTTCAGTTATAGCAGTAGAGTGTCTCCTATTAGTGACATTTTTGCATCATCTTTTGATCCAGAATGCTACGAATAACACACTAGACATGAACAGAAAGAGCAAAAATCACCAAATATTTGAGTCTATTTCCAATACAATACGTTCATGAATAAGAGCAATTTAATTGTATCCCCCGGCAGAATGCCGGAGGATACTTTGGATTCTGTCTATGGATTTTGTCTGGGGGAGGGGAGGGGGTGGTTCTTTGTCCCTCCTTCGAATCGCTGCCAGTGCCGAGGGATACATTCGCATTGCGCGGCAATGGACATTTATATTTGCAACTAATCATTAAAGCCTTAACATTGGCAATGTGCCTACCAAGTAGGTGTATTCTCTTCATGATAACCATAAAATGGTATCATCATTAGATGTGAACATACCTTGAATAGAGTTTGTGGACACGGATCATAATGCCCCAACATTACATCATCATTCCCCAACATTACATCATCATTAGATGTGAACATACCTTGAATAGAGTTTGTGGACACAGATCATAATGCCCCAACATTACATCATCATTAGATGTGAACATACCCTTAATCATGATTTACACTGGTTCTTAAAGTGTCATGATTTTCATATGCTAACATTTTTTACCAGACTTGATCTGGTATGAAACAGCAGGGGAAAATCTTCTTTTTTCCCCCTTTATTAGCAGGAGCTCTTTTTACTTTGTTATAAGAAATGAGATTCCCTTTCAGCCAGTTTTGTGTATTCTATGTGTTTACAATAGCTTTCTTTTTCATGACCAGAGCTATTTTATAGCTTTCCAGGGCTAAATTGCCTATCAATTCCAATTATTTCTTGTTGTCATGATTCACTCAAAGCAACAAGATTTTCAGATGCCAACCACCTTTTCTTCCAGGAAAATGAACAGGGTTATCACTCACCTAAGAAGTGGCAGAGTCACTCTGAGACGACCCAGTCCGTGACGATGAATTCATTTCTGATGAAATCGGTGTCCGAGGACTGAGGGATAGTCCCCATCTACTTCCACTCCATCAAGTACTGTCAAGTCCTTATTCCCAATCCTTCCTATTATAGGTCATCTTTCTTCATCTCAATGTTGGAAATTCATCTTTGCATTCTCCAAGAGTTTAACAAGTGTTTTTCAAATTGTTTTGCATTGTACAAATATTGGGCTCTTTATAATCCAAAAGTACTTGCTGTATTGAAAGATACATAATGATGTTAATGAAATTTGTTATAGTTTGCGTATATGCATCTTTCTAATTGCTTAAGGCGCCTTATTCCACAAGTACATAGGAGAATAAGTTTCCTGTTATTATCAGTTGCTGTGTGAAGATATACCGCTACCATCTTGCACAGAGGCGTATTGTTGCTCAAGCCATTAATAATAATATAGCACGTTATGTGAATACTTCAATGCGCTTTACAATGTTATTTATTATTATCCCTGGTCATTGGATTTCAAGCCCGCACACAAGAGTGGACCATCTCCACTCCTTAGGGAGCATTCTTACCTTTTTGCACCGTTCACATGCATGCATGTTGGGCAATGGAAAAAACAGTCACAATGACTTTCGGCAATCCTCACAGGTACCCATTATCTCCTGGGTAAGAGTGGCAATGTGGATTAATGTCTTGCCAAGGACGTTAGTGCCGCGGCTTGACTCGAACTGCGAACCATGTGATCCACAGTCCGGTGACGTATCCGCTAGACCACGACACCTCAACACGACACCATAAGGGGACATTGACATTGGGGGAGGCACAGGTATTACAGGGTGGATGAAATGCATATATTAACAAGGCTGTTGATTATGTAGATGTTGTGGAGGGGATCCTGACATCTTTTCATGTTCTCTTCCCCTCTCCGTTCCCTACTCTCTCCCCTTTTTATTCTTAACAAAAATCCATTTAACAATGGGGGGGGGGGAACATATGCCTTTTGTATTCTGTGATGTAGATGGAATAGAAAATCAACAAAATGTTTTAAATCCAATGTTTGAAGCATATAGATCATGCCGTAACTCTTTCTATCATATGGTTTCTTCATCCTAAGCTAACTCAGAAATGAATGCTTATTTTTATACTATATGTCCTAAAATAACCTCAAATAACCTCAAAAATATTTTGTTTGTATGATCTATATTTATAGACATCAGTAAGTTATTTTTTTTTGTGCATTTCACAGGCTTCCTCTGTAGTCTTGATTTGATACCGCAGTTTGGTAAAGAAAAGTATTTACAACTGTATTTTTTATTTTTGCCCACCCTCTTTTATGCCTGTCATTTCATTATTTTGAAGTGTAGAATTGTATGGAGAACTTGTAGATCCACATATGTTTTATTATCTGAATCTTAAGTCGCATTCTATATTTTTCATAACTTTGTGGTATTTGAGGGTTATCATGATTAAAAAGGCTACTTATTGATGGGGAAATTGAAAGCAGAATTGTAGACAAATGTTTAAATGAAAATTCCAAGTTGTCTATATCATCAAAATTGTATTTAAAAAGATACCTTTAAAAAACCCCAATGATTTACCAGAAGCTTTCAGTGATATTAGAAGTTTTCAGTGATGAATACTTCGAAAACTATAGCCTCTAATAAGCAGAGGAAGAAGATATACAGAAGCAGTCTAATTCTCGAAAGCTTCAACAGAGGTCTATTTAAGAAAAAAATAATACATATCACTGTGAGGAAATTGTGATTTAACCAAAGCAAATCCAAAGAGCTCATGATAATATTTAAAAAAATGCTCACATTGATTTATTTTTTGATGATTATTTTGGTCAGTATTTTGGGTTGAGGACCTATCTTATTTGTGGTCTAAAATCCAGTCAATCGAGGTGAAGCAGGCTGGTCACAAAAAGCTCTTTGTCCTAATTTTGGTTCCAGAGCATGCCAGGAGTCGGTACTAGAATACCGGTTCTTCTGCCAATCACGGTTGTGTGCTAGTTTGTATTCTTGACAAGCCACACCTGTACACGCAAAGCGACAGGCAAAGTGCAGATATGAATAGGCAGAGAGCCCTTGTGTTTATTAATATTTAATTCCCTAGACACTTATCATTCATGTTGATGTTGTGACTGCACAGTTGGTCATCTTACGGAGAGCGGCAAGCAGCGGGCGGGCGGGCGGCGGCGGCCACTTGAAGCCCACCTCAAATTCTCCTGAAGGTATGAGTATGTGAAGATGTCCACTCCACTTCCATCACTAGTAGTATGTAAATCAATTGTTGACCCGAGGACAAACTTAGTCTCCTATCCAGATCTAACAAGTATTTATTTCACCAGGATACGCTAGAGATTCAGCAGATCTGCATCTGCGTGTATCATCTTCCACATTTTATTTCTTTGTGCCGTTGATTTGAAGACAGTAAAAATTCATGAAAATCGATTAAGCACGCAAAAGGGTTTTGATGGGAGTAATAAATTAGGAGTGATAGTAATGAGACTATATATGCGGTGGCCATGTGCGGCTGTTAAGTGGTATTTGGAACTGGAGACCATACGTGCTGAGTGTTGTGTGATAATTGTGTTGTTAAGTGGACAGAGAGGGTTTAACGGAGAGAGACAGACAGGGACAAAGACGGAGAGTGGGAAAGAGAAAGTGGGTGAAATTACGAAAGAGGTGAGGGCAAGTAACTTTCGAAATACCTGTGAAAAAAAATATCTGAAGTGTTTGGGCTGAACTTTCATGCCACACGTGTGTGCAGTCCCGTATAACCATTTTTGTGTGCAGTGCATGTGCTTTTCAGCGAGGTTGGGTCAATTTCTTGTCACTTTGACAATTCCAAAACCTCACAGTATCCACCAATTCTTACATTCCCAGTTGGTTTGAGACAATTTTTGCACAATCTAATCACATCACCAGAACTCAACTTTATCTTTAATTTGTCTATTTTTATGGGCCTAACAATCAGTGTATGTGCATGATGAACAGTTCTGAAATTTATTGAATCCAACATCTCTTGATATGCATTTGTATTACAGAAATTCCATACCACCTTTATACTTGTGATTAAATGCAAGCGATCATCAAGTATTTCAGTCATACATGTCTTGCACTCCATTATTGGAAACTGGCTCAGCCAGCGTGATATGTGTGTCCTCTATATTTGCGGACATGATTTGTGATATTGCCGTATCGTTTCCTCCTAATTAATTCAATTTATTAGCGTGAGTTAATATGCAGGGGGCAAACCATGTAATGCATGCCACTCTATAGCAAGGAAGCTTGTGACCTGACGGGTCGATGATGTGTCTTTTGAGCGCCATAAGGGCGCTAATTCCAGTCAAGGGATATGAGTTAATACCCTTCTGGCACTGAGCTGAGGTTATTTTGTATGCTGCAAAATTTTGTTTGGGAAGGATCTGTTTTCTAGCCATTGGATGGATGACAACGTTAAAATGAAAAGAGCCACTAGAAGTTCGTGGAACCTGGAAGGATATGAGTGCCTTGGAGAGGGTTCTCTGCATCACTGGGTGTACGTGATCCGTTTCATGCACGATCACAATACATGCAAGGAGATGATCAAATTCACAGCATACATTATCATTCCGAAATTGCATAATTTTTCTGTTTGAGCCAAACTTTATCGGGCTAATGATTTATTTTCAGGACAAACATGAGAATTTGAAGTTTATTATATAAAGGAGAGTAGGTGGAAATGTTCATTAAAGAATGTTATATTTTCTTCTTGTCTCAGATGTGTGATGTGTTTCTATACTCTAAGATAGTCATTATGTTTGTAATATATTGCATTGCATATTGAGTGCTATGCTAGAAGGGTGTTATTAAGTGTAAGATGATATAAATCATTGCCCTTTCAGCCCTCAGCTGACGATATGTCACCATTTTCCTGGTCCTTTCCCTGTTGAAGAAGAAACGAAATATGAAATGAATAATAAGATTAAATTTTTAAAACCCTACTAATTTGGGAGAGAAGATGAAGAAATTAACAAGAAAAAAAAGAAAGAATTTAGCACAGCCATTTTCTTGCAAAGTACACTCTTATGACAGCTGATTCCTTTTTTCTAATTGAATAGCTATTCAATAATTTTGAACCCCAAACTCGTTAATTTGACTAGAATTAAAGTCACCTTTAATATCGTAGATTCAAACTAATAGCAATATATCCCAATTACTTTGAATAATTTTTCTATTCATCCTGAATAGATTCTCGTATTCTATTGTCTATTTAGATTTGAATAGTTATTTTTGAGAGTGTACACAATGTCATAAAACGCTGCTTTAATGATAAAAATAATTTTGGCTTGGTATATAAAAGCTATGTAGAAGCATCAACAGGAAACACTTTCTTTGTAGATTGTGAAAAAATCTCCCATGCAAAAAAATAAAAACAGACAAAAACATGTTCAGTTATATTTTTCATATTGTCTGTTGAAAGCCATGTAGTTGTGAACTTACATCACTTTTTTAGTGTAAGGCCCTTGTGTATCTAAGCAGAGAAGCCATTTTTCTCCAAGTTTTTATCAGTGTTCTCTGGCATGTTTCTTCTAAGACACTGAGATTGTAAGATGCCTCATATTGCTTTTCTTAGTCATCTGGTTATCTAATGCAGCTCGCATGCTCATAACATTTTCCCGCAGAAATGCTGATCTATTTTGGAAGTTACGTTTAATAAGAGTGATGGTGTTATTTAGAGATGCGTTGGTGTAACTATACATCCCGAAGGAGATGCTTTTCTTGCTCTCTGGATTTCTCTCTCTTTCTCTCTCTTTCTCTCTCTTTCTCTCTTTCTAAGTGGCTCTTTATTTGTGTCTCTCTAGCTGTCCTGACTTGACTACTTGGTTTTCCTTTTCATATTTTCTCTCTACCTTCCCCTTCCCCTCTCTCCCCCTCTCTCTCCCCCCTCTCTCTCTCTCTCTCTCTCTCCCTTTCTCTCATTCCTGACATTTTCTGTGGTCGTCTCTCCATCAGTTTCTTTTTTTTCTTGGTCACTCTCTGTCAGTCCATCTGTCTGTCAATCTCTGAATCTGTCTTTTTCTTTCTCTCTCTTCCTCTCGCTCTGTTTTGTCTCTCTTTTGCCATCTGTTCTGTCTCTCTTTTGCCATCTGTTCTTTTCCTTGTCTGTCTTTTCGGCTATCAGTCTCTCCCACCTCACTGTCTCTTTTGTCTTTTCTTCTGTCTCTTAACCTCCCTTTGGCTATCTCTATCTCTGTCTCTCTCTGTCCTCCTTTATCATAAGTCTGTCCATCTTTTTTTCTGTCTTTCTTTGCCTCTGTCTCTCTTTTCTAATCATCTCTCCATCTCTCTGTCTCTCACTCTGTCTCTTTCTTTCTCTTTCTTTCTCTCTCTCTCTCTCTCTCTCTCGCTGTCACTCTCTCGCTGTCTCTATCTCTCTTTTTTCTCGCTCTCTCCCACTCTCGTGACATCTTCCTACTAAATGAAATTTGACAGAAGTCGTACACATGATTGGAATCGGAAGCATCTCTCTGTATTGTTGCTTGTCTGTTTTTAGTTTTTCCCCCCTGGAGACACGAGTCTATTATGTCTTTATGTTCATCTGTCTATTCAAATTATATCTTGTTTCTTGTATGTTATAAGGTTATTGTCTTGTTCTATTTTTACATCGCGTCTATGAATATTACATGAATTTGTGCGGAATTGTAACAATGTATTCATGGCCCAATTAAATATGACATGCTTTAAAGCGTATGTAGAGTATTGGTAAGGATTTTAATTGATGAATAGCAAAGATAGTAGCAATACTCAGTTGCTGTGACTTTTTTCTCATCAAATGGAATATTAAACCATGAGAGTCAAAACATGTTTATATGCTTCATCTCACACATCAGTTCTAATGATATCAACATGCACCAGCTATGAGTGAAACCTACAGTATGTCAACTGTGGGTCGACTTGTGTCTTTGCAATTTTTCAGCAAACTTCTGAGATTGCACTGTGGGGGAACTTGCTGGGATGAAGTACCTCTTTTTTCCTTTCAGATATTTTGTAATTACAAAAAGAAAAATTGTTCCAAAAGGGCTAGGATTTCTTTCGCATATTATGATATTTTAAAAAGGTTAACGAGGGAAATCAAAATTTTAAGGTTGTACATTTTATTTCAATTAATGTACAGACATCATAATGAGGATGAGGAAGATGATGGTCAAGGTGATGATTATGATGGTGATGAAATAAACAAATGACGAGAAAGAGATAGAAGAATAATTTATTAAGATAAATTAAAGAGGAAGATAAAAAAAAACCAAAGAAAGAGTGATGGAAATTTTCATTAAGACATAAAATAGGGGGGGGGGATAACAGAAACAAAGAAGTGAAAGAGAAATATCAGTAGTAATAAATTTTCACAGCCCTGCTTCCTTTGACATGAATCAGGATGACCATCTTTAAGAGCTAGCCAACCCTTATTGAATTTGTAGATTTTATGGTCAATGACAATGGTGGAATGAATTACCACTTTCAGAATTTGAAAGGCATGGCTGAATCTTGAGATGTAAATCAAGAACCTTCAACACTCCTTCACTTGACTGACCCATATGATGTAAGATGCATCCTCTGAAATTTGAGTTCTGGTCATGCGATTACATTGTGAAAAAAAAACTTTCTCAGAGCAATTGGGAAAGGTTGATCATGTCTACATAAGAATTGGTGTATACTGTGAGGTTTTGGAATCATCAAAATGTTAAGTAATTTACACAACCTCACTGAAGAGCATGCATGTACTGCACACACATGTGGCATGAATGTTCAGCCCGGACACTTCAGCTATTTCTCGTCATATTTTGCATATGAGGGCATTTGAGGAGCAAATTTTCTCATGGGACATATGTCTACTATGATGTTCTTCTAAACTGACGTGAAAGAATGAGGAAGCTCACAAATTATTTTTCACCTTTCCCAGAACTCAAGCTTCTCTTTAAGCCTTCTTCATAATGCATACACTTGTACATTATGCCATAAACTACCTTGAAAAAAATTGCTGTAACAAAGTAAACCATAAGAATGAATTAAATAGTGGCATTCAGCCATCACGCCCTGGTGTAAAAAGGAACCTTACAATATAAGAGAGCGCTACATATTTGGCTGCTTGGCTATGACCAGGATGATAATATTGGAGTGCTATTGTGACAGCTCTACAAACATTAGCGCTTTACAAGAAGCAACTATCATGCTGATAATTTTTTTTTTTTCAAAAGTACACTTGAGAGTCCCCTTAAGCATACTTATTTATCTGTGTGTTGCAAAATACAGAAAAGTAAATTGCACTAGGCATACATTTGCCATTTATTTTGCCAAGGTGTTTTTTTTAACGTGGCTTTCTGCATCATTTGTGAAAGAGGCCTTTAAGATCCATTCTAAAGACCAACAGGTTGCTGTTGTCAGTCATCATCGAAAAAAAAAATGCACCAGAGCGTTGCCTGCTCCTACCTTGAGTGTCATATTATTGATCAGATCCTTCACCATGGCTGGCCTTGACCGCCTCGGTGCCATTGATTACGCATCACCACCGCCAATCGCTGAAGTCTGCGCCGAGTCGGACCCAATCGCGACCATCTCCCGCATATTACAACCGATCTCCACGCCAACCTGCAGATATTGGCTAATGACAGGGTAGTCTGTTGGAAGGGAAAGCAAATCTTGTTTTTGTTTTCTCTCGAAGCGTTTCCACATGGTTGGTGTGTTTGTTCTGATGATGGCCTCGGCTATGAACTGAGAACTAGAAGGGCGTTACCACATATACTTCAATATAGACTTAGTGCCATTCTAGCTCTCAACTGATGAAATGTCAGAGGTGACACTCTGAAAGGTGAATATATGCTGAACATTTGACAAGTGAACAAGTGCTTAAAGGTAATCTGAAAGTTGAAGAGAAAGTTGAGTTCTTGTAAAGGTAAAAAATATTTTCTAAGCTTTCTTCTGTTTTTATGTCATACTGGAAGATTATCATAGTAGAAAGGCCCTGAAAAGAACTGCTCTTCAAATGCCCTCATATTATTTTTGAGCATATATATTCCAAGTTTGACTTAAAAACTGGGACCAAGCATTCATGCCACATGTGTATGTAGTCCCACATACTCATTTCTGTGTGTAGTGCTTTTCACTGTATGTGAATTTTCAGCAAGTTTTGGTCCATTTCTTGTCATTTTGAGGATTTCATAACCCTCAAAATACTCAATCATTCTTATGTAACGAGAAGAGAAAAGGAGGAAAAGATGATAAAGTAGCAGCATGTAAATAAATTTACTTTCATTTGTGCCTGTTTTATGGGCCCCATAACTTTTGGCCTTCTGAAACAAAAAAAAAGAAAGCAAAGAAATAACCTGAAACAACAATGACAACAAAAAACCCACGGGAATATCATTTTCTTGTGACACCAGCAAAGTACAGAAGCTGCAAAGCGTCTCCAAATTGTGGAATTTTCACAGCCTAATTCAGCGATATCAGTTGAGACACTCCAAAGTCCTACAAAAACACAGAGCTTTGCACTATTGCTACTGCAGGGCAATATCCCTTGTCCCTAGTCCCCCCAATAAAAGGTGACATTTCTGAGCTTCACCCACTTCCCTTCTCCCTAAATCAAATTGCGCTTGATAAAATGTCACAAGAAGCTCAAGATTAGAGCCATTTTTCTGGCCAAAAGGCGCTGATTGTTGCGTGTTGCAATTTTACGGGCACGGTCTCAGATTCAATACACAACCCAGTCTTGACACCTTAAAGGTAGTTTCACATATATTTGCCTTAACTCTTCAATGCTTATAAACTGGATAGGAGAAAAATTCTTCTTATATCTCCTTGCCAAAGTCTTCCAATCATTGATGGACAGTCACCATTAAACTAACAAAAACAACAGCAAATGTTAATGATGACTGTTTTCACTAGGTAGTACATTTTTACCAAACTTGTTTGGTAGATATTTCTTTTTTAATCTTGATCAGTCAGTAAAAGTTTTGTTTGATTTTGTGTGAATTTATTTTCCATCATTACCAGATCACAAGATGTCTTTTTACCAGTCACCTTTGAAATCTACATTCAAATTTGTGTATCTTCTACTGTTAACCAGATGGGTGTCCACTCATAGCAAGTTGGCTTTTAGCAGAACATATCTGTTTAGAGCCAGAAGGGCATTAACTCATACCATTTTGCACAGAATTAACACCCTTCTAGCTCCAAAGGGACAATATGTTCATCACATTTTTAAAGGCTCTTGATATATAGAAAATACAGTGCATGATAGAAATAAAGTCATTATCTGTAACCTTTGCTATTAGGTCCCTTTTCCACCAATGTTTGTTTGATTCGAAGCATGTATTGTGAATATAGTCAATGTTTATCGGTTTTTCCACATATTTCTACATTCACTCCTTTCAGTTATCTGAAAATGATTTCTACCTTTAAAAGAGAAATGCCTGATTTGGGTTGTTTTCTTCTTTTGAGAGTGACATGGATTGATTTCCCTTTGGACATGTCTTTATAGCAAGGGACCTTCTAACCTCAAGTAATAACAATCGTCAAGTCGTAGTTCCTTTTAAGATGATTAGTTGAATTAAAGGTGATGATTTTGTAATGGTGAACTGACGTATCTTGAAATGAAAATAAAAACCGAGAGAGTACTACTCAAGAGGATGTATATGCCTCACTTGCAATCATGATGTAACATGTGAGAAGGTCACAATAATAAGAAAACAGTTTAATGATAATTTTACAAAACTGAATGATATTTTTGAAAACATAAACATAAACAGCTGCAAGAAATTCATGTGTATCATGCCACTGGAAAAAAACCCACTCTTATTAAATAAAAATTTGCAGTTTTTTGAGATATACAATTTTTTTTTTAAATTGTACAATTCATGAACAAGTTATGAATGTAAAAGGAATTTCAAGCTTTTTTTGTTTAAAGATTTCCAATACATCAAATTTTGGCAGTAACCGCCACCGACAACACTGAGGATGTTAAGAGCTTTCAGTTTTCTAAAATGGCTTGAGTAATGCTGTCTTTGATATGATATTACTTTTAGAATGTTCCTATTACATACATTCAATTACTTTAGTATTTATTCAGGCAGTCTTTGATTAAATTTGAGGTTATAAAGTTTGATCTGCGGCTGCACCGTGTAGGAACATATTTGCCTTTCAATCAAACAAGTTGTACATTTATTTATGAAATATTGGTACTCTCTCTCTACGCCCACACTCCCCAATGCATGAATTGGGCCCCCGTCATCAACGTGAAGAGCTAATAATATAGCAAGCATGGAAATGATGACGTTGTTTGAATAGTCCATTATTGGCTGCTAATTCGTTGAGAATTGCCAAGCCAGCTGAGGTGGCGAGAGTATATATATTTAGGCCAGCGCTGCCATAACAAACAAGGCTTGGGATGCAGGCTGGAGTGTTTGGACTGATCACGGAGGAATGGGAGAAAGGGGGTAGGAGTGATTCGCTTGAGAGAGAGGTGAAGGAGGATGGGGAGAGAGGAGGATGGAAAGAGAGAGAAAGAAAGGGAGAGATTATAGATGAACAAGAGAGGAAAGAGAGCGAGGTAGACATGAGAGAGAGAGAAAGAACAAAAGAAATGGATGAATGGAATGGGTAAAGAGGAGGTGAGAGGCAGTGAAAGAGAGGGGGGGCAAGAAAGCAAGTGGAGGGAGAGAGAATAAGAGAGAAATTTAGAAGTAAATTGGGAAGGGGGAGAGAAAATAAAAGATAAAAAACTTATCGAAAGAGAGGGAAAGAGATTGAGTGAAAAAGGAGTTAAGATAATGTATGAGAGAAGTCAGAGATAGAGAGGGGGGGGGGGGGGGGGGGGGGGGATGAAGCAGGAGGATAGAAGAGGAAGAGGGTCTTGCTGTAATGTATAGGAGAATCTTCCACTGAAGGATATAAAAGAAAGAATCATGTTTTTGTGGAAATATGATAACAAATTAACATTGTATGAGCCGTGTCAATAATTCCAGAAAGGATAGTAGTGAAACAGAGCTGAGATGGCAAATAAAAAACACCAGGTGAAGGGATTGCATGTTCAACATATCATGTGTTGAAAACCAGAAGGGCATTAACATAGAATAATCACTCTTCTGGCTCTCAACATATGATATGTACACTTGAATTGTTGTGTAAAGATGGTATTTCTTACACCAGTACATTTAGGTCATATGTCTAGCTTTATTGTAAGTAATAATTTTACAAAAAGTGATTAAGAAGGGAAGCCACCACAAAAGTGAATATAATAGAGCTCATTTTTCACACTGAAAGTGGGAACATTTGCCATTTTTGCCCTTCTTCCTGTAAAATGATACGGCAAATATTGAGAGAAAGGGATATCGAAGAGTGAGCAAGGAGTTTGAAAAGGGTTTGGGCAAACAGCCGCAGGATCTCAGCGGGATAGCTGTAATTCAATCACAGTGCAGCTGACCTGATTTTATTTGACAAAATCGCCTCATGATCAAGACTTGTGTTTTAAAGGTAATCATGTGTCATAGCAAGCCTGGACAGTAACAGCTCAGGTGCACATGAGCCCCCTAATGTTTACTCCGAAGCCCCAAAATTTAGAAATTTAAACAAGGATGCATGCATATATAGAACCTGAAAAGTTCAAGTTGAACATAATGTTTTTTTCTAAGAAATGCTGTCTTTCTTCCCAAAACAGAACTGAACAACCTCTGTGTGAAGTTATTTCCACTGAATGTATTTTGTATCCCAATTAACAACGAAACAGTCATTCATGGATAACAAAATTTGCACTTATGAGTTTGTGATGATGATTTTTAAAAATAACTTAGTGACATAGAAAGGATAAAATATCAAGATAACCCATATTTTTCGTAATTCATGTCCAGATTTAATATTTAGTATAAACCCTTCTTTTCCTGTCTTTTCCCCTTCTTTTACAGATGTCTTTCGCTCAGCAGCAGAGGCTGGACCTAATGACATTCTGAAGTTGTACAACCAGAAAGGAAATCTGGTCAACATCTCACCCAAATTGGAAGAAAATACACCCGACTCGAGATATAAACTAGATGTGGTAGCAGCTCACTGCGATGGTAGGAGTACGTGTGCCTGTCCTGCTTTTATTTTGACTTTTTCTACTTTTATTTTCAAATACTCTTATCACTACATGCTTTTGTATTGCTGTTGCTGCTGCTGTAACTACTACTGCTGCTGCACTACTTTGCTGCTGCTGCTACTACTAGTCCTAGTCCTAGACCTAGTTCTAGTTCTAGTTCTAGTCCTAGTCCTAGTCCTAGTCCTACTCCTACTCCTACTCCTACACCTACTTTCAAATACTTTCAAATACTGTTATCACTGCATGCTTTTGTATTGCTACTGCTGCTGTAACTACTACTACTACTACTACTACTTCTTCTTCTTCCTCTTCTTCTTCTTCCTCTTCCTCTTCATTTTCCTCCTCTTCCTCTTCCTCTTCCTCTTCCTCTTCCTCTTCCTCTTCCTCCTCTTCCTCTTCCTCCTATTCCTCTTCCTCTTCCTCTTGTTATTCCTCTTCATCTTGTTCTTCCTTTTCCTCCTCTTCCTCTTCTTCTTCTTCTTCTTCTTCTTCCTCCTCTTCCTCTTCCTCTTCCTCTTCTTTTTCCTTTTCCTTTTCCTTTTCCTCCTCTTCCTCTTCCTGTTCCTCTTATTCTTCCTTTTCCTCCTCTTCCTCCTCTTCCTCCTCTTCTTGTTGTTCCACATCTACTCAAGATCATATTGTTTTTAAGCCATACTACTACTTCTACTTCTACTACTACTACTACTACTACTACTACTGCTAGTACTACTTCTTTGTAAAGTGAAAGAAACGGTCACACCTTAGCATCCCATTTTGCCTTATTGCCGGGAAAATCAGATTACATTTTATTGATATTTTTATATAACAGTTTCTTAAATGAATAATATTTTCCTTTCTTTGACAAGATAAGTCTTTTTCCAACCATATTATTTTTACAGAGACTTTTTTAAAAATACCCTTTTTGAGTGGTCACACATGTGACCGACCTAATTTTCACATCTAAAAGAAAAGAATGTTTACTCATTTATGGAAAATTGCTTTCAAACTGTTCAGAGCAATTCCATCATACAGCAATGAAAAGTGGAAACTTGCACTCCAAGGGAAATAATAGAAAAAGTAGGTTTGAATACCAACAAGTAAGACCCTTTTTCGTGCAAGGTCACACACATATTCTGACCGCTGAAAGTAAATGATGTACTCTCATTTAAAACAATTACCCTCATTTAAAACAATTACCCTCCATCTGTTTGGGGTAAGATTGTTATTCAAATATCCAAAATGAGAGACTTCCACTACAAGGCAAATACTGAAAAATTAGGTTTAAATGAACATTTTTCCCAGGATTTTGGTCACGCACGTGACTGAGAATGGCCCTACTGCTACTGCTACTGCTACTGCTACTGCAACTGCAACTGCAACTGCTACTGCTACTGCAACTGCAACTGCTACTGCTACTACTACTGCTGCTACTGCTACTACTACTGCTGCTACTGCTACTACAACTGCTACTGCTACTGCTACTGCTACTACTACCGCTACTGCTAATGCAACTGCTACTGCTACTGCAACTGCAACTGCTACTGCAACTGCTACTGCAACTGCTACTGCTACTGCTACTGCTACTGCTACTGCAACTGCTACTGCTACTACTACTGCTACTACTACTACTACTGCTACTACTACTACTACTACTACTACTGCTACTACTACTGCTACTACTATTGCTACTACTACTGCTACTCCTACTCTTACTACTACTACTACTCCTCCTACTACTATTGCTACTTCTGCTACATTTATTACTCCTACTGCTCCTTCTACTGTAACTGCTACTGTTGCTGTCTGTGCACCATAAATGTTGTTCCACATCTACTCAAGATCTTATTGTTTAGCACATCCTTTATTTATGGATTTCCTACCTTCATCAGACTACATCTCAATCACAATTTCTGATGCTAAATGGCCTAACCAATAAGCCAGTTCATAATTACAATGTGCACATGCTTTCATAGTGTGTACTATGAGGTGTGCACCAGTATGATTTTAGTTTTTAACCCTTTCTGGACAAGAATTATTTAAGGGCTAAATTGATCAGTTTGTTCTTCAAATTGGCAACAATGATATTTTTCTTTTAGTGCTACATGGTTCTAATAAGGTGTAATTGAAAACAATATACATGGTTAGAAATTTTGTCAAAAGTTGAAAAAATTGCCAATTTTTATGGAAAACGATGATTTTGAACCTCTGAATGTGTTGCCAATTTAGGGATTATAAAGCTTATTCTCATCTTAAAATTCCTGGGATTAAATGGTATATGGTCATGCAACAAAAGTGGACACAGTGTGTGCAGAGATTTTTGCTATTTCTACCCATGTATCTAGTATATTTTTTAGGGCCCTGAATAAAAAATGATTGAGCCAAACCACAAAATGTGGTCAAATGTCTCGAAAGGGTTAAACAGTAGCACATCCACCTAAGCAAATGTGCATGCACATCCAAATTGGAGTCCTTTCAGGGTGATTTGTACCATGTAGTAATTACAAATTGGCTTATTAGGTAGCTTAGCAGAACGTAATTGCGCAAAAAAAAACGTGGGACGATGCAAAGAGGAAAATTGCTTGTCTGTGCTTCTAAAGATTTCATACTATTTTGCTTTAAAGTGTTCAAAGAGGTAAATACTAATTCTACATCCTAATGTTTTGGTTCTACCTCTAAAAAGTAGAATTGTGAATTTTAAATTATTTTGTCATATACGTCTTTTCCGCTTTTTTACGTGCTACATTTCGCTAAGCTACGTTAAACAATAAGATTTTCTGTTGTATTGTATAATCTCTTGCCTTTGGCAACAGTTACTATTTTATTATCCTCAAAAATTTGTGTAATTTGGTAATTAGAAATGTGTAAATGAATTATACATATTGTAGCAAAATGTTGGAAGGGAAAAGTAAAGATTGTGCATTTGACAGCACAATGCCACTTTGAATATTTGAACTGAAAATGTGGTCAGCAGTTCACTAGCTGATTTCACACCTTTTAGGAATTAAATAGTTCTTGTCAATTAGCATAGAAGAATTACAGAATTCTGTTCAAAACAGGTTGAGCTGTCAGAGCTCTAAGTCTTTGCCGGCCTTTCTGCCTTTCTTTAAAATCTTGAGTAAATATTCATTTTGTCTTTTTTTATTAATAGGAAGTGTAGCAGAGAAGCTGGGCTTTGATATACAGAAAATGGAATCAAGGTAAGGTGCCAGTAATTGAATAGTTATTGATTAACATAATAGATTTCGTAGCATGATTCATTGATATTCTGTATGGTATTTAATCTTTTGTACCATGAGAAAAGAAAAGGATTGATACAATGTTTGCAGCTCAAGAGTTGTGGTAAAGGGAAAATCCACCCTGATGTCAGGTTGGTTTTAAAAGAAGAAGAAAAAATAAAGAAACAGATCAGTGAAGGTTTGATCAAAATGTGATAAGAAATAATAATTTTTGTCCAGTACCCCCAAAACCATGAATTTCCATTTTCTCTAAAGAAAATATTCAATCATACATGCCCCTTAGATTATGTTTTTCCACAAAACCTGTATGAAACAAATGTACTCCTTCATCAAAAACTAAGAGAATTAAAATTTATGACATTTTCTGTACTGAGCAATGGGAGAGGAGTTAACAAGATACGTCATGGAGTTGCCAATTTGTATACGATTGATTACAACTTCTTACAAATTCTTAACCCTCTTATTTCTTATTGCATCTCGCTCAGACTTTCATTAATCTGTTTCTCTCATTTTTCTTCTTCTGTCGACTACAGTCGACACTCCACACGCTGACCGGACGGGACATCATAATGTTAATGCAAAAAAAGTTCTATCTATACATGCAAAATAATATAGCAAATCATACATCATTAGCAAGCCAAGAATCCCCTCTACAACTTTGCTCTACATACTTCTCAAAAACACACCAGTAAAAAGTTATCACAGGGTAAAAACACCCATGCATCTGAGTGCTGGTTGGTCACATTACCTTTGAAAATAATTCAGCAGCCTTGGGTTTCATAATGCACAGCCTGGCAAAGAGTTAATTGGACATAAAGTATCTTCCATGGATATAAACTCCATGACAGAGCTAACTGTTTCTGTTTTTGGAAAAAAATATAGACTCTCATAGTCCAAACACATTGTTGAACACTCAAAGTCTTGTGGGGAATTTTTTTGTCCTCTGCACAGAAAAGGTTATAATATTGTTTCATGTGGTGTATATTTTGCTAGTAAACAGTTTTGTTCAAACATCATCAGGGTCAATTTAAAAGTGATAGTAATTTTTAAATTAGAAAAATAGCAGTAATGCAAAATCAGTTCACATCGTGATATTTTTTCAGAAAACATAAACTGCTTTATGATTACAATTCATTTCACCTTTCACATCCATTGAAATATGTGAACAGTTAAGTAGCTGGTTTCATAAGCTGATTATAGTTTCATGTTATGAGAAATTGCCTGGGAACAGGATCTCAAAAAAAACATTTACAATCGTTTTTAGGAGTCGATATACACTCGGAAATTGAGCTTGATTTGTACACAGATCAGACAGTCGGTCACAAACAAAGCATGTGTTTACCGGCAAAGAGGAAGGAGGTTACACAATACAGGGGCAGCCTACTTGGTTTGAGAATCGGCAAACAGGGCGTCGGAATGAAACATTTCATTCCCATCCTGTTTGAAGAGCATTCCTGGCTTCCGTCAGCCAACATTTACCCGACACAGTTTGTTGTATCATCTTTCTGTTCTCCACCCGGTTACAAGTTCTCCCAAAGGATTTTATCTTTTATTCGCTGCTCAATGTGCTACCTCGAAGAATCTGTTTAAACAAAATGAAAGACTCAAAGGCAGTGTCAGCTATTCATGTACAATGTAGTTTCTTTATTTCTTATTTTAGTCTGCATAATTTTCTTTTGAAATCCCGAATATTTTTATTGTAAGCACATGTAAAATGAATGCTATGTTTATAGCTTGACAACTTTGATAAAAACTGTTTTTGCAGGAGTGGAGCATGCGTTAATACAGAGTTTTACAGTTGCAGTGTAATTCATAGGTTGAAGTTCCTTTTTCAAAAAAATGATAGCGCTAAAGGGGTTGACATTGGATATTTTACAGGTTTATTATTATGCAGAATGAGCACAAGTTGTTGAGCAACATTTCAATACTTTATCCCCAATTCAGAAAAGAGATGAGAGGATATTTAGAATGATAAGGAACCCATCCTATCATTTATCAAGAGTCAGAAGTATTAATTCTGTGTTAAACCCATTATCTTCTAACAAACTAATTTCCCCAGGGCTTGAAACACTGTCTTAGATATGAACCAGAAAATCCTTAAAGATAAAGTTGAGTTCTGGTCATGATATTGAATTGTGAAAGATACTGTCTCAAAGCAATTGGGAAAGGTTGATGATATAGCACATAAGAATTGGTGTATGCTGTAAGGTTTTGGAATCACCAAAATGATAAGAAATTGACTCAGTCCTGCTGACATTCACATGCACTGCACACAGAAATATGTATATGGGACTACACACAAATGTTCGGCCCAAACATTTCAGTTGTTTCATGTCATATTTTGAATGTGAGGGCATTTGAAGAGCAATCCTTTTCAGGGGACATATCTACTATGATAACTTTTCAATCTAACATAATAATGAGAAAGCTCACAAATTATTTTTTACCTTTCCCAGAACTCAAGCTTCCCTTTAATAGAATAAATTCCCTAGAATACATTCCCTTTAATAGAATAAATTCCCTAGAATACAATTCACTTCAATTCAAAGGTTTTATTATATTCTCATCGTGACAGTAATGATGCCGAAAAAATAAACATTTAAAATACACCAAAATACAAAATTCAACAAAAAACATAGAGTAAGAGATACAAGAACGACATAATAATAAATCAATAAACAAAAAACAGTTTAATGTTCACATATTGCACTTGGATAGTGAAATTGAAGTGGGTAAAAACAGGAAGTAACCGACTGAAAAGGAACAGAGGAGAGAGAGATGAGGAGAGAGAGATGAGGAGAGAGTGTGAGAAGGGGGTAAACGAGAAGAAGGAAGTGAAAAAAAAGGTACAGAGCAGGGGAGGGAAAGAAAGAGAGAGAGAGAGAGGAAGGGGTATAGATAGTCTCAGTCAGGTACATGAAATGAAATCCTATAGTGCATGAATTAGAAATGTTGATCTTTCGTTATGCTGAGATAATGATTGTATTTATGAGGACAAAAATTGCAAGGCATCATAACCTTGTCCAGGTTACAAGCAGTATTATCAGAGAGTAGGAAGGTAAAATACAATTGACATATTTATCATTGCAAAAGAAAAAAGGAATGTACATAGAAATATATACATTTTTTAAAATACGAGCAATACATAAACAATATCCAAGTACCACAGTAAAATGTTATATTCCAGACTAGGTTTATACTAATTTTAATAACACCTTTGTAGCTTTTTTGTCTTAGGCATACTGGGTGACCTGAAGGCACTTTGAAATGAATTTAATTGAGACTTACTGAGAGATTTGGTCTTAATTGGAGAGTAAATCTATTCACTCAGAGCCAGTATTCATTGCCTCTTTTAAGTATCTTATCATTGATACAGTCCATTTTACAATTAGTGCATGCGGTCATTCCAACGTCCACAGATCTAGATTTCCGATGACTAGATTCAATTCACGTTTAGGTCATACATGATGAACCGTAACCAAATACGTCTTGCACTTTGCAATCCCGTGTAATTTGAAACAATTGTATGCCTTTCAAAGCTTGTAAAAACATATCAGCATGACAGTCACATACGCAAGAACATGCACGTGGGACTACCGCTGACGCCTGCACGTTTTATTTAGTCAACAAAATCCCAAATATCACGGGCGGCTGTTTAAAAAGGATGGCAAGGGAGTTGTAGAAATGTCACTCAAGATCAATTTAAATTCGTCAGGGGCAAATAACGAAAGGTTATTTCATGGTTGTGATTTAGATGCAGGATATTAGGGTCCAGAAAACCATGGGTTCAATGAATTCTGTGTTTTGGAAAATTGTAAAAATAATGAAACAATGTAGGACTCCTTCGATCTATGTTGTTTGTGGTTTTTGATGTGGTTTTTGATGGGGGTTGGGAGATATTTTGTTATGTCTAGGAGAGAAAAAACCTTTAATGATTTATATATTGCAAATAATTTTCCTTCTTGATATTGTATACTTTGTAAAATAATTTTCTATCAAGAGTCTTAGCTTTAAGTAATATTGCTGCATATCATAATTTTCTATGTTTTAGTAACGAAACATAGAATTAGAGTAAGTCATGATGAATTAAATTACCCAAGGAGTTCAGGTTTCTTTTAAATTTATAATTTTTCTTCAAATTTAAGATTTTTTAAAGATATTTGTTGAAAGTATCAGGTATACAGAGATTTAGAATGTCTCTCCGTCCCATAGCCTTTAATACAGGGACCATTCGGTTGCAGTACTCTAGCTCGAAGGGGTGGCGTCAAGAGGATCTCTGGTCTAATCTTTCAATCCTTTTTTTTTTCAAAAAAGAATTCAAAGATTATTTATCAGAAAAAAAGAGAAAGATTTGATGTAGAAATTAGTGTGTGGTTGTTTCCTGTACAATAGTATACTATTAATACATGGTTGGGAGTGCGTTAGTGCGATCTGGCCACACAAAGGTTTTTATCGTGGTGTACTATACGCATGAGGCGCAAGCCGAGTGTGTTTGACACAACGATAAAAACCTGCGTGTTGCCAGATCGCACGAACTCACAACCATGTATTAATAGTTTTATAAAACGGGTCGGCAATATGATTATGAAGGTTACGAACCCCATAGAAATGCCAAGAGTCGCACAGTCATGGAGGCTGCCATTTGCTTTCCTGGATGACATCACAGAAGCGCAGCCACCAAAAGTCATGCACGTTTCAGTGCGCGCATGTAATCCCTGCGCTAAAATGACAATTAAACTACGCGATTTCATTGCGTTTTAAGTTTGCACGCCAGAGTTACGCGTACGCGCAGCTCATTCGTGGTTTAGAGCCTTTTGGCCGTATGTTATCCCCTTTTTTTTGCATGGTCACATGGTGTTATTTGACTAATCAGGATGGCTACATTCTTGAACCTGTTTTATAAAACAGATTAAAAATGATTTAATATGAAAAGAAATGGAGCAATTGCAAAGTGCAGTGTGCATGATGTCAATTTATAGCTTTTTCTGACAACATTCTACCTTGGTGCATGTTATTATGCCATATGTCATGATAATATAGTCAAGTGGTTTAAAAACACACATGACTGGAGATGGGAAGGTCTTGGGTTCGATCCCCGGCACGACGCTTATGTCCTTGAGCAAGGCATTTTTCTACATTGCTCCTCTCCACCCAGGTGTTAACCCTCTTCAGAATTTTACCAAAATGTGATCAATGCTTACTTTTCAAATGTCTACACTTCATTAACCATCTATTTCACAAAATATTGTGAACAAAACTTGTAGGAAATGTATTACTATTTCTTTAACAACTTTATGCATAAGAATTATTGAGAATTACTTTTGAGTTTCTTTTTTGTCCATTATTTTTTTTTCACATTTGTTTAATATTGTTTAATGTTAAAATAAAGTAATATCTTTTTAAAAATCTGCAATTTTCTCTGGAAATTTCTTTGGTAGCAAATAATTATGATCATATATTTAGAATGCTTGATTTATGCCCCAAATTTTGATATACATTGACCACCATATACCTTTCCTGTGGTCAAGCAGTTGATGAATGAATATGAACAAGTCTATCTGTCACATATACATGTACGTGACATCGGCACTGAAAGAGTTAAATGGGTACCCGGTAGGATTTGAAAGCCATTGTGGTTTGTTTAGCATTGTGAGCGTCTGCAAGAGGCGCCTGGCTGAAATGCTTCCTAGGGAATAGAGAATGTGCATACATTGTATGCAAGCCTGCCTGAATCTGATGACTGGGGTAATAATGTGTCTGTAAAGCACTTAAAACATATTAGACGTATTAGGTGCTTTATAAATCCAAAATACTATTATTATCATTATTTTTGAAAAAGCATAGTACATACAGTACATTATAGAATAATACCTAAAAAAAACCAAAATAAGATAGATAACTGAATGCAAGGGGTGTCAAAAGTAGAGACATTTATTATGCTTATTGCCAAATATTGTAAGAATCTCAATAAATTTGTAACAATCTCAATAAATTTGCAAAAATGTGTGCAGAATGGCATAAGGTCTCTTTTTTGTAATCCTTGCACTTTTAATGCTCATTGTGAAAAAGAAAGAAAATGCCAGTGGTGTATTTTTGGCTATTATACTCGCGAGGCTATGCAACTCTTTGGTATGCATTGCCTGCTTCACCTCATCGTTGATTTCAACTTGAATCGTGCTCCTTCCATTCCTATTTATTAACTGTCTAAGCCACGTGAGATGAAATAAATAGGATTAAAGGTCTTCTTTTTATACCTGGGAGAGGCTTATTAGTGATGGCGACGATTTTGGTTATTGAAGAAAATCTCTGCAATGATCGGCCGTGACATTTTGGAAGGTTGAATCTTCCGATGGATTGATAGAGCTTGTAGATTACTCCCTCATTATTTGCAAAAACACAATTTAAACCGAGGTTGTCAAATATGCAATAGGCATATTTTATATGCTATAAGTAAACTGCAGCGGTCCTATTTCAGGGTGAATTTACAGAAAATATGCACTTCTTGTTTATTTGGAAAGAGTTAAATGTCACCTTGTTTATGAGTTTTAGAAGAGTTCAATAATATCTTGTTTTTTATATGTATTTAATTAATTTCTGTCATGATGTATTCATACAAAGTGTTGTGGTGGGTAGAATGAAAGCCAAACACTGCAAATATCCAGTGATATTGATCAATTTCTAAACGTGCATATTTCTCTGGGCCCCTCCTTTGTTCAGCATTCTCTTTTCATTAACATAGGTAATGATAATTTTTATTTTTAATGGAAGAATAAAATATCCATATAATTTTTTTGTAATAAAAATTCATGAATAAAAGAAATATAGCCTTTTTATGGCCTTTTACGAACTTTAATATTGTGTGCAATGACTTTCTTAAAACCTCTTTCCATTCATAATGATCATGTTCATGAATGTGTTGAATTGTGCGGATAGAAGTATACACACATTGCATAGAGATATGTGCTAATGTTGGAGTTTTTACTACCATTTTACAACTACATAAAAATTTGTATTTTATAACTATTAACCCTTTCAGGACAGGAAGTAATTAAGGGATAAATTGATCACATTTTGTTCTTCAAATTGGCAACAATAATATTTTTCTTTTAGTGCTACATGGTTCTAATAAGGTGTAATGTCTTTGAAAATAATATACATGGTAAGGAATTTTGTTGAGAAGTTGAAAAAACTGCAATTTTGATTAAAAAAACAATGATTTTGAACCTCTCAGTGTGTGAATTTAAGGATTTTAAAGATTGTTATTTTTTTTAATTCCTGGCATCAAACATAATATAGTCATGCAACAAAAATGGACAAAGTGTGTGCAGAAATTTCTGCTCTTTCTACTCGAGCATCTGGTATATTTTTTAGATCTCTGAATCAAAAGTTATTGATCCGAACCACAAAATGTGGTTATTCGTCTCGAAAGGGTTAAAAAATGAATGCCTTTTCACAGTGAGTGTTGGTATTTCTCTAAAGCCAGTATGGAATTTGCTCTTTCTAACCACTACATTTGTAATATTATAGGTCCTTTTACCCTTTCATGACAGGAATTATTTAAGGGCTAAATTGATCACATTTTGTTCTTCAAATTGGCAACTAATATATTTTTCTTTTAATGCTACGTGGATCTAACAAAATGTTATGTCTTTGACAGCAACATACATGGTTAAGAACTTTGTTGAAAAGTTGAAGAAATTCCAATTTTTTACAAAAAATGATTTTTTTTTAACCTCACAATGTGTTGCCAATTTAAGGATTTTAAAGCTTATACGCCTTTTTAAAATTCCTAGTATCAAACGCAATATGGTCATGCAACAAAAATGGACACAGTGTGTAGACATTTTTGTTCTTTCTACTCATGCATCTGGTATATTTTTTAGGGCTCTGAATCAAAAGTTATTGAGCCAAACCACAAGATGTGGTCATTTGTCTTGAAAGGGTTCAAGCTATTTCATTTTTACAAGTAATAAAATTTATAAGTTTGAAATATATTACTATACCACATAATACAAGCTGAACTGAGCTGTAGCTTGACTATTTTCCCTTTTTTTGCTCCATTTTGCTTGGATCGTAGTCGGATTGTATAGTATGCAGTAGGCGTAAGATGTTTTGATACAAACTTAGCTGATTTGTACCTTGAATTTTCCTTTTCTCTCTTTCTCCATTCAGGTTGGAACTGTTAGAGAAGAAGGTGCTGATCGATGGGGGTGAGATCCCGACAGTTGTCTATGAACTCCGCAATAAAGTAGAAGAATTCAGGGACAAACTTGAGGTAGGTACATGTAGTAGTACCAACCAATAAAAAATAGAGTGGGATAAGGGGGCCAAGGGGCATATGCACCCTTAACTTGGTTGTACTTGATAAATTTGCTGGCTATGAGAGTGTGAATTGAAAGTATCCCTAAAAGATTTATTTAACTTTTCACCCTGGTGACAACAACAACAAATGCAGTAGAAGCAGTAATTTTTTGCAAGATTTGGTCCTTGGGCTGGGCATTGCCAAAACATATTTGTTGGCAAATTGGCAACACTCTTAAACTGATATCATTTACTTCCCATACAAATGGGCATTTCTTTACTGCATTTCATACAATATTTTTTATTTCTGTTAGATATTTGGAAGAATTTAAAAGTGAGAGGGTAATGATATTGCCGATGTGAGAAGATAAACTGATTTATTCCGTCTGTAAGAATTTTATTCCTGGTTGAGTAAGTACTCTCATCTCATGCATTCAAAATAAAGCGTTGGGTCAGCGCACTGTCCTTTACCGAGCCTTAACTCCTTCCTTCTTTCTTCCTTTCCCCTAGGGTGACCGAACCATACCACCAAGATTTATAACCTGTCATATGCTGCCAATTTCAATTTTGAAATCAAAATGAAATAAAATGTAAAGAATACCCTGGAGACTTTCCTTTATCTGTATCTTTCCTCTTTCTCTCTCTCTTTATCTATTTGTCTATCTTTCTTCTCTCTCACTGTTACAAAGTCTATTTTCTCAAAGTCAAAGGTATCTGTTGTAAATGCTCTGTATTCATTTTGTATTTTGCTTGTCTGTTTGTGTTTATAAGGCTCTGGAACGTATGAATTTTGCATCACTCGTCCCAATTAAAATTCTCTGATGATTGCATTATTGATGCTTTTTACGGCGTTTTAGTTGCAGAGAGTTTTGAGTAGTGATGGCGGAGTTATCGGATGTCGAAATGAAGTAATTCCCCGGGCCCTATTTATCTTCATCTATGTCTGCCAGGGGTGTATAAAATCTCTGAATGATTTATGATGTAGTGTCTCATCTTACCAAGCGTATGAACACAAATTGGCAACGCAAGCAAAAGCGAATTAGAGACAATCAAAATTGACGTTGTTACCATTCTGCATGAATCAACTTATCAAATAAATTAAGAAGTCAGAACCTCCGGGTAAAAGCGTTTTTTTTGCAGGATATTTCTATGAAGACAGGATGATGCGCATCCCTTGTTGAGGCACTTGTCCCAATTTTAGGGCAAGCGATTGATCTACGTGTATAGCTCGCAGGACAAGAGTGTTTAATTCTTGAAGGATGGATAGGTGGATGGAAAGAGGAAAAGGTTTAGCAAGCCAAATTAGTTCTGAAGAGCTCCAAAACGGCTCTTGTAACAAAAGTATGATAGAAAAGATTTCTCTGATGGAATCACTCTTTTTATCGCAATTCCTCATTTTTATGCACCCAGAAATTGAGTTTATACTAAATAGAAACACTTAGATATATATGGCTTGTCTAAATGAAGAAAATCACCTGATATTATTATTTCTGTTCGTAATTTTCTCCCATCTCTCAATTTTTTTTCTTGAGCTCTTAAAACATTCAGCTGTGTCAATAGGGATTTCATTTATTCTTGCAAGCTCTCCCAAAATTATGATTAGCCGTTAATTCTGAATTTTATTTACAGCTTTCAACGGATAAGTTCCCCTACCCCAGC
This sequence comes from Heliocidaris erythrogramma, assembly GCA_025617745.1. Taxonomy (NCBI): domain Eukaryota; kingdom Metazoa; phylum Echinodermata; class Echinoidea; order Camarodonta; family Echinometridae; genus Heliocidaris; species Heliocidaris erythrogramma. Next base: position 36,157,858 of record CM046865.1, on the reverse strand, counting down.
TGAAGTTGTCATGGTTTGTGAATATGTTGTTATGGGGGACCCCCTCCCTTCGGAGATTCTCACAAAGTTGATTTTTTAAATTTTCTTTGTTTTAACACAAAAATATTTTGTTTTATTTTTATTTTATTGGTGCAGGGGACCTCCTCCACAACTGAGACTGCAGAGAAGTTTTTGGAGTTGATTCCATATGTTTTGCTGTTGTTTTTTTTCTTCTTACTATTGGGTTCATAATGGTTGCACGTTTTTTAATATGATGTTTGAGGAATCATTGAAGTTGATGTCCATTTCTTGCTTTGTTTTGACAGAAACAGTTTTTATTTTGTGAAAATGTTCTTTATGCAGGGACCAGCACTCATTATGAAAGTTGTATTTAAAGTTTATATCTGTTTTCTTGCTGTTGTTTTTATTATTGGTTTAATTACTCTTGCACTATTATTGATGATGGTAAGATGTACAGGGCCATTGTTGCAGTGATACCCAACATAATGTAGAAAATCTTTTGAGAGATTTAAAGATACCCACAGATTTCTATTGCAAAATGTCTGGAAATATATTTAAGAATACCGATATTATTCTGATTTATAAAGAATGTTTTCCTGAGAATACAATTTTTGAATACTATGAATGTCACAGCTTTGAGTATTCCATGAAAAGATTCTCAAGCCTCCAAGGAATTTCTTCCAATTGAGTCAAAAGTAAGAAAATAGATATGTTTACAAGAAATGTAATTCAAATTGCTATATTTTATGGTGTTCATGAAAATTTTAATAAAAATATGATAAGGGAATAGCGAAAATCAATGGTATGTAAAAGAGCTTCTGGAATGCAAAATGCACAATCTTTAGAAATCCTAACTTTGTTAGGTAGAATCATATTATTAGAACACAGGTAGTAAATACCTTGACTACCATGATTAAGCTGTATATTTCTGAAACTGTCATTCATCTACATGTATGTCATATTATAGAGTTATAAATTCAACAATATCACCTGACCTATGCCTTTTTAGTTCCAGACGCATCTTCACGTTCCACTACATTTTGCTAAGCTACCTAGTGCACAATCAGGGACTGTTTCATCAAGCGTTTTGTCAGTGATTTTTACTGACAAATTTGCTCTCAGCCAATCATTTGATGCAAGGATTTAGCAGCTTATAACAGTTGTCGGTAAAAATCACTGACAAAACGCTTGATGAAATGCTCCCCTGTTTATGATGCCATATTCTACTTTCTACTTTATAGAGGTGTTGTACTTGGTCTGTATATGTGTTGTGGTCTAGTGGATACGTCACTGGACTGGGGTTCACATGGTTTACGGTCCCACAGCAGCACTAACATCCTTTGGCAAGACATAAATCTACATTTGCCACTCTCCACCCAGGTGTAGTACCTGGTAGGAATTTATTCCTTGAATGTGTCAGCACCTTAGGGCAGCTGGGCTAAAGCCAGGGTAATAATAGTACTCCGTAGGCACATTAAGCACCCCCTGAGATGGATATGTATGCAATATAAATGTAGCTATTATTATCATCATTATTATTCATGCTTTATCATAATGATAAATGTTTCATTGCATTCCATTTAATTTTGACAGAGTGTCGAACATCTAAGCTGGTTAGGTCTTACCAAGGAGTTTGTTGCCAGCTCTACAAACCATTTGCCTTTCTACAAACAAAAACTCAGGAAGACCCAGGACGAGCAGAGGAGAGTCTGGGAGAAGTTCAGCAAAATCTCGTGAGTGGCATTTCTTGTACCATAGCACCACATCTAGTATCCCATAGCACCACAGCTAGTACCACATAGCACCCTATCTATTACCCCACAGCATTACCGTTCTTGTTCCCCATAGCACCACATTTATAACCCCTGAAGCACTGCATGTATTACCCCCTAACACAGCATCTATTATCCCCATAGCACCGTCTAGTACCCCATAGCACCGTCTAGTACCCATAGCACCAGTCTATTGCGCCATAGCACTGTGGGTCTACTACTCCCTTAAAGTATTATGCCATTGCACTGCATCTATTTCCCCCATAGTGCCGCATCTGTACCCCAGTATCTACACTATTACCTCATACATGTAGCACCAAATCCCTTGTACCATATCGCTGCATGTATCACCCCCTAGCACTACAGGCTTACTGTCATTCCATAGCCCCTCATCTAGTATCCCTTTGCACTTCATGTATTTGCCCATAGCCCCACATCCCTATCTCATACAGTATACAGATCGGATCTACATGTATTGCTCCCATAGCACTGCATTTATCATCCCATAGCATTACATCTGTTACCCCATAGCATCTGTTATCCCCATAGCATTGTGTCTATTTGCCCATAGCCCCACAGTGTTTACCCCAAAGCCTGTTATCTAATACCTCCATAGCACCACACTTATTGCCCTCCCCCCAATCAAATCCCAAATCCTTGTAGTTTTGTACTTCTTCCACTTTTCTTTTACTCCTCCCATCGTAAGTTGTTCCTGTTAATCGTAATCTTTTGCTCATTTAGCATAGTGTACTTAGATTACATCTTAACTCTTTACCCCTTTCACTTTATTGTGCATCCTTGTGTCATTTATGGTACTGCTCTATAATCTGTTCACACATCACACCAACCATAGTAATCATCTTATCTTCTCATTGACGATGCCCTTCAAATCACTTATGAAACACATCATACAATTATCTTCTACTTAAACTTTAATTTCTTATCAACTTCTTATTGTTTTTAAATTTTCTTAAATTTTTTTTGAACCCTTCACATAATTTTTTTTTACTATGAAACCAGAAGCTGTCACATTTGGTTCAGATTTGCAAAAGTTTCATGCCACAATTCCTTTGTATTTCCATCCCGTAGAAGAAAGCAAAGCCAAGCAACAAGTGAAACATTAAATTTTCTTTTAAAGCCATTCCAGAACACCTAGGCAGTTTACAAAAGACTTGAAGTTATCTCTTATGCAGTTATCCCCAACCTTATCCCCAACTTTAAAAGGGTGTATTAAAAGTCAATCTTGCATCAGTAGAACCTTCATTTAACTTTCCTTTTTTTAAATCACTCCTTTATTGGCACACTAGGCTACCAAAACCATCTTCTTCTTCATCACTGCAATAAAAATCTCTGAAATAGTATTCCTTATTCATTACCATTTGTAGAATGCATGAAAGGCAATATTCTTTGAAAAGCCGGGGTATTCTGTCGAAAGAACAAAAAAGAAGAGAAATCTGTGGATTTAATAGAAAAGGACAAGAAACTGGATGCTACGTTGAATTGTCAAATATCCTCGCTTGAAAGGGTATTGTGGGTAATCGAGTCAGTCATGGATACACATTCGCAATCAGAGTGTAAGCTAGAGTAACAGACGGTTTTATCGTTCAAGGTTGCAATATTCCAGGGCACGTCCAGCCGCTCCACTTCAGGGGGAATTGCGAACAAGTTGCCACGATGAGGAGAAACAATTTCACGCTTGCCAAATAAAGCTTGGTTTACAAACATTCAGCTCTTCCTGTATTAAAGAGACGACGCTAGCTTAGATACATCCACTGTCATTGATTTGTTTGCGTGTTGGAGGATGATATTTGATTACATATCGTCTGCTCAGAGCTGTAAGGGCATTAACACAAATTTATCAATATTGGGTTAACACCCTTCTGGCTCTTAGCCAATGACTACTTGCTAGTATATGACATGTGTTGCAGAAATGCATCAATAGTTGTCTCATGAGAGCCTTAAGGTCATACATCACTCAATGATGAGTTAAAGCTGCTTTCAGTTCTTTCATTTCAACAAAATCTGTATGAAATTGATTCTGTAGTAGTCATGTGGTAGATTGGCTGTTTGAACTGGCCGTATACTAATACAAACCATAAATAAACTTGCTGGAAATTAAATTTATTGATAAGTACAACCCTGAAAATGCATGTTTCGCTCTTTCTTTGTTTTCTCATTGCCCACATTTTCTACCGAAATCATTCAGCTCGTCATAATGTTAAGTGAAAATTTAGTTTTAGTCTTGCACCTTGAAGTGATAATCCCTTTCAGCAACTCCTTGAAGCTGTCCCCGGATGATGAGGTTTTTTTCCCATCATTACCAGGGCCCCGTTTCATAAAACTTGTTATCAATAACAAGTGCCTCATTTCTATGACAAATTCGTTCTCACCCAATCAGATTCAAGGATTTCAGTAGCTTATAACAATTTTGTAACTTGTCATTGATAACAAGTTTTATGGAACGGGGCCCAGAACTCAAAGTTTTATACATTTAAACCTGTTTAGTTCTCATCGGACGGCTACTTGGTTACATAGGAAGTATGCTTTGCAGTGCATCACCAATTATACACCGGATTCATCCATAAATACCAGGATGTTTTTGTGATAATGTGCTTATGTTTCATGTTAAATGAGTTGGCTCTCAGCAGAGGGCCCCATCTTGGTTACATGTTGTCTCTTGAGACTTGAGAGACAGAAGGGCATTAATTTTTTTGTTAGAGTAAAGGAGTTAATGCCCTTCTGGCTCTAAGCTGATATGAAGTTTGCTCTGCATTATATCAACTGTTATACACTGGAGATGTCCAGTGAAGGTAGGATGTTATGTTGATCTAATAAAATGCTCATGTCTTGTTGAGATAATGTCCTGCTAGCACTCATTGGAAGGTTAGGCGCTTCCAGTTTGATAATTTGTCTTTTGAGAGACAGAAGGGCGTTAACTCTGTGTTAAAGTATATGAGTTAATGCCCTTCTGGCTCAAAACAGACCATATTAAGTTTGTTCTGCAGTGCATCAACAGTTGTTTTCTGAGAGTTATTAGGGAGTAGAGCATCAGATGTCAGAAAATTGACATATCCTTTAATGCCAGGATGATTTTGTGATCTAAATTTAAATGTCCACGATGATTTTGAGGAAATAGTACTAAGTTTATCTGTGTAGGTAGAGATGTTGTGAAAGAAAAGGAAAAAAACGAGAGCATAGACAAAATTGCAAAAGCATGGAAAGAAATTAAATACATGTAGATGTTGATTGTATCATTTTTTTAATGAACTTTGATGGGGAATAAGTATGGAACAAGTTTTCAAGAATTATAGTGCAATATTACAAACTTTGCTTTGATCTTTCTTCTTTTATGTACGGACTTTACTTCACAAGTATCAATCTATTTGAACATTATCATAATGCTAATAATAACAATGATAGTGAATAAGTAATAGAGGTGAAAAGAGACATACATGTATGAAAAAGAACAAGGATGATGGAGGGAGATGGAGAGGGAGAAAGAGTAGAATAACAAATAAAATATAGCAGAACACAAATGGCAAGTCTTATATACGGTAGGGGGAAATGAAGGAGAAAGAGTGATAAAACGAGAGCAGGATGACAGATTTTTAAAAAAATGAAAAGAGTGATGGATAGAGAGAAAACTTGAAAAGATGAATATCTAAAATTCTAAACAAACTTACCGCAATGTTCAAGTTGTATTTCATTAAATTTAACAGTACGATGCATGTTAGACATAATTTTTCTGATGGGGGAGTTGTGTTTTCTCTTTCTGAACTTTTAGCAGGCACTTGCAGCTGACTGACGACATCCGGGAGTACCTCAGGCAACCCACGTTTGATAACTGGCAGTGGGAAGATGCGGAGATGATGCTCCTACTGCAACAGATGTACATTGACCTGGACTTCATCTCAAAGTTTAACATTGAGGTAAGGAAGAAGAGAGAACTTAACAGCTACATTCATACAGGACTTGTAGTTTCAAAACTTTAAGTTAACGAAACAATGACTCACTGACCACGACGAGGGTTCACACAGTCCCGAAAAACAACGATGCTCGTTGTTCTGAAACTACAAGCCGAGCGATCATCGTTGTTAACACTGGAAATAGATAACGATTGTGCATACAGTACACATACAGTTCTTGTATTCATAATTTGTGTGAAGGGTATGACCCGGAATTTAACATGAACAGAGAGGTCATCGTTAACCACGGGCTTGCGAAACTTAAAGTTTATTCTGTCCGCATGGTCCGAAACTGACGGAGGACCACCTGCCGCCCGTGGTTTCGGCGTTAAGACATTAAGAGGGGTGGGTGGCAAAATATATGCCTGAAAACCATATCTTGTCTTTGATTTATACACCTGTTTGGGCTCTTATTCCTTGAAAGACCATATATGGTGTCACCCTGAAGACTTTAACCTACAATTCAGTTTCTTCACCGTGAAAATTATTGCTGATACTACACTAAATATATACTTATAAGTGTTGTAACCAAATGGTGCATTAAGTAATGGATTGAGATGCCTTGTTTTCTAATGTATTCTTGTCGATACTGGTATTTTTTTTCAGATGCCCATTCTTCAGAACTTTCTCTTTGAAGTCTTCAGGCATTACAACAACGTACCATTCCACAACTTCAAGCACTGCTTCTGTGTTTCACAGATGGTAAGCTTCAAATATATATTTCTTCCTTTCATCATAGTCCAATTGATTTTAATATCAGTAACTTATCTTTTAAAGTCCAAGTTAGACATTTATTGTAACCAGTTTCAAACTGCTCAAATCTAATGATTGATTCTCTTTCTCATCTGATCTAGTTCAATTGAACGCAATATAAGAATATATCGTGTGTTGAGAGCCAGAAGGGCGTTAACTCTGTGTTAAAACATACGAGTTAACGCCCTTCTGGCTCTCAACAGATGATATTCACTTGGAGGCAGTTAAGATCAGGGGGGCGTTTCATCAATCCTTAAAATTGATCTTAAAATCGATCCGATCAGTTTTCAGTGCTTAAAATCGATTCTGGGCACTTAAAATCGATTTTAGGTTTGAGGGCCTGTTTCATCAAAGTATTTAGAATTGTTATCAATTTTAAATCGATTTTAATTTAATTGAACTGAGGATTTGAACACAGAAAGAATCTCCTGACGAAATTGAATTGAAAACTGACAAAATCGAATGGAGAGGTGACGAAAATGTGCAGGAAAACCTATATTATTATTATCATCATCATCATCATTATTATTATGATACTGTGTGTTTTTTGTTTGTGATAGATGTATGGCATTATCTGGAGGGTAGACCTTCCTAAGCTTATAGGTCACCAGGAGTGTCTGGTGATGATTACATCAGCGATATGTCATGACTTGGATCATCCGGGCTACAACAATGCTTATCAGGTATGCCCCCTCCGGACCATTACCTCTGCCTTTCTCTCAATCTCTTGCTGTCTCTCTTTCTCTTTCTCTCTTTGTTTTAACCTGCATCATTCTCATTCACACTCCCTTTCTTGCTCTCCATTGTTCTTTCATTATCTCATTTTTTTTCCTGTTTCTCCCCCTCTCTCAATAATCTCAACCATTCTCTTTCCATCTCTGCCTCAGTCTGTCTGTCTGTCTCTCTCTGTCTCTTTCTCTCTCTGTCTCTTTCTCTCTCTGTGTCTCTCTCTCTTTCTCTCTCTGTGTCTCTCTCTGTGTCTCTGAGTCTCTCTGTCTCTCTCATTCTCTCCACCTCTGACTACTTCTCACTAATCTACTATATACTTCACTTCTTTATCTCTCTCTTTGTCTCTCTCTTCCCCTGCACCCATCATTTACCCACACCTGTCACCTACCCTATTTCCTTAAGTCTCTCTTAAGCAATTGATAGACCAGTCAATTGATTAATCAATCAATCAGTCAGTCAATAAATCAATTAACCAACCAACCAATCAATCGACGAATCGATCAATCATAAGCCTCTTCGTCTGATTAATGAAGAATCTTAGCCTATTTGAGATGAAGTGTCATAATAAAAAACAGCCCATAAAATAGAAACTACATTGTAATCATCAACCTTTGGTGCAAGACATTATGGAATCATGATCTGTGTTTTTGATAGCAAAATATGCAACAAAGTCTTCAAATATGTAACACTAAGGAAAACGCAATAATAACCTTTACTGCAATTTGTGATTTTCATTCATATATATATTTATGCATAAATAGATGAGGGAAATTTCTGTTTCTGCCCTCATCCTGTATGTATTATACAATATTTGAAATCAGTAAATTACATTCTGCTCGGACAGTGTAGTTTGCAATACTATATAATATCTTTTGCCTGTACAGTGCACATAAAAGTGATTAGAAGTACAGACCAAAAGTGCTATTCTTCAATATTATATTTGTTGAAAATTTCAGCCAGCAAGCCTTCCCAATATTCCCCCTTACATTGTGTGTTAATTATGTTAAGTAATACCGTCGGGGAGGGCGTCGGAAGGGACTCTACATTGCCTGTAGTGGATACTGTTGGGATTACTTTGATTAATTATCCATCATTTTCATCAAATTCAAGCTATGTTTTGTGTGGATTCGAGAGCCTTGAGCAAACAATGCCGATGGTTTGGAGACCGTAAAAGAGAGATGCCAATTTGGCGTGATGATCAAAGCAGCGTGGAGGAAGCTTATGAAAAATTAATTATCCTGATCTTTGGAGCATGTATAAAACCATTAGCTTAATAGCTCCATAGGCTGTCAGCTCTAGGAAAGGTTATGACGTGATGCTTGGGCATGGTGGCTGATGTTGAATTCATCAGGTTGTCTTTTGTTCTAATCATGATGGGAGTCCATTGATAAATTGAATGTCATGAAAACTCCCAGGAATATGAGAAACCATCGGTTAATGTATGCCTATAGGTGGCGGTGTGTTTTACATGTACATGATCACAGGTACCAATGGACATTGTTCATTCTGATAATTGAAAGTTAAAATGCATCCCACTAGAAAAAAAATAGTTTCCAGGATACCATTTGTCTCTCAAAAGGTCAAATAGATTAACTCATAGCCGTTCAGAATTTTCTAAAGGCATAAATGACTCAGCTTTGCCTCGTTGAATTGTCACTGATTACTTTTATTAATCAATATTCCTTAGTTTAAGATGAGTAAAGACGTATATTGGATGATCCAATGTGAACGAAAATTACAAAATTGCAACAAAAAATTGCCAATTTATATAAAAATATAATGATTATGAATACCACTGCATATTGTTAATTAAGGAATTTAATGTTCATATTCAATTAAACTGACACAATGTACTGCTACAGAAGTGGACTTAAAAATTTCTGTAATCTTTGCTCTTTCTGCATATGTAGACAGGGGGGCACAGGGGGGCCATGCCCCCCTATTTAGCCACTGAAAAAAAGAAAGCGAGAGAAAAAGGTCTAAAAAGGCGCTACAAGCCGTTATCTTTCTCTCAAAATTTGCTAAAACGTCAAAGTTTGTGAAGGGGGAAATAACTCTGCTCTCCCTGCACCCACCCTGCTACATGCAGTGAAATGTTGCATCCAAATAATTGAAAAGCAGTCCGGGGGTCGAACTATAACTTTCTGCCAAAAAAAATTGTTTGCTACGAGCCATTTATCTTTCTCTTAAATTTGCTAAAACGTCAGAGCTTTCATGCTTCGTGCAAGAAGGGGGAAAACTTCCCCTTCCCTGCACCCACCCCCTGGGGAGCAACTGCCCCCCTAAAATGAAATCCTGGTTATGCGGTTGGATCCTTCACATCTGCCCCCCCCATCGAAAAATCCTGGCTACGCCTGTGTGCGTACGTATTATGAGTAAATCATGGTATTCTGGATCAAAAGATAAACCAAAACCATCACCAAAAGGAGACCCCCCCCAAAAAAAAAAAAAAAAAAAAAAAGTTTAAAACTACAAAACGAACTGCAGGTATATTTCTGCTAAACTTTGAAGAGTGCTGTCATGGTCAGCATTAACAACTAATACAAGCTATACACCGCCAAAGCTAACCTTCTTTCTTTTCTATTTGTAGGTGAATGCAAGGACAGAGCTTGCGCTGAGATACAATGATATCTCACCGCTAGAGAACCATCACTGCTCAGTGGCTTTCAAGATTCTGGAGAAGGTGAGTCCACAAGTGTAAAACAGAAAAAGGTCTATATAATCTTCAGACTATCAATCTGAGGGTTCCCAAGTCCAAAGTTCCACTTCACGATACTGAAGATAGATTTAAACTAGAGTTTAATTCGTCATGACGAATTAGGTGATCTGTCTTTCACTTTGTACGATCATGATTGTAATCAGGATGATCATAATAATGGGGAAATGCTAAACTGAAGATAGGAAGTCAAGAATGCCATGAATGGAGATGCTTCTTGAGGACAGGAATGTAGCAAAATGTGTGAAACGGTCATTGTAAAAAGATTACGGTGATGATGATAATGGTGATGATGATGAAGATGATAATATAATGATGGTGATGATAATGATATTCATGATGATTATGGTGTTGGTGATTTTGAAGATGATTGATGATATAATGATGATAATGATAATGATGATAATGATGGGGATAATGGTAAGGATCATGACTGCAATGACAGTGACGTTAACCATGCCAAATATGAACGAGAAATCACATTTCGTTATGAAGATACGACCATAAGTTGATTTGTAGAAAATGGCGTCTAGATGACGTCACAATAAGATAATTAAGATAATTGACTAAGCCAATTTTGAGAAATTGTGATATCTAATAGGACTAATGATATTGTAGGATAGCTTTAATACACGTCAGTGAAACAGATTTTCCATAGGGATATACATAAACCACTGCACAGCACTTTGCAATAGACATAACATGCAAAATAAGGCATTTTATTACTTGGTTTGTGATTGTTTATGTTATAATAGTCGTAGAGGATGGTAAAATGACAAGTAAAAAGAAGCAAAAAAAAAAAAAAAAAAATCGGCCCCGGGGATCGAACCAGGTACCTTGACCATGGTAGTCATGTGCTTTACCGATAGACCAAAATATTTCCCATAGAGATAACACGTAAACGAAAAACGTGATTCTCAAATCCCATTTGGTACTGAAAAATTGGGCATGATCCCGACATCTGATCAAAAATTGGAGGGCTTACTAATAAAAGCTTATAGTCTCAGCTACAACATATTAAAATCTGGAAGGAAATAGACCAAAAATAACTGAGATACTGCTCAGAGAACGATGTCATGTAGATTCATGATTCGAAAAAAAATCATCTTCCATAGACATAACACGCAAATAGGGAAAAATTTGACATGTCGTCTTTAATTGAAGATTTCAGTGTGATGACGTCATCAAAATGAATAATGGTGGCAAGATGTCTCGTAGAGAATTGTTGCAGCTATAACATATCAAAATTTGGGAGAAAAACGACCAATAATTACGAATCTAGAGCCAAATTTGCATAAATGTGATGACGTCAAAACATGAAAAATGGAAATTTTGACTTCTGGTGCCATTTTGATGACGTCATAATGTTTATATGGATGAAATGATACATGAAATGAAATCTATGATTCATACCCTACCTGATGATGACAAAAAATTTGGGGGTCAACGGACTATCTAACGAGCTACAATGAATTTTGTAGAGGCATGTTTTTGCACGTTTTTACGTTATTTTCGCCATAGACGCGCGCACGGATTTCGAACTTTGACGCGCCCGTACGACCTTATTATTGATTGAAATTGATTCAAATTGATGGAAATGATGAAGAAAAGTGTCAGGATTGCAAATCAATAAAAAAAACAGCGTTCTAACGTTATTTACGATTTGTGCGCGCGTAAAACGCGCGCGCGGACGCTTACGCACGGACATTTTTGAAATGCTCAAACTGACCTGAAACGTGTGCAGACTTGATCCTACGTGATTTTGAGCATTTTAAAATTTTGACGCGCGCGTACGCGTACGTCCTGACCTCTAGATGACCTGTGAGGACATGACCTGATGACCCGTCATGTGAAGTTTATGTGATGTAAATATAGTTGATTTTTGATGATCGATTATGAAGATATAATCGATCTTGTAAATTTACAAAATGGCGTCTTGATGACGTCATGATAACCTGATGACCTTGAATGAGATGCCACATCTTGACATTGACCAGTCTGATAAGTGACGAAAATTTGAAGAAAATTGAGAATGAAATTTTTGAGGAATCATGGTAACAAGAAAATGGGCGAAAAATAAAAATAAATAATAAATAATAATAATAAAGAAGAAAAATCTTGACGAAATTAAGAGGTGATCTGTCGATGTACGACAGATCACCTAATAAATAGTTTACAGAAACTAAATGGAAATGTTCAAACAAGCTTTTGTGCAGTACAACCCTCATCCTAACCCTATCCCTACCATATACAGTCAAACCTGCTTTAGCGACCACCTGTATAGAAAGACCACCTGTCTATAAAGACCACAATTTTTGTTTCCCTTGAAAAGTGTTCCTCATTGAAACGTGTATTAAAGGAACCTGTACATAAAGACCACCTGCTCATAAAGACCGCTTTTCTTGTCTCCCTTGAGCAGTCTTTATAGACAGGTTTCACTGTACAGGCACCTTAGCCCTGGTCTAGGGCCTTCGATATCACTATGTTATGGCTGAATGGACTTTTGGATTTGTTAACCTTGGTCATGCAGGAAATTCCCTTCTTCCATACTCCAGTTTCAAAGATGCTACTCTTTCTTTATCCCATCCTCAAATAACACAGTTCTGACTCTATTTGAATCTAAGATGGTCATTTTCTTGTTCCTTCCACATCAGCCTCACTGCAACATTTTCAAGAACCTGAGTCCAGAGATCTTCAAGCAAGTGCGGGAAGGCATCATCCGTTGCATCCTAGCAACAGACATGGCCAAACACAATGAGATTCTCAATGGCTTCAAAGACATCTTATCAACCTTTGACTTCAGCAATAAGGCACACAAAGATCTAGTAAGATCATAATTCATTTATAATGATGATGGTGATGATGAAATAATCTGTTTTCATATAAACCTATTAAAAATTCTCTGTGCACTTTTAGGGATTCATTTATTTACCCTGACTTTGACTTTCCCCTTGCCAGAGAGTTTCTTTTAAAATGAAATTGTAGGTGAAATGAAGAGCCCTTTCAAATTTCAATACATTCTCCGATCATCTTGGATGTGCATTACTATATACACTGCCCTCCTATTATTACACCTGTAATAAGAACTGTTTTCTCACAATCACCCACAGTTCATTTATCATCAGATTTGTGGCACTTCAACAATATGGTATCAAACTGAAGAATAAATGCAAAGAATAAACAACAAAATATGACTTCACATGAGAAAAAAAAGAAAACAAAGTGCTTTGTGGTGATCCCCAAATTGATGTGTTTCTTAGATGAAAATAGCAGTTTTCTGCATGAGTAAAGGAATGATTATAGTATATTAGTCAATACATTTTTAATATTCATCAGTACAAATGAGGGTCAGAGTTTGTAGAATGCTAAAAGGGTTAAAAAGCATGGCACAACCGACCAAACCAGTGACCTCATATTTTCCACTGGAAATGATATATTTCGGGGTAGGTTGTCTTTTTAACGGATGACTGCCTCTTGAAACGCTTTACATAATTATGTTAAAATGGTGTCACCTTCAAGGCTGATGACTACTCTTCAGTTTGATACCATATTGTTGAAGTGCCACAAATCTGATGATAAATGAACTGACGGTGGATTGTGAGAAATCAGTTCTTATTACAGGTGTACCAAAACTTTTGGAGGGCAGTGTATATGTACATGTAGGTCATACAAGTATTCAAAAATATCAGTAGGAAGTAAGATGGGTTAAGGTACAGTACTTTTTTAGATTAAAGATTGTAACAAATTGATAAAGAATGTTAAAAAAATGATAGCTTAGGATATTAGGGGTGCAGTTATTGCCACATGCATTTTAAGGAATAAACTGTAGTTGATTCTCACTTCCTAAATCTGGATTGCGAGAGATAACTGCAGATAAAATACACTCATCCAAATGTGACTTATAAAAACATCACTACTCTTGAATGAAGTTGAAGTTGTAGAACTGAAATTTTCCAATTCAGTGGTACATTCAAAGTAAAATAAGTGATAAAATATTATCTGGTACAAACTGAGTGTCATTTTTAAACACTTGACTTGGTGAATATTGCACACTATCAAAGAATTATCCAATATGGTACCTGTATTCGTGGGGTTAATGCTCGTATTGTTTTTGGTGTAAAATTCTGAAGCACTAGAGAGCAGATGGCAAGAATTTAGGACTTGACCTTATTTTCTTCCTTTTAGCCAAAGCATATATGTAGCAAATAAGGAAATGCAACAACTTCCTTAGTGATATTTATGGAGTGCTTATAACAAATTTTGTACATCACCGATCTAGAAATACTCCAGCCCTTCTCCAACTTTCTATTTGTATCCCAGTGGGCAATTTGCTCACTAATGGTCAACTCGTTTAATTGAACCTCATGCTAAATGGCAGTTGGCTGAAGATCCTAATTGAATTTGATTGTGTACACTTTGTAAACGGTTGCTGGGCAACAGTAGGCTGACCACAGCCTTGCTGTACCTTCCAAACTCTGCACATCACAGCAGCATTGATTAATTACTGTAGAAGGGGTAACGGTCAGCTAGTAATGCATTAAGTGACAGAAATAGTTTTGCTTTCATAAATGATGTTAAATGCCTTCCACTTTTGTGGGAAAGTTGTGGGCGATTGCTGTGATAGGAATGACCATTTGTCACGGGGAAGCTATGAAAAGCTATGAAGCTTCAGTTTTATTTTATTAATCTTCATGCAATGCTATTGGCCATCTAGAAATGTAAATGTCATGCATGATCCAAATTGGCGTTTATCGATGATTATTGGATGATATGCATAACAGAAGCGAAAAGATATTTGCCGTTGAAGAATGCTGATTTCCCTCTAACCATTTTTAAAACGTTGATTAATATTACCTTGGAAGTAGTACAATATTTTAATAAAAAGACTTGTTATTCCTTCCTTTTTGCAGTAGTAAAATTTTCTTTCCAATGATGTTGATTTTCAAGTGCGTGAATAATGGGCCGTGGGGCAAACACACTTTCTTTTGAAAAGTTGAAGACTTGTGGAATCTATCAGTTAAGGCAAAATATATTTCATTCAAGTTATGTTTTGAACATGTTTTAAATAACGGTGTTTATAGATAGACCTCTTATCTAACCTATCATCTTTGACTTTTGAAATTTGACCTTTAGCTGACCAAAATCTGCATCAAGGTAGCAGACATCTCCAACGAGGCAAGGCCAATGGATGTTGCTGAACCGTGGATTGATTGTTTGCTTCAAGAATTCTTCAATCAGGTGAGTATAAAATGTACCTCAAACAGTCGGTGCTTTTCCAAATTTCTTCTTTAGACACAACCTAAGGATACATTTTAAGTTTGGGTTTGTCTCCATTCATTTTTTGTTGTACTTGAAGATTTATATTAACCCTTTCAAGACGATTGACCACATTTTGTAGTTTAGCTTTTAATAAATTTTTATTCTGAGCTCTAAAAAATGTACCGGTTACACGAGTAGAAAGAGCAAAATTTTCTGCACACACTATGTCCATTTTTTGTTGCATGACCATGTTTGATGCCAGGAATTTAAAAAACAAAAAGCTTTAAAATCCTTAAACACGCAACACAATGAAAAGTTCAAAATCATTGTTTTTATCCAAATTTTTTCAACTTTTAAACAAAATTCCTAACCATCTGTATTGTTTTCAAAGATGTTACACCTTATTAGAACCATGTAGCGCTAAAAGAAAAATATTATTGTTGCCAATTCGAAGAACAAAATGTGATCAATTTAGCCCTTGAATAATTCCAGTCCTGAAAGGGCTTACATGTAACTCTTCCGGTGCCAGGCCAAATACCCCTCCAGTGCCAAGGGTTTTGTTGGGTTTGTAAATTTCGCGAAGAATAAGCTGTGTTTATATTAGAGCGCTCATATCTCTTTCCCAATGCATCTTACAATGAAACTTTGTACACATGAAATATTGTAGAGTTTATGGTCTTTACAATGGTGTTAGTCTTTATACAATTTTCTGTTCATATATGTAGTAAAATATGCCGTATATGAAATCATTTTTTTCAATCAGGAAAATGGAGGGAAGCCTACTGTTGAGAGCAAATTAACTGAAAGTTCTAAGAGATTAAAAAAAACAAGAAATATGACAATAATGGTCAATGTTTTACCTTTTGAATGATATATACATTGATGGGGTAATATAGAAAATAGAGCTAAAATAATGCTATTTATGTATCAAATGCTATTCCCAATCAAAATTGTCGTCACTGAACAAGTGACTGGTAAGCATACACAAAGGAGGCGTGACCTGCTTTGCGTATGCCTCCCATAAAAGGCATGGCGCAAAATGAAAGGGCCAATCAGAGCATAACAATAGCATCCATAGACATGTAAGCTACAGCAGAGCGTTGTTCACAAACTCCACTGCACTATGTGCGCTCAATCGTGCATTTTCTTTTGCGTAGTCTTCAATATGAGACCCTGTAACTATGTTTGTGTTTTGAAATAAAATACATGTATCGAGAAAATGAGAGTTCAAAAGGAAAGACGCATGTATAGAGAAATCTGAGTCACATATCTTGGATCAAAGTTTATGGGATATATGTGAGTATTTCCTACCTAATGCATACAACCATCTAAGTAATTTAATGAAAAAAAATGATCTACGCACTTGATACTTCTCATTTACAAATAATCTTTCTTCGCGAATCAAGCAAAACAAACTTAACATAAAACATCAAATGATTCAATACGAGAACGCAAGAGGAGTTGGATGAGTAAAAGAGAGAGAGAGATAGAGAGTAATAGAGAGAGAGGGGAAGAGAGGGGGATAATTATCGAGATGTGAGGGTGGGAAGAGTTAAGAAAGAGAGGTAATGAGGTAATGGGAAAGCGATCGGTCGAAAGCGCGGGGTGGGGCCAGCATGATGATGAAGGAAGATGCTCTAGAGATATGCAATTTAACGAATAATATATTCCCCTATAACAACAGTGTGATTATTATATACAAATAATAGCAGTGGTGGCACGAGCAGGAGGGGGGGGGGTTATAGAGTCCTGACGCAGATCCTGGTGCAAACAAAAGTCCTATGCCCTCTGCCAGTATTTTGGATAATGGTGAATAGTCCATCAATGGGCCCCGATTTCTAAGAACATCCTGTCATAAATTGCTACATGGAGATCGCATAGAGTTAGGGGGTGGGGGTTATAGACCCCTGAGAAGAAAAGTTCTATCCCGTGGCGTGTTCCCATAGACAATGGCCAATAGTCGATGATCGCAACAAAATAATGCATGATGCATAGTATTTTGGTTTCTCTTGCAATCTATTTCTACCCAAGGCAAGCAGAATAACCAAATAACGCGGTGCTTCATTAGTATAACATCATACAGACAACTATTGATACTAATCTAATAATGCTCCTTAAATATCACTTTTATTTACGCATGTTTTTTTAATTTGTGATACTTCTCTCTTGCATTTTTCCGCCCCCCCCCCCCCCCTTATCTTGTAAGAAAATAAATTATGGCTACGTTCAATATTTAGCAGTTTCTTAATTTCTTGAGGCCTAGTAACTGTGAGGCAGATCGTAGATAATTATGTTGAATATGGCGTGAATAAATTAAACATGGGTGGACAGAGGTTGAGGGATTCATAACTGATTCCCTTTACTTCATTTTAGCGTCTTTTTATTTTCAGAGAAATATTGGAGATGCATTTTTTTATAAGAATCAAGCAAAACAAACATAGAATCAAACAAGAAACGATTCAACACGAGAACACAACAGCAGTTGAATGAGTGAGAGAGTGATAGCCTGGTCAGAGGAGAAGATTGAGAGGGCGATAGGGGTGCATGGTCGGGTGGGGACCAGCATGATGATGAGGAGAGATGATCTAAAGCTCTATATTATAACAACATCAATGCGTTTATATAATATTGCACAAATAATAGTGGTGGTGGCATTAGCTGGAAGGGATGGGGAATAGAGTCCTGATGAAAGGAAAAGTCCTATAATTTTATGTAGATAATTATGTTGAATATGGCGTGAATAAATAAAAAATGAGTTGAGAGAGGTTAAGGGATGAAATCAGTTTAATATGAAACTGATTCCCTTACTGCGTTTTAGCGTCTTTTTTATTTGCAGAGGAATATTGGAGATATGTTTTGATAATCATCAAGCAAAACAAACGTACCTCAAAACATATGATTCAACACGAGAACGCAAAAGGAGTTGAGTGAGTGAGATGGTTAAAGATAGAAAGAGAGAGAGATAGGGATTTGATGATTGCAAAGGACGGGGTGAGGAGAGGAGAATTGCGAAAAGAAGGAAAAGGAGGGAGATATGAGGGCGGGAATAGTTTGGAGAGAGAGGTAATAAGAAAGTAATAGTGGTAAGATGGGTTATTGAGAGGGAGAGAGCGAGAGCGAGAGAGAGAAATAGAGATATGATGATTGCAAAGGATGAGACGAGGAGAAGAGAGTTGGGAACGAGAAAGAAAAAAAAGAGATATGAGGGCGAGAAAAGTTTAGAGAGGTAATGAGAAAGTAATAATGGTAAGATTGAGATGGAGGGAGGGAGAGAGAACGATGGAGAGAGAGAGAGGAGAGAGAGAGAGCGGGATGATGACGACTGTAAATGACGGGGCGAGGAGGAGAGAGTTGGGATAGAGAGAAAGATATATATAATTATTAAGATGTGAGGGCGGGAAGATTTTAGAACGAGAGGTAATGAGGAAATAAGAAAACGATAGATTGAAAGAGTGGAGGTAGGGTGGGGTAGGGGCCAGTAACTATGACGATGAGGATCTAGAGTTCTGCATTATATCGAATAATATATATTCCTATAACAACAGTTTGTTTATTATGCAAAGAATGAACCCAATTTTGATTTTACTGTTATATATTATTGTTCGATGTCAATATTATTTAGTTTGTATTGTTTTGCAATGACAATTAAGTTATCAGCTATCACTTTCTATGTTACATTTCCATGTAAACTCTCTCTCTTGCCATTCGCCTGTATAGAAATTATATTGTGTAGGTAGATCTTTTGGTAAATAAGGTTACAACCGCTCTATTTTTTTATATTACTCTAATTGATGAACCGGGATTTTAACTGAAATAAAATATCCAAATAATAGCATAGTGGCACGAGCAGGAGGGGGTATAGAGTCCTGACGCAGATCCTGGTGCAAACAAAAGTCCTATGCCCTCTGCCAGTATTTTGGATAATGGTGAATAGTCCATCAATGGGCCCCGATTTCTAAGAACATCCTGTCATAAATTGCTACATGGCGATCGCATAGAGTTAGGGGGTGGGGGTTAAAGACCCCAGAGAAGAAAAGTTCTATCCCGTGGCGTGTTCCCATAGACAATGGCCAATAGTCGATGATCGCAACAAAATAATGCATGATGGCTAGTGTTTTGGTTTCTCTTCCAATCTATTTCTACCCATTTGTGATACTTCTCTCTTGCATTTTCCGCCCCCCCCCCCCTTTATCTTGTAAGAAAATAAATTATGGCTACGTTCAATATTTAGCAGTTTCTTAATTTCTTGAGGCCTAGTAACTGTGAGTGAGGCAGATTGTAAATAATTATGTTGAATATGGGGCGTGAATAAATTAAAAATGAGTAGAAAGAGGTTAAGGGATTCGTAACTTACTGCACTTACTGCGTTTTAGCGTCTTTTTTATTTGCAGAGGAATATTGGAGATAGGTTTTGATAATCATCAAGCAAAACAAACGTACCTCAAAACATACGATTCAACACGAGAACGCAAAAGGAGTTGAGTGAGTGAGATGGATAAAGATAGAAAGAGAGATATAAATTTGATGATTGCAAAGGACGAGACAAAGAGAAGAGAATTGGGAAAGAGAGAAAAAAAGGAGAGATGAGAGAGAGAAAAAAAGGAGAGATGAGGGCGAGAAAAGTTTACAGAGGTAAAGAGAAAGTGATAGTGGTAAGATGGGTTATTGAGAGGGAGGGGCGAGAGCGAGAGAGGGAGAGGGAGATTTGATGATTGCAAAGGACGAGACGAAGAAAGGAGAATTGGGAAAGAGAAAGAAAAAAAAGAGATATGAGGGCGAGAAAAGTTTAGAGAGGTAAAGAGAAATTGATAGTGGTAAGATTGATAGGAAGGGAGGGAGAGAGAGAACGAGAGAGAGAGAGAGAGAGAGAGAGATAGAGATATGATGATGACAACTGTAAATGACGGGGTGAGGAGGAGACAGTTGGGATAGAAAATGAGAGAGAGGGAGATATATACATATATATATAATTATTGAGATGTAGGGCGGGAAGATTTTAGAAAGAGAGGTAATGAGAAAACGATAGATTGAAAGAGTGGAGGTAGGGTGGGGTAGGGGCATACAAACATACGATTCAACACGAGAACGCAAAAGGAGTTGAGTGAGTGAGGTGGATAAAGATAGAAAGAGAGGAAGATAGAGATTTGATTATTGCGAAGGACGGGGTGAGGAGAAGAGAGGTGCGAAAAAGAAGGAAAAGGAGAGAGATTTCAAAGTTTCGAAAGAGGGGTAATAAGAAAGCGATAGTGGTAAGACATAATAAAAGTAGAAGAATGAAAATATAAAGGCGATACAAAATAACAACTGAACAGAAAGCGAATGCAAACTTTATGGTATATACAAGATAATACAGAAGACATGTTTTTAACATTTTATAGATCTCCACAGACATACATGTACTGAGGGGGTTATAGACAAACATGATAATAGTATGCAAAAAAAATAAAAAATAATGACACACGCATCACGTAACGATTTTGTGAACAAGTTTCAATCACCCAAGTCATATGTATTGAGTGGAGGGAAAAGCCTTGACAACGAGAATAATAACATTCAGACTCACGCTTCACCAGCTCTTTCAATCATGAATATTCATACTATGCTGGCGAATAAGCGAGCTGCATTTGGAGCGCTGTTCTGCCATTGGTCAACTCCGAGCTCATTTTCCCGGGAGACTAACACAGGATGCTGCCCATAGACATGCGTGTATTGCCATACACAACGTTTATAACACACATTCTAT
Source organism: Heliocidaris erythrogramma (assembly GCA_025617745.1). Taxonomy (NCBI): domain Eukaryota; kingdom Metazoa; phylum Echinodermata; class Echinoidea; order Camarodonta; family Echinometridae; genus Heliocidaris; species Heliocidaris erythrogramma. The sequence continues at coordinate 36,136,921 of CM046865.1, read as the reverse complement.
TGGGAAACCTTGACGATGCTTGCGGCATTATCCAAAAAAACCTCTTCAAAATACTGCCGAGAAAATATGATTTTACTAAAAAAATGTTAATATAAACCCATATTTTTTTAATGGTTTATTGAATGCTTAATCTGTTATCAATACATCAATATGAAAAAATCTGAATATAAAGTTAGTTTTGTATAATTAAAATGGATGAAACAGAAAAAAGTTTATCGGGCAACTATACGTGCCATCGGCACTAAAGGGTTATGGGCAACTATACGTGCCTCCGGCACCGTAAGAGTTAAAGTCACAGGGTTCCACTTTCATTGAAAAACCTGGAAGTCATGGAAAACAAATAAAATCTTCCAAAGCCATGGAAAGTCATGGAAAATGATTGTAGGTGTGGGCCGCGTGAAATATGAAATATATATGTATCACTGCTTGTTACTTGTACGCCACTTGGATGCTGCAGCCCATAACAAAATGCCATCTGGTCATGGAAAAAAGGCCAAAATGGGTCATAGAAAGACATGCAAAGCCATGGACTTTGGTTTTCAAATTTCTGCAGGTACCCTGAAGTCATTTAAAATGAAAATGATGATGGAGACTTGAGGGTGAAGTACACCTTGTTATACTGATGACAATTTCCTTATTTTGAATATTTGATATAGATCCATACAGTTTTGAAATTAGTCTGTATATTAAGAAAGAATGAACGTTGATTGAGCTTTGTATATTTCTAATATGTGTATGCCGACTATACACCTATGTAGACATGTTTTACTGAAATTTAAGTTTAACCGTTGATAGGGAAACTACACATATGAATGTTTTAAACCAAGATTATGTAGTAAAGCACATTGTTCAGGTATGCCTTCTCTTGTAGCATCTCTTAACGTATATGATTTGGTTGATTGTTTTCAGAGTGACATGGAGAAGCTGGAGGGGTTACCGGTTGCACCCTTCATGGACAGAGAGAAGGTTACTAAACACACCTCTCAGACGGGATTCATCCGATTCGTGCTATTACCCCTCTTCGAGGCATTGGGGTTACTCTTTCCCAAGCTTGATGTAAGTTTGAATTTTACTTATTAGTAGACCAACTAAACATCAAAAACAACTCTAAACAAAAATTCACTGCATTTTGGGGTAATGCTAAAACAGTCACAGAAGATGGTGAGAAATAAATTGGGGGTGGATGCCACTTGGATTTTAAATAAAAATGACATTTTTAGCTCAAAACTGAGAATGTCAGAATGACCTATTTTCTTATTTTATGCTATTTATATCTTCTAAAAAAAGCCTCTCAATGAAGATAATTTCTATTATGATTTTGAAGTAATAAATATGCTCCCTCTTGTTATGAAACTCCTGTAGCTTTAACTTTTTATTTTCCATCTTCCCGTCAATACCTTTCCCCAGGAACATATCATTGAGCCTGTGAGGACGGCTCTCAAATACTACTCTGAGATGGCACAAGCACTGGAAGAGGAGAAGAAGAGGACAAACGAAAGGAAAGACTCGCTCACCAACGGCAGTAACACGGTCGCGAAAAAGAACGTTGAAGCCAACTCCACCTCTTCATCATCGAGCTCATTAAGCCACAATGGTAAGAGACCGGGAAGCGGGAAAGGAGCTCCCAATAACCCACATGTGGGTGCTGTCAAGGACAAAAAGTTTGTCACAAAAGCGCCGTCACCGTCAAGTTCAGCGAGCAAGTCAACTGCCAAGACCAAATGACGGTGGTGTTTTCTCTGCGGGAGCAAAGACCAATAGACTCACTGCTGCAACACTGCACTCGATCGACGGAACAAACAGGGACTCTACTCTCTCTATCGTTACTTCGTAGCCTCTCTCGTAAAACATGCAAAAATGCAATGCAAAAGTCTTTTTGTCTTTTTTTGTAATTGTTTTTTCTAAAGAGCTCAAGAATTATCTTGCCATTTTCGTGCATTATGGGTATCAAAAATGCTTCAGTAGTCTCTGCATTATGGTGTGTATGGATATTATCTTCTCGATTCTCAATATGTTCTTTTGAGAAAGTCAGACGAGTTTAAATACTTGAAATGATGGTAGGAGTTTGAATGAGGTGTGTTGTATCATCCACTGTTACTCATCTTATAGGTGAAACAGAGTAGATACTGTACAAGAGTTGATCTTGTGTACAAAATTCTAAGATAATTCATCAATGTTATAAGGAATTCCTGAATTGAAAATGATATGGGTAAAAGAAAAAAATTAGCAGGTCTGTGAAAGTTTGAAAAAAGTCTGAAAGATAATGAGAAAGGTCTGGAGATTATTACACAAACTGACTACTTTATGATATCCTTTGCAAGCTACTTCCTGGTTTTCTTCTGTATAAACTGATCACAAGTATTCTCTTTCATAATTGTGGATGAAGGAATACATGCAGATTTATTTTGTAGAGGAGAACATACAAAAATAAAACCAGATGTTCATATTGTGCTATGGTTATACTGTGACTGGGTACATTATTATGCATGTGTAAGAACATATTTCCAATGACATGTTATTTTAGACTTGGGTGTAAGAAAATATTTTCTATCAAGAAAAATGTTAAATATTGTTTAAGAAGTAATTCTTTGGATAGACAAAGGCCCATTCTTGCATACCTCTGAGAAAGAAGGGCTATATCAGCTGTTGATCAGTACCTACAAATGAAATAATTCTGTTTTTGTATCATTTGTTCTTATTGTTGCACTTTTGATTTTATGTGGTACATTCTTTGCAGCTTAATGAATGAATCTTGCTTGTATCTGTGTGATGTTTTAATGCTTTAGTTTTATTGCAATGATAAGCTGCGCTTCAGTTTTAATGTTGAGATGACCCGAATGCAATGCAGAACCGTATTCATCTGTTACTTACGTGTGAAGGTAATAAGACGACCAGACTTCCATGTCTCGATTGTTGCAGTTTTTTAACTTAGCAACATAATTTGGATGGAAACAGGAATATCTTCTTTGTTATGAAAGAAAAGAAAATAAGGGTTTATTCACTTAGAATAAACTTTATTTTTGAAGGTGTTTCTAATATAAACATCTAATTTCAATATGCCCATAGGGTATCATCGCAGTCAATGAGAGGGTACATCTTGAAGCAGATATCTGGCCTTTCAAAGTGTCAAACAGATAGTAAAAAATTTGATTAATCTTTTTACATGTAAGTCTATAAAATATTAAGTTACAGGCAATATGTTGAAACAAAAGGTCATCTTCGCAAAGCACAAAACAAAGAGTTCAACTCAAAAGCGGTTTTGTAATAAGCACCCCCCCCCCCCAAAAAAAAACAACAACAAACAACAAAAACCCCAAGACAGAACCGAAACTAGTAGGAAAAAGAGTTAAACACACAGAAAATAATATAAGTCTTAACACTTATTGATATTTGATATTCTTAGGGCTAGGGAAAAAAATTATGGATGTGAAGAAATAATCTAAATGAAGTAATGTCCTTGATATAAAGGAATCAAAGGGTTTTTTAAATTTTGAACGATTTTGTCTTGTTAACATAGCATTATGTTAAGCTATCGATTTTTAATTTCTGTCATTTGTAAATTAACTCACAGCTAGTCAGTTATGAATCCTGCTGATCATCTGCCAACATTTTCAATTCAGATGCTTTTGCTTTATGGTTTTAGCACTGTTTGGTTATATTTGTTTGATTGGTATGATTTTGCCAGAAGTATTTTTTTTTATTATGAATTTTTGCTTGCATGTCATGATGAATTTGTTTATGTTTGGTGTTTCAGATGGTGAAAAAATATGTAAGCAATGCTGTTGTTTTGGTATGCTAGTATATTGCAGATGTTGGTATAATAATGTCTGGTGATGACATTTAAAAACTTGACGGTCACAATATGTTGGTTGGGAGCTATCTGGTGTAGTGGTACATTAACTTGACTTAGGGTCAATAGGTTGAGGATTCAAGTCCAAGCCAGATGAGAGGTCCATAGATTTGGCATTTTCCCTTGAGTTGTCTCACTCTAAACCAAGTGCAGTGAGTGGCTATCTGGCAGGATTTCTTTTTTGAGATGTACTGTTTGACAATGATGGCTGCTCGAGCTACAAAGATGCAGGAGAATAATTTCTCTAGCACTGAGGTCAATACATTTGTTGGAATGTATAAAAAGAAAGAGACTGAGAAGATGGAGATAGAGGTACAGGGACAGAGGTAAGTGACAGGAAAACAGAGGAAAAGTAAGATGAAATAATGTAACTGATTGTTTGATAATTAACAAATTCAGAAAAGTGTAGTAAAGAGGATGGGGGATGTAGAGATTCTAAGGAGAGAGAGGGAGAGAGGGAGGGAGAGAGAGAGAAAGAGAGAGGGGGAGAGAGAGATAAATGATGGAATGAAGAAAAAGTGTTGGGTGCTACAAAAGAAATGTTGTTTGGGCCAGGATTATTAGACAATCAAGGTTTTCATTATCTTCACTTGCGCACGAGAATGTATGAATATATAAAAATATTGTCCAGCAAGACATTTATGATATTGATCCACTTGATAATCAGAACATCTGGTTGCCAAGGGCAAGTGAGAAGAGGGTTTTGTAGCCCCTGAGCTGTTGTATTCTTCTTTGAGGAAGGAAGAATGGTGAAGTGGGTTGTTGGCTCAGCCCAAACTATTTGTGGGAAGAAAAGATACATGTAGTTGAAAGTCGAAAGAGTTGAAAGAACTATTTTTATTGAATAAAAAGAACAGAACTGATATATTTGTAAGATGAGAGTAAAAGAATGATAGGAAATTATACTCAAATTATATGTATATTTTGAAGCTATAACTAATGCAAAGAAAAAAATTCTTTCTCTATGAAACAAAAACAAAAATTTATCTATTAGAATGGCAGTACCATATAGGTGATACAAAGTACTTGCATATTTTTCATTTCAAAATGATTCTATCTTGCGTAACTAGCAAAGGGAAAAAATGTGTATCTTTTTGATGTGTGCTTTTTATATAATCTTGATATTGTTTATTAGCGTTGCTATGGTTTCATATAGTGAAGGGGTGCAGGGCGCCCCCATTAGATGTGTAAATAAAAATCAAGGCATTATTCCTTTGACTACTAAACCTGAGATTCACTTGGGGAACCGACCCATAGGAAACCATTTATGTTGAAAGAAAAAATATTTGTCTTCTACTGCTTATAGAGATATTTTGAGCCAAATTCCTGCTCAAACATTTGGGAAGTCACTTGTCCTATTTTTTTTTGCAACAAGGTATCATGATTGGCTCTATTCCCTTTATCTTTAACAATATTAATTGGATTCAGCAGCGTTCCGCCTCCGCGTCGCATTCTTGTGTGCGCTCTAGCGGTCACATTTCTTGACGGATTTCATTCAAACTTTGTATGGAGGTGTATCTTGGTAAAATCTGGACACCTATATTTTCTGGTCATGCTGCCCCCAGTGCTCCGTCTATTATAGGGTAAAAGGCCATTTTGTTTGATAGATTGTGTGCGCTCTAGCGGTCACATTTCTCAACGGATTATGTTCAAATTTTGCATGAAGGTGTCTCTTGGTATAATCTAGAAACCTGTAGATTTTGGTAATGCTGCCACCAGTGTCCCGTCTTTTATAGGGTCAAAGGTCATACTTCAGGGCATGGCGTGAGTGCACTCTGTAGGCCACATTTCTTGATGGATTTCTTTCAAATTTTATATGGAGTTGTGTCTTCGTGAAATCTACACATCTTTAGTGTTTGCTGATGCCGCCACCAGTGTTCCGTCTTTCATAGGGTCAAAGGTCATATTTTAGTGGATATCTTGTGTGCGCTCTGAGGTCACATTTCGTGACAGATTTCTTTCGAATTTTCTATAGAGATGCATTATACTCTAATCTACACACATTGTTTTGGTGATACTGTTCCTAGTGTTGACAATAGTCCGAGCCACTGACGGCAATCTCTACGCCATCCTTTTGTTTGAGGGAGGGGAAGGGGGAGGTTCTTTGTCCCTCCTTCGAATCGCTGCCAGTGCCGGGGGATACATTCGCATTGCGCGGCAATGGACATTTCTAGTTTTCAGTATGAACAGGTCGTGTTTTGTTCTGGTATTTCCATATACAATGTGAACAAGGGCTGTTGATTATATGCTCATTGTGTTCAGGTGTGTCACTCTTGGTATACATATTATGGAATATGTAGGAACTTGTATGGATTAGAAGTGAGTTAAAAGCAGCAGGAATTGGCAATTTGAACACGGCATATGATTGCAAGAGGACATAACATATAATCAAGTTTAAGAGACTAAAGATGGCAAACGTGTTCACAGTGCAGCAGAATTTTCTTTCTTGTTTTTCTTTATACCCTCTGCTTAGATCCTTTAGGGTATTTGCTTTGTGCTGATGAAAATGAGTTGATTAGCACCCTTCTGACGCTCAGCAGATGATGTCATCTGTTGAGAACAAGAAAGGCATTAATTCTGTTTTTGGAGTACATGAGTTAATCCTCCTGGCTCTCAGCTAACAATATGTCTACTGCATTGTGTGGTATCAATGTAGCGTATGCCTGCCAGAAAGAAATCTGGCATGGATATTTGAAAATAAATAATGCCGTAATAGCTGATCTATTTCCGTAGATATCATCATATTTTAGGATGTTTTTAAACAAGTTCTGACCGAGCGGGTGACAGACATTTTAACTCATTTAATATTTTACCTCTGTGTGTTGTATTACATAGTTTAGCTGCAAATAAATTTTATTTTAATGCCTTTTAATGAAAATTCAATCATATACCGCTGTGTGGTGTACAAAATAGATTAGTTGCGAAGTATAATGTCTCTTAATGATGATAAAATTTGTGTAATCTGATGAAGATAAGAGTCTAGCTGCAAACTACTTATTATTTGATATCTCTTTAAAAAAGTAGAGACATTTGAGTTTTTATAAAGATAAAAATATCTGGCCCATCATTATAGTCCAATGTGGATATTATTTTGATTAATACATGCATTTGTTGTGAAGTTATGATTACTTTCAAGTGAAGTCAATTTGGTATTTTTCTTTTTGTAGTGTATCTTTTGATAGGTTGTTTATGTGTCATCTGCATTTTTATTTTACTCCTTTTTTTAAAAACAGAAAACAGTATTTCTCTTGCTCAGCGACCACACTGCACAAATTCTCAGCAATTTGCGTTATTATTCGGTAAATTTTATTTTGAGTAATTTACCAAGGACCATTGAGATGTTTGGAAATATTCCACAAAACAAATTACTTCAAGAAACAAATTAGACCACTACATATTTGAGAGAACAAAATACAACAAACTACAGATTGTAGAATCTAATTACGGTAGCAGGACTCTCCCGCAGAAGAAATACTTCACTTTGTATAAAATTTGACATGTTGTACAATTTTTATATTCCGTAACAAATGTATATATGACTGACTGTACTATATAGATGCCCAACTATTATGTGGGTGATTTACTAGAAGTCAGATTGTAGTGATAATGATTTATTTATTGACATCATCCAACTCTGTTGAGTGACATATCTAGTCTATGATGAATAAATAAAAAGATAATGCAGTCATGGACGTGGATCTTTGTGTCTTGTCCTTATATTTGTGAGTCTGGTAAAAATTGTCTCAATAATGATGAGTAGATTTTAAACCTTACTGTACTGGGTGGGGGGGGGGGGGCTCTGAGGCCACCCCTAGACAAATTTTGCCACACACTTCGAACCGCTACATTTCATGCTACGCTACTATATGACTTTTTTCTTTCAAGTATTGAGCATCTTTTGACACCAAGTTTTCAAAAATCGTTCATACCGTTACCGAGTCACGTGACCTTCTGTGACCTCATGTCAGCCCGAAAACGAGATTTTCTGAGTTTTGTGTACAAAACGAATGGGAAACTGCATTTCCTCATGTTTCTCCTTTATTACCTATAATTTCTTTTTTAAGCTGCAATTATCATTTGTTCTAACTGAATATTGGTTCAGATCACACTCTGAAACAACAGACTTTAAAAAAATAAAAAGTTAAAGTTAAAAACAAAGAAATACATAAGAAATTCGTAAAACAATAGAATACATAAGAATTGAAATCACTTTCAATTTTTTTTTTCTTATGTAATAATGATTTTAAGGTTTAGAAAGAACTTCTTGCATTAAAATTTTATCTCCAAGCCCCTTCTTTACTTGATTATCAGTGGAAATGTATATTTATGCCTAAATTTGCATAAAGTATATTAAATTAAACAAATAAAGATTTACATAAAAATAACGATGGAGGGGGAGGAGGGGGGGGGGGTCAGGATCCCTCCCCCCCGCCCCCCCCCCCCACCTCAATCAGAGAGGTGCTTAATGAAATAGCCCAGTACAGTAAGGGTTAAAGATTGTTCGGAAAAAAAAAAGAAAAGTGAGAGGAGCAGATTGGTGAAAGTTTCAATGACATCCGACCCGCGATAAGAAAGTAATGAATTTTGGAAAGATGTAATCACTATACATACGGGACTTTCAAATTGGTGAAATCAGTAATGTCACTGTGATGTAGAGGCAAACAACTCCCCCATTTGTTCCAACCACGTCTTTAGGAGTTCTGTGGTTCCAACATACAAAATGACTAAAATGTCATTTTTTCAAAATGTATTAATCTTTAGGAGCTCTTTCCTTTATGAGGACATATAACAATATGATATCTATTATATTTTGAGTACTGCTCCGAGGGAAACAGCACTTACGAGAACACTGCGAATTAATGCTATTTTCAGGTAGTGCAAACAGGAGAGTTGACCGCCAATATGTCACAATCGACTCACCAAATTGCCAATTTGAGATTCGCATAGATTTAGTGATCTCATTTTCCCATAACTTTTTTCGAGAGAAACTTCCCTCTCTTTTTGTCTTGGTTCATTTGGATACTAGCATTAACAAAATATAGCAATTTCAGTCAGATTTCATATAACCCTAGTGTTGATCAAACAATTTGTACTGAATGACTTTCTTATTCCTTTCGAACTTTCAACAGGTTTTTTTTTTATTTTATTTTTATCTATTTATTTTTATTTATATATTTATTTATTCATTTATTTTATTTGGGGGGAACATATAACTGTTAGAAGTAAAAAAAAAAAAAAAATTGGAGGGGATTTCGGCCACTTCATATTTTAAGACTCTTTATGGCGGTTTTTTTTTAAATTTTATTTTTATCTATTTATTTTTATTTATATATTTATTTATTCATTTATTTTATTTGGGGGGAACATATAACTGTTAGAAGTAAAAAAAAAAAAAAAAAATTGGAGGGGATTTCGGCCACTTCATATTTTAAGACTCTTTATGGCGGTTTTTTTTTTTATTTTACTTTTATCTATTTATTTTTATTTATATATTTATTTATTCATTTATTTTATTTGGGGGGAACATATAACTGTTAGAAGTAAAAAAAAAAAAAAAAAAAGAATTGGAGGGGATTTCGGCCACTTTTTTATATTTAAGACTCTTTATAATCGATTAAATTTATTTCTACTTTTTACTTATTATCATAGAAGCATATACTAGGGTAAACTTCCATTTACGACAGCCACCAAACATGAAAACAATGTATATGTTTAGGGTTGGGGTTAGGGTTTAGAGTTTAGGGTTTACATAACCGCACATTTGGGTGGCTGTCGCATAAGTGATTATCAACAACTAACTTGACATGAAAGGGAAAATGGCCCTCATACCGTTGGAAACATGTTATCGCCTCAAATAAATTATTAATTCCCTTATGACAGACTAAACCGATCTGTAGACATCATTCGGGGGAGGGGATGCGTAGGAAATCACGTCACTTAGGAATATTGGTTGCCACGGTGTAAATAAGGAGACCCCCCCCCCCCCCCCCACCAAAATTTCATTCGAAAATGGGGGGGGGGGCAGTAGGGAAAAGTCAATCCGTCGCACAGTGGGCCAGGGCTAAACCAAAGTGCGCCAAAAGTCATTTTGGGCAATTTGTGTTTTTAAATTTTTGTCATGCCCTGTTGAAAGACACTACTTTGAAGAATATTTCAGTAAAATATTTAAATCTGGTATGTACATTAAGGGTGTATATTTCCTACTTCAAGTCGCAAAATTCAACATATTGCGAGTTTCAGTGCAAATTGTGACCAATTTAATAAATAAGTTATTCCAACATGTAGTTTTTAGGTTTTCGATCTATAATTGCTCCCACATATTCCTGAGAGTTCATTTCACTGTATGAATGGGGTAAAAGTGGAAAGAAACGCAATCTTCGTTAGTATAATAGGGTATTTATCCTAGAAAATAGGCTGATTATTTGTGTTTTTTATAAATCCATATGAAACGTTTAGATTTCCACGGATTTCCAATTAAATTATGTCTCAGCTTTAAGCTGATACCAGATTTGGCTGCCACCTTCTGCCCCTTTTTATGTTAGAGCCGATTTTCCCTGACACATTACCCGGAAAATATGTTTATTTTGGACCGCGCAGCCGCTGAAGGATTCTCTATCATCATACGCCGCCGCATGGGGGCGCGCATGAATTTTTTTTTACACGGCAAGGTCCCATCTTTTGATAAACACTGACACGAAGTAAACAAGATAATAACTTATAGGACTTTGGAGAAAGCATAATTTGTATCACATTTTGTCCAACACCAAAACCAAGCTCTCAAAATGTTCTCTACCATTTTTTTTACAGACCCAACATTCTGAGTAATTCACAATGGCTTCAGTGAATATTTCAAGGCGAAGGCTTTTCGAAATAATTCACTCTTCTGACATTATAAACAATTTATGGAGCAAAAGACTTAAAATATACATGGACTTTATCAGTCAGTATTATGATTTTGACAACTAGATAGTACCTACAGATTTACTTCTTAGTGATACATGTATAGTACCTATCAGGTACGTTTCTCTTTAGCAAAATTATCAAGGCTAAAGAGGGTGCTCTTTCATTTTTAAAAACCTCATTTAATAACTCATTTTCAGCTAGCTGAATATTATTATTTTCTTAGTATATGCATTATTAAAGTTCTATTTCAAGTAATGACATCATACATTACAATACATTGCAAATTTCTCATTCTAACAAATATGTCCCAGTACGGCGCCCTCCCCTCCCCCCCCCCCCCCCCCTGTTTAAGTCACTCTTACGTACCATATGCCTGAGCTTTAAGTTAACACAGTTTTCACCCTTTGATATAAAGGCATAGAGATTGCATTATCCATTTTCTGAGACATGAAAATCATTGTAATGCGAGAAATATGTTATTTTCCATTGGATTTTTGCAGCCAATCAGAAATCGGTATTTTAATGACGTCATAGGTTTTGAAAATATTTTAATTAGATTATACGGGTCTGAATACCCATAAACCCACCATCTAAGTTTAAATTTTCAGTGAAACTCAGTGAATATGAATTTTGGCGCACTTTGGAGCCATTCTGGCCCACTGTGCGTCGGTCCTCCCGAGACCCATATAAGGGGGCAATAATCCCCCTGAAAAAATTACAATAACTTCATTTTTTTCTCATGTTTGTATCCTTCACAAGGGACGTACCGCTAATTATGCATGTTATGTTTTCATGGGTATTAAACCACAGAAACATGGCAAGATCAAATCGCTCCCTCTAGCTCTTTGCATGGATATACTCACTGATGTAGACAGGGGGCACAGGGGGGCCATGGCCCCTCCTATTCAGCCACTAAAAAAGCATAACTAAAAAGCAGTCCGGACGTTGAAATAACTTACCTCCTAAAAAATTGCTAAGAGCCAAATTTGCTATAAAACGTCAGAGCTTTCGCGCTTCGCGCGGGGAAACTTCCCGCTCCCTGCAACCACCCCTGGGGAGCACGCTTTGCGTGCTCACCACCAATTTCGCATGCTCACAACCGTCCCCTAAAATGAAATCCTGGCTATGCGGTTTGATCCTTCACGTCTGCCCCCCCCCCCCCCCCTATTGAAGAATCCTGGCTACGCCTGTGGATATACTATGGATATACTACTATAAATCTATCCATGCTCTATGTGCGAGAATCCCGCCCTGGTGTAAATGAGATCGTGTGTCATCCACAGGCCACAGGGCCGACGTAACATAAATAAAATCATCATTAAGTCATTCATAAAGTAAAACAATCATTTAGTCTTCATCAATATGGAAATGTATTTTCTTCAGAACTCCTGTAAGATTTCAATAAATAACACGTATTAATATGTTGTAAATACTTCTTGGTAAAAAAAATAACACTTTACCGGACTTTTCTTTTTATTCACTCGAAAAAGGAAACAAGTTTCTTATTCCTAAAGTAAGGACTGAGCATGGTAAGACACCAATTGCATTTATGGGGTCTAAAATATGGAACCCCTAGAAATGAAAAGTATCAATACTGTAAAGCATTTTAAGTACATGCATAACAAATACTTGTTATGTAATTATGTGTAGATTTTATTTTTATATTGATTTGCCACTTGTTTGTTTACTTTTGTTTCTTTTATGCCGTTTTAAGTTCTCAGTCTGCTATAAATATCCTAATTCATAAATTATTTAGTATAGGTGTGAATTAGCCTCATTTTAATACACGTACAGTAGGTAATAGTTTCAATTAGAACTTTTTTGTGTTGATTGCACTTGAGTCTTGACATGTAATTATAGGATTTTTTGTTTGATTACAATTAAGTCTTGACATACTATATATATCATATTTAGCTTGATGTATACGCAAACAATCTATAGTACTTATTTTGTATAAAGGGTCCTACGCCCTACTAGCTTTCTTTCTATTTCTGTAGGGTCCTTTTACCAACCTAGTTATGTCATATTATTGTATGTTGTAACTTGTTACTCCATTGTAACCTTGTTTGTTGTTGGTAATAAAGTCATTCATTCATTCATTCATTCATTCATTCATTAGTGTGACAAATAAACGGTACGATGATTAATCATAAACACAGCTAGCGCTCGTGGATGTCCGTGGGCTGCTTCTGCTAGTGTCTATACACTATGAACTTGACGAACAAAGAAGCGGACAAAATATACAGCTCCTCATTGTACCTTCCATACTTTCTCTGGTAGACAATAGAACATCCCTTCATTGCTAATATGTAGAACAGGTGTCACATGCATATTCACCTGTTCTACTTATTTTACATAATAGCAATGAAGGGATGTTCTTTTGTCTACCAGAACAATTGTGGAGGGTACAATGAGGAGCTGTATATTTTGTCACCGTGTTCATAGTGATAATGTTTTTTCATCAACCCAGGATAAACGTAACCCCTCTCGGTCCCAGAATTTTTTCATAAAGAATGCATTTCATAACACTTATATTAAAAAACCAACATTTGTCAAATGCCAAAAATCGACCACTTTCGAAATGCCATTTTCCATTTTTTCTCATCAATCAGGCATAACTGTATCCCTTGTCTTTCCAATTTTTTTATTACGACAAATTAAAATTGTAAAACACCCATTTTGTTCCCAAATCACTACTAAGTTTCATTATGTTTGGCCAAAATTCAACCATTTTCAAAAGTGCCTATTTTCATGTTTTCCCATCTATCCAGGACCCGCCCCCAACCCAGTCTGTAAAAAAAAAACACCCCCCCCCCCAAAAAAAAAAAAAAAAAAAAAAAACACCCCGGTATTAGGACAAAAATCATTGAAAGTGGAAAAACACCATTATTTGACAAAATATTGCAAGGGAATTAGCTCATCATTTTTAGCAATAATTCGACCACATGCAAAAGGGCTTATTTCATGTTTTCTCATCATTCCTTTATCGATTGGACCTCGATTTTTCCATTGGACTTGGCTTCATATAAGGCGCTGCCTTCCTGCTAAGTTCCTAATACTTCCATACTGTTTATGTTCACTGTATTTACTTTGTATTCTCATGAATAATTGTATTGTTTCTCCTCATTTGATTGTATTTTGTTTTATATACGCTGTATAATTGTATTTTGTGTTGTTTTTATGGAGTATTGACTAAAATGAATTGAATTGAATTGATATGGCAGAAAATGGAGTTTACGACAAATTTCTTAAAAATTAGAGAAACATCTTTTGGGGGCCAAAAATCGACCACTTTCAAAAGCTCCTATTTTAACTCTTTCAGTGCCGATGTCACATATATGTGACAGAAAGACTTGTCATTTTCATTCACCAATTGCTCGACCACAGGAAAGGTATATGGTGGTCAATGTATATCAAAAATTTGAGCATATATCAAGTATTCTAAAATATATGATTATGATTATATTCAACTATAGAAATGTTCAGAGAAAATTGCAGATTTTTATAAAGATATTACCTTATTTCAGCATTAAACAATAGTAACCAAATGAGAAACCAAAAAATAATGGACAAAAAAAAAGAAACTGAAATGTATTTGTCAATAATTCTCATTCATAAAGTTGGGTAAAGTAATAATGTTTGGTATCATGATAAATTGTAATAAATCTCCTACAATTTTTGTACATTATATTATTTGAAATAATAGATGGTTAATGAGGTGCAGACATTTGAAAGTATGAAATTTAAAAATGTGATCAGTGCTTTACTGATCACATTTTGGTAAAATTTTAACCCCTGTCTGTCAAAAAGGGATATTACTCTGAGGACAAATTTCATGAAAATTTGAAAAACACCCAAATTCGACAATGAGGGTTTTTTCAAATCTTCATGAAATAAATAGAATAGAGCCTCAATCATGTTTTGACATAAAGTAAAAGAATACTTTTCCCAATCTTTATTCCCAATTTCTCTAATTTACGGTGTGTATCCGTCCCTCAGTTGTAATTCAGGTAAGCTATTTTCTGCCCCATTCGATTTTGACCAGTAAGTGCTTTATCTTTCACGTTTTGGCCTCAATACAAATTGTCCAAGGTGGTATGGGTACTAAGTTACTTTTTCTTTCCTCCCCTCCCTTTTCACTTACTTTCTCTCCTCTTTTTACTGTCTCTACATCTCTCATAATTATCTCCCTTTTTGTCGTTCTTTTTTTTTTCCTCATAATTCCCCTTTTCCCCACTTTTCCTGTCTCTTTGTCTCCCTTGTCTCCTTCACTCGTCTTGGCTGAAGTTTTAAAAACACTGTCCACGTCACTGATTCACATGGCGACACACACTTCCGTGGATGACAGAAAAACTAAACAAGAGTTTCAGTTATTTATTCATGTTTTGTATTATTTCTTCATGACTTTGATTATGAAATAGTAATAGGAGTTGACATGACCATGTCGGGTCACGACATTTTTTAACAACAATATACAAATAAGTAATATATAGCGTAAGGATATGGAAAGAATAGAGTATTTATCTTTCCAGAGAAAAGAAAATATAACAGATATAGATATAACAGTAAATTAGAATATTCTGAGGTCAATATAATATGAACTATCGTTTGTAAGTTAAACGCATTACACTTTTTGTGTGTTACAAACCACAAGGACACCGGTCCATTTTCAGGTAGGGGGATGGGTGGGGTAGCCCATTGGTTGGATTCATACAATGTATAGGTTACATCCGTCAATCATTGACAGAGGAAAAGCTTTGGGTGTGAGGGGGAATAAGGCTCACCAGTCGAATGGCAAAACAAGAGAAAGAAACAAAACAAAACAAAACACCCCAGGGAGAGAAATAGAAAGAATCGGAGAGTAAAAAGGCAATATTAATACTACAAAATCCCTTTACGCACCCACCTTTGTAGCCTTTGTCCTCTTGCATTTTATCCAACTAATAATTCAGGTGCCCCCACCCCAGTTGAAAATAGATATGACATTCATGCAGTACACTTTCCTTCTAAGTACCCGCCTTATAAACAGTGGCTGACGAAAAACTATATCAAATGTTAAAAACAAATACGAATACAAGACAAAAACAAAACAAAACGAAAAACAAGTAACAACCACATAATAAAACAATATAATCATGTCAATCAAACGTAACATCGAAGACCCAACTTATACTGAGAAATATCATAAATATAGTTCATACGTTTCAGCTTAGAAACATTGCATAGTGTCTGGACCAGCCAGACTTTACATTCAGTTTGAAAGATATCAAAATATAGAGGTCTCACGATATATACTATTTCAAATCATGTCGACTATATCACATGTAGTTTACCTATATTCAATTGCTAATAGTATGTGCAGAAAGTAACGTCATGATAATTATCCATTCCTTTTTTTTACGATTAGTAAATTTGTTTTCATATTCTAAATAGTATAGCAGCACCCAACCGTTTCTGTTTTGTGTTTGTAGCACTTTTTTATTCACAACATATACATCAACAGCCTTTTCACAGAGGCTCCCACATGGTGTTAACAAAAACCTTCAATTGTGCACACATAATATTTTCATTGCCCTGCTAGTCATAGTTTCTTACATAGGAAACAAGTATATCTTTGACTTTGAAAGAAACCTGAAACACAATATGCATTGAAAGCATCATGAAATTAGTGAGCAAATGAGGAATCGAACTGTTTATTACTGTTTTTCTGTTTTTTCTGGCCAGTAGTCGTATAAAGGTTACGGACACTAGCAAAATGGAAAGCACTCTATTTTGAATTATCATGATTCGGAAAGCTCTCTGTACATTAAACGAGTCTCAAGGCATTATGAATGTATATCACTCAGCCCTTCATTGCGCTCTGTAGTCCACTTTGTGCGAGGGGGCCCTATTCTTGAAAATACAGAAAGAACTATCAGCAAAACCCAAAACAAACCCCGAGCTAAATCGATGCATTTCCTCGATTATAATGCATATAAAGACGTCTCGAGTAACTTTAAATATTGGTTTGTAAAGAGTTAAACTCCCAAAATTGGAGTGCGGTGTAGCCCTTGATCAATTTTGAAGATCACATCCCTGGATTTTACTTGATGCAAAGAGGGTGCCATTCAGTTTTTATCATTCTTCTCGTAGAGGGCGTCACACACATTGCTCTGGAAGACTCCATGAAGTGAGGCACACGATTTACTTTTTAGACGGAAGTTGAGTTGTAGGGGTAACGTCCAGAGTCATTCTCATTGTCTTCGCCTACAAAATGACTCTGATCGGACCCAGGTTTAAAAATGAGTCACGATTTTTTCGAAAGGTCGGTCCCATACTTAAATAATCATCTGACTGATACACGTCTGCAAAAACCAAATTACAAACACCTTTTATGTTTTTCGAAACTGATTAGTATATGTTTATTCTTGTATAACAAGTGCCAATTACATAAAACGTCCAAGCAGTTCGGCAGTATTGCGATATAATTTTACTCTTAATCAGTCAATGTCTTTTGAGCTGTGTTCTTGGGTAAATTGGGTTGCTTTTAAAGAAGATGAGGGTCCGTACTCAAACCATCCAGCTAGCTTCTTCAAGAGCACATCGCGCCATGATCTCGAATTCCTGAACATAAAAATACAGAGAGGAAGAGGGAGAGACATTAGAATACTGTGAATATTGATGACAGGAGTTGATTAAATTAGTTTAATTGGCACTTTTATATCAGTCACGACTGTACACCAATGATTTTGTTTGAAACAAATAAAACGAGAAGGCGGAAAACCAGTAATCGGCAATGACTTCGAAACATTCTGAACATGACAGACAGAAAACATACCAATAAGAAAAGTAGCCCCTACAATGTCCAACTTGCATTTGTTAAGTCCAAAGTAACTATAGAAACAGTCCTATTGATGTAACCAATTTTAGAATGCGTATAAATACGCTCTTGAAACCATAACTGCCTCTTCACAGTCTTCTATAAGCTTAGAATCTACATTATTGCTTTTGTTTTAATTTCATATAGCACGTAGGTTTTATCGAGATATTGCCTTCTGCACTAATTTCATTTCGGAGAATAGCATTGAACAGAGGCATACTGAAGCTTTTCGCCTTGCACTCAGAGTAAACCGCAAGAATGAACAGAAAGCAGAAATCGAACAATATAAATGGAAATTAAAGGAACAAAAGGAAATATAAAGAGCTCTGATTCAACGCTATGCTCCGATTTTGTTGTACAAAACATCTTTTCAGTCCTTTAATTTCCAACTTAAAGCGTTATACACCACAAGCACTTTTTTTCTTCAAAATTCTTTTTTGTCATATAGATCTGTCTGCATTAGAAAACAAACAAGTAATGAGGAATATCTAACCTCAATATCTCGTAGGACATCCTCACTGATCTCGGTTCTAATGTGTTTCCCGGGAAGCTTGTTTGGAGAAGACGTCTCGTTGTCGTTAAAATTACTGTTGATATTCGTCGTCGTCGTCGTCGATGGCTTGTTGGAATTTATATCAACCTCGTCAGCAATGCCTGAATCGAAAGACTTTGATTTATCTCTCGATCCTAGCTCTAATGTGCCATCAAAGACAGGGAAGGTCTTGGTGAATTCATCCACCAGGTTGAAGTTATGCCTGACCACATCGGGACTGTCTATACTGGACGAGGAATCCGTGCTGCTGTCTGCTGAACTCATCTTAGGATGGTTGTGGACGGCGTGCCGTCTGGACAATGGGGCTGATGCCGTTGCTGCAGACCTGACCGGAACAACAATCTCACTGTCCAATGATTTCTTGGGGTCGCAGAGACTACCCACGCTGTCGCTTGAGCTGATGCCGACCGAACTAGCCACTGATAACTTTCTTTCTTCAGACTCATCCTCTGCTTCCTCTGATATGAGATCGAACTTCGGTCTGCTGCCACCAACGGGCGGGGTGATAGAGGAGATGCCTTTGACAATCTGTTGCAAGGCTTGTTGAGCGGCCTTTCGATGTTTCTGAAGCTTACGCTCTTGTTCTAGGATTTTGAACTCAACGTCTTTCTTGGCCTCAATGGCCTTGAGTCGTTCTCCTTGTTTAAGATTTGTCTCCTGTGATTCCTTGTTGATTTCACCGAGACGTGTTTTCAGCTGTTCCAATTGCTCTTCGAGAAACGCTCCCTCCTCGTCTAGCGAATCTCCTGTATATTGAAAAGAATAATTAATATTTGTGAATTTGCTGAAGATGGTCTTTTCTTTACTCTTTGCATCTGTAAGCTATATTTGGATATAATGATTATGGATTCATTCGAATCAGGATAAACTACCTTCATCTTCAAAAAAAGAATGTCTTTCTTTTGTACTCATGTTATCATCCCAAATGGACCATACCTTCCGCTCCTATACCGATAAGTTGCTTTTAAAGTAAAAAATATATAATTATTTGCGTGCAAATACAACATGCAAATATCAGTAAATCTGCGATACTCGCGCTGTGAATCAAGTTATCTCTGGTACAAGAATTCTCAACCTTGGATGTGAGGTTTTACTTTCACAATCAGAGCATTCGACATCGAGTACATTAACCCATTGTCTAAACTTGCCGATAATGCAGTAGTCAATGGTTTAATATTGGTCCCTACGAACCATGGGCAAATTGTGTTTATCTCACTCTTGGTGTTTTATCGATGCTTAAAGCAAGCTGTCATCATTCATATTTCGTCTGTTTGGAGCCAGAAGGGTGTTAAAGTCCCATCATTTGTACAGAATTAACGCCCTTCTGGCGCCAAACAGAACGATTTTTTTTCTTTGGTACCAAAACGACTTATCTGATACTTCACATATTTACGATTCCATGAAACATGCTCCGACGGCGATTACTCTGAAGTAAATTTCTTACTCTTCCAACTTCGTAACTTCTACACGCGACGTAAAACGATACGTAACTGTAGCACTGACCCTAAACCTATCATAAGACCCAATAGCAGCCCTACTCCTCACTGGTGGATTTAAAGGAGCACGTTCTGTTCATGATCACAAACTGCCGTTCTTTGAGCATGCAAAGAGAACCTTTCTGTTGCTTGTCAAAGATTTTTCGACAGTTTTCCTTAATCAGTCCCTGCTGACCCTAAAGGTAAATCCTTGACAAAATAAAGTCAGAAGCAAATGCCGCTGGAGTATATATTATGTCAGAAAACCGAATTTTAAAAAATGCATCTTACCACGAGAGTTCTTCTTCCTCTTCCTCTGCTTTCTTTGCTGAAGTAGTTTCTTCTCGACTGCATTGATCTTGACGTCAGCTGACATCCTCCGTTGGTTGAGGATGGTGTTCATTCGAAGCGTCTCCATCTCCTGAGCTTCCTTCACCCGTTCGTACTTATCCTCGATGTACTGCTTCTTACGCTCCATGATTGGTGACCCATCAGACACATCTGACGACGACTGTAAAGATGGAAAATAATAATTTATTATATTTTGTTTTAACCATTTGTTGC
This sequence comes from Heliocidaris erythrogramma, assembly GCA_025617745.1. Classification (NCBI taxonomy): domain Eukaryota; kingdom Metazoa; phylum Echinodermata; class Echinoidea; order Camarodonta; family Echinometridae; genus Heliocidaris; species Heliocidaris erythrogramma. The sequence goes on along the minus strand of CM046865.1, from coordinate 36,116,717 downwards.
TGTTTTTAAACTCAAGGTAGCCTATTCACTAGTTGAAACACTGTTTTACATTAGGGTCCCGCACATAAATAAGTGGAGCGGGTTCTATACACGAAACAGAATGAATTATTTATTGTATCGCTAGATTAATGGAGACATGTACAACTGATGTAACCATGTTTTTTTTTAAACAAAATATCACAAAATTATTTTTTTGGAAATCATTGTTTTGCATTCGCCCATGACTCATTGAATGAACTCTTTCATTCAAAGAAAAATAATTGATATGACTTTTTAATATGGTTTCATATGGTTTTAAGAGGCCATAGATTTATGAGGCAAATATGCATGTGTTTATTAATTTTGACATCACGTAACAAATTTCAGGTCATGTATAGAAAATCATTAGGCGATTACCAGACAAGATCAGCTTTGTTAAAAAAATGACCTCTATGCATGACATGTCTTCTGTAAAGGTAATCTGTAGCGGTCAAGAACGTAACTAATACTAGATGTATATAAAAAAAATCTAATCTAAATTTAATCTTAGACGGAATCAAAAGCATGGTCAAATGACCGTGCAATGTATTAAAGGATCACTTTGTCAGGACTCCCCTTGTGCGACAGAAGCTAGCAACTGTGTTTCATGGGAAATGGGGGTACTTGTAGTCTTCAAGGTAATAGTGAGAATCTGTTTGTGAAGATATAGCTTCAAAGTCAATTAATTCAGAAAAGAGGTTTTATTGAGGGCGGGATGTGAAAACAATCATCATACTACGGAGAAATGAATCTTCGAAATGATTTACCAACAGGAAACAGATCTTTTGCAAATAGTTATGTCACTCGACGACCGTCGCATCAAAATAAAGTTTTTACCTACATTCAGTACCTAATGAGAGGCGTAGATTCATTCGGGATGGGGAGAGGGAGGGGGAGGAAGTTGCCTCTTTGAACAATAATTTTGCAATTCAAAATATATTATATTGAGCGTATATTATTCCATTAATGTATTAGCCCCCTCGCAATCCTGAATATGGATCAATGTCTCTGGTTTCCCTCATTACCCCCTCTTCCTACCAACCTCGAGATTGATTTTTGTTTGTACTTACGGCTGATGCTTTAGTATCTACGCCTAGATGTGTCTTTTTATCACCAGGGTCTGAATCAAGTCTAACCATCAGTGGTGTCAACTTCTCCTCTGAAAAATGAAACATTAAAATGATCATTTAACGATTATGATAGCAAAATTACATGGTTAATCGCATCATGAATATATTTAAAGAAGGACTTGGATTCCTCCTGGCCATCATGATAATTATATCCATGGCATCGTTCAACATACGCAATTATCCTGAAAGCAGAAACTCTTATCTGTGCATAACGAGGAACAAAACCTTATTCCCTACCTGTTTGTTAAATCTTTGAAGTTTTCTTTCTGTCACTTTTATAGAACATTTTACTAGGATACCTATCTATCTGTCTATCTATCTATCTATCTTTCTTTCTGCATATAACGATCTATCTATCAATCTGTATCTATCTATCTCTACCTACCATTATATCAATCAACCTATAGTACAGCTTAAGATTAGTGCTCCCAATTAGAAAGAAAATATGAAGGGAGAGAGAGGGGAGAGAGGTGAGAGTTAGAGATAGATCAATAATATCTATATAATTATCAACACCAATTAACCAAATGAATTTATCTATCCATCTCACTATCACCATCCACAACCCCTTCTCCCACTCATCCGTCCTCAAAACTTACTGCTTCCGCGAAGGTCTGGTGTCCCGTCCATGTCTCCACCGTTGAACTTCTTACACTTTTCACCGATAGCTGACATCCACTCTGCCCGTTCCTCGCTGCTCTCACACGATAACTGAGTTCCAGTCACCCTCTGTAAAACAACAACACAGCATAATTATATGAATAACTTAGCAATAAAATTAACCAGATGACAGAACACTGACAACCACACTGGCTGGTGATAAATCATTTCATGGAATACAATCACTTCGAGAGTATTTGAAGCGATGTTTATATTTCCGTCAAAATGAGAGAAGTAATAGCACTCATCACGATATTACCAGCTCATTCACTCGGACATTATTATTTTAGCGGGTAAAACTCTATTTCCTACAAGATTACAATACGGGCAGGCCTGAACTTGAATCAATATGCTGTTATGATAAGATAGCTCAGTACTGCTTGACAGTATTATAATCACTGTAGACATACGAGCTGAATATAGTTTTTAATAGGACAACAAAAACAAGATGGCGGAAAGAGGAAATTGAAGGAGACTCGATGCTTCAGTGGAAGGATCCTTTCCTCCTTTTGAAATTTATCCCATGGAAACTGATAAAGACAACAGTGAGAAATTGGGCCCCGCTTACAACGAACCTAGGATATTGGTGTGTCCAAAGAAAAGTAATGAGAAACGAAGATAAACGTTCAAGTTGAAGAACAACAACAAATGATCAGCAGTTTGTGCAAAAATAATGAACTGAAGATCGAGATGAAACTACTAACTGCAATCGCATTAGCAGGCAAAATGACCAATAATTCCAATTTTCCCGGATAATGAAACAATAACTGCAAGAACAAAGGTTTGACTAACGGAATCAAATCAGCGTGAAAACTGTGATTGTGGAATTACCTTGTTATCCAGAGTAAGCACAAACGCAGAGCAAACGAAAATGCAGCTACCACGCAATCAGTGACTGTTAAGTGCGCATTAAATGAAGCACTACGTTCGAAAAATACGTAGTATGAAAAAAAAAAAACCAACACTGGGCCAATCCATAAAATATGGATCTCATATCTTTTCTGCGTATAATAGACATATTCTGTCAGTTCATTGTATGTGTTGCGTGAAGGAATGAGGCTATTTCTATTGTGTTGTCTGCAGAAAGCAAATATGTACTCGGTTCAAAAGAATATCGATATAATAGTATCCGACCTTGATTGTTTCGCATTTGGAGAATTTTGTTTGAAAACCAACCGTTTGGAGTTGATATTACCAAATATAGTTTGACGCCTACAAGTAAATGGAAATACAATGTTTCAGGGACGAATATTGTCCCTCTGTGTACGTTTTTCTGGATGAGTTCAGCCTGTACTTGAAGTGTTTCTGCTATATAAGCGTGTTGGCGTATAGCTGAGGGGGGGGGGGGGGGGGCGGGGAGATGGCACATCCCCAATCGAATCGGGGGGGGGGGGGGAGGGAGATAAAGGAAAGAGAGTGAAAAGCTATTAAAGGAAGGATGGGAAAAGGGAAACAGGGCATGAGAAGAAGTTGGCACTCTTTCATTTCATATAACATGTCTGACGAGAAAGACAAGCCCCCCCCCCCCCCCCATACCTGGACTCTCGCTTTTACAGATACTAAAACCGGTGTGTGGAAGGAGCGAACTTGCACTCTTCGTTTGTCTCAGTCCGAAGTGTTCCTGACTCTTTTCCGTCTTTTTTCATAAAGGGGGTAAGAATTAAGAGGCAATCAGGCTTGAAAATAAAGTATGCAGTGAACCACCTTATACCAACAGAAAAGATTGGAAACATAACAACAATACAAACTGCAGTGCATTGTCTACTAATACATGTAAATGACAAACTTGACATATCACGCGTTTATCAACTGATCTGGCGCTCAACTATTGAACTGCCATTGTAGGACCATTTTGTAAGATGGCCTATTCCTGTTTGGAGAGGAGACATTCATTTGTAAACAAAAACAAAACAATGTTGTCTAGGGGCATGAACATGATCAGGGAGGGAGAGAGTCAGATAATTATTATTGCAAAAATATATCTATCCCTCCACATCTGCAACTGATCAAACTATTAGTACGCGGAAGTTTTATACAGGAAGATTATGTCGCTTGAAGAAGGAAATGAGCTTAGAGCCAATGTCAACATATTTCAGATAAGACAAAAAGAAGAAAAACGTGATCAAAATGTGTAAAAGAATTTCTATGAAAGTGTTCAAGTAATGAAAATTGAATAATGCAAAGTTTGAAGCAACGCGTTCATCGTTTGGCAAAGTGGCCTCATCCGTTCTTTGTTTTTCTTGTGTCTCGCTTGGAAAAAACTCAAGTTATGATTACATATTAATGATTTCATGTAGATAAAACAAAAAGACTCAATTTCAAAGCTCTGTGTGTTCATTTTCCGTAGATATGCATACTATAACTCACAATATCTTTCAGGACACTCTCCTAAATTATTGTGATTTCATTGTTCATATGTTTCATGTATTATTTTTGTATTTACCTTCTATTTGATTTATGATAATACGTCTGTTATACGCTCTAAATATCTTTATCTATGTTTTTGTGATTATATATGATATACCCTGTTATATGATTATGAACAAAATATTGATGTATATCAGTGATGTTTAATGAATAAAATTCAAATTCATGTAGAAAATGGTCTTAATTATTCAGTGCTGAATTTCTTAGAGACATCCTTCATCCGATATATAATTTCATTGCTTATCTGCACTCTCTCACATAATTTCATATTTTCATCATATCCCAAAACATGTTGAAATAGTACCTTAAAAGTCAAGGTGTCACCGTTATAGAATGTACTGTGATGTCACAATCATCATGGATCATGGTCAGGTATATATCATAATTATAATTAGCAATACAAGTTCTTTGTCATCTATTACATCATTCTTATAACGACAGTGTTCATGGTATTTAGACAAAGAATAATCGTCCTTCTTTATGCGGTTGAAATGAAATTAGTTTAATTGTCATTCCGTGGTTTTTAACAGTTAATATTATCTCTAATGAAAGTGGTGGGGTACCGGTGGCTTTGGTGGTGTTGTGCCAATTATCATAGGTCATTCCTCGAATGACTGATTGACATGGTATGCTATGATTAATAGCAATATCATTCATCGTAAATAAGCTTATCATCCATCACCATACCCTCATGTTTTGAAGGCAAGAATAAAGGGGACCTGAAATGACCTGACAAGGGCCTGGAAGGGCGAACTATATTCCCCCTCCCCTTTTCTGAGCTCCCCCCCCCCCCCCCAAAAAAAAAAAAAATAAATAAATAAATAAATAAATAAAAATAAAAAATAAAAAAATAAATAAATAAATTAAAAAAAAAATAAAATAATAATAATAAATAACTAAATAAAAAAATAGCATAAAAAAATAAATCAAATAATAATAATAATAATATTGGGTTTTTATATAGCGCTCGTATCCACCAATGGTGCTCAAGGCGCTCCAATATTACCCTGGCTTTAGCTGAGCTGCCCTATAAGGCGCTCAAAGCATTTCAAGGAATAAATTCCTAAAAGACACTCTTTCAGACACTTTAACAGTGAACTGTCAAATTAATAGAAGTGCCCTTCCATAAACCTTTATGTACCTATTTTCTTATGAATGTACTTTATTCTGTTTCGAGAGTTTTGATTAATAATGCTGAAAAGTGCATTTCAAAGGATACCCGGGGTGCTGAGAGTCCAGTATAACTAGTCGGAGACAGGAATACGTAATAACCGCAATGCGATAAGACAATATGTTTCGAGAGAGAAGGACGTTAACTCATTACAATCAATTAACACAGAGTTAACGCCCTTCTGGCTCCAAACCGATGATATAACCTATTTTAGGCATGTGCAATGAAGTATGCATTACGAAGAGACTATAAAAGTGAGTCATTAATGACCTCTAGTAACATTATATACACTCTACACAGCGGCGTAGCTAAGGTCCAACCACGGGGGAAGGGCGGCGGGGGGGGGGGGAGCACCGGTGTCATGGAGGTAGGGGGGGGGGTTGGAGGCATTGGTCTATTACGTGAATGGTATGGAGAAAAAAAAAGAAGCAAGGTCATCGAGTGGAGTGAAGTATATGGTCGGGGGGGGGGGGGGGGCACGTGCCCCTGACCCTATAGCTATGCCACTGACGATACAGGAACGCAAAACATTGGCATTCGTGTTGATGATTAGACGTAAAGCAATTAATTTAACTCACCGGGTGGTACAGCTCAAATGCAAACTTGTTCCCTGTCTTCGCCGAACTCGACGAGACACCGGTTTGGACGTCGTACTCCTCTAGCATCAGCATATCGAGTGTTTGGGAGTCGGTAGGCTTACGGTAGATATACAGACGATCCTCGGTCAGTAATGTCCAACACCTGATCAGGGAAGAGCAAAGAAAATGTAAAATTTTCAAGAGGAGGAAATTGACTAAAATCTGAAGTGGCTTGGCAACAAGACAAGGATATTTGCGGTTCAGGTGCGACCGGTTATCCGGTCTCGCTAAGACATGACGTCATCAACGAACAGTCACAGCCAATGATTGTATGATTCGAATTCATCATTTCAAAGTTGTTTTTAGACCTTTTTAGGTCATGTACTGTGAAATGGAGTCTGCCTCTTTGTGATGTATATAAGTTGTGGAATTATGTTGGACGGGTTGAGTGAAAACAACAAAACAGCCATCTGGGATTTAACCCATAATAGCGAAAATCAATATTTCCATATAATGTGGGGGCACAGATTAAAAAAAATCACCTGTTTGAAATATACCCTCAAAATAAAATCAATAATTCATGGTATATTGTTGTTGACAAAGAAAGGACAAATATCTACGCTAATACAGAATGATTTGATGCCATTTTTAGAACTGCAATTTGATCATATCGCTTTAAAATGATCATTATTATCCATACGAATAACGGCTATTTAAAAATATCGACAAAGCTACACCTCGAAAGGGTTCAGTTTATGTTTTGACAAAGCAAGCATTTTCCTGGTTATTTCCAGGTTTAAATCTGATATGATAAGGTATAACTTGAATGGAATGAAACGAACAACTTCTTTCCTCATCGAAATAACATTTAATACAGTGGCGGATCCAGGGGGCACTTCTGGTCCCTGCCCCCCTTTTTTGGAAGAGAAGTATGCATTTTGACCATAAAGGATCCGCCATTTTGTCGATTGTGCCCCCCCCCCTTTTTTATTCTTTTTGTTCGCTTGTCAGAGGATTATGGAGGGAAACTGGACCTCCATACACTCCCTGAGCGAATTTTGGAGTTCTGGCGAAAAAAAATGTTGCCACCACGCCCCCCCCCCCCCAACTGAGCAACTTTTCGAGAAGCTGGCAAGACCTCCAAAATACGGGTCTACCTTTTCCAAAAGTTAAACCTGCATTAATGTGCCCCCCCCCCCCCTCCTTATACTAAATCCTGGATCCGCCCCTGATTTAATATAACCATGATTTGCTATTATATTATCATACAATGATTTCCGTGTGGTCTTTTTCTTGGGAATAGAAAGAGTATCTATTTCTCTCATTATTTATTCAACATGAAAATAAAACGGGAATAACCCTATTAAACGTGTACTAACATAATAAAACACCACAAAAACGGGGACAACCCCTAATACCATTTGCAAAAAAGTAGGGAATCTTTAGTGATTTTCACTCTACAGGTAAGGTTACAACTTTCTTGTATCTGTCCTCGAGATAGTATTTTGATGGTCATAAAGGAAATAATGACGTTGTGATAAGATCTACGCGATTTGCGGAAACTAAACAAGGATGTACCTCCAATACTAAAGCTGTGCATCTCTTTATACGTGTTGCACTTATAGCGGCGTATCAAGACATTTATTAGGGGGAAAGAATCGCCTCTAGAAGGGGAGGCAGCCCCGTGTCTTATCACGGACCTATTGACTTTCTTTCTGGACTTTCAAAGGGGGAGGGGCGTACACCGGCCCCGGCCTGTGCTGGATACACCAACTGTTTGTATGAGCCTGTTAAAATTTACACTGGTTGAAGACCTTGTACAGCACATTCAATGTTTCTCTTCCTGGCTTCCGAACCCCCCCCCCCCCCCCCCCACACAAAAAAAAAAAAAAAAAAAAAAAGAAAAGAAAAGAAAAAGAAAGAAAGAAAGAAAAGAAAAAAAAAAAGAAAAAAAAAAGAAAGAAAAAAGAAAGAAAAAGGAAAAAAAAAGAGGAGAGAATCCTATACATATGACATTTGTCAAATGCTTTCACTCTACAAGAAGACTACCGGTTGCAAATAGGTTGGCCATTTCTTCTGACAAGGTCTCGAAACGATGCCTGACAAATAAACCCATAGATTACGGGAACCGGGTGGCTCCTGCATTAAGCCTATGAGAGTTAAAGAATTCAGTATTCAACGGGTTTTAAAATAGAGTGAGTACAACATATGGAAATTCATGGACACAGATACTTTATGTTACTTATCAAAAGCTTATGTTGCTTAACATGAAAGCGAAAACAAGGTCTATACAGCGCAATTTAGATTACGGCATTTCAATAAATTTGTTTACTTGTCAGAAGTTGTTCATGATTAAACTTGACATAATTGAAAACAAAAATGCCCTTTAAGTATGATAAGATAGGCTGGATTTGGTTTGATAGAAAGTAATGGTCTTTGTCTTTTGATAAGAGAATTAAATTGCTCATCATACGTTTGAACAAAAATATAAACATTTATTAGAACTTTAATTTGTCTACAACATACCTCCACCATACGTCACGTTGTGTACATCATTGTTTAGAATACATGAAAATAAAAAGTGACTGCTAAAGTGATCTATAGGAAACGCTTTCTGTTTTGTTAAGGCCTCGGCATCTATTGAAGGCGTTTCTATGAGAAGTTTCTTTTCTGCAGACACGAGAATATATTGAATGTTATTGCAATCCAGGACAAAGCAAACAATAGATGTCTTCCTCAATGTGACAAGGGAAGTGATATCAATGACTATTGCCCGCGATGCAAGGATACTATATTCTATACCATAGATGTTGGATTGATTTTAATTGAATTAAAAAGGAATGTAGGCTTGTTGGGTAAGTGTTGTTTGGATCACAAGCGGGTACACGGAGGCAGAGGACAACCCCACCGTCACCATGCTTTTGACAAACTCGAGCTATCTATTGGGGCATCATGACAATAGTTTATTTTATTAAATGTCACTGGGAGTATGGATAGCATTGACTATTTCCTTGGGCAGTATATAATCACAGTTCGATCGTAATGTCTGTATTGATCTAACTGGTGAATCATACTGAATTATTTATATGCCACCTAGATCACATGATGTTTATGAGAGTATGCAGTGCAATAAACAAACTCGGATGCTTATGATTACTTCTACATATCTATCTGCATAAACGATCTCGTTAGCTTTTTGTATTGGAGGGTTGTAAATACAAACATCTAAAAAAAAAACACTTAATCACAGAAGAGTTCGGAAACCTATGAAGGTACGAAGTCCATCTAGGTTTATATATTTTTATGAGCCAATGAAATATCTTTTATTCTTTTTATTACAGGCTGACTCAGCTTCACATGAGAGTCTATACAAACTAGATTAATTGACCAATTTCTGAAAAAGAGATCGGTATTATACAGTAAACATATTTATACTGCGTTATATTAATTCATTCATCTATCAATCTATATATTTATTCATTTGTTTATCTCTTTTTTCTTTTTATTATCATATATTTCGTCTTTCTTAAGTGGGCGTTTTATACACTATTGTACTTATAGGGAAGCCATTATTAAATGTCCAAGATGTGTTTGGAATTCATGCAAATACATCATAGTATTCATTATACCATTATTCATTAATCGTGATGCCAACTGCTTCTCCGAAAGTTTCTTAAACTACAAGAATTAAGGCAGTTTATGTCCAATATTTTAAGTCCAATAAGTGTCCATTTCAATTAAAATCGAGTTACATGAGTGTAAAGCTGAGCATTGTGAATTTTTGCTGCTACAATTGGTCTCAAATCATTTAATCAGTAATAATAATTTAGTGATTAATAAATTTCTTGGGAAAGTTGGATTTCTTGGCCATTCTTTACCTTTTCCACGAGCCACTTTTCTTGACCTCCAAGTAGCCTGTCTTGATCGGGTTGACTACCTCACTGGCTGGGATTGGTACCAATCTCTTGTGACGCTTGGTCTTGGGCGCGGTCCTACCAATCCCCAGAGGGGATTTCCCGGTCAGCAGCGGGTTACGATTGATTGATGACGTCATCCCTATGTCATCCATGGAACGACTTACTGTTCGGTCTCCTAGGTTACTCTGCTAGACAAAAATAGAAAAAGTGAAAATGAAAATAAGAAACATATACACATTGTAATAATGATAATACTACGACTACTTCTAATAGCAATGATAACAATGATAATGATATGATAATAAAATCATAATAATAACAATAATAATCACAATTATACTACTACTACTACTACTACTACTACTGCTGCTGCTGTTGCTGCTGCTACTAAATCAGCGCACAGTGCATTAATATTGGATTAATATTGCCAGGTACCCATTCAACACCTGGGTGGAGAGAGACAAATGTAGATAAAATGCCTTGTCTATGGACATAAGAACAGGGTAGAGAATGGAACTCTACCACTCTACCACGAACGATGCTCCCAGTTTACCAAGGAATTCACATTTCTGGATGTTCCTGGAATGCATCCCTAATGACGCACTATTATGAATATCTACAGTTATGTACGATTGATCCATGCATGGATACAGAATCCATCAGGAATGTGTTAATAACATTGTTATGTCGGGAAACCTCAAGGACACATCTTCGAGTGGTATACAGCAATAGTTGACTAAATAAAAAACCACTGATTAGATTTTAATAGTATTGATAAACTGGTCGGTTGATGACTCGAGGGAGGGCGCTCACTGGAGTTAGTCGGTGGCTGATACAAAGTTCTCATCATAAATTGTGAAGTTGTGATGTTCATTCTGGAGAATATTACTACCAAGGAAACGCATATCGTCTGAACAGAATGAACAATCCCGAGTTCAATTCCAAATGAAAGAAATTTCGACAAACCTCGAAAAACGACCAACTGTCCCAACCTTCCAGAACAACAAGCGATTCCATAGATGATAAAATAACGCGGAGGCTAAAATTTCCTGTTGCACGTCGACGTTTCAAACTAGTATGAAAATGCTTCTAATTGAGAAACACGAGATAAGGTGGTACTTTATAGGGAGTGCAGTGTTGGAGTGAATAATTTTTGCAGCAGTAAAACATTCTTTATGGTTCTTGACTTTGACTGCTGTAAAGGTTGAGGTACATGACCTCTTGACCTCATTTCACCTACCACGTGACATGCTTTGTTGAACGACGATCGAGTTTGGTATAAAGTCCCAAATAAATCGCAAATACTTTCAAAGGATATGGATTTATGGTACTCTTATTAGCTGCTTTAAACCGACGCACCTCAAAAGGTAATTGGAATAGACATACGAAATCCAAGGTATACTTTAAACGAAAACGACATCAATGAACTTAGCAGTGACGGCGTCGGTGGGGGCGAGGAGGTGAAGGGCGATGGTGGGGGCATTGCCCCTCCCCATATTCTAAGGGTAGCCTGTGCCTTCCTCAGTGAAAACGTCTGCACCAAGATGACCCCCACTCAACTCCCGCAGAAAAATATTGGAACACTTGAATTTTCAATTGACCTCTCCTCCCCCAAAAAAGCCTCCTCTCCTTCAACTTGCCTCCCTGCCTACTATCAAAACCCCGAGTACAGCAACTGGTACCGATTCTTGATATTCATACCGATAGCATGACACATATTTATGATGGTTGTGTTTCAAAGATAATCGTTTTTCAATTCGTCTACAGACGTCTAGGAGAAATCATAAAGCACTTAAGCAATCAATGGCTGAGAAATATAAAATGTGACAAAAACATCACGTTTCCAGTTGAGGACTAGCTCCTTTTTGGTAGTTCAGTCCTAAGGCATCAGTTGATTATACAAGCTATCACTGACAATAAGAAAGGAACATCACTACAATAATTCCCACGTAATGATCTATTCTATTGTACGATCATACTAGATTCACAAGTAATTATCATTGTATATCAGTTCACGATATGGTTCATTAACCAACATGCTGAACAACACAAAGCTGCACAATGTAATGCTTACAAGTATGCAATATTTGCTTTATAAAGTTGTTTGTTGGAGACATGGAAATCAAGTTTGTATTTAAATAAAATCAGAAATTCAACGAATATTATAAGAATTACATTAAGAATGCAAAGTAGCACAAAGCAATGTCATAAAAAGGCAATAAATGCAATGATTAAACAAAGATATAAACGGCTATGCAACGTGGATAAAAAGACTTTCAGGCTTACCAAAATGTTTCTTTTAATCACGAGAAAATCCAACATGATGTTAAAAATATCAGGCTAATAACATTCACAAACAACACAAACAACAGACTAAATGTATTCTGCTTTGTCTGAAAAAAATATTGGAGATGTAACGACAATTGTGATGACAGACGGTTCACTCCTCTCTCCCTCTTCTGCAGTAGTCCTCTATATATTTCATATCACTACGATACAGATTCCGCTGAAAGATTCCAGAGAGTTAATAAATGAAGATTTTTTTTTGAAGAGCTGTTAATATAGTGTTGAAGAATTGACAGAGACGTGACAAGCTGCGTATCAAGAAGGCTAAGCGGTGAAATCACCCAGGGTGTCAAGGCTTGTGAGCCTGTTCCGTTCTGTCCACATTGTCAGCGTAATGGCGATTCTCAATCCATATCGACAGTTTTAATCTACCCCGTCCAATCCAGCCTTCGTCAGTGGGAAATATTTCTAGGAACGAAGCGTCTGCCAGGCCTTATGTAATATCGATCTTAAAATATGATTGGTGTCAAATATGACAGGATAGGCACGTCTTCAAAGATGATAGACGTCATTAGAGAGGAAGATAGGAAGACACATTGGTCAGGTTCGTATGTCCTTTAGGGAGTGCCAAATGATGGTATAGTTGAGTTTCACCACGGGGACAGTTTTGTATTTTCATGGTTTCTAAAACAATGGTCAGTTATGATTGCAGACAATAATACAGAGGTCATAACGTTGTTCCGTATTTGCTTCTGACACAACCATTGTCAAGGAAATGTAATCGTCACTTGAATAATCATTATTTCCACCCAGTGAATATGACATTTCCCTGTTCCACCTAAGCGTCAGAATGAACGAAGACAATACGGACAGTTACCTTTGGTGAAAGGAAAGAAAAACACAACAAAAACAAACACATATTAAATGACTGGAGATGTCATGACGTATATCTAGAAATTATTACTCATATCAAAACGTTACAACAGCTAAATCCAAACCCGATGACATAATAATCTATCAAAATATGATTTTATTTGTTCATGCCCAAAAAAACTTCACTTTTCGGGTTTTTGCCTCCTCTTTTTTAAATTGTTTACTAAATACTTTCATGAAATCAATATTTTCATTGCTTCCTCTATGACAGAATTATTGAATGATTGTTTGACCTTCGGGCTACCATAAGCCTCGTTTGAAATTTACTTCAGGCGAGGGGCTACGCAAGAGGGGCAGTGTTCTGACATCCCCCTATTCAAAAGGGTCTTTCTACGTATGCTTGTAAAAATCTGAAAACATATTGACGAAAGATGTGCTTGTGTGTGTGGGGGGGGGGGGGGACTTTTTTTAAAACCTCTGTCGGTAAATTTGCAGATACAGTATTCTGACCTGAATACTAGTACTCTCCCATTTTGTTTTGAGGGAAGGTGGGTGTGTCCGAATATATTCGGTTAACTCTTCGGCAAATTTGGTGCAACAACCCCCTAATCGAAATGATCTAGAAACGCCCCGGACTCACATGAGGTGTCGTTCGGAGCATGGGGGTACATGAAGCACCGTCAGAGAGCCAACGTTCTAGTCCTAGCGTTTCACATCAATCACTGCATGTTCTATGAACTCTTGGCTCTACATACCGGGTCTGGTATCTGGTTACTTAGGCCTGCCAAACGCCATACACATCATCCAAACTTCAACGATGACATTCGGGTAGACACTAAAAGTTTTGTATATAGATATTCACAGCTTAGATTATGATGGCGTAAGAGTTATCCCCTATCGTCTTCGATCACGTTGCAGGCTTATCTCTTAAAAACTTCCGTACAATTCAAAGAAAGAAAACTATAACGCCGTCAACATGTGACTCAAGAGATTTCACACTAACTCGCCAAACATTATGACAGCATTCACTGTTCTAGGTAACATAAATCCACTCAAACTTTCCTCATATAGATCGCTTGTTCTTACAGATATTCCTTGTCGTTTAGAATCGTGTTGTAGAACTTTCTTTCAAAACCCTTCAACATGAGTTATAGAAACAGATTTACCTTCATGATGCTACAAGAATATCACAAAATGAACACGAACGATATAGGCGTCCTTCGTTCCATGTTATTAACTATGCTGAATCAGAATTCAGGTAGTCGGTCGAAATTCTAGATACTTTCAGCTCTATGAATAACCTTCTCATCACTTTCTTGAATGAGCTTAAGGCCTTTTTTCTTAACACCTTTAAAAGTCTCCCCAAAACGAAACTGTATTACTTTCAAGGCGACATCAGAATGAGCTCTACTCAAATCAATCAGATATTCAAAGTTTTAATACCGTATAAATGTCTATCCTTGTACCCTTGTTCTTTGTTATTAGAACTCGTGAAAGAAAACATTTTCATATTCTTCAAAGAAACGGAAATTATGTAAAATAATCTTCCGACAAATATAGGCAGCGTCGACAGTCACACAACCACTGAATTTGTCTACATATTCAAAGTCTTTGAATATCCTTGCTACTTGCTAGTTATCCTTCATTTCTTCTTCTAGTCCGTAATATGCCTTTCATTGTAACCTTTCTTACATTAACGAAACTAACCTTTTCTCTTTAAGATGACATAGAAATGTTCAGTCAAGCACGTATGTCAAATATCATCCAATATTCCGCATCAAGTTTGCAAATATTGAGGTTTGCTCTCGAATCACAAGCTATTTCACAATATAAATGATCACTGCAGACTTATTTCATATTTTTCAACATCTAAATCTTTGAAAAACAATTCATTTATAAGAAAGTCCCAAACATTGACCATGAATATGAACCTATAGGTCTTCCAATTTCACTCCTGTTTGACGAGTTTGAAATCCTACTTAGAAATCCGTCCTCGATTTGGGTGCCATTACCTGCGACAAGCAACGAACTCCTCAAATATTCAAGTTGACTTAGGATCCGTTCATCCAAAGATTGCTTTTGCATCACTGTAGAGCGATGACGGATGGCAGATGCACTTCTCTTGAAATGCTTTCAAACTGTGAAGCATGTGTGTGTAAATATGATGACAAGATAATGATGCTACTATGAAGGACCATATGATGCTTTGCTTGTTTGTCCGACAGTCCAGGCATCAACTTGAAACAGCAGGCCATTAATAACAGGCACCCGGCTCTTCTAGTCTTTCCAACAAAACCTCTTGCTCTTTCTCCTAATCTCCTTGAAATTAGAACAAGAAACTTCTGGTAAATATCGCCAATCCTCCAGGTAAATAGATAAATCAATCAAGATGTAGAGTACGTTTTAATTGGTGCTCATTAATACTAAAATATGAAGTACCCCTCTGCATGTGGTCCATCAATGGATTTCAGAGAGTGAGGTTGATCGAGCCCCCGAGCATCCCTCATCCCCGAGTCCTGATAAAGTGAGAGACATCTTGTAGTCGCACAAAATGATACGTATCATCATTTTCAATGCTGAGGTGGAAGTGAACTTGCGCCTGTGGAAGTCTGTGTTTGATATTAGAAGATGAATTTCCTATGATTGTTAAAATAAAATTATAAATTTATAATTATGGAATTATAAAATAGCGAAGGCCCGACCAGCCTCTGCGGCTGAGGAACTGAACAATGCATCCTGAGCCGAGCCTGCAATTCAGCACCCTTCGATCCTCTCCACGGGGAGCACTGCTTCTTAATATTCGTTGTGCTCCCATTCATTCACAAAACCAACTAATATACTCTTCATTTCTTTTACAACTGCGAAGATACAAAAAAAAATCATAACTTTTTATGGAGTAACTACATGAAGTTGTACAATGCGTTAATTTGCAGGTAATTCTTTAGCACCAGTTAACGAAAAGGCATGCAAATGTTCAATGGATGGAGTATCATAACCTGATAACAATCGATGAAACATATACCGTCACAACTTAAGACTCAAAATGCAAGCATTCTCATTGATTCTATTGATTTATCGATCGCTATTAACTCCTTAGCAGACAACGATACTAATTGTGCGTCCTAAATCTTATACGTTACACCGCTTTGTTATTCACTGGCGGATCGGTTGGGGGGGGGGGGGGGGCACAGGTGCCCTGGCATCACTATATACCGACGTATACGCCACTTATGGCCCCGCAATTGAAGGATGTTTTGCAGCAAGAAAATGCTTGATTTGCCACTGTTATTAGACCTGATGAAGATAATGGCTCATGAAGAATTCGTTTATAAAACTTCTTCCCCTCTCTGCAAAACGTTTTTAGTCGATGCATGCCTGACGTAGCAATAACTGACGACTCGAGTTGTATGAAAACTTAAAATGAGAACAAATATCATGATGGTTGTTTCGCTGTATAGACTGAAAGTGCAAATCCGCCAACAAATTGTGTAATCGCCATTTTAATTTTTCATAAAAGCTTTGTGTTTACTGAAAAATAAAACTTTATTAACAAGTTAACAAGTTATATATAGACTATCACTTTCAATTGTATGTGAGTCAGGGTAGGAGTGTAGGAAGGTAGTGAGGGGGTTTAGTCTACATACTTCGGACCCAGTTCAACATATTACCATTAAAAAGGTAAATTGATTTCATCCTGAAGTTAGACTAGTGAATAGTTTATGCCGCTATGATACAGCCCAGCTGGATGTACATGCCTTATCTACTAGCTTCTGTCCATCTTCATTACGCAAAATCATTTCATAATGGGTCACTTTTAGTCTAACTCTAAGGCAAGTATTGCTTAGGCTGCAAAGATTTGGAAATGTATTAACAATTTTTAATAAGATAAAACGAAATCACGAGGGGATAAGACTGTGCCAAAGATTTTATACTAGTAGTCAGTTCTCATTGCTTTCCAAATGAACAAAAAAAACCCACAAAAACAATAATCACAACATCCATTAAAATATTATTGCTGATATGAAGGCACTTTTTGCAACATAATCATCAAGAAGATCGTTGCTAAAATTCCAAATGAAGTCAAGAACCAACTCGATATTTATCGATGTACATATTAAATGTACCACACCGTATTAAATTGGAATAAGAAATGGTGTAACTGTGTCAGAAGAACGTGATTTACGAATATCCCCTAGAAGAATTTAACTCCAGAAAGTCTGATTATTGAAAGGACAAGTTTCGATTGTTACTGGCTCACATTACTTTCGCGACCAAATGTAACAAAAAGAAGTTTGCCGGCGCGCAGACATGGTCTCTGAAAGAGCTAAACATTTCACAACATTTTAAGTAAAATGTAATAATAATGTATACTGTTTGTCAATATATGGAGAACTTTCCAAGGCACACACAATAACCCAATGAACCAACATTTGAAGACTGAACATATCGTATAGTGAAAACGTTTTAAGCCCGGCGCACACTGCGCGATCTGACTACGATGCGATTTCGGGAAAAGTTGTTATAACATTTGATATGAACCTTCAAACATGTAAAATCTTCGTGATCAAAGTTCTGAATAGTAGTATGAATACTAAAATCGAAATTCCGGGCTACTGCGAGCCCCCGTGTAGGAATAAAAGCAAATTCAATTCCAAATCGTAGTGACGTCATACCAATCTTCCGATCGACTAAGATTTGAAGCCGATTTGGCCTTTACTCTAACCAGAAGAATTGCACTTAACCAAAATTTCGATATTAGTATTCGTATCATTATTCCGATCTTCAGATGAGATAATGTCACTTTTTTAAACTTTCACATTTAATGCAAACTGCAATTTGTTCGAAAATCGGGTCGCAGTCGGATCGTATAGTGTGCGCCGGGCTTTATACTACCGACGAACTACTCAATAATAGAGGCTCAATCCAATGTAATGCTCTTCCACATACTACAAAATTATTACAAAGTGTTAACACATTCAGAAAGGATTTTAAAATTATTATTCCAGACTTTTTGTAGCTGATCAGGTATCTTATTTAAATGTAGGTTATTTTTAAAGCTTTCTCTCTTGTATATATTGTAAATATTTTCTCTTTTTCCTGTTTTTACTCCAACTCGTTTCTTTCACTATTGCAAGTTGTTATGTTTCCCCCTGTTAACATATATTTACATGTTTTCTATGTCTATAGGGACCCCTATGTAAAACAGCGTTGTTATGGCAACAACGCTGAGAAGGGCCATCCCTCCGTCTTCTTTTTTTAATCAGATTGTTTTCAAAATTGTGAATGTATTATTATTTGTTTTAATTGACTGAAAATAAAAACGACGACAACTCATAATATCATATAATTTACGTGCGATCAATAGCACAGTTCTATCTATAGACCACGACTTTGAATATTGCCTGGACATTTTTGTTTGATTATATAGATGTATGAATGCACTGTATTACCAGGGACATCGTATTTTTCCTTTCTGTTGCAGTTGTTTTCAGCAAAGTCTAGAAATTTCACAAAAATTCAAAGGGAGTATCAATCACAAGAAACAAAAGAAGCCTGGTAGGGGTCATGATGTCATCCTGTTTCCATGGTAACACAGCACGCGCCTGAACGTGACTTGAATTAGATACGTTTCTCACGCGGAAGCCGTCAAGGAAATCGTTCCGAACAATTATTAATGGCATTAATAAAACCACAGCGGGCGTCCTATTGGCAGGAAGGAATGCCATTGATTCGCCGTTGTTAGTAACTTCATAAACGGAAGATAGTTCGGATTGAGGTCTGCGAGAAAATCGTGAAAATTGAGTTCTCAAAGACACTGGCGTAAGCGGGTTGTACGAATTTGCCGATCTTATATCCAACGCGCAATGATATTTCCATCTAAAACACAATACACACTGTTCCACAGTTATGTTCCTTCATAACCGAATTCTTGATGTTACCCCTGCACACATCACAATAACTATAACCCTAACCCTAAACCTCATTACAACAACTACCCTAACCCTAGTTGACGAAATCCTGGAGCGAATATCTCCGGAATAATTGTTGCTTCACCATTAAAGAAAGATCTTATCCAACAGGAATATTTACCCGATTGACACTGAAAGGCTCGTCATCTGTTTTAGGTGCGTGCGGTGAAACATTTTGCGGTTCTGAATTTTCTCGAAGATTGGCTGAATACAAACGACGCATTAAAAAGCGGCACCTTATTTTTCAACAAATATTCTTCTCTATCTTGAGAAGGTCATTCTCAAGTCGTTCATTTTGTGGAACAAAAACAACGACCGGTTACGCGACCGGGATGAATTCTGCTGTTCTGTAGCCTTGGTCAAGGTTTTTATAGTCTTCCTTCGCGGTTGGAGATGTCCTCTATAATTATAAGGTCAAAGAATAACTTATGTCCAACTACTGGATTAATGATATTTGCCTAGCAAGCCTTTAAAGATCGAGAAAGGAAAACATATATGGATTTATAATTTTTCGAAGCAATTGATAAACTAATAATCACCCAAGGCTAGAAATACACAGCCCCTCACCCCCTCCCCCCCCCCCAAAAAAAAAAAAAAGGGGGGGAGGGGGAAGAAGAATACACACAATCACATTTGTTGAGAAAATGGGATCGGTTTTTTTAAAGGAAAAATAATTCATGATGAGGAGGGGCAAAAGTCTGGAATTGCAATACGCTTCATGGTGAAGGATAAACAAATCATTGGGGCAAAAAACACTTCTCCAAACAAAATATCACTATTTTTTTAATTTGTAAACAAATCTTTCGGCATATTACTCCCAGTGTTAAAGATCGTATACTCGATCTGTAATGAAAAACACAAGTCAGAAAAAATTGGAACCAGCGGGATTCGAACCTGTCATCTACTGCTTGCCGGGCAGCGACTTAACCACCAGGCTATTCTGGTTCACGGCCAAGTCCCGCTGGTTCCAATTTTTTCTGACTTGTGTTTTTCATTACAGATCGAGTATACGATCTTTAACACTGGGAGTAATATGCCGAAAGATTTGTTTACAAATTAAAAAATTCCTCCCCAGTCAAGCTTCTTCGCTTACTAACCATTGTTCCACGGCGGACCGTTTGAATATTAATGAGTCAGAAAGAAGAGGATCTTGGGTATTTGATTCTAGTTCATCGTGACTTGGCCGTGAACCAGAATAGCCTGGTGGTTAAGTCGCTGCCCGGCAAGCAGTAGATGACAGGTTCGAATCCCGCTGGTTCCAATTTTTTCTGACTTGTGTTTTTCATTACAGATCGAGTATACGATCTTTAACACTGGGAGTAATATGCCGAAAGATTTGTTTACAAATTAAAAAATTCCTCCCCAGTCAAGCTTCTTCGCTTACTAACCATTGTTCCACGGCGGACCGTTTGAATATTAATGAGTCAGAAAGAAGAGGATCTTGGGTGTTTGATTCTAGTTCATCGTGACTTGGCCGTGAACCAGAATAGCCTGGTGGTTAAGTCGCTGCCCGGCAAGCAGTAGATGACAGGTTCGAATCCCGCTGGTTCCAATTTTTTCTGACTTGTGTTTTTCATTACAGATCGAGTATACGATCTTTAACACTGGGAGTAATATGCCGAAAGATTTGTTTACAAATTAAAAAATTCCTCCCCAGTCAAGCTTCTTCGCTTACTAACCATTGTTCCACGGCGGACCGTTTGAATATTAATGAGTCAGAAAGAAGAGGATCTTGGGTGTTTGATTCTAGTTCATCGTGACTTGGCCGTGAACCAGAATAGCCTGGTGGTTAAGTCGCTGCCCGGCAAGCAGTAGATGACAGGTTCGAATCCCGCTGGTTCCAATTTTTTCTGACTTGTGTTTTTCATTACAGATCGAGTATACGATCTTTAACACTGGGAGTAATATGCCGAAAGATTTGTTTACAAATTAAAAAATTCCTCCCCAGTCAAGCTTCTTCGCTTACTAACCATTGTTCCACGGCGGACCGTTTGAATATTAATGAGTCAGAAAGAAGAGGATCTTGGGTATTTGATTCTAGTTCATCGTGACTTGGCCGTGAACCAGAATAGCCTGGTGGTTAAGTCGCTGCCCGGCAAGCAGTAGATGACAGGTTCGAATCCCGCTGGTTCCAATTTTTTCTGACTTGTGTTTTTCATTACAGATCGAGTATACGATCTTTAACACTGGGAGTAATATGCCGAAAGATTTGTTTACAAATTAAAAAATTCCTCCCCAGTCAAGCTTCTTCGCTTACTAACCATTGTTCCACGGCGGACCGTTTGAATATTAATGAGTCAGAAAGAAGAGGATCTTGGGTGTTTGATTCTAGTTCATCGTGACTTGGCCGTGAACCAGAATAGCCTGGTGGTTAAGTCGCTGCCCGGCAAGCAGTAGATGACAGGTTCGAATCCCGCTGGTTCCAATTTTTTCTGACTTGTGTTTTTCATTACAGATCGAGTATACGATCTTTAACACTGGGAGTAATATGCCGAAAGATTTGTTTACAAATTAAAAAAATTCCTCCCCAGTCAAGCTTCTTCGCACAGTAAAATATCACTAAGAAAATACCATGTAATTGGTACAAAAGATCACCAAAGGGACATAATGTATTCTCACGGGGGATGAATTTATTGCGTCTACAATATCAATATCAATATCAATATCAATATCAATATCAATATCAATATCAAAGCCCCCACCGCCCCTGCACTTTTACTAAGTAAAATTAAGGGTAAGCCATGAATGTTATAAACTGGTACTTCTCTTTTGATGATGTATTGTGGTAAAAACGTAGCTGGCGCCAGACAGTTAGCAATATCGGAGCCATCCATATACACGATGGTATAGATAGGCTCAGAGCAACATAGGGTAAAGGCGCATATTTTCAAGCTCACTTTAAACTTCAAGGAAATTCTGAAGATGCGGACTCTCCCCAGCATAATATCACTTTTTGTTCCTAGTATTGTATCATTATTGCTAAAGCCTTTTTAATGTTATGTTCTCAACTTTATGTATTTCAAGAGTAAACTTTTCTAGTTTTATTGTGGAAATAAAAAAATGTCAACCATTCTTCTTTTCTTCTACATACAATCCAGCAATAAATAGATAAATGAACTAAATATATATGGTTGATTTTATGACATAAAATTTGTTGGTGATATTGGCCTATAATCTGTATAATCGAAATGTTGATCTCCTTTATCTTTCTTATTAGTGCTATCTGAAAACCAATATAATTCAAAGTGACAACTGAACTATAGCAACAAAGAAAGAATGAAAGTTTCAAAACGGAAAGGAATTTTGAAATTAAGGGGAAACAGATTTTTGAAACTGAGATTCGTCCTCTTCACAAAACAATTTCGTGTGTTGAGAGCCAGAAGGGCGTTAACTCATATGCTTTAACACAGAGTTAACGCCCTTCTGGCTCTCAACACACGATTTGACGAATGACTCGGCTATTCATAAGTTTATAACGAAACATCTTACAAATAAAACCAGTGACTCGATAAGAAATATTATCTTTAGCCGAGTTAAGCCTTAAAATGATCCCTCAAATGACAAGATGTAAATATCGATTTATTTCTTACCTTTCGCGGGAGGGTAAGTGTACCAGTAGTAATCCGACGTATCAATGGCATTTTACCTCGACCCATTTTAAAGACTCTTCGATTATTACAACCTTTCTCTCGTACCAAGTCAATTAATGAGCACATTGAACGGAGTACCTATGAAGACATCTATGGCACCAAGCTTTCTTAAAATGACAGTGTTCTGAGAAGTTTCCTTATTTAAGTAATAAATGCTGTAAGATCCTTCTGGATGTAACTAACTCCACAAATTTGGCTACCGTTACGTGTTGTTTTGATGTCAGAATATAAGATTGCATGTTGTTCTACCGCGCGAGAGATGTCCGCTCCGGAAAATTTGGAAGGAAAGTCTCGAATGACAAGTTTAAAGTTCTTTATGATAACTCCCCTCGATTCTCCAGCGTGACGATAATAATAATGTGAAGTGTTTGAGGACAAAGTTCGTCTGCTTTTTGAGCAAAATACCAATCCAGATTCGCTTTTGAGATACCGGTATTTTATTTGAATTATTAATGCTTAATTGAAGCTTCACAAAACAAGTCCTTTGAGAGTGAAAGGAATAATCGTATTGTCGTATCAGGAGCGTCACTAAAGCATTTTTTGAGGGGGGAGGGGCGTTGGCCAAGAATTGCCCTTCAAATTTCAACAACAACAACAACAACAACAAAGTAACAAGCACGATGATCTTCAGATTTGAAACTGCTTAACGAAAGGTTTAGTTAAAGAATTTCTGACAAGCAAAATTAATATCCATTAGTATTCTTTATCAAGATCATATAAAAAAATGATGAAGACAACAAAACGAAATCGCCCAAATGCTGAATATGACTTGGGCGGGCGGGGGGGGGGGGGGGGGGGGTCATCCTAACACTCCCATCCCCTTTAGCGATTCCCCATGCATACTATTATGTCTCGTTTGATACAAACATACAGGTGGGATTGGCAAGATAGAAAAAATGGGGTATACCTAGCAGTTTTCTTCATAGCTCGTTGCGAGTGTTCGGGGACGGGGGGGGGGGGGGGGGGGGTCGAGCGCCCCTACACACATTGACACTCATACATTAATATTTTAACATACAGATTCAACGTCAGTTCTTTCCTCTCAAGATACTTCTTTAATGTATGATAGCCACATATATAAATAACAACCTCTATAATTCTTTAGTCCATTTATTTGGAATAATTATGAACATTTTTACGAACTATCAAATAATATTGTTGCCAGTGCATAGTGGAAGGAAATTGTAAAGTCCAAGTAAATTATGACAACACTTCTTGATTCCCCTAACCACCACAAAATATCCTGTTATACCACTGACTTGGTCTCTCAAACCATATTTTCTTTGTCGTCTGCCAAACCGCGAACACATCCCTCATTATGTCGGGAAATGAAATATTCAATCGACTGGAAGAACAAATAGACAATCAATTTCTCCAAATGACTTGTTGCCACCTCTTCAAAAGGAGGCGAAATTGAACGGAATATCGCCTTACCTCGAATCGGGTATTCGACTGGAAACTGTTTCAACTAAAAGCAACTAGTCACAGACGGTATCCAGTGAGATATGTTTCTCTTGTTTTGCCTATACACCTTCCTGGTCTATTGATGAAGACAGATTCTTTGATCAATTTCGCTGGCTTCATAAAAGCTTGACGTCAAAGAAAAACTGTACAATAGCCCGAGTGTCAGCATCACGTATACTAGCATCTGCAACAAGACCAACGTGTCCTTCACAATATCATTATAAAATAACCTTGCCATCATAGTAGTAGAATTCATTGGCTGCCCGCAAATATTTCAAGTATAATTAAAACAACTGTTTGATTTCCATAATGAAATCCCGATTCATGTATACTGAATTATTCGAATGGTGCATGATTATGATTATCGTAGAAAACACATGGCAATGTACATTTAAAGTTCGAATGTGTGACGTATAGGTTTCCTTATAAACAAATATAGGATGTCCGTGACAAACATGAAGATAAAATTCCATACTTCCTTTAGCATGACACCGAGAGGAGGGTAAAGAACAAATAAAAAACTTTTTCCCGTTTTATAAAGAGCCTGATTGGTTGGTTACATGTCGTTTTTTCGAAGGTTCATAATTCCGAAGGTTCGTTACTCTCACACGTCGGTTCGTAATTCCGAAAGTGAAAAAGGGTTCATAATTCTGAAAATGAAATAGGGTTCGTAATTCCGAAAATGAAATAGGGTTCATAATTCTGAAAATGAAAAAGGGTTCATAATTCCGAAAAATTATGTAGGGCTCTATTGTGTTTTCGGAATTACGAACCCTCTTTCATTTTTGGATTTATGAACCCTATGTCATTTTCGGAATTATGAACCCTTTTTCATATTCGGAATTACGAACACTATTTCATTTTCGGAATCACGAACCTTCGGAGTAATGCATCAAATGTTCGGAATTAGGAACCCTATTTCATCAATTTTCGGAATTATGAACCCCTTCCTATGGGAAATTTGCGTTTCGGAATTATGAATCTTCGGAAAACGAACCTTCGGAAATATGAGTACCCCCCCCCCCCCCCCCTTCCCCGATCGGCTAAGAGTATAGACATTTTGTCCGTCGGTGACACTGAATATTTTATGGATCATAATTTTTAGTCGGCGACCATGGCAACCCAATTTGATCAAACTTCAACTCCTTCAGTGATGCCCGTCACAATGAAACATAAAATAGCTCTCTTCAATTAAATACTTATTTTCTACAGGCCTTCAACCTTTCAAAATTTGTCAAATGTCGGTCCGTGACTAACCGATCAGGCTCAACAGAGTATTTTAGGCCTAGTCTGAGATGCGTTATTCGAATGGAAGCCCTACTTAATACACCGATAATTTTTATTCTTCATTTTCATAAAAATCATGTTCATTTCAATCAGCAATAGTCAACATTTGACAATCTTCTGTTTTTTAATCGATTTGAAGAATCAAAACTATTCTTTATCCAGTCATTTAAGTTTCATATCAAATCAATATTAAACACTTGAGTCGGTCAACATATTAAGTCATGATTCCAGGGGCCCTGTTTCATAAAACTGTTTCATAAAACTCAATAACAACTGTACCATTTCTATGGCAAATTTGCTCTCAGCAAATCAGATACAACGATTTCAGTATAGCTTATAACAATTGTTAGGTGGTCTGTCCATCGGACAGATCACCTCTTAATTTCGTCAGAATTTTTTAAATATTTTATTTATTTATTTATTTATTTATTTATTTATTTATTTATTTATTTACTTATTTTTATGCCTCCAATTTTGTCCCCACGATATCTCAAAATCGGCCATGTCAATTTTCCTTCAATTTCATGCCATGTATGGAGTCTATCATGGACATGCCTTGCGAACCATTTTGAGGTCATCAGGCCATCATGACGTCATTCAGGCGCCATTTTGTGAAATCACATTATCGATCATATCTTCATAACGAGTCATCAAAAGTAAACCATATTATTTTGACACACATGAACGTCAGGTCAAGCCTCAACTGTAATCCGCGCGAACATAATGACGTGCATGTACGCGCGCGTCAAAATTTAAAAATGCTTTAAAATGATCAAACGAGAGTACGTTTCAGGACATTTTAAGCATTTTGCGCACGCACATCACGTATCTTAGAGAAAAACGCCGTTTTTCCCATGGAATAGCTTTCTGATAGTTTTCTTGACGATTTCCAACAATTTTCATTCATCCTTGACGTCTAATAATGGAGCACGAGCGCGTCAAACTTTAAAATCCGCGCGCGCGTCAATGGGCAATATAATGTAAAAAGTAGTAAAAATATGCCTATCTAGAATCGGCTATAGTCGCAAGATAATCCACGAACCCCCAAGTTTTTCGTCATATTTTGATAGAGTATGAGATGGAGATATGATTTCATCCGTCATTTGCCCCTTGATTTCATTATGGCGTCATCATAATAGCCTCAGAACCCAAAATTCCCAATTTGCATATAATGACGTCATTACATTTATGCAAATTCGAGTACAGTGTGTATCTCCCTTAACCCTAAAAGGCCCCCCGCCCCCACCTTGACATAAACTGCGATTATTTTGTAACGCTTAAAGATTTTGCGCAGCTGTTTTATGACTTTTTTCTTTAGAGTTTTGCGCAACTTTTGATACCAAATTTGCATGCCCCGCGTTTACGATAACAGAGTTATGTCATGTTTTCACAAGGCATTTCAAGAAAAATTCGATATTTTGCATTCGTTTGTGTGTAAAGTCAATGGGGACTGGAATGAATATTACAGATACTGTTTTCAAACTATATTTTCATATTTTTAAAAATAAGAATAATAAGATTAATTTGACTGTGCATTCATGTAGAAAACATAATGAACTATGTGTATACCAAATTTGGTTGCAATCGGACAATCAACAGCCGAGACCTCAGTTTTTCCAGCCTCCAAAATACCCCAGTCTTTTTAGGGTTAATATGAATCTTTTTTCGCCCAGTTTTTTATATATTGGAGCTGAGACAATTCCCTACAAGATTAGTATCCACGATTTTTCACTTGCACCACAGCATTCTGGTTTAGTTTACGACATAAAGGGTCATTCCATTTTGCAACATTTTACACGCATTTCCTATGGGGAATAAAGTTTGGTCGTATCTTGATTCTACATTTTAGTCTTCTAAAAGCTATAGCTCCGGCATTCATCCATGTTTGTCGCCCAGCTTGGAGTATGTTGTAGTTGAGAAAATTCTCTATCTTAAGTGTAACCTTTATATTTTGATCAGATCTCGGGATCATACGCATATTTCAATTGGAATGTGGGATTTGAGAATCTCATTTTCCGTTACACGCTATCTCTATGTGGATAATACACGTGATATATACGTCTTTAAAGAAGATAAATAGTGCACCCGCTCTCGACCTGAAGGTGTAGAATTGCGGTCAGAGAATTATTCTCTAATAAATGACTAAGATTGACACATATGTTACTGAAGATACTCGTGTATCTCATAAATTGCAAGCAATAGTCGTTTGGTAGGGGTGATTACAACAGTATAATGGGCATTGTGAGTGAGTGAATTTGATATTTATGAAGCAGAATAAACGATCTTATTATTACAAATCTGAAAAGTTGTATTTAAATGGTCTATTAATGTGCATTATTTGATTTGAATTCCACAAATCTACCTAGTATTTCGTAGTACATGTATAAGTATGCCTTTTTTTTTAATTAACAGTGCAGTAAAGTATTAGTCCTTGGACTAAAGCCTTGTGCATTATTATGTGATGGTAATTTAAAAATTGTTAATTAAATTCACGGCAGAGTACTAGTAATAAGAATGAGAAATTTCACTTTGCAGTCAGAGGGCGCTAATCATGTATCTCCTCGGTTCGAGTTCTGTCATAATCACGATGTTATAAGAAAAATCAGCTGCAATGAATTAAACATATTGATCTGATCAAAACTTATAGAGTGGGAGTGAGAGCCATTTCAAATAAACATTGTTTATATCGGGTGCAATAAATGCATAATAGACAGAATTATCCAGTATGATACCGGCCTATTCGTTCAGTTCAATATCATTTCCACCAAAAAATGATGAATCACTCTAATAAATTGAAAATCAATGAATATGTATCAATTGTGGTAAACTAGTATTAATAAACAATTTTCTATTATGTAATCACCCACTTTTAAAAATGAAAACGAGTAGAGATAAAGATAAAGATATAGATCCGAACGTCTTTGAGCTGTTAAGCGAAGATAAAACACTTAAAGATTCAAAGAGAGAGAGAGAGAGTGTGTGTGTGTACGTGAAGGAGATAGAGCGAGAGGTAGATAGATAGATAGACAGAGAGAGAGAGAGAGAGAGAGATGAACAAGAGAGGGAAATGGAAAGAGAGAGAGAGATAATAAAAAACAACAACAATAAACCCCCCAACCCCCCCCCCCAAAAAAAAAAAACCCCGAAAGAGATAGATAGATAGAGAGAAAGAGACAGGGAAAGAGACAAAGAGAGAGAGAGAAAGAGAGAGAGAGAAAGGGAGAGAAAGGGGATATTAAGGGTGGATCCAGGTTTAGTTCGTCTGAAGGAGGAGGCGGCCGATATTTTTTCAATGTGGATCACATGGTTCGCGGTTCGAATCCCGCCACGGCGCTAATGTCCTTTGGCAAGACATTCATCTACATTTGCCACTCTCAACCCAGGTGAAGTAAATGGGTACCCGGTAGGAAGAAATTCCTTGAAATGCTTTAGCGCCATAATAGGCAGCTCGGCTAAAGCCGGGGTAATAATGTGATACTTTGTATTAAGCGCAGTAGAGTATATCCATATAGTGGCTGCGCTATATAAATGGGCATATTATTATTATTATTATTATCTACCCATGGGGAGGGGAAAGGCGTAAAAAGGAGAGAAAGAAACATGGGAAAGGCGTAAAAAGGAGAGAAAGAAACATGAGAGAGACGGAGAGAGAAAGAGAGATATAGAGAGAGGAACAGAGAGAGAGAGAGGGGGGGGGGGGGATCTGGAGTATTCATACTAAATCCAAAAGTATCGCGCAGGTCTACAGATTGCACATTCAGAGAAGGGAAAATTAAATTCTCCTTAAAGCCAAGCTAGTGTGAGGGGTGGGTGTGAGCAAGATCTTCAAAACTTTGCCCCCACACCACAATCTTGAGTCACTACAACAGTTGCAAATGAAATCCTCTGGAGGGGAAACCTGTATTACTCACCTCTATGAGACCGATTAGGATTATAGTAGAAATATAAAGCCCAATGCAGCTAGCAAATGTGTTAAAGGAGGGTATACAGAAAGCAGCCATAAGCTTGACATGTTGATACACTCGCCACAGGCAGGCAGTCAATTAATCAGGTCAACAAAAGAAAGGCTTAATCAATCTACGTTGCGAAAACTGATTTGTTCCTCTTATTGTAGAAAACTAATTAATCTAAATACACGAAGCCATATTTCCCACGTAGGCTTCCCAATAATAGAGAAAAGGATATTATAATGCATCTACGTGTGTATATCGACAAACTTACCATTAATAAAGAGGAAAAATAATTGGGATACTCCCTTTTAATTTGGCTCCACTAGTAAGATCGGAAGATTGTAATTATAACTGAATTGAAATATGTTATCATTATAATTATTTACACATACTTGTGCAAATCTACTGTGCGACAAATTCTTTTGCGTATCACTTCTGAGATAATCATGATCTAACGATGTCAATGAGTGAGGTGTCTTTGAAAAACAAGAAGAAAAATGAGAAACAGAAGAAGAAAATTTGTCCTCAATTTTCTGAACCTAAAAAACAACGACATTTACTTAATATTGCCGTGTTTGTGTTACTACTACAATTAGGGCTGTCAATCCATTTTCGGAATGTGTGTGTGTGTGGGGGGGGGGGGGGGGAGGGGGGGGGGAGAGATGAAATGACAGCATATTCACTTTTCATACCCTTAGGAAGGGGCAATACCCAATAGCCCCCAAAGGGCCGACGTCCTTGAGTATAGTCTTTTCGTCCATGAAATCTAAAAGTTTTTTAGGCCTATCGCTCTTTTAATGGATCAAACTACTTTATCTAAATACGACTTCCATGAACCTTAAGCTCACGATAACTGTGTTAATACAATTTCCGATGACCGTGTCTTTAAAACATGTAAGACATGTAAATTGGCAACGACCCACTGCAAGCGGAGATAACTCGAGGATCCTAACCGATACTGATAGTATGTAATCGGTAATTTCCTCTTGATCGTTTGATGAGAGTTGATTGAACTTTAATTGGTTGATTGCTTGCCTTGATCCACTCCAATAGAGAGATGGTAACAGAGGAGGTTGAGCTCTCGCAAATTAAAGCTGAACAATTTTCTAGTGAGCATTTTATTTTTTTTTAAATTCCGGTGTGCAAGAATATCGCTGGTGTAATTGCCCCAAGAAAGGATTGCTCTTGAAATGCCCTCACATTCCAAAAATGACTAGAAATAATTTATAATTTGGAACCAAAGTCTGATGCCCCTTGTGCGTGTATAGTCTCATGTTCCTATATCTGTGTCCAGTCCTTTTCATAGTATTTTTTCCCAGCAAGGTTTAGTCAATTTGCTGCAGTTTTTTATGATCTCCAAGTTTCATCATCCCAATTGATTCTATTTACAACCTAATCAACCATTCAACATAACCAATGAACAGTTTGTAATTCCATGCCCTGCATTCAACTTTATTTTAAATGTTGCGTCGTAGTAATAATAGTAATGGTAATGAAACTGCATCGAGAACGAAAATGTCTATATGTCATTATGACACAAGTTTTATTTTATAAAGGACGGACAAGGCGTTTTTGCACTTCACTAATGGTCAATGAGATTTGTTGCTACGTTGGGTAAACTAAAGGAAATTCCGCTCTGTTATTTCTCTAATGAAGCGATGAATAGGCATTGGCCGTTTGTGGTCAATCAAATTATGTCTAGACATAAGGCAGATTAACATAGCATTTCCCCCTTTTGTCCCATATCATAGAAAATACATCAATATCTCTTTTATCCTAAAAATAAACTAGACGAAATAATCTTGAAAGAATTCTGATAATGCTTTAATACGATGAAATGCTTTCTTTGACACGATTCATTAACAAGCTTAGCGAATCTCCTAATTGGTGTTTCCTCGCTTCGTCCGTTAGATGATTAAAGTTGATTTCCTTCATGCTGTCATTAACCGTTCACTTTACACGGTGGTGCAGTGAGTGTACGCTGTTGAAGTTCACGGAGAGACTGATTCAAAGGGATCAAGGATGTCAATTCAGAGGAGTTAGTGAGAAGGGGGGGGGGGGGGTGATAAAGATACGATTGAAATCAGTGTGTTGCAATTAGTCTGTCATTTCTTAAGCTTGGAAATTCGCAACACGTGTGGGGCATTAAATTAATTGCTGCTTTCCCATTAATAAAAGATGTTTTCATCCAAATTGACGTCTTCCCCCAACTTCGATCTTCCTTCCTCTATCTCGCCTTGTTTTTAATTTTCGCTGCGTGAATCTCCCCCTTTTGACTTTCACCCTTCTTAAAGAAAAAGTTCCAGAGTAAAGATGGAGAATAATAATTTGTGACCGTATGGGTATTTTTTTATTCCTGTATGGAAGAATATGATAATGGCTCTGTCAAGTGAAAGGGACTGCTTTTGAAATACCCTCATATTCCAAAATATGAATGAAAATAGTTGCAATTTTGGACTAAACTTTGATGGCACATGTGTCTGTAGTCCCGCATACCCATATTTGTGTGCAGGATGCTTCACGGTATGTGATTTTTCATTGAGATGGAGTCTGTTGATCATCGTTTTGATAGTACACAATACAAAATCATTCTTATGTTCTACTGCTCAGTCTTCCCAATAACTTCTTAACTTTATATCATTAATACTTCAAAACGTATATCTTCTACCAAGGAGATTCGAAAGCTGGAGTCCCAACTGGCAACAAATTATCTCAAGCAGCTGCCCCTTTCTAAGGATGCACAAAAGAATCTACAGGTGCGCTGTTGCCTTTGATATCCGACGTTCGGTGCCGCCAACTTCATGGGAAACCTTGAGTAGTGACTTTTGTTACAAATGAAATGTGGAGAATATTTCACTTTTTATTTGAATAAACAAAGTGAAAGTTTAACATATGATGAAATATAAATACAAGAGCCTAATTTTGTCCATAAATTTGGCTATATTTTATGATAGTAGTTTCAATTTGTGGAAAAAAAAGTAAAATTTTACAATCCTAAAATCCACAATTTGACACTCTTCCGACTACTCCCTGAAACGAAAATAAAAATTGCAATTGTTCAAGTATAGTTAATTATGATGTTTTATGTCAGATTAGTGCCCACACATGCCCAGTCGCGCAATTTTGATTCATATGTCAGGAAATTTTGTACAATTGTTTTCGCTTGCCCCCAGTAAAGGTACGTATTGTGAACTACTCATATTATCAGACTAGTGATAGCGAAAAGTAATTATCATTACAAAAGCATATTTCCCTTTGAAAATGGCCACAGCCGGGCAGGAATCTTTTGTCTTCCTATCTGCAAGGAAGATCCAGATAAGCACATGCCTGACATATTTTTTTCCTGGCGGCGTCGAATATGGTTCAAAGGGAATGAGCTACGCGTGACTCCAGCTCTTGAAGCTCCTTGCTTCTACACACTTTTCACGTTTGCAGTGTCTATGAATCTCGAGTTCTTAGTGGGGTTAACAAGGGCTTGCTGTCAAGACTGGATCTTTGATTCCATTCTATCGTAACTCACTGATGACGAATGCTTGAATAAAGATTCCCCTTTTATAGATCTTATCTCATCTTTACTCACTGTGTAAGTCCCTCTACACGTTGTCCAACCGGCAGTGACATTTCTTTAGAGCAATTAGCGGCCTCTCGGCAATGAAGCGATTTATTGAGTTGTGAACTGATTAAAACCGGCCTGAAATATCTTCACGCCGCTCTATCATTATTCATTGATGACGAAATGCTTCGATAAATCGTTCTAAATTGGTCCTTATCAGGACCCCCATTCAATAAAATAACAGGAAGTACATTTCAAATGATTTCTTGGCAGATGTTTTCGTCAAAAGGAATAAATATAGTTTGGATATTCTTCTCCATGTTTGAGAAAAAAAATGTTAATCAAAATAATGTGTTGAGGACGATATGACTTGATTAAGATGCGGAAATGTCTAATGACAAGGAAAAACATGCGATTTTTTCGGAACTTCGCTGAAGAGGCCTAGTTTCGCGTTCAAATATATCGCTAAGTACAATACATGTACTGTATATTCGTCCTGAAAACACCATGAATTCGAAGTATAACAGCCCTTAGGACTGTGCATTTGTTTTTCTGTTTAATCAAAGTATGCAGTATACTCGTAATCATTGCCATTGTAAAGTAATTTGTATTTCATTCACTATTCTTATTCATGTTTTTGTAAAGTTACTTCGTTTATATCAAGTTCCAAGCACTCATGATGATGACGATGATACTACTACTACTACTACTACTACTACTACTACTACTACTACTACTACTATAAAAAAAAATACATTGCTAATAACAATGATAATGATAATAATCTTCAGGAAGAAAATCAGGTCTTACCCTTGATCTCATGACATCATCCATTGTGATTTCGATGAAAGCCTCTTCGTCATCATCTTCGGCTTGGTTGCGGGTGTTACCCATCCCGATGATGTCATCCATTGAAGCTCGATGCCGGCTCATTTCTTCCGTGAACCCGTATCCGTCTTCGAAGCTCGCCCTCGACATCCGGGCCGCAATCGAGTTCCTCTTTTCTTCCTCCGCCATGGCAAGTCGTTTGAAGGTACTACCCCTTGTCTTGACCTTGGTGTACTTGGTCTGTTGGTTCAGGGAGTATTTCCCAGTTTGATTCAGCAAGGGTAATGAACCACGCAGATCGGGTGCCGATCTTTGCATAGCCATGATCTGCCTCGATTCCAGTTCCTTTAATATATCCTTTAAATGTCCGTACCATCTTCGGGCAAGATTGAGATCCTTCGCGATGAAGACGTGTTCCTTCGAGCCACTGTGGGAAGTCAAGACGAAAGCGCAATCGAGCTCTTTCGATTCCGTCTTCGCTGCTGTTAGTTTTGAGAGTCGGTACTTGTGGATGTCGATGGTTAAATCCGATATATCTTCCGATTGCTTTGATTTGTAGCAGTACAGAACTGATCCACTGAGTATACAGAAACATGGCACCAAGGTGCTTTTGTGTTTACGAAGGAGATCGCCTTCGATCGTGGTGCTGACGATGCTTGACTGAGCTAGAGGTGACTTGTTTCGCGTCGAGCGAAGCTGGGTCATTCGGCCGACGAACTTGGAAGCTTTCACGGTCATGCGCGATCCCAACTTCTTTCGAGCTGGGTCGCTGAAGCTCGTCACCTGAGTCGGTTGGCGATTCGCTGGCGTAGTCGATGCTGATTGAGTTGTTTGTAGGTTGGGTAGAGAAGCCTGCGAGGAGGGTCCATATTCGAATGCGTCTCCCTCCTCACCATCGGACGAAGCTCGAACACGATGCGGTGATTTCATGGGTAATGAGTAAGTTTTCTTGAGTATTCCGTCGTCTCCAATAACTTGCTCCCAAAGTGAGAAGTCTCCGACTGGGGCACTAAACCGAGACTGATCACTACGAGTCACTCGAAGTTTATGAGCGTTGGCACGGAGGCGCGGCACTTCATCTGCTAGCTCTGAATCAGGCGTTGTGGTATTACTTTGCCCCGAGTCAGACAGAGAATCGCTAGACTCTGACTTCCCACTAGTGCTATCCGGTGTGACGTTTCCTGTTTTACCACTGGAGCGTAGACTACACGCTAGCTCTGTTTCTTGGATTGCTTCAAACTGTCTCACACGGCTGTTGCCTCCTCGTCTGTCTTGACTCGCACCCGGTGACGTACCGATATCATCTCCCAAACCACTGTCCATCCGACGCGCGTCATTATGTCCACTCTTGACCTCTACTGACGTTGGACTCGAGGAGGAAGTCTCAAGGGTTAAGTCGAACCCAGAAGTTTCTACTTCAAGACCGGTCAGTCCGCGATGCCAGGTTCGGAAGTCATCCTCCGTTTCCGCGCCGAACGTGTAAATCATCCGCGGGTGCCGTTTCGATACAAACTTAATGCTGTAACAATCGTCGACGTAGGTGAACACATGTGAGCCTCTCTTTGCTCCCTCGCACAGCGGCTTGACGTCGAAATCGGCGAGGTTGAGAACGATACGAGCGCGGTCGGCTTCGGGATCGCGGAAGACACCCATCAAACCAGCGGTGACGATACACCATTCCAACTCGTGGGTCATTCGATTTCGAATCCAACCTTTCCATTCTCGAGTCGGGGTGTGTAATTCCTCTATCTCCGAATCCGCCATTTATTCAATTCTGATTATCAAGTTCTTTTTAGTTCAGTCTAGGTGTTCTTGTTCCCTTAATAATTGATACTGATCATGCCTCTAAAGAGTCCTGCAACTACGAATCCGCAAACCCACACCCTAAAAGAATGGAAGAGAAAGAGAGAAAAGAAATTGTTACAATAATATAGCGATTGAATTATATTCACATACAGCTCTCACACAATTTTATTCCCTTTTTAAAACTATTATTTCATTTAATAATCAGTTCACCCATTGATGTATCTGATTAAATATCTTTCCTATATACGTTATTTCATCTGTATTCATCTACATAATTATACATCTATCTTTTAATGAAAATGTTAATTTAATCCGTCAGGGTATGTACCAGTGTATTTATAATGTCCGTGATTTTATCATTCAGGCATCAACTTGAATATGTTTGTCATTTCATCAATGAAACATCAACGTTAATTGCATTATGTGATGTATGATATATTCAAAATGTATTCATCGCATAGCATAGCAATAACATAATGATATGGATCACTGCTTTGACATCCATGTATTTGATAGCTGTCCAATTATTATCAACTAGAAAGGTTGTCCAATCGCGTAGTATACGGTTATCATATAATGTTTACTATTTTACTGAATTATTTTCAGTAAATTTGATCAGTCATAATCTAAGCTACGTCAATACCGGATTAAACGTTTCGTAAAGACATTACTTTGGAATGTCATGGCAATGGCTCATTGACAAAATAACCATTTACCCGAATGTCGAGGGAAATTGGAAGTGGTTATGAGTCTGAAACTACCGCCAGTGATTACAAGGTCATTTGATTTGTTTCTATTCCTTGAAACAAAATAATGTACAATTCGTCTTGCCAGGAGGGGATTTGGTAAATGTTTTATATATTTCCTCATCTTTGTGAATTATTGTGTGATTCTCAAACCTTTCCCCAACAAATAAATACAATGGCTGATCCAAGATTCCCTTGCAGGGGCTGGGGGGGGGGGCGCGCATGGCGGAAAACAACTGATGACAAGCCAAAAAAAAATAATGATGATTAACAAAAATTCTTTTTAAAAATAGTGACAGCCAAAAAAAAATAAAATAAAAGAGAAATTGATATTGAATAATCGGAATATCAAAGAATTATAGGTGATTCCATTTTTGACAAAAGTGGATATTATTACCCTTTTTTAGCCTTCCGATTACACAGTTCAATACAATTGTTTTGAGATCATTGGAAACATTATTCACTAGCCATATCAAAGAAACATTGTTTATTTAGGGGTGCAATAAATGAATAATATACAGAATTATCCGGTATGACACCGGCCTATCTTTCAAGATCATTTCCACCAAAAAATGATGAATCACTCTAATAAATTGAAAATTAATGAATATGTATCAATTGGGGTAAACTAATATTAAAAAACAACTATCTAGTATGTAATCACTATTTAAAAAAAAATAAAACGAGTACAGATAAAGGTACATGTAGTTAGTTCATATACATCCGAATGTTTGAGATGTTAAGCGAAGACAAAACACTTAAATATTTAAAGAGAGAGAGAGAGAGATAGCGATAGAGATAGGTGAGCAAGAGAGGGAAAAAGAAAGAGAGAGAGAGAAAAAAAACACAACCCCCCCAAAAAAAACCCTGAAACAGATAGATAGATAGATAGATAGAGAAAGACAGAGAGAGATAGAGAGAGAGAGATAGAGAGAGATAGAGAGAGATAGAGAGAGAGAGAGAGAGAGGTGGAGAGAGATAGAGAGAGATGGAGAGAGATGGAGAGAGATAGAGAGAGATAGAGAGGGATAGAGAGAGATAGAGAGAGATGGAGAGAGACGGACCATTTGCTGCATAGAAGGAGAAAACAATAAAACCATGAAAATAAGGATGCCCGAGTCAAGCAATTTTCAACCTACCGTTTTGTTATTCGAATCGGAAATGATTTACGGATACTTTCCAAAAGAAAGTCTAAAAATATCAATATGTCCAAACATGGAAAGATGACGTATAAGATCTCGATGACTGTACGTCAATAAGAGAAGCCAAGAAATCCTCAATTCGCTAAAAATAGACCCAAAATTCCGACTCGGTCGGAAATAACCCCCTTCTTCCAAAATCGTTACTCTTGAAGATAAGAAAGTTCTTGAGCCTGGCTTGCCGTGTGTTTAGCACGCATTTGAAATGTATATCTTATTTGAAGGCCATGTTTGCTCGCATCTTTGAACAGAATTTAGGTTCTGTAAATAGTCAGTTTGGGAAAAATAGATTCACTTGGGTTTATATCATATAATGTTATTTATTAGATGGGGGGGGGGGGGGGGGGGTCATAGACCTGTTTTAACAACCTACCGGAGTATATATAGAAAATATAGCACCAATAAATGTTCTTATGGTAATGCTTCTAATATTTCGCAAGAAGTTGTTTGACACATTCACATTCACTGTGGAAAGGGTGAAATGAAGGTGGTAGGGAGGGAGGGATCGCAGTATAAATAAGCGCCTTTCATCTTGTCAATGCCTTTTTGTTGTTCTTTCATTGTTCTAAAATTCTCGTATTTAAACTTGACAACAAATCAAATCAAATTTAATCATGGGGATAGGTGGAGAGTGGAAACAGTTGGTCAATGGCATTGATCATCATTGATTTACACTCATTATCTGTATAATTTGCAAAATATTCCTAGAAATTGATTTATAGACATACGACGAGTATATTATCGATAGAAATAGATTTGTATATATATAGACATATCTTTTCACATATTGATTTATTCTTAAAAAAGATATGCAAATGTATAATAATGATAATGATGGTATTAATAACAAGAACAATATAACACCACTACTACTATATTACTACTACTACTAGTAATGATAAAAATAACAACGAAAACAATAACAACAACAACAATAATAATAATAATAACAAAAATAATCATTATGATAATTTAATATATTATTAATACTTAATATTATTAATATAATCAATTATAATTAATATTATCAATAAAATTAATAATAGTAATATTAATATTATTAATATTATTAATTATTATTAATTAATATTATTATAATGATAAGTACTTAACAATTCTAAGAAATTGAAATGTATATTCCGATGTAAAATGTCAGCCATCATTTTATGTCTTATAAAAGGAGGACAATAAAAGCTACGACCGCCTCATAGTGACATTTCTTTATATATATATAATTCTGATT
This sequence comes from Heliocidaris erythrogramma, assembly GCA_025617745.1. NCBI lineage: Eukaryota > Metazoa > Echinodermata > Echinoidea > Camarodonta > Echinometridae > Heliocidaris > Heliocidaris erythrogramma. The sequence continues at coordinate 36,077,962 of CM046865.1, read as the reverse complement.
TACAATGTATATTTTATCTTATAAAGTTTGTTATGGAAATAAAAAACAGTCAAACAAACTAACCTTTCTAGGCTTAAGGTATACTCACCAACCACATTAAGATTTGGCTATGATAGATGAACGCAATATGACGAGAAAAAGCTCGCAAGCCTGAAATCACATGACAAAATTCTTGGCAATTCATCATGCAAAATACTACGCAACAACATTCCATTTACAAGAATTATATGACAAGGTCATACACTATCAGAACATGACATACAACTCTGTTCTTCTTCCCCCTCTCTCTCTTTCCACCCTCCGCCTCTCTCCCCATATCCTTTTACTTACAATATGTCTCTTCCCCTCTCTCTCCCTTTATTCGTTATGTTTATATCTATATCTTACTCTCTTTCTCTTTCTGCCTTCCTCTCTCTCTATCTCTATCTCATTCCTTTTCTTCATTTTTGTTCTATTTCTCTTTCTCTTCTCTTTATCTCCCCCTGATTCTAATCTAATCTCTCTCTCTCTCTTTCTCCCGGTGTTTTCTCAACTCTGTCCCTTTCTCCTCGTCCCTCTACACGTCCGCCCTTCTTTCTTTTTAATACTTCAATTCATTCTGCCTATCTTTCTCTCATTCACTCTTTCTGTCGTCCTTTCCTCCCTGATCCTTTCTCTCCCCCCCCCCTCTCTCTCTCTCTCTCTCTCTGCCTTCCTCACTCTTTATGTGCCCTATGGCCTCCATTTTCTCTCCTCAATAGCTGGCCACAAAAATGACGTCTTTTTGTTCAAGAATCACTGAATGACAAAGGATGAGCTAATATAAATCAAAGTTAAATGCACATCAAACATAACGTGTTGAATAGACAGGGTTACGCTTTGCGACCTCAAATATTTGCACATCAAACGGCAATCAATAAATTGCTTTATTTACATTTTTCCCGTCTGATATCACCTTACCAACTTTGCTCAATTACGACGACACTACTCATAAAACTTACGAAATTCGGCTTTCAGATTATAACACAATGTTTATTTGTGAAATGATATCGGTTTGTGCAAATTATAGTCCAATACCATGAATCGGAATTAAGTGTGTAGGCTGAAATTTGTTGGTTTTATATTACCCTATTTCAGAAATCTGACCAATGTTCACAACCATGGTTATGACGTACGTGTTTTTTTAATGACCATATCATATCGACTTTCCTACATAAATAAACAAGACAAGATGTTTCAACCTTCTGTACTTTATGACTCCTATAAAGTGCAGGATGTTGGATTGAATAAAGTGCAAATTCTTAAATTTACAATTTGTACCAAAGATAGTTTTTCTTAAAGCGAGATCTGGGACCTTCTTCTTCCCGGAATGCCATTAGTTTCTTGAATAGGGAAGAATGAAAAGTGGGCTTGGGATACAACTGCCGACTTATGACATGAAAAGAAGGATCAATCTTTATAAACACTTTAAAATACGAGGTATCCGTCCCTTAAATACAGGTAATGATCCGTGCATTGAGATTCGTATTCAATCCATAGATAAACGTAATGAGGGTATGGTCGAAAATTGCTCACAAGAACTGTGCCATAAAATGTTCAAGCCACCTGCTTACTATTTTCATGTATTGCCGATTACAATGAAGAAATATTGAGCAATCACTCATATTGTACAAATGGGAAATGAATTTGATGCTCCATTTCAGGACAACTTGACAATAGACGAGAGATTAAGACTTGGCATGACAGGAAGAATGTCACCAAAAAGGAGTTACATTTCCCAAGGCATGATGTTGACAGATGCTGAAATCGGGCGACAACTGTTATAGGTGTAATCATTCGTTGGTAATATCAAAGGCAATAGAGTGTGAGGGTAGCGCGCACAATGAGTATGAAAAAAAAGGTGTGATCCATTATTTTATGCAGTCTAATGTTATTTTATATGTACACGTTTATGTTCATAAATATACACACATATTTTGTAAGAAATCGGCCGAAGATCGTTCTTTATCACTTAAACAGTGTTAAAGGAAAAACAACGCAGTATACAAGTATATCATGCTATAGAAAATCGCCTTTTTATATCTCTTTGTGGCAGAAAAAGTATAACTGTAAGTATCTTGCTATCAAGTAACTCTCTCAGCACTATCTGAAAAATCTAGGGGGGGGGGGCGGCTACCCCATCTCTCATGTCAGCATAGAACGGCGAACATGAAGAATGAAGGGGTCTGTTTATTCACTCGAAGAGTGAATAAACAGACATGTTATGTATTATAAACGACATGTTATGTAACACTCACACCTCATAACTTTATTAAACTTTTCCTCTTTTCGATGTGTTGTCAAGCAATGTGTTTAAGCGGTGGTTTAATAGATTAGTCAAGGACACTCGTCGGAAACAGAGAGAGTATGAAAATATGACGTTTCCATAAACTAATAACAAGGATGGATTATAGTCGAGGTTTATTGGCTTTAATTTTAGAGAAGCCACATCCTTGCACTATGATGACTGTGTTTATGTGTCAGAATGATGGAGAAACACGGAAAGATACAGAGAGAAGAAATGACAGTGAAAAGTGAGAAATATAGAAGAAAAGAGGTGAGGAAAGAGAGAGGAAGATAACAGAGAGACTGGGAGAGATACCAAGAGACACATAGAGGGAAAGACAGAGAGAGAGAGAGAGAAAGGGGTTGGGGGGGGGGAGGTAGATAGGTAGACAAATAGTGAGAGAGGGAGAGAGAGAGGGGAGAGAGAGAGATATTCACAGAGAGAGAGAGAGATAGAACATGAAGGAAGAAAAGATGGATGTTGCAATGTGAATTTTTTCTCTAAAATATTATTTGAGAACTATACCCTTTCCAGAACAAAAAAATCAAAAAAATTTCGGTCAAAGAGCTTTTGAGAGTGACTGTCCACTCCGTATGCCCATCACGTAATGATGTCTCTATTGACATTGACTCAAGGATTGTAAAGTAGGTTTCTGGAAGATAGCAACAAAGGTATTCTGAAGAACATGTACATTATTAGGACGATGACTCTACCAAATCTCAAAGAAATAATTATTGTTTCCTTCGGTCTCTTTTATCTCCCCTAATTGTCGGTTTTAACGATTCATTTTCTTTCTATCCCATGTGGTTGCTATGATATGATTAAGAGGTTTCAGTGTATACAAACTCTGGACTCTGTTTCGACAATGGAATTAGACATAGTTAATGCGATCAGCCTGAACGAATTTCGTAATTCTTGACATTCCTTGGTGATTATTGTTTTGTCGGAAGTGATTTATTATCATTTCATTTTCTCTCACTATTTCTTTCATAGAGTTCCTAGAACAGTAACCGCTATCGATTTATCAAGACAAAATCAGAAATGAATAAATGACAAATCCCAATCTATAGCACTTTTCTAAAGGTCACCTTCCACCGAGTTCTGCAAATGTGTATTTCTCAAAGTAACAATCCGGAAGGTTTTCAAAATATCTGATAAAGCAATAAATAAATATCACCATAGGGTTGCCATATGAGTTATATGGACTAATGCTGGTAATATCATCTTGATAGCCCGAAACGGCATCCTTATACCCTACTCATCAAGTTTCATCTTACTATACTTTCTGTCAGGTTAATTTGCTGGACATTGATATTTACGAAGCTATTGATTCAAAAATAGGACAAGCGCGAGTCTCATTTCGCGTTTTTTGTTGGTTAAAATTCTAGTTGTGTTGAATATTAGGAGTTGCATTTCATCGAGATGTAGACATTTAAAAATACCTTAAAATGATCGTTATTACTTTCCTTGCTCAGTTAAAATCAAATAAAAAAAACACAAAACACCCAAATCTAACAAAAATAAACAGACATACAAACAAACAAACTAACAAACCAATATATATCTCGCATTTGCATTCTCGAAGAAGAACTAAAATCCGCTTTTCTTTGCCTGAAAATCGAAAATCATCGTTAGAAATGCAAACAATTGCTCATGACAATTCAGTAAATGTACAAACATAATTTTCAGCACGCCACGAGTGTGGGTTGAAACATTTAAACAAACAATCACAAGCTAACGTGAAGTGCAACCTAAAGGTCATACAAAGATTTTGTTTTTCGAAGAATATATGTTGCCGCTTTAAAGAATAGACTATTCATTGTTCTTCTGAAATAGTCAAGAAGGGCTTTTATTCCAGAAATCAAGTTTAAAAACTAATATGTTTGATTACTCATCAACGATTTGATATTAGAAGAAGGTCGCAATTAAAATCATCGTATGCAAGGTAAACATTGCGAACTCATTTACGAATTATTTTGGGTGTGCAATAATTGCTATGGCCTTTCAAACAAAAGAAAACCCCCCAATGCAGCATTAAATATATGCGACAGCAAAATTTGCTGTTGCGCATTTAATAGTATGCTCATTTGGGTGTTAATAATTAGCATCAACTTCATTGCGTTTCTCAAATACGAGATTTCAGTTGAAATGTACACAACATAACAACATTAACTTTGGACTCTTAGAATGTCTTAATAACAGCACAACTAGTAGTGAATTTAATTGAAATGAATTGAATTTATGCACCACTTTCATTACAAAAACATGCAAAGTCAGAGAATACAACAAAACGTCTTATTTTAAAACAAAAGTAAAGACAATAACATTAAAAACAGTACAGATCCAGGATTCTTTAAAGATGTGCGGGGGGGGGGGCACTTTAAAAAATATCTAACAGAAGGGTTATAAGATTTTCAGGTGTCATTTTGGTCTAAAATATGAAAGTGATGATGATGATGATGATGATGGCTTCTTCTATAGCGCCGGTATCCGCCTCAATTGGGCGCTCATGGCGCTTGGAAAGTGGGTGGGGGACAAGAAGCGATCGGGGGGGGGGGGGCACTTGTGGTGTACCCAAGATATGCGACATTGGGTTTTAAAGGGGGCACTTGCCCCGTACCAAATGACTTCGCCACTGCCTTCCATACATTTTTGCACCTTCCTAAAAATAAATCCGAATCAAAGACTTATTCACGCATCTTTTTTTTTTGCAAGACAGATGAACTTTATGTTAGTGTATGATGTGTTACGCACCAACAGATTTCTTCATTTACAAGATGCGGGTTACGAAGATAAAGTTCAAATCACAAAAGATTGGTTATGCAGTAATTAGATAGATACGATGATGTCATTTTATCAAGATGTGATTATCACAGATCAAAGTCCGAAAAAGTTTTACTCGTTAACCAACTCTTCTCACCTTAACGGTATACCTGACTCACCGTATTGGCTTACAAAAAGATAAAATACATTTAAAAAGCTCAGCATTAAGAGACGCCGTTCGTGTGTACATAGTACTTTGATAAAGACGTGTCAAATTCTATTGAATAAATGTGTGCTATATGATGAACGACCTCTTGATCTGATAGGGACAAATAGAGGTCTATAATTGTCGCATTTCATGAAGTCCTTAATATCAAGCAAGTTCCAAAATAAACTTGTCAGATATAATAATTCGATTTTAATTTGATTTCAGAGAAAGAAACTTTTAATTCAAAGCAGCTGTAAAGTTTTTCATTTAGATTGAAAAATAAACAAAGAGGAGGAAAACAACATTGATTCATTACATTCGGCAGTTCCATAAGTTAGTGCGTTAGGGTGAGTAATATTCTAGTATTCTCTCGAGAATAAGGAAGATAAACATCTTATTTAACCGAATCCCGTTTGTTATTCATCTATCATTCCTTTTATTTCTATTATTTTTTGTAATTGGGAGGGGCTCATGATTTTGTATTGATATCTTACCCACCATTTTTCAAATATCTACCAAATTTCCATCATACCTTTTCAACCTCTTTCCGTCTCTTTCTGTTAATCCCTCCCATCCCTTTCTTCGTTTATTCCATTCTTTCTGCTTTCTTCCTTTCCCCCCCCCCCCCCCTCTCTCTCTCAAATCCATTACACGTGATGGAATCCGTGCCCACTTTATTTTCCAAGTTCAAACAGTGAAAGTTGTTGAGATGATGAGTGAACGGAGAGGGCGTAAATACAATCACGAGAAATATAGAATGGCTTTTTATGGTATCCGATAATCATGAATTTTGAAATAATAGTGAACCTGACCATGTACATGTCATCTATGTTTTCTGATGGTTGCAAAGATATACATTATTTTTCATTGATTTTAGTGAGTCATCACTCCTATGTTTAGAAACTAACTACTATACTACTTCAACCATTTCGTCTACTACTACTACTACTACTACTACTACTACTACTACTACTACTACTACTACTGCTGCTGCTGCTACTACTACTACTACTACCCCAACGATTGCTAAAATATACATATTCTAAATTGGCAGAGTATGAAGAAAAAAAAAATAGCAAAGTGTTCCTTGTACCACTATATTGCCTGAGGGAGCCTAATAAAAAACAGACATCAAAACCACAATTTCATTGCCATGTCAGAACCCCCTGGGAGAGAAATAGATTATAATATAAATCTGAAACCGGTTTCTAATAATTGGATCACAATTAAATCGCAGTATGTTTTATGGAGCAGACAGTTCATTGTCGTTCAACAATTCAGTGGACGGATTACATTCCTATTGTTGCCAAAAATTATATAGACATATTATCGGAAAGATGATATTCAGATATTTCAGGCTAAGCTAGCTTATCATCAGTTGCGGTATAATGACAATGCATTTTCAAAAGAGTAACACTATTTTCAGAGCGTTATGGCATCCTACCATTTAATGTGGCTTAGATCCAGTTGTGTGTAGCTAGAGTGGTGGGCACGGGGGGGGGGGGGGGGTAGTGGCATGAAAACAAACGTGGACAGAAAAAGAAAAAATATGACCTTTTCAAACCTCTACTCCGTAGCCGTATATTTCCTCACATTATTTTCATCGCAGCACACCTCCAGTGTCATCAATACAGCCTTCAACATTTCAAACTACCCTACCATTTCCCTCAAGATACCTGCCTCACGAAGTTCAAGATCTAAATTTTATTACAACCAAACATTTCGAAGAACAGTTTGGAATTTATTCGGTATAAGTAATTCATGTATACTCAGTGGCGGATCTAGGGGGGGGGGCACATCCAGCCCGTGCCCCCCTCCCTTTTTGAAAGAAAAGTATGCATTTTGACCATGAAGGATCTGCCCTTTTTTCGATTGTGCCCCCCTTATTTTTTGTTTGCTTGTCATAGAATTATGGAGGGAAACTGGACCCCATACTCCCCCCCCCCCCCCCCACTGAGCAAATTTTGGAGGTCTGGCGAGACCCCCAAAATACGGGTCCCCCTTTTCCAAAAGTTGACAAACCTGCATTTGTGTGCCCCCTTATACAAAATCCTGGATCCGCCCCTGTATATACTTCATGAATATCTATTATTAGCTCACGTCCACCTCAAATCAAGATATTAATCAAATGATTTATTTTCAACTCTAACGAGTCAGCTGTACACAAGCGGCTCGAAGGTGGGGGTGGGGGCGTCTGCTCCCTTTTAAGAAAATAATACGTCGCATCCTTCTACATTCCGATGGGGGAATTATTATGTCGGGAAAAACTGTGGTTATCACCGTTTCGGCCCCCCCCCTCTTCTTTCTGGATTCGCCAGTCCTACTAATATACATATATCATAAATCTACCATTAATTTAATCAACCTTGATCCAACAGGGTATCCCATTCTATTTATGTCGAATTATCAGGTAGCTTTTATGGTTATTATACCCCGCAGCGAGCAATTTTTGGATCCGATTTGGTATATTTCTGGTATTGTTCTTTGTGTTTACACACCAGTGACATCTAACAAAGAGTTAGCAATGCATAGCTCGAGCACCATATCAACATTGACATGTTATCTGATAGTGGTAATATATTTATGACAGCCCTTTGCCAGAGGGTATATGAATTATAACAATGTGTTTTTTTATGATATGTGTATTAGTGTCTTTAGTATGGCGGGAAATAGTATTCTATAAATTATAATCTATTCCAAATATGTCTATAGGATTTCATAACATTATGCGGGCAAAATTTCTTGACACGATACTAGCTATTCCTATCTAATTACCCTTTTTTTTTAAGGTGGGAGCACCGTAGTATATTGATGAAGGCTCTTGACTCTCGGCGCTTACATGTACGTCCTCGGACAAGGTGCTTTACTCACGTTTGTCCTTCTCGACCCAACCGTATTAAATGGGTACCTAGCAATGCTACATGACCCTCAGGAAGAATAGTATTAATACTGATGAGGCTTCCCAATGTAAATAAGATTATAATATATTATTATTATTATTATTATATCTATTTTAAAGCTTATCAACAAAATGTACTTGACTTTGCTGGACATCTGTACCACACTAATCATGATAATACTGTAACTAAATAGTGATTAAATCTAAACCATACTATGCTAAAACGTGAGTCAAAGGAGCTAGACTCCGTTTCTTTGGACATCACAACACTGCAGAATTGATGAAAGAATTATTGCGTACTCACGGCAATGACCAAATTATTCACATTTATTTATTTATTTATTCTACTTTAAATCAATTAAGATGTCATTACAGTTGATAACTAAAACTAATTTACTTTTGGTGTGTATAATATTTATATTTTTGGTAAAAATGTCCCTTGATATTTGGGATGAGATATATTGAATGTAATCTGAATTATACATAGTTTTTATTCCAAACGCGTGTTGTCACCCAAAATCATATTTTCCTCTTCAGAGTCTGATATTAAAAAAAATAAGATTAGTTTTCCTAAATATGTTTTTGATCGTCAGCAGAACAATAGTGTTGATGGTTCTCAGATTGCACGTTTGAACTCTGGGTCACTGTGAATAGTGGTGAAGTTTCATGGTCTAAGAAGCTCTTATTCAAAATGAACCAAAATGGCACGAGAAAGATTTCAAGGATTCTTCAATGAAAAGGACTAGATTTCATCAAGGACCCTCACGCATAACCAGTAGACCAAAATATGGCGATCAAAGCAACGTGATCGTAGTCAATCCTGTATGTATCATTTTCCCTTTGGCAATTCTGTACTTTACCATTGTGCATGCTGTACATAAAGTCAAGCATCGCCCGCAGAAATTTGATTCGAACAAAAGCATTCCACAATCTTCTATGACATAGTGATAATTGAATGACATCTATTCATGACAGCTTTCATATTCATGAAAGAATTGCATTATGACAAAGTAGACAATAGTTCAATATTCATGAATTGATGATAATGACCTGTTAGAAATGATGCTACGATTCCATTTCATTTATGTTTATTAAATTTTATATCACAGAAGCTAATAGTAATGGATTATACTTGGGAATTATATCAAAGAGTAATAATGAATTATCCTGGGGATAACAGTTGGGTTTACAAAGATCTTTTCCCTGAGGATACCAGAGCGCTGAATGCCATCATTGCCCCAGCTCTAGACGGGCTTCCTTGACAAGAAACTCAAGCATTCAATGAATTTATTCCTTCCGGGTACCCATTTACTTCACCTGGATCAAGAGTGGCAAATACAGATTAATGTCTTCCCAATGTATATTACAGTCAAAGAGACAATTGGTCGAAGTGACGAACGTGATGGTATGTGTACCAAATGTTGGCAGTATCATTCCTTACTATCATTTTGTTGAATCACAATTACTTGTTACACAAAAATTGTGCATTGTGGGGGGGGGGGGTCTTAGTTGGAGTTGGGCGGAGCAAAGTCCAATTTCGCTTTCATTGCCAACTAATGAGAAGCCAATATTTAAAGGGTGCTCAACAGCATACGAAACGAGATTCAAATCGACGAAATAGGAAATTAAAAACAGCAACCACACACAAAAACATTCATCCAAACAAATTTTTAAAACTCAATATTAAACATCCTGATATTATTGCATACAAATGTTAAAAACAGTAGGTTAAATCTGCGTACAAGCATTGGTTGATAAAACTAGCCAGTGCACTATTTCCTTCAGATATTTCACAGAGTATCATGAAGTTCTTATTAGGTGGTCTGTCATTTATGACAGACCTCCTTTTAATTTTGTCAAGATTTTCTTTATTTTTATTTTTATTATTTCTTCTTTTTATAGCAAATGTTTGTTCCCATCAAATCTCAAAATCGGCCAGGTCAATATCATCGAGTTTCATGTCATGTATGAGGTCAATCATGGACATGGTCATCTAAGCTTTTGGAGGTCATCAGGTCATCGTGACGTCATCAAGACGCCATTTTGTAAATTTACAAGATCGATTATATCTTCATAATCGATCATCAAAAATAAACTATATTCACATCACATAAACTTCAAATGACGAGTCATCAAGCAATGTCCTCACAGGTCATCTAGAGGTCAGGACGTGCGCGTACGCGCGCGTCAAAATTTAAAAATGCTCAAAATCACGTAGGATCAAGTCTGCACACGTTTCAGGTCATTTTGAGCATTTCAAAAATGTCCGTGCGTAAGTGTCCGCGCGCGCGTTTTACGCGCGCGCAAGTCGTAACTAACGTTAAAACACTGTTTTTTCGATTGATTTGCAATTTTGACACTTTTCTTCATCATTTCCATCAACTTGGAATCAATTTCAATCAATAATAAGGTCGTACGGGCGCGTCAAACTTCAAAATCCGTGCGCGCATCTATGGCGAAAATAACGTAAAAACGTGCAAAAACATGCCTCTACAAAATTAACTCTAGCTCTTTAAATAGTCCATAAATCCCCCAATTTTTTGTCATCATCAGGTAGGGTATGAATCATAGATATTATTTCATGTATCATTTGACCCTTATAAACATTATGACGTCATCAAAATGGCACCAGAAATCCAAATTTCCATGTTTCATGTTTTGACGTCATCACATTTATGCAAATTTGGCTCTAGATTCGTAATTATTGGTCTTTTTTCGCCCAGATTTTGATATGTCATAGCTGAGGCAATTTCCTACAAAATTAGTTGCCACCATTTTTCATTTTGATGACGTCATCACAGTGAAATTTTCAATTAAAGACGCCATGTCAGAATTTTCCCTATTTGCGTGTTATGTCTATGGAAGATGACTTTTTTTTGAATCATGAATCTACATGACATCGTTCTCTGAGCAGTATCTCAGTTATTTTTGGTCTATTTTCTTCCAGATTTTAATATGTTGTAGCTGAGACTATAAGCTTTTACAAGTGTGGTCTCCAATTTTTGATCAAATGTCGGGATCATGCCCAATTTTTCAGTACAAAATGTGATTTGAGAATCCCGTTTTCGTTTACGTGTTATCTCTATGGGAAATATTCTGGTCTATCGGTAAAGCACATGACTACCATGGTCAAGGTACCTGGTTCGATCCCCGGGGCCGATTTTTTTTGGTTTTTTTTTTGCTTCTTTTTGCCTGTCATTTTACAATCCTCTTCGACTAGTATAACATAAAAAATCACAAATCATGTAATAAACTGCCTTATTTTCCCGTATTATGTCTATTAGAAAGTAGTGTGCAGTAGTTTTGTGTACAACCCTATGGAAATTTTGATTTCCTGTCCTGTATTAGAGCTAAGGGGTTAATCTGCCAAGTATCCTGTATCATCATCATTATTATCATCACCGTCCTGATCATCATCGCTATTATATCATCGCCATCATATATCATTATAATCATCATAATCTCCATTATCATCATCACCATAATCATTTTACAATGACCGTTACACATTTTGCTACATTCCCGTCCTCAAGAAGGACCTCCATTCATGGCATTCTTGACATCCTATCTTCAGTTTAGTATTTCCCCATTATTATGATCATCCTGATTACAATCATGATCGTACAAATTGAAGGACAGACCACCTAATTCGTCCTCATGACGAATTAAATTCTAGTTATTTTTAATATTTCTTCTTTTTATAGCAAATTTTTGTTCCCACCAAATCTCAAAATCGGCCAGGTCAATATCATCGAGTTTCATGTCATGTATGAGGTCAATCATGGACATGGTCATCTAAGCTTTTGGAGGTCATCAGGTCATCGTGACGTCATCAAGACGCCATTTTGTAAATTTACAAGATCGATTATATCTTCATAATCGATCATCAAAAATAAACTATATTCACATCACATAAACTTCAAATGACGAGTCATCAAGCAATGTCCTCACAGGTCATCTAGAGGTCAGCACGTGCGCGTACGCGCGCGTCAAAATTTAAAAATGCTCAAAATCACGTAGGATCAAGTCTGCACACGTTTCAGGTCATTTTGAGCATTTCAAAAATGTCCGTGCGTAAGTGTCCGCGCGCGCGTTTTACGCGCGCGCAAGTCGTAACTAACTTTAAAACACTGTTTTTTCGATTGATTTGCAATCTTGACACTTTTCTTCATCATTTCCATCAACTTGGAATCAATTTCAATCAATAATAAGGTCGTACGGGCGCGTCAAACTTCAAAATCCGTGCGCGCATCTATGGCGAAAATAACGTAAAAACGTGCAAAAACATGCCTCTACAAAATTAACTCTAGCTCTTTAAATAGTCCATAAATCCCCCAATTTTTTGTCATCATCAGGTAGGGTATGAATCATAGATATGATTTCATGTATCATTTGACCCTTATAAACATTATGACGTCATCAAAATGGCACCAGAATTCCAAATTTCCATTTTTCATGTTTTGACGTCATCACATTTATGCAAATTTGGCTCTAGATTCGTAATTATTGGTCTTTTTTCGCCCAGATTTTGATATGTCATAGCTGAGGCAATTTCCTACAAAATTAGTTGCCACCATTTTTCATTTTGATGACGTCATCACAGTGAAATTTTCAATTAAAGACGCCATGTCAGAATTTTCCCTATTTGCGTGTTATGTCTATGGAAGATGACTTTTTTTCGAATCATGAATCTACATGACATCGTTCTCTGAGCAGTATTTCAGTTATTTTTGGTCTATTTTCTTCCAGATTTTAATATGTTGTAGCTGAGACTATAAGCTTTTACAAGTGTGGTCTCCAATTTTTGATCAGATGTCGGGATCATGCCCAATTTCTCAGTACAAAATGTGATTTGAGAATCCCGTTTTCGTTTACGTGTTATCTCTATGGGAAATATTCTGGTCTATCGGTAAAGCACATGACTACCATGGTCAAGGTACCTGGTTCGATCCCCGGGGCCGATTTTTTTTTTTTTTTTTTTGCTTCTTTTTGCGTGTCATTTTACAATCCTCTTCGACTAGTATAACATAAAAAATCACAAATCATGTAATAAACTGCCTTATTTTCCCGTATTATGTCTATTAGAAAGTAGTGTGCAGTAGTTTTGTGTACAACCCTATGGAAATTGTGATTTCCTGTCCTGTATTAGAGCTAAGGGGTTAATCTGCCAAGTATCCTGTATCATCATCATTATTATCATCACCGTCCTGATCATCATCGCTATTATATCATCGCCATCATATATCATTATAATCATCATAATCTCCATTATCATCATCACCATAATCATTTTACAATGACCGTTACACATTTTCCTACATTCCCGTCCTCAAGAAGGACCTCCATTCATGGCATTCTTGACATCCTATCTTCAGTTTAGTATTTCCCCATTATTATGATCATCCTGATTACAATCATGATCGTACAAATTGAAGGACAGACCACCTAATTCGTCCTCATGACGAATTAAATTCTAGTTTATTCTATTTTTCATGCGTGTATTGGAAATACCATCTAATGTTACGACGCCGGTCTTGTTAGAATACTAGATGGTGGGAGGTCCAATGTAATGGACAAAGCAAGTGCAAACATATCGATCGGGAAGAGTGTTTAAGATCGAGTGGTGGGGGGGGGGGGCAACAAATGAGTGGGTATCGGACAAAAGGGTGCGGTATAATGCCCCCCTTTCAGGGAAGGGGCTTTTAAGATCCGTTAACGACGTAACAAGTCTTTCTCAGAAGCTTGCGGAGGTGAAAGGGGAATTCTAGTGATTCCATTAAAAGAAAAGATAAGTGGATGGCCGCCTTTGAAAGTTTTCGTGCCCGAGCAATCACCCTTTGCTTGTTCTTTCTAATTCTCTCTCTCTCTCTCTCTCTCTCTATCTTCTACTCATTCTCCGCATTCTTCCCTTATAATCTCTTTTTAATATGTAGTGTACTACACGATATTCCACAGATTCCAATAGAAAAGAAGAAAAGTATCAATAGTTCCCCCTCTACTCATACCAAGGAGTTATCACTCCTTGCTCATACACCCCATTCTCCCTCCTTACCCCTCCACATGCTCCTTCTCCCCTGCCCCTTTCTCCATCCCTTCCTATCTCTCACTCTCTCCCATTCCTCCCTATATTTCCTTTTCTCCCTGCTACAAATAGTTGCTAGAAAGAAGCAACTACTGGGCAGCTATTTTAAGAAAAGTCTGTGTAATCCCTTGTTTACATGCGAAATGCTCAGTAAATTTGATGGGCATACCATTGGACAGACACAATCTTTCTCCCTCTAAAGTCTGCAAATGTTTCAACAAAATAAAACAACAAAATAAAAATCATTGGAGACATATATAAAAAAAAAAAATCATCTTTGGCGTAGCCAACCTTTAAGCTTAAGGGATTGGGCCCAAAACAAAATCATTTTCCAAATTCCAGCTTAAAGTGGCCTACATAATTAAAAATTTCCAATTTTATTTTAAATGGGGAGTAATCCGCCTTTGCATCATTGTCTCTGCTATCATTACTTTTGTGAAACGAAAAAAAAAAGGAAGATGATGATGAACCATATCACTTACCTACGCAATCACGAATGACTATTCCACATGAACCCTTACTGCAATCCAAATTGTGTTATGCTTAACATATGATTCCCACCAAATATGTCCGAACAGCGATTGCTTTGAAACTGAACTGAAAATACTAAATACCGCGAATATAATATGTTTGAAAAGAGATGCACTTCTTGCATAATGGTCATGGATTATGACTGTACACTGTCTGGAATTGGTACCATGGTCACACTCACCACGTATGAAATCCACCCTTGTAATTAGGGAATCGATTAACTAACACCCACATTCAAAATATTTTCGTTGGCAGTACTCATAGACCGAGGTTAAAGCAGTTCTGTGCTTGTCAACGTTCCGGAGAGTTGCGATATAAGTTATGCCAAACCTTTAGCCCATCCCCCGCAATAATACGTCCGAACATGTTTTCCTAAATTCCTTTCTTCACGCTTCCTTCCTTTAAGTGTCACATTCCTATACGGTTAAAATATTCCACTTTATGTAGTCATCCACCAAAATTACTAATTTTACACCATAAATGAATCAGTTTGGATTTTGCAATCAACTCTTTTTTTCATGTGAGTAAGGGGAAATGAGTTGGTCCTGGTCTTCCTGTAAACAGGTCTGGGTTCGAGTCCAGAGATAGTAACGTGAAAGGTCGCTCTCAGACCGTAGATATATAAAGTCATCAGATTCAACTGCCCGACGTATAACCCAACTCATATAAATATGTTCTTCAAATTATGCGTTTATGCATAAAAGGGCAAACGGGATTTCACTTCATACAACTTTAAAGGTATTATTCAAAATTTGCTACAAAGTTAGGTGTGCATATATCCATCTCATTTTTAGAATGCCTACAACTCATATTAGGAAGTTTGAAAAGATGTGCGAAAAGAGAATTTTTCTTTGGTTCATCAAAGTTTCATAAATGGATTTCGCGAAAAACATGCATTTTAAGCAAAGAAATGTTTTCATCTGATAGTTATCTCAACTTTCGTTTTTAGAAAAGACAAATATTTCATTGCATGTTTCGTTTCCTCATCTTATTGCGCATAAAACCTTGAATTAAATCGATGTCATTGCCCCTGAAAAGTGGCAGAGTATCATTGAGAAAGAAAAGATAAACGATGTTGAGATATTACAAGTAGGGCTATAGACATATCGGTCACGACACTATGTCTCCAACCGCAAATGATTATTGTTAAGCGATGTTAATATTCAATCTGATTAAGTGATCATTATTCCTACTTTATAATAATCATGTAAATATGGACTTTGGAAAAGAACGTAGAGGTATTAGCCCATCTTGACATATTTTGAGGTATAGTAAGGTCATTTTGCTTGTGATTTTACAACCCTACAGTACTTCTACATTTAATGAAGCGACATATGATAATGATTTCTTCATTTTCCTTCTCAAAAATGTGATAAATAGAAACATTAATCTGTGATCTAAAAATGTTAGAAAAGCAAGTCGACAGAAGCTCGAAGTGCAAAATTTGCTTTTTAAAAATAATTACATTTTGGTTTCTAATTTGCTGCAAACAAATATATGTTGACATTATCCAAGAACCTAGCAATATATGAACGGAAAAGGGCTGTTCAAGGGCTAATGAAGAGGTAGTCAGTTTACTGAAATGCTGGGCCCTGGGGGGGGGGGGGGGTTACTCCTCCAATTTTTGTTTAGATTTCGAAGAGCCCTTTTCCTGAAAATGAATGTAAGACGAACAACAAACTTCTAAAAAAAAAAGAGGGGAAAAAAGAAGGAACTCTCAGCAGGAAGAGCTTACATACTGGTAACGCTCTACAAAAATAAATCAGGATGTTGAAAGGGGCTTGAAATTATTCTGAAGGCAGAAATAAAGAAGCTTAAGAAAATATGAATTGTGATGTAGTTGCTCCACTCCCTCGTAAATCATCTATCCAGTCAGACAAGCTCCCCCTCCAGACTTCCACTATACGCCACTACACAGAAAGACCGGAGTGATTTGAGTAGAGCTATAATTATTAGACAAACGTTTCTTTTTCAAGCAATCAAACAAACAATAACGGTCTGTAAATCATTGATGCCAGGCCGTCTTTACAGCTCTTACACTTCAAGGCCCCTCTTAAACATGGTTAGACTAATGGTTCAAATACCTAGACCGCACTCGTAAGTTAATTAAGCAGTTATTCACATACATGGACCCATTTAAGACACAGTATCATCGAGGATTTGTGCCCAGCCATCAAACAATCCAGTGAAGACTTTATGCCGACTTATGAAATTGCATTCGTCTAGGAACATTTAAGAAATTTATTATTAACTGTTTATCAAAAAGTTAATGGACATCCTTCCTTTCTACAAAATGGTGATGACCTGCAAAATTTTAAAGGGTTTTGAGGCCTACACAAAACTGTCGAAATGTTATGAACAAAAACACCATCATGCACAAATGGGACTCGGGAGAAATCAGAAGGCCCTTCAAACAAAAAATATCTAGTTTTATTTCATAATATCAACTTCAGAGCTTTGATTTTAGGTTATATAACAAAATGTAATTTTGTACTGATAGTAATACACAAGATGAGAAACCTCACAAATAATGTTTGATTACGTGCAGTATAGTCTTGCTATAGGAGTGAATGAAAAGGACAAAATGTCAACGAATAGCTAGACTAAAATCGCCTCTGCGATTGTTAAGATTTAACCATTCACAATAAATCGGAAGTACGTCTTCTTACTTAAATTAAAACAGGGAGTAGACAATTTAGAGGGCTAAATTTTCACGTTATATTGTTTCAATTGATTTTTCTTCACATAAATGAGATATTTAAGCCAGATGAAAAAACAACAACTGTATAATACTATGTATAATGCTACTTTATACCGGGGTTCATTTTAAACATTGACGTGTGGAAACAAAAGTACACACGAGTTCATGGCTTTATCCACGTAGTATCTGTTAAATCTTTATTGGCTAGATACGGAAATGATCGGATTTGCTAATGTTATTTCAGTGAGCAAAATAACATTATGAAGACAGAGTCATAAAGAGTTAAAACAAAAGATGTGTATATGGAATTGCACGTAAATGTGGTTTTGTGGGAATATTCTTATGCGCTTTAAAGTGAGAAAGGGAGTGGGGTCGGGTGTCTGAAAAGCAAAATATGAATATTCATTTTCACTTTTTTCTAAAAAAAACAATTCCATAGATTGAATGCAACATTCTGCTAATATTATACACTAAATCAAAGTCCTAAAATAAAGCAAAATGAAATTTGTTTGAATGTAAATTATTTAAACAAAATTATTTAATATTTTATGACCGATGTCAGGAGGACCATTTTATATCATGATTAAGGGGGGGGGGGGGGGAGGTGTGTCTTGCCTGTTTATCTCTAAGTATACATGAGTACATAAACCACAGACTGCTAACACAATAGTTATATGTTAGCAGTAGAAGTAATTGTAACGCGATAAAAACTACTTTCGAAAAATAACAATTTCAATAGCCCTGCTGTCACCTTTAGAAATGTGCGAACATTACAATCGCGTATTACATAATCCGAACCTGATTTCTATGGGTACTACAATAGGCCTTTGAAATTGCCCTTGAGTTTATTTTTCGCAAGTAGTTTTTATCGTGTTTTGTGAATTTTAATCATTACAAAATTTTAATCCTTTTCCACGAAGCTTGATACTTAAAATTTTGGATATGTTGATATTAATTGTCACAGTTTTTTCTGTTTACATTTTTCACTCATAATTTTTTCGCATTTGATATGAAGGATATTCATGAATCAGACTCTCGACAACGCACTTGGTACGGTTCTATTCTAGTCGCTGCCAACTACTGTGGGAATTACAGTAAATGACTGGCAACCCGGCTGCAGAGTAAAATACTGTATCATTACAGTTAAATACTGTACTTTTACCGTTATATACCGCTGTTTACCTTTTAATCGTAGAATAAACAGTACAATACCGTGGAATATACAGTAATTTACTGTGCAGCGGGTTGCCAGTACTTTACTGTAAAATCCTATACAGTATAATTTTATATATATATTTTTTACAGTGTATTCAACGTAACCCAAGTCCAAAGTCACGTGATGTCGAACTGTAGAGGGGATGGTGAAGGAGATAAGGGTAAGATGAAGAGAGTGAGAGGGGTGCAGGTCACTGGGGGATTTACCCCCTTCGAGTTGGCCCAGTCTCCTTCCGAAACATATGAAACCAATGAATCCACATTATACATGCGCATCTACTACTAAATACCTCAAATAATACCCACACTTATGTATTATGTGATGTTTTTTTACGCAGTTAAGCTATTCCAATATTTGCTAAGCAAATACGTGGTGAATATACGTGTACTTCACTGTAAGATAAGCACCAAAAGAGCACTATAGCCAATACACCTACAGGTATGCACGTTTATTATACGACTAAAGTATTCCTACGGTCTGTTTAGTTCGAAAGAGCCATTCCAGATCTGAAAGCAACAACTTTGAACTTTGTGGTATTGAAGCTCTACAATGCTAGGTCGCGCAATGCTTTCGGTCCCCCTGTATTCATCGAATTTTGTTTAAGATCTAGTCCTATTGTAACACGAAGAAATAGTTCCAAACAGCTTATGAAAACTGGCGTAAATCCCGCCGTAAGTGAATAAAGTCCGCATAACAAAAGCCACATCCACACGAGAGCTGTAACATTATCACGCAGGTACGGACCCGTAATAGAAAAGATAATATGAACTTTTCGCCTTTCATATCATGTTTTGAAACCCCAATGGGTCTTCAATAAGCGATGTGCCAGCGTTCTTTAAAATGGCGCGTTCTGCTATATTTTGACACCCTAACGCCATGCAAACACCCAAATGGAATCAAATATCGTTGGATTATAGAGTGCATGACGTATAATACAGTGGCATTGATCACATCACGTACTTGCTGAATTCAATCTCTTTCGAATCACATAAAAAACATAATAAGTTAACGTTTATCGACATGATATTGAACTAAAGAAATCTAAAGAAATCTTTTGGAATATGAAATGCCGACGTGATCTACGCTAATGAACAAGAAGACGAATAATTAATGAAAATAAAACTTATGTTGGCGGAGTTTCGGGCTCTGGAATACAATTCCTTTAAATACTTTAAATGCGGAGATAATGTGACATCTAAGTGACCTTGCTTGTTTTATTTTATGTGCAGATTACACATCCGTTTAAACCATACGCTAATCGGATAACATGGGATTTAAACACTCAATCAAAATATTAATGATAAAACATATTATTACCCAAATAACAGTACATCTACATGTACGTGCGGCAGTAAATCCATCTCGTTGGCTGTTATTTGATAAGGCAACCATGAATTATTAACCTATTCAACAGTCTTGTCAACTAACTAATACAATTAAGCATGTATACATTATATCATTGCTTTTAATGGTAATTTAACAAAAATTATGTGCCATTTTACGACTGGGGGAGCTAGGGGCACGTCCAACACAGCGTCGAAAAATAAAACAAAGAGAGAGAAATAGATAGAGAAGGAGAGAACGGGGATAGGGAGGGGGAGAGAGGGAGGGAGGGGGAGAGGGGGAGGGAGGGGGGAGAGGGAGGGAGGGGGAGAGAGGGAGGGAGAGAGAGAGAGAGAGAGAGAGAGAGGGGGGGGGGGGGGGAGAAGGAAAGGGAGAGGGGGAAAAACGTGAAAAGGAGATTGTTAACTCCCTCCGATACCCTTCCCATTTTCTGTAGCCATGTTCGTTCATAAGTTGTCCACTTATCACCCCCTCAGTGCCTGTGCCTGAGCCCATGCTACACCACTGAATTGATATGCGTATATACCTAATGTGAGTAAAATAATTACGGTACATGGTTTCAGAAATATTATGCAAATATTACTGTATATACAATAATATATTCAATCTAGAATACACTATTTTATATATATCCTTTTTAATTATTATCATTATTTTGCATGGTCGGACGATATCGAACTGTCAGGTTCCCTGATGTGCAAAGATGATACGCATATCTTAACCAAACTTGTACAGAGATGCCATGCAACACATTAGTGTCTGGTTCAACCGCACTGATTGACAGCTCTATATTGACCTTTATCGGAATGAGGCCCTTCTCTGATCAGGCGTAATCAATGGCGTAGCGTCAGGGTTAAAATGTGGGTGGGGGCGGAGGGCGTCTCCCCATCAAATATAAATGAATGATAAAAAAAAATTAAAAGAGATAGTAAGGGAGAGAAATAGGAGAGATATAAAGAAAGGGAAATAGAAAGAGAGAGAGAGAGAGAGAGAGAACGACACAGAGACAGAGACAGACAGAAAGAAAAGGAGGGGAAAAGTGTAAATTATGATGACATTCCCCCTCGAAGACGAGTGTACCCCCGATTTAACACGCTTGTCATGCATGCTGGAGGTGTAATAACTATTGCATCTGTTTCTAAACAAGCGACGTAAACTTATAGGTAACTTTTGGCGATCGAAATTATTTCATATTGTCAACATAAAGTATACTATACAGACTATCCGACTATAAAATACCATTTAACTCAAAACAGGGCAAATAATATGTCTGTTTGTGAGTATTTCAGGGATTATCCAATCCCTGAAATACTCACAAACGGACATTTTATTTGCCCTGTTTTGAGTTAAATGGTATTTTATAGTCCAATCCCTGAAATACTCACAAACGGACATTTTATTTGCCCTGTTTTGAGTTAAATGGTATTTTATAGTCCAATCCCTGAAATACTCACAAACGGACATTTTATTTGCCCTGTTTTGAGTTAAATGGTATTTTATAGTCGGATAGTCTGTATTGTTGACCAACCCTTGGATATCGTGTAAAAAGGATTGATTTTTAAATTATTTTTAAAATGGTATAGTGGTACATCTAATACAATAGAATAACAAGTACAAAGTCTTTAGGTATTACAGATACAGCAGCAGCAGCAGAAGAAGCAACAACAACAACAAATACAACACTAACATAATGTTTCAATAAATATAACGGAACAATCTTTCAACTCGTCATAACAAACGATTCGGCCTTGTAAGAACAACCCGACAACTCGACATTAAAAAGATTAACCCTCGAACAAAGAAATTATATTACATTATAGGGTAAAAGTAACTTACCTTACTGTTATACAGTTAAATCCAAAGAGGTAAGTACAAGTGTAATATTTAAAATCCCATATTTATTGCGTATAGAACGCCCGTGTCGTCCGCTAAGCTGTAATGTGGAGATTATGCATGTATTGTATCTGGTGCTGGAGCGAGTCAAAAGGCAAATGCCGAATTCTGATTGTGCAGTCGGTAAATACCGGGGTGTATAGAGTTGGGAACAAACTACGGGAGCGTAAAATACGCCATAAATAGAGGTCTTTAGATCCAAAAGGATTACAGCACTCGTTGACATACATACAAGGGGATCATTCAAGCAAGGAGATATAGACCTTTATAAACCATTGAAAAAAGTAGTTTCTTTTCGGAGGGGAGGGAGAGATTAGACACGACCACTAAGATTGTAATTCGTGGACAGTGATCTCAAGAGGGGCTCTCAAGATGTGAATGTAGCAAGAAGGAGGGATAGCTCCAGTGATTGGGATGTATAGAGAGAGAGAAAATGAATGAGAGAGAAATAGTGAGATAGAGGGAGCGAAAAGGAGAGAGAGAGAGAGTAAGAGATAGAAAGGAATGAGGGAGGCAGAGGAAGGGATGGGCATTTAGGGTCATCTAGCCTATAAAAGCAACATGATATACTGACAGACATATCATTTGTATACAAATTATAATCAAATTTTACAACACAAATATAAGATAGTCTGAGTTTTTCAGTTTCATGCTGGGACAAAAAAATGAGGTGATGAAAATGAATTAACTTAAATTTGGAAAGCTAACTTTTTCCTTCTTATAAATCAAATGCTAATAATTTATTTACAAATGAACGGAAGAAATTAATTTGAGGCTTGTGTCGAGTACAAAACACAGCCTATCGCACACTATTGGATCGACTGCAATCCACTTTGGATATAACAATAGCATTTAATATGGAAATTTAACAAATAAAATTTACCTGATTCAGATCCTGAACAATACTAAACATTTATACTAATAGTTATTGTGAATTGTTATTGTTAACAAGTTTTACGAAACAGTGCCCAGATAGAATTAAACAGTAGAGAAATACATTAGGTTTCAAAAAGACATGGACTCCTCTTTATACACACTTTCAAGGGAACCTGACAATGCCTGAGGTTTGAAGAAATAATTTGTGTATAGTTAGCTTGCACAAAATCAAACCCAGAAAACTTAACACGACATTCAACGGTGACAGAATACAGGAGATATTGATTTTTGAAAATAAAATACACTGTACCCCAAAAAATTAATAAAAATAAGACTTGAGCAAACACTAGTCGATCGATCACGATAGCTCACCCAACGATATATCATTCAGTCACTTTAAATGAGAGACAGGGAGGCATAGCTTCTGGACACTCTGCCCTACCCCCTTCTTTTCTTTTCTCCTTTTCCCTTTGTTTGTTTATGTATCAGTGATGTTGGTGTGGCTGTTCCTCTTTCCTTATTTGTTTTATCTGTTCGTTTGCTGTTTTTTCTGTGTTGTGGTGGGATGGAGGACGGGTGGTAGTGTCTCTTACCTTTTTTTTTTTTTCCTTTCTTTTTTCTATTTTCTTCCTATCATGTTTTTCTTTTATTTTTCCTTTCTTAATTTAATTCTTTCTCTCGGAAGGAAATTGTTATATGACCCAACAATATTATATTTTTGTTTTAAAGAATGTTAAGGTAATTTCATACGAAATATAAAACTTTATTTACGTTTTGTTTATTGAAAATACATTTCACTTGTTTTTTTTCCTTTTTTTTTAGGTATGGAATGAAATGTGTAACTTAAATATATATTTTTACATGCAAGGTTCTGTATTGTTTTGAAATGTGAAACTTCAGTTAATAATATTTATGTGAAGATTATTTATATTGTATGAAATGTTTCTTATGTTTGAAATGTATATTGTATTGTATGAAATGTCTGTTATATTGTATGAAATGTCTCAAATTATGTTCAATTTTCTTTGAGAGAGAATAAAAAAAAAACTTATGAAAACAAACAAAAAAACTTTCAGTATTATTCTTCCTCTTCTTCTTCTTCTTTTTGATTTCCTCCGCTTGGCGAAGAACTATGCTTGTATATGAGCACAGGTGATCACAAATCCATCACACTGTCAGAGTTTGTCGTTAGATGGGAGACACGAGAAGAATGAAAGACAGATATAAAGCGTAACTCTTGTTATATAAGTGCAGATTAATAATTGTCTCAAAACCAGGGATAATATTCGTCTTCCCTAGACTGCTAGAAGAATGAGATCTGTGAGTGCAGTAGACATCAGATCATGTGACAGAGAGTGAAGCATCCCCTGAATGCGTAATGACAGGCTGGTAACAAAGGAAGACCTCGCGACGGAGTAAAGAGGGCATTCACCAACCAATTTTCGATTCGATAAATGAATTTTGCGACTTAGTTCTATTTTATTTCTTGTTTCATTTGGTCTGTAGATTCTTTGTAATGTATGCGCCAAACCAATTTTCTATTCGAATTAAATGTTTTGTGTTGAATACCTGATTCATCTGTTGGTTTGTTTGAGTTGTAGATTCTCCATATTATTACGCACCAACTGAATTTTCAGTTCGATAAAAATAGTTTGCGTTGTATACTTCATCCATTGATGTTTTATGTGGGTTGTATATTATCCATTATACTTCATTCATTTGATGTTTTATTTGGTTTGTATGTTATCCCTAAGCTAAGCGCCAAATCAGTTTCCGATTCGATAAATGTATTTTGCGTCTTATTTCTATAATTTATTTGTTGTTTCATTTGGTCTGTAGATTCTTTGTAATTTTCTATCCGATATAAACATTTTGCGTTGTACTTCATCCATTTGATGTTTTAGTTGGGTTGTACATTATCCCTAAGTTACGCGCCAACTTATAATTTTCATTTCGATAAAAACTTTTTGCGTTTTATACTTCATTTATTTCATATTTTATTTGGGTTGTATATTATTCGTTGTACTGCCAAATCAATTTTCGATTTGATATATGTATTTGGGTCTTAATTCTAATTTATTTGTTGTTTCATTTGGTCTGTAGATTCTTTGTGATTTACGCGCCGAACCAATTTTCTATTCGATATAAACATTTTGCGTTGTATACTTCATCCATTTCATTTTTATTTGGGTTGTAGATTCTCTATAAATTACGCGCCAACTTATAATTTTCATTTCGATAAACACATTTTGGGTTGTATACTTCATTTATTTCCTATTTTATTTGGGTTGTATATTATCCGTAGGTTAAGTGCCAAATCAATTTTCGATTTGATATATGTATTTGGGTCTTATTTCTAATTTATTTGTTGTTTCATTTGGTCTGTAGATTCTTTGTAATTTACGCGCCGAACCAATTTTCTATTCGATATAAACATTTTGCGTTGTATACTTCATCCATTTCATTTTTATTTGAGTTGTATTATTATCCATTAGTTACGCGCCAAATCAATTTCCAATCGATAAAAAAAAAATGTTGCGTTGTATATTTCATTCATTTTCATATTTTATTGGGGTAGTATATTATCCATTAGTTAAGCGCCGAATCAATTTTCGATTCAATAGATGTATTTTGCGTCTTAGTTCTAATTTATTTGTTGTTTCATTTGGTCTGTAGATTCTTTGTAATTCATGCGACGAGCCAATTTTCTATTCGATATAAACATTTTGTGTTGTATACTTCATTCATTTGTTGTTTTATTTGGGGTATAGAATCCCGATAAGTTCCGCCCCAAATCAATTTTTGATTCTTTGAAAAGATTCTCCGTTGTATGACCTCATTCATTTGTTGTTTTATTTGGATTGTAGATTATCCATAAGTTACGCGCCAAATCAATTTCCAATTCGATAAAAACATTTTTGTGTTGTATCCTTCATTCTTTTTTTGTTTCATTAGGGTCGAATGTTATCCGTAAGTTCCGCCCCAAATTAATTTTCGAGTGCTTGTCAGCCCCGGCACTGCTCATAGCAGACGACAAAGCGATAACGCGATCGCGATAATTCCACTATCGCGTCTTGGCCTATGGTCTTGGCGTCGCTTGGCGTTCGTCGAACATGCACGCATCAAGCCCATATCAAGCCCCTAAAAACGCACACGCATAGAAAACTGCTCGCGCGGAACTCAACTCGAGTTGAGTTCCGCGCGTCGATCGTTCACGCTGTCCTTTATTTTCTGCAAACTCCTTCACCGCTAACATGTAGAATTCCGGGTATACGTATTAGGGGTTAATTTTATACATTCTAACTATATACAAATTATTTTTGTGGGCCTCGGAGATCCTTTCAGTTAATCTAAATAACATTAAATTTAATGTGGTATTCCAACTCTATTTGCCAATATCTCAATTGAATCATTGATTTAAATTTGTTTTTCTTTGGTGTACAATGGAGGTAAAATACAAAGAGTAATGTGACCAGGGGGTGTTTCATAAAGCTGTTCGTAAAGTTACGAACGACTGGAACATGTTCTTGCGTGCTATACTAATCAGATTCTCAATCATTTATACAAGAACTGGTCACCAGTCGTGCGTAAAGTCGTGCGTAACTTACGAACAGCTTTATGAAACACCCCAGGCACCTGAAAACCATCCAAAAGTCACACTGTGTGATTTTTCAGTTAGAGCTCAATAAAGGTGTTTTGGTTGGCATGGTCAAATTTTACGTTAGGGTGTTTCCTGAAAGAATATTCTGTTGGACTGGGCATTCCACTATTTGTACAGTGCGTTAGGAATATCCAGTGCTAATGGGTCATATTATTATTTTAATGCTGAGAATCTCCTCTTTCAGAATCAGACCTTAAAGACCTCAGCCTGACCCAAAACAACCATATATTGACGTAAAGCTTAGTAAACAAAGAATATAATTACCCTGGTTATTCATAAATTTTCGTCTCCGTTTATCCATAAAAAATAAAAAAGAAATTTTTTTTGGGTCCGCCCCCTCCCTATGGCGTAAAACTGCAGGGGGTCGCTAGACGTGTGACGACATGTCATGTATACAGCTCCGAGTGCGTCTACACGATATGTCGTCATCAAATTTTCACCCCCCGCAAAGTAGCGCTCCTCAGAGACGGGGCCCAAACCACCGGGGCTCAACATTCGGGACGCTGTTACTCATTCCACAGGAAACGGAATCTCATGAAGTTGGTTTCAATTTGTTCAGAAAATATATAGCTCCCCGTGGATGAATAAAGGGTATATTTCAAAATTCGGTCAAGCTGAGGTCTTTAAATGAAAATTCATATCTCGCGACTTTTGTGTGGTTTTTTTGTGCCTGGTCAAAAATATGGTAAAGCTGCCAGAAATTGGATAAAGCTGCTCACAGTTATTGAAGAAGAGGTTAAGTTACATTAACAGTATAAACTTTGAAGAGTTAATCTAAATAATTTACATTTCATGTGTTATTCCAACTCTATTTGCCAATATCTCGATTGAATCATTGATTTACATTTGTTTTATGTGGTGCACAATAGAGGTAAAATTACAAGGAGTAAATGGTAAAGAAGCAAAGCTGCTAACAGTTATTGAAGAAGAGTTTAAGTTATAAAACAGTATTAATTTTCAGTTGATCTCAATAATGTTACATTTCATGTGGTATCCAACAAGTCATTTCGTAATTACTATCTGCGCATACATGTGCAGAATGAAAAAGGTTATCTATATTGGCTAGAGTGCATGCCCAAGCCTAGCCTGCGCAGTGCCTATGTCTGCGCACACGCGTAACTGCGCGATTCTAATAAAACAAAACACGGAACGAACACAAACTTTTCAACTTTATCATAGCGATAGGTATTCATACAATAGACGAGTCAAAATATTGAAAAAGGGTCTTATTTCAGACATTTTATTCACAAGCTTCAAACTGTTGTCTTTCACGTCAAAGCTCCCGAACTGCGTGTAAAATGAATGAGTGCGCAGACATGGGCACCATTGTTTTTTCAATGTTGAAATGACACGGCCACCGTTTCTTGTGAAACTGGCATTGTTCTTGCTCTAATTTTGATGAGATTTTTTGCACACTTACTCTAAAATTAAGCTTTAGAGGAATATTAAAGAAATTCTTGTTCATTTTGAGGTCAAAATCCTAGGTGCGCAGACATAGGGCTCCCCATCATACATTTTCAGGTAATCTCAATAATGTTAAATTTCATGTGACATCCCAAATCTATTTCTCCATATCTCCCCTTCAATGAAGATGTCATCGAGAAGGACCCTCGGGTGTGTGGGTCGATCATATAAAGCTTGCCGGTGGCGTCGTGGACGTTGATTACAGCATACAGACGAATCTGAATACGAACCTCACGATCCATATATTCGCATTGATCGTGTTAATCGTTGTCTAAGTTACGAAATTTACGACACATTTACGACAAACAAGACAAAGTTACGTCGTGATTACGAAGATTCGTAAACAAATGTTATGAATATATACGAACCTTTAAGAAAAATTTACGAACTTGAACGAACATACACGAATAGTTTAGGATGTTATACGATTGTTTACGACACTGTTACGAATTATTTACGACACTTGCGACAGATTTAAGAAAGCTTTGCGATTCTTTGGCGACATTCGACACCCGTTTTTGGTCAGAGATGGTCACATGGGTCAAATGGTCAAGCTTTGCCTGGCCCTATATATATATATAAGAGTTCAAGGGTGTGTTATCCACTCATTGCACTACAATGGATATTGATGCTGACACACAAACTGCTCTACTCCTTGAGGAAGAATGTTATCTTCTGGGAGCAGCACAACTCCTTCTGTCTACACAGAAGGAGAGACATAAAGAAAAGGCTAAAAGACCAACAAAAAGGTCTGTATGGGTGAAATCCTAGCTATTGCGCAGGCCTGAATATGGACAATATGAGAAGTTATTGGCCGAATTGCATAGAGAAGACCGGAAGGGGTACAAAACTTTCTTCATCTTCCTCCTGTTCCTCTTCACTCTCCTCTTCAGCGACCTTGGGATCCTCTTCAGCAACGTCTTCAGGATCCTGTTCAAGGTCAAGACTCACACCTAGTTTCTTCCCTCTTCCTCTCTTGGTAGGCATGTTGTGAAATGAGCCAGCGACTACACTCCGCTATATATATATATACCCGACGGTCACGTGGTCGGGAGTAGGTCGCGATATGTCGTAAATTATTCGTAAAATACTCCTAAATAATTCGTAAAGTATTCGTGTAGTTCGTAACGATTCGTAACCATATTCGTATACATTCGTATGCGTTCGTAAACATATACGAATTGTTACGAATCAAATATACGATTTCAAGAATGACATTATTATTCGCAACAAGTTCGGAAATTTGTTGTAAACTATTCGTATCCACTTCTTAAGTAGTTCGTATATACGTCCTCCATTCGTTTGTTGTCGTAAATTCTTCGTGAATTCAGACCTTCATTCGTAAGGCTAATATAATCGTAATTGGATAAGAATTTTTTACGAACATTAAGAACAATTTAGGAATACATTTCAAAAATTTCCTAAATGTCACCCGAACGTACGAATACAAATACGAATCTTTACGAATTGATACGAATAGATACGAATGCCTTTACGAATCCACACGAATAACTTACGACGTAAATTCGGCCGGATTCGTAACCAAATTCGTCCAAGTGGGAACGGGGCTTTAAGGACTTCCGAGGGGAAATTTAGGGGTTGTGATTGATGATTTTGAACACACATTTTTGAAGTTGCAAAACAAAATATTTAATAGAGTGTGTGTTACATTCACTTCTAACAGCTAGACCACTAGCAGATAGACCACAGTGACAGCATTTTGGGCAGCCATAATGACATACTCGTGATCCATGCCACTGCAACTCACTACACCAGCTTTGATGCTGTACAACTGACAGCGTGTGGGTAATTCTGGTAACAAAGATTAAAGGTGTGTGTGTGTTTTCATGAAAAAGCGGACCCCAGCCCAAGAAGGGGGGGGGGGGGGGGTCGTCCGACCCCTCCGACCCCCCTCTGGCTACGGGCCTGTCACAAGACTTTTATGACATAATGAACATAATAAGCATTGGTGTAGTTACAGGGAGCATGCGGGCACGTGGCCCCTCGCCCAATTAAATGGCGTTAAACGAGGTGGAAAATGAGAAAGGAGAAAATTACTGAGAAAGAAAGGAGAGGTAAAGCGTGAAGGTGAAAATGAGATTTTATGACCCATTCGAGCACCCACCTCTAATGAGTGGTCTAATTGTTGCACCTAATATTATCCACCTAATATGATCAGTGCCCCCCTCCACGATGGCAGCGTATTTCTTTTCATATCTTTTTAAGCTTTCAAAGCCGCCTTGAAATGCCTTGAACTGAAATTCGAAAAAGATATTCCTAAATCACCAGCAATAACACAGACATTTGTAGAACGGTAAGTACCTTTGTCCACTGTAACAGTCTTTGCTTTGTTGAAAACGATCGTCCAAGTAACATCATGGTCGGTAGGATTGTCTAAACCTGTAAATGCAATGCATTCTCTTGAAACTCCGATGAGATGCCTGTAGAAATGGAACAAGAAGCTGATTACTTTTGTTGTTTTTATTCTATAACAATATAAAATAGTAAAAAAATAAATAAATAAAAATACACGGTGAATCATAAACACTTGTAAAACTGTGTTATAGCTCAATTTATCGGCATTTTAATACATGCCACTGTTCATGACTATCGTCAAAGCTTTTTAATTTCTCTTTCACCATCAAATTAAACTCATTTAAAAAAAAATGGCAAAAGGGATCGCAATGAAGGAGAAAGTAACACGGACTAAGATGAAATCTGACTTTTAAAAGCATATGGTAGGCAGTTTGTGCAGTATACCTAGGGGGCAAAACCCCATTGTGGGTTTATTTTTAGACGCGGGCTGTTGTAAAATGTTGTTGGGTATCAACTTGTAACTCAGAAATACGCTGCTGAAAAAAAATGGCTGCCATTTTTCAAAATGGTCGCCATGTTTTACTAGCATTGACAATGTTGAATATAACTTTTGAATAAAACCTTCAAATACCATGTTGAGGCATCAAATTGAAGAAAATTAAATTCCCCACATTTTGGTACCACATTCGATTGTCTTGGTAATAATTTACATTACCAATTTTTGGCCCAATATGTGAATGTTTATAATTTTTCCCCAAAATATCAATTGCATCAAAATACATTTTCTCCATATTTCTAATGCCTTTGTCACTAATGACCTGAAACTTTCTTAAAAACTGCCCAAAGATATGGTCAATACCCTATACAAATTACAAGTTCACTGCTTTTCAGGCAAAAAGGTTACAGCGTTCTAAATTTACGCTTTGATATTGGCTTTAGAGTGAAAACTTGGTTGCTAAGGGCTGCCTTCTCCTTAGCAACGGTGTCAAATTGAGGTGTAGAATCAAATATTTCATTTTTTAATTGCTATCGGCATGCAGATGAATATTTTAATACCGAGTGTGATGTCAGATAATGCAGTTTTGTCATATTTTATTGATAAATAACTATTATTGCAATGATTATGATAATGTACATGTGCCTATGGGCATGATAGGAACTTAAGATATCACAGAAACCAATAAAGACTATCGGTCCAATAATATATAATATGAGACTTGGTTTCAAGTGATAGTCATGAGTAATGATTTACATTCAAGTTCAGAACTTGCACCCACACCGCTCCCGTGCCATGTTCATGCCCCCGCCCCCAGTGCTATGATATCAACGTGCCTGGTAATCGATGAGAAACCTCCAGAAACAATTAAAAGAACACCCAGGATACATAAAATAGTGTCAAGTTATAGTCATAATAATACTCTAACACATGAAGATACTGTAAAATGGGGTTTAGAACTTCCAACACCCCCCACCCCGTGGCATAACGATATCCAAGGGACATGGGGTGCCTTGGGTGGCACTTTAAAAGAGAGAAAGCGAAAGGGAGAAAAGGAAGAAAAAAAATGAGTGAATAAGAATAGCGTTTTTAAATGGCTTAAAATGCAAAAACTTTCTAAAACTTTCGCAAATGTCGTAATTTTATAGAAAATAGTGGATAATTAGTGTTTTAAGGGGAATCAAAATTCAAAAGTTTCTAACTGTGGTTGGTTTGCCCCCTTGCATATAAGTTATATCAGGGTCTTGTTAAATGTGTTAAATGAGAGAGTACATAAACAGCATTTTAAAAGGTTCAACATTCAAAAGAAATCCTAAATTTAGTTTGCTTTGCTAAATTCCAGGATTTTCTCTAATTTTGCGCCCTGAATATAGGAAGCAGTGGACTGAATAGAGTTGTTTAAGTTCAAAATGTAAAAGAATCACTAATGTTCAGTTTATTTGCTGCCATTCAAAATTGTTCTATTGTTGAGTATCACTTGAAATCAAATCTATCATTGGACCGATTATCTGTATTGTTTCTGTAAAATCATCGGTTGCTATAAAGGCACATGTACATCATCATGATCATAGCAAAAATAAAGAGTGTTTTATCAATAAGATATGATGAAACTGCATTATCTGATATCACACTTGGTATTAATATATTCATCTGCACGCCGATAGCAATTAAAAGTGAATTATTTGGTTTTACACATCACATTGACACCATTGCTAGGGAAAAGGCAGTCCTTAACAGCCAAGTCTTCACTCTTAAGCCAATATCACAGCGTAAACTTTAGAACGCTGTAAATTTTTTGCCAGAAAAGCAGTGAACTTGTAATTTTCATAGAGTGTTGACCATATGTTTGGGCAGTTTTTAAGAAAGTTTCAAGTTGTTAGCCACAAAGACATTAGAAATATAGAGAAAAATGTATTTGGTGCAATTCATATTTTTTGGGGAAAATGATAAAGACGCACATATTTGGCCCACAATTGTTATGTAAATCATCAACAAGGCAATTTGATGCCTCATACATGGTATTTACAGGTTTTATTCAAAATCATATTCAAAATTGTCAATGCCAGTAATACATGGCGACCATTTTGAAATAAATGGCCGCCAGTTGTTTTTCCAGCACCGTATTTCCGAGGTAGTCCACCTGGAAGTTGTGCAACGTGGTCTTCCGAACAGGCTGATACCCAAATACCTTTTACAACAGCCCGTTTGTTTGTTTGTTTGTTTGTTTGTTTATTTATGTTTTAAGGCGCTTATCATTCAAGAGTGAATATTTGCGTGTCTCAAAAACCTGCTTTTCCACCTAGGTAGTAGGTCATAATTCGCGGACATCAGACTTGGTGGAAAGCCCTGGAAATATTAATGGGTGTAAAAGTCTGGGACACAGAAAACCCTGCTGTCCAGCCAAGAAATACCCCCTGGTCTCTCAGAGAGTCTTCAGAGCTCAGAGCGGATTCTAAATCCTACTGGAACGACGCGCCGTTTTGGTATAGGACGCGCTCCGTCGCGTCGCGACGTATCTGCTTCATGCACCTGGGTACGTGTGAGCAAGGAGTTATCACAGTGTGATAACTCATTGGTGCGAGTATGCTCTTGTTTGTTAATATCATAGGACAGGTGTTGGGCAGACCTTTAATGAAAAATCTCGTTATCGTCATTGATATTGCACAAATTCGACCAGCCCTTTAAGGTCAGGTGCTTTACAGCTTCCTTTTATAATATGATTCAATGAGAAACACGGTTCAAGGACAACGAAACAATGTGGGTTTTATAGACAGGTCCTCTTACAGTACATTTGGTCGCTAATGCAGGTTTGATTGTGCATGATAGTATCACGATACTACGGACCTTGTCTCCATGTCGACAAACAATGCGAACCAGGAGCTTCTGTCTTGGTTGGGAGATACCGAGCAGTGCTCATTAGGTACACTCATGCTCATGCCTTTGATAATAGTTTCCTCTTCCGAGTCGTACACTGGAGTGTAAAAAAGACATTGCTCTCTCACATCCAGTGCGAAGATTAGTCCTATTCAGAAAGGACAACAGTAAAGATGAAATAAATAAAAACGAATGATTGAAGTTAGGTTACAGCCAGGATAACCTAACACCTATAGAGACCGACTGCCCACGAAACCGAATTTATACTTATTTAGATCAGTAATTGTTTGTCTCGGGAAATCTTTACAATTCTTTCATCTCATTTTCCAGATTTTCTAACATAGCCGTGCGGTTAATATCAATATACAATTTGGAACAATTTAAGAAGTTTAAGGCAAACATTAAAAACGAAAAAGAATTAGAGTTTTGGAATTATGTCAACAACCAAAGACGAACCTGATCACAATCTACATGTTTTTCCCCTGATATTATGACGCCGGATTGTTTTTGTGAAAGTTAGCATTAGGAATACCACTTACTCGTCGGGTAATACAATAAGTCTTCTGTGTTTCCAAAAAGGTCGGATCTTTTAAGAGAGCTGTGATTTGAGTGGTCTGATGACTGCGACCAATAGACCAACCAGTGGATAGGGTCAAACGCTACCTCATCTGCATCAAGTGTATTTGGGATCTCAGTATAGGTGGTGTTTAGAGGAGTATCATCAGAAGACAGGTAGGCGTAGTAAAGTGATCTCTCTCCTGATGTTTTTGTGATAGAAGCTACCACTATGTCCGAAGCTGGAACTAACAGTTGGATAATATATTTCTAATATTTTTTCCTAAACTAAAATCATCATTTTTAATTCGTTTCTTGTATGCAATATTTCCCCGTTAGATACTTCAAGGAAAAGGGCTAAGAAGATTTCATGGCCATTTCTTAAAACTGCTTGGCATATAATTCGGTGGTTTACTAAAATAAAACACAACTCACCTACTTTAACCATTTTCTTTAGAAACATAAATTTGGATAAATTAACAAATTGCATTTTTTTCCTAAACTATAATCATCATTTTAATTTGTATGCAATATTTCCCCGTTAAATACTTCAAAGATAGGGCTAAAAAGATTTCATGGTCATTTCTCAAAACTGCTTGGCATATAATTCAGTGGTTTACTAAAATGAAACACAACTCACCTACTTTAACCATTTTCTATAGAAAATTCGACGGTTACGGTCAGGCCGACAAACTCTTTGCAGGGGCCGCGGAACGTCTTGGAAAGTGGAGGGGCTGAGTGGGGGGCTGCGTGTATACCACATTTTGCACTGCCATACGTTTGCACGTGTTTACTGAAAAAAGTGTGGGGGATGTAGCCCCTCAGCCCCCCGGTTCCGCGGTCCCTGCTTTGGGAATGACTTAAATGATCTAAATAAATCGTAAAGGGTCAAACCTTATATGGATGAAATGGGATTACTATTCGGGACAAACGCCCAAATTATAATTCGAATTTTAGGGTATTATTTGTTGTGTCATCAACACTAGCAGTGACACTACCTCAGTGAGATCTATCATCTTTTACAGGTAGGATTAAAAGGTCTGAATGTTCTATTAGTTGAATGAATTCAGGGGAACGCAAGACGGCAAATACAATCTTACCAAATAAACTTACCCGTGACAACACATTGAATATAACATATTGATGAGCTACCAGTTACACATTTTCCTAGGGTGTGGTCCTGCCAGCTTGGTTGAGCCAACCCCACCATCATCCTACCCCGTATTATCTTCCTCCTACAGGATGGTTTGAGACAGAACGGTGATGCTGATGAAGAGGTCGCCGAAAGGATAAGAGACATCAACAAAATCAAATAATTCTGCAAGATTGTCTGTTTACTGCTGGTTAGTTCCATAATCTCTTAATCTCCTTTCCAAAGGACACGATGTAAAAGCAGCGAAATGGCTATGACCAGTTGGTTGTCTCGTTATATTGTAGACGAGCGAATTTTTATTCTCAACCGTTGTGCACTGCGTGTCCATATAGTGCCAAACACGAAGATAAGATTACTGGTGCCACACCTAGAATACGTTTACTTCTACATGTTTCAAGATATATCTTGCAAGATACTCTTTAAAATAAACCTGTTAATACCGCCTGTATAAGTAAACTGTTCCCCCCAAAAAAGTATCTGTAAGGGGGAAAATCATTTAGTTTTGCTAACAAACTGCCATTTCTTTCACAGTTAAGATATGAGTGCGCAATGAAGCACTTTTAAAAAAATAACCGTTAAAGTACTAATTGCCCCACAGAACAAGCCATACACGTTTTATTGGCTAAATCCTTTTATATCAATAAAAGGATTGTTGTCCAGACCTTGTCATTAAAAACAAATTTAACGCCAAGGCCGGAGTCCAAATGAGTAATAAACCCATATTCAGACAATTAAAACAATTTCGTAGCCAGGATGTCGAGATAAATTTTATTCTGTAATTTCGTTTCGTGTATTTAAAGGAGAATGAAACTAAAAAAACATTAGCTGATAATCATGTGGAAAATTGTTTTTAGAGATCAAGATCTCTACATCTGCGATTTTCTTTTATTATTATTTGTGGGGAGAGATTAGGGTGCTACACTTTTGTCGGCAAATTTGGGTGTCACATCCCCCACAAAGTGTTTTAGCGACGCCCCTGACTGTAACAACAAGACACAAAAGCTTATTGGCTGATCCTGGGGTCGGCATATCCTTTGAGACCATAGAAAAGGGTAGTCAGCTTATGCTGTAAATTGTATTGAGTTTATAGAAAGAGAAATGAACAATAAGAATTAAAAGGACTTCTTAAATACTTAAAAAAAAAACAGATGATAACCCTAGATTTCTGGATGAAGTCCGGTTCGTGTTCCATCTACCAACAGACCATTAGGTTGTGGACAATGCAATAATGATATTGATGATAATGATGATAATAACGATAATAACAATAATAATAATAATACTTATAATAATATTGATAACAATGATAATCACAATGATAATAGTAATAACGATAATAAAATAATAATTGTAATAATAACAAGGCAATGACGGAGGACGACATTGCAATAACAACAATTTCCCCCTCCATCCCGAGAGACCGACAGCCCACTAGAGTGAAAAACCTCAACACCTAGTGTGGGTTTCGTGGGCCATCTATATCATTTTAGAGGGTGCACTAGGACCGAGAGACTGCGACCATGAAAAACCTTGAGGTCGACTTTTTCTATCCTCACTAATGTTTTTCTTTATTTTGTCGCTGTCCATTGGTTTACTAAAGATGAGTTTTCGGGTAAGCTGATGTGAAACCAACCAGAAAATAACTTTTAAAGCGGTACTACTATAAATAAGTAGCCAAACAGGGCGAAGAGATTTATCCAATGGGACAAATAAGTTACTCCCTTTAAATACATTGTCATTTTTAGTCATTAATATCTTTCGTTTTGTTGTGATTTTCATTCATTCATTCAAATTATTCAAATTAACATTTATTTTCTTCCTTTGATTTTGACAACATAGAACAACAAAAGTCTGTTCAAATAGTACAATTTACTAGTATTTACTAGTATAATTTACTGCAAGTTGTTGATTATACTCATACTATAAAGTAGTATGAGTATAATCAACAACTTGCAGTACAAGGAAGAAGGCGCGATCCCAATAAGCAGACGCTTGTAGGGGGTACGCCTGAATACACAAATACAACATAATTTAATAAAGGAAAAGAAGAAAGGGACAGACAAGGAGAGGGAGAGAAGAGGATAGGGAACTTGGAGTAGAGAGAAAGGAAGAGGACTGCAACATAGTAATAATCATAATGGAGTTGTATGGCATGCATGGATAATAGATTGGCAAGATAAAATATCGAAATATTCACAGGCATTATTACAAAAAGATACTGGAAATTTGACAATTTTATATGTAAATCCTTACCTTAGAGGCAAACTTGTCTTATAAGTTTGTAAACAAATTTTAGGCATTTTACTCCCAGTGTTAAAGATCGTATGCTCGATCTGTAATGAAAAACACAAGTCAGAAAAAATTGGAACCAGCGGGATTCGAACCTGTCATCTACTGCTTGTCGGGCAGCGACTTAACCACCAGGCTATTCTGGTTCACGGCCAAGTCACGATGAAACTAGAATCAAATACCCAAGATCCTCTTCTTTCTGACTCATTAATATTCATTTTAACGGTCCGCCGTAGACAATGGTTAGTAAACGAAGAAGCTTGACTGGGGAGGAATTTTTAATTTGTAAAGAAATCTTTAGGCATTTTACTCCCAGTGTTAAAGATCGCATGCTCGATCTGTAATGAAAAACACAAGTCAGAAAAAATTGGAACCAGCGGGATTCGAACCTGTCATCTACTGCTTGCCGGGCAGCGACTTAACCACCAGGCTA
The DNA here is from genome assembly GCA_025617745.1 of Heliocidaris erythrogramma. Lineage (NCBI taxonomy): Eukaryota > Metazoa > Echinodermata > Echinoidea > Camarodonta > Echinometridae > Heliocidaris > Heliocidaris erythrogramma. The sequence continues at coordinate 36,039,903 of CM046865.1, read as the reverse complement.
TTCTGGTTCACGGCCAAGTCACGATGAAACTAGAATCAAATACCCTTCTGATATTTGTTTGTCATCATATTTTCGAAGAATTAATAGATCGAAGTTAATACTCTCATTGAAATTTATTAATACAAAGGATTTACAAGGAATTCACATTAACAAATAAAAACGCATGATGGTTACACAAGAGAGAAAAAAATTATTAATAATAATAATACAACGCACTTATATTGCGCCATCTATCTAGTTAACTATTTCGAGGCGCATGAATTATTCAATAGTGATGGGGGGGGGGGGGGGGGGATGCCAAAAATGCACAGATAATTCGTAATTCAGTATCAGTTAGAGACAATAATTACAAGTTAATTCTCAGTAGTCAAATAATAATAGCTACATTATTATTGCGCACGTATCCATCCCAGAGGATGCTCAAGACGCCTACAAAGGAGATATTATTACCCCGGTCATTGGATACTGGCATGCCCGCACAAAATGTATGCACATTCTCCGCTCCCTGGGGAGTATTCAAGCAATGGGCAGTACAGTGACGCTCAAATTGCTAAACTTATCCACCGATCCGCAACATAATACAATGCTTGAAAACTCTTCAAAAAAAGGTTTTTGTTTGGTCGGACCGACATAAATTTGGATTGTTTATGTAAAATGCAGAAACGCTGAGGTAGTTTTGACCGTTTTTAGTTTATATAGGGGAAAAACAGTCATTCATCAGAATTATTACACTGATGTTAATTATGAATTTATCTGTGCCAGAAATCTATGGTGGATATACATTTATGTATTCCACTTTGACCTTATTCTTTTTGTTTACATGCACGTTCGAGAGCATGCGGAAGAAAGAAAAACAAAATAATGAAATTATTTCCGTCAAACTGTCTCGATAAATCAGTCCTCTATTCTGCATTATCGTAATCGAATACGGTAGAACGTGGAAATGTTTGCGTATAAAATAAAACAGAAACATCTAGCGGAGAAGTAAATTTAATGATATCACCCAGAGTAATGGATCCACATGCGTGCCTGGACAAGAGTGAGAAAGTGATGATTTTGAAAAAGAAAATTACGATGCTCGTCTTTCTTATCGTCATGCTATGTCAACACAAAAGGTGTGGAGAATAAATGGACACTTCAGATTTGAGATATGAATGAACAGTTGCAAGTAGGGATGATCAAAACGACTTCCAATGATATGTATGGACACGTGAGGGTTTTCGATGACCACTATCTCTAAATTATTCACTGTAAATAGGACGATGTCTTCTCCATGGTGCCTTATTCTCAAGCTTGCCAATAACACACATCGTGGTTTAATGGTGGTCATGGATAGGGCCTACTACTTAGTATTTGATATCTAAGTGAAATGTTGCATGCATGCATCACCAAAATCAAGACATGTATTCGCAGGCACGGATTATGCATATGCAATATTGGTAAAACCTATAATGAAAAATATTGAGATTCTTTCCTAGCAAAGGATTTCAAACAGTGTTAATGATGCTTGTCTGCTGTAGCTCCATCTGAGAAGATTTCATCAACATGAGAAGGAGAGCAACACCAAGCTGCAGGCCAATCCGAAAATTTGCGAAAATAGTCATGAAATCGGTTCTTACACGGATGTAAATCTATACGATTTTTGGAACAAAGTATAAAGTATTTAAGTACTTTTGCTGGAGAAGCTCATCGGGGGGTAAACAGTTCTGAAACGAGATAAAGAAGGTTTGACATTTCCCGGTTTTGAATTTATTGAGTCGGATCCATGTCAATTTTCTTTCTTCATATTATAAAGAGTGCATCTTAAAAGGCAAGGGAAAAGACTGAGACGGAAAAGCAAACCAGCTGAATGACCTACCGGTCGTAAGACGACGTCTTTGGCATCAAGTTAAGCATCATAATAGTAATATTATCTCAGTTATGACAGGTTTTATAATTTTGTCATGAAAACTGGCGTGCTTGTTTCGGATAATAATAATAATAATATTAGGATTTATATAGCGCCTTTTCCAAAGAATGCAAGGCGCAATACAAAGTATCACATTATTATCTCTAATGTTAGTAGCATTCCTTTAAATCCGAAATGAATGATACAACGCTTGAAAATGACAATCCATCTCTGATGTATGCCTTCCTTCTTATCGTCATGATCCCTACAACAATTGTCATTCTGCTTGGAAACAGTCTCGTCATTTGGGCTGTCTACAAACACCCTGTTTTGCAAACTCCTACAAACTACATCCTAACCAGCCTTGCGGTCATCGACTTTCTCTCCGGTTCCATATCCATTCCTCTGGAGCTGTACAACCGTCAAGAAGGATCCACATGCTCTTTCCTACTCACAACAGTCCTGTCTTTGCTGTCTTACATGTTTGGACTTAACTCTGGGCTGCACTTCATCGCCGCGACGACCGATCGTTACGTCGCAGTAACTAGACCTCTGCGATATGCCGTACTTAGCACAGCCAGAAGAGTTGCCATCTTCGTTGGAGTTTCCTGGATAGTAAGCGTCGTCGTCATCGCAATCACGTTTACAATTTTCGCTTCCTCGTCGATCGAGACAACAGCTATACGATGCAGTGGAGAGCACTACACAGATCCGGTGCAGCAAGGTATTCTGTACTTTGTGGCCGTTGCTATCACTCTGTTCTGTGTCACTCTTCTGATCTTAAACCTTAGGATCTTGGAGATTGCCATGCACCAGTCACGCAGGATTGCTGATGTCCAGATTCAGTTCGGACCACGCGATGGGACGCGAGTCAAAGTCAAGGCGGTAAAGACCACCCTGGTTATCGTGGGTGTCTTCTGTATCTGTTGGTTACCTACATGTCTCTCGCATATTCTCGTTGTCATGGTAGATCTCCCCAAAACGATTTACATCATCATCTTGGACGGATCTTTCGTTATGATATCGTTTTCGTCTGCTATTAATCCATTTGTCTACTCTTACCGAGATAGAGCATTTCGCCATGCATTTCTAGAAGCGATTGCGCCGTTGATGAAGATTTTCCAGTGGAAGTCAGAATGAAACTAACATGGATCAAAGTTGTTTACGTAGTACAATCCCCTAAAGGTTCTTGGACTATTTCAACCCATGGAATATAATATTCAGATGACTACCAACACAACCAAGAGGCACTTACCTCTCCGGCTTACTTACCATGCACATAATTGTCTACAGATATTGACCCCATCCATGACAATTACCCACCAAACAACTTTCCTTACCCGCCTAGATATGTGATAGATGTACTCAAAATGTATCATGTAGTTGCCGGTGTAGATGATTATTCTAAATGGATAAAATGTCTAGCGGGTTTAATACGGGGAGATGGGCTCAGGGGTTGGTCGTCCGAGTACGGCATCTACGAGATGTACAAGTTCTTCGTAAAAAAGTGACTTGACAGGACTGCTCAAACTGTCTTAAAGAAAATGTGATTATTAAACGTAAAATTCAGAAAGCGTGTTATTAGAATTTTCGCAAAAGAGAGGCTATAGTCTTGGAGCGTGTCCCGAAGTAGTCACCCCATTTTACATATGAGATTTGACCCCTTAAAGTGGATTAGACCATCAATGTCATTCACAAAAAGCTTGCCAGCTCGAACGAAGCCGCTGGGTTTGGCCCCCAGAGCCCCCCCCCCCCCAAGGGCCCCAAAGTCGGGTAGATTTCAACCCATTTAACATAGGCCTATGCGCCAAACTTAGTCAGAATGAAGGTGTATGACTATACATAACAAAACCATTAAAAACTGACAACATTTTCCGTCGGGATGGGTTGTCAGACGGCCTCTAAAAATTGGGGCAAATTTTTCCCCTTAATGCTCATGGACCAAATTTTAAATGCACTAGAAATCTAGTTTTTGAAGGTTTGAAATGCGAAAATTTCTCAAATCTCGGTCGCTTTGCTCCCTCGCATTATTATTTTCTTTCATAATCTCGTAATTTCGCTCCCCCAGTATATAGTTCTTAAATAGCTTTAGAGGGTTCAAAAAGTTTGAAAAAATAGATATGTAATTGCTTTGCAATGTCAGTTTCATATGACTTGTGCTAAATATTGCGATCCCAATATAGAATAAAGTGTACAAAACAGCATTTGCAAAGGTTCAACTTTTGAAAGAAATCTCAACTTCAGGTCGCCTTGCTGAATTTCTCTACTCTTTCTCAAGCCTACAGGGTTTTTGTTAGTTCCGCTCCCGATTGTAGAAGTGAGTGAATAGAAAACCGTTTATCAATGTATAAAATTCGAGCTTCTCTACCGCTCAACTGCGGTGGTCAAATGCAAAATTTCCTGGGTAAATTAAATGCACAAGAAAATGCGTTTTTTAGTGTTAACAATTGAAAAATTTGCCACTCAGTCGCTTTGCTCCCTCGCTTGTACAATAAGGTAGATAAGTTTGGGCACACGAAGGGGGGGGGGGGGGGGGGGGGGGGGGGGGGGGGGGGCGCCTTACTTCATTGTTTGCCCCGGGCGCCATAATCCCTAGATACGCCACTGACTTCGCTCCCTCGCATGTGAAATGTTGCGTCCAAATAGTTGAAAAGCGGTCCAGGCATCGAACTATAACTTTCCGCCTAAAAAAATGTTTGCTACAAGTCGTTATCTTTCTCTCAAATCTGCTAAAACGTCAAAGCTTTCGCGCGGGAAGGGGAACTCCCCTTTCTTTTCACCCACCCCTGTTACATACAGTGCAGTTTTGCGTCCAAAATAACTGAAAAGCAGCCAGGCGGCAGCCATGGCGTCGAACTAACTCTCCGCCTTAAAAAATTGTTTGCTACGAGCCGTTTATCTTTCTCTCAAATTTGCTAAACACGTCAGAGCTTTCGCGCTTCGCGCGGGAAGGGGAAAACTTCCCTCTCCCTGCACCCACCCCTGTTACATACAGTGCAGTATTGCGTCCAAATAACTGAAAAGCAGCCAGGGCGTCGAACTAACTTTCCGCCTTAAAAAATTGTTTGCTACGAGCCGTAGCATTTTGCTGTAAAACGTAAGAGGTTTTCGCGCTACGCGCGGGAGGGAGAAAACTCCCCCTCCCTGCATCCACCCCCTGGCGAGCACGCTTTACGTGCTCATCACCGTGCCCCACAACCGCCCCCTAAAATGAAATCCTGGCTATGCGGTTGGATCCTTCAAAAACCACCAAAGTGCCCCTAAACAAAGCTTTGCTGCCCAATATGCTCTGGATGTTTTTGGCATTATAACCTTAATAACCCCAAAGTGTGTTCAATTCCTGTCAAATTTACGTAGTACAATCTTGAGTATTGTAACTTTTCTGGGGTGCAATAGGGTGTCAAATGATAATTTCAATAATAAGTTATTAAATTGCGAAAATTGTATTGCTTTCTCAGAAGTAGTCAAATGATATTGTTCTTATGTTAACGCACCATTGCCCATGTGCACCTGATTGACAAGACATAAGAGAGGGGCTTGCTAAGTATCTGGGCTGTGTGGCTGCCATGCTGAAATCTACCATTCATGTGTTAATTACAATAACTTGCAAGTTCTCTGTTATAGTGGGGTGGATTAGGGAAATTTTGGTGACAGAGCGGACAAAAGCACCAAATATGGCATGAACGCTCCTTGTGGCCTACTAATCAATAATGAGCTTTCGAATATGTCGACTTGAACACCATCCTAGATCCTCCCAGCTACAATGGACTGCTTTGCGTTAGCTGCATACCCCGCTTTGCGCAAGAACAGCTTACCCGTCCACAGGCTTCTTTCTCGTCCACTAGTCAGATCGGGAACGCATCAAACATGGTTTTGCCGTCTTCTCTAAAACGTGAACCTTGCTTCACCCATTGTTAGCTTCATGCTTCACCTACTTTGTATGCAGTCAACACAAAGCAGTCCAATTTCGCTGGGAGGATCTAAGACGGCGTTCTAGTCGACACATCCGAAAACTCCTTAATATTAGCCCTCGCAATTTTTAAAAGGTACTCGTGTCAAATGCAAAAATCCAAAATGGCCACCACCCAGTATGATAAAAACAATTTTTCTGGTCAAATCATTTCATAAGATGCATAAATTTGTTGTCAAGTTAAATTATCGAGATCATGTCACATCATTTTTCATTTCAGAAAATAGAGAGCCGGTTTATAAGGACAGTAAATGATATTTAAAATAATATCTGGAAAGGGCGCCCTCACTTTGATCCAAAATTTTCCCGGAATAACAGTCACTGTAAAAGGAGGTGCATTTCAGCCAGGACATTTTGTTTAAAAACTTTACAGAATCGGAGGCTAGGCTTTCTACTCATTCCTAAGTGTTTTCATAATCATGAATGAGATATAATTTTGCTCTCTCTTTTTTCTAGTTCAGTCTTGATGCGTCTAATAATTTTATTTGCCGCCGTAGAAGAGAAGAGATTGGTTAATGAGCAAACAGACTGCGAGTACATAATATGAAAGGTTATTCCTTATAAATAGTGCTTTGTGATTAACATGTAACTAACTTAGACATGACATATCTTATATTTGAAATCGAAATACCTCTTAGAACTAAAAGAAATTGGCTTCATGTAATAAAGGAGCGCAGACTCACTGTACGATTGCATCGGGGAATATGAACGATATTGATAACAGTTCATGATATTGTGAATTTTATATTAGTTTGAATATTTCATAGATCATAACATCATTATAGCCTAATTCTATTTCAGGTGAATAGCTCTAAAGCATTACAGTAAACTTCTCAAGAGACAATTTATCTGGTATCGGAACTCCTAATAGGCATTCCCTGTCCAATGAATTACCGATTATGAGATGAATTTGTTAAAATACATATTTTAGTTTGTGAATGAAAATAATAATCCTCTGCAAATAGTACTAGAAGTCAGTGATGCATATGTGGTAGATATAAAAGGATGTATGATGCTCCTTTTACGAACATTTAAGGCCAAGTCCACTCTAATGTCAGGTTGATTTGAATAAATAATTATAAATAATTAAACAAGCATAACACTGAAAAATTTCACTGAAATCGGATGTAAAATAAAAAAGTTACGGTATTTTGAAGTTTTGCATTATATCATGAAACAGTGATATGCATAATATGGACGGTATGCAAATGAGTGAACCGATGATGATGTCACACAATCATTTTTCCTTATGTATTTTATTATATGAAATTTCAAATATTTCGATTTTTATAGATGTGATAATAAAGAATCTCTCCCTCGTATCACAACAAGTTACAATAATGATGACTTTATCTGTTACCATATTTTACATTAATGAAGCAAATAATTGAAATATGATATTTCATATAATAAAATACATATAATAAATAGCGCCACCTCAGGTTTCAAATCATTGCAACTTGTTCATGGATGATATAATTTAGTAACAGCTTTCAGTATACAGAACTGTGTTTCAGTATGTTCAGTGTTATTTATTAACGAAAAGTACATTCGCGCCATCTCTTGTTTAATACATTACAGCAATAAGGTAGTAAACGAAGAAGCTTGACTGGGGAGGAAGTTTTAATTTGTAAACAAATCTTTCGGCATAACACTGGGAGTAATATGCCGAAAGATTTGTTTACAAATTAAAAATTCCTCCCCAGTCAAGCTTCTTCGTTTACTAACCATTGTCCACGGCGGACCGTTTGAATATTAATGAGTCAGGAAGAAGAGGATCTTGGGTATTTGATTCTAGTTCGTCGTGATTTGGCCGTGAACCAGAATAGCCTGGTGGTTAAGTCGCTGCCCAGCAAGCAGTAGATGACAGGTTCGAATCCCGCTGGTTCCAATTTTTTCTGACTTGTGTTTTTCATTACAGATCGAGCATACGATCTTTAACACTGGGAGTAATATGCCGAAAGATTTGTTTACAAATTAAAAGCAATAAGGTACTTTGAAGTTTGAAGTTTATTTGTTCCATCTTTACAAAAAAAAAAACAATTCAGATTTTACAGGCATATATCCAAACATGCGGGTAAATAGGTAGAAAGTTTCGAGATCTACATGAACGGCTGGCAAAAAAGAAGAAAATGTAAAATGTGGGGAGCCTAAATAAAAAGCATTGCTTGGAAATGATTAGGCTCCCGTATATTAGATGTGTGTAAACGATTTGAGCAGCAGTCAGTTATACATGATAAGTAGAGTGTTTGTTCTAATTCTTTACACGCTTGATGACTAATATAGAAAAATAAATGTTCATCTGAACCACCCCTGAGTGAAATACCTTGTCTAGAACAGCTTACTAAGTCTTAGGTACTCGAAGAGGGAAGGCCGAACGGAGAAGTTTCATTCCAAAATGGGGAAGAAATCATAATATATTTATGTACCTATTATTAACTTCCGTCAATAACACGTAGTAAGAATCGAATTGATATCTGAAGAAAACAAAATTGTACTGGGTCTAATAGCTATGGCCGAGTTGTTCTTCTGACAGAGTACCGTGCGTCACATAAAAAGTTGAAACTCACAAACAACGTGAAGAATAAGGAATGTGAACAAACTTCAATGAGCCAGCGGCGTACCTATAGGGAAGGGGAGGGGTAGGGGTGAGGCTCGAGTCCCCCATGTATTTCTTGTACCCCTGGATGCCCCTTAGATATTCAAAATTGTAAAATCATTATCATTTAGCTTTGTCAAAATTTAACCTTTAATAGAATGGTTCAGGTCTTTTTTTCCTGATCCTAGACTCTCTGTGTATATACACAGGTGAGAAACACTGATATGTCGTGCACGCGAAAGCGGAGCATCAAGCAATAAAGATCAATAATCCTCTATGTGGAAGTTCAAAGTACACATGTTTCTCGATTTAGCAACCACTTAAACAAGTCATATCTGTCTAAAAATAGATCTATGGTATGGAACGGTATGTCATATTGCACACACGATGGTAGCTATGTCTGTTGACTTAAAATAAATGGCTGTCCTTTATCACCCATCACGACTGCTTATAACTGATAAGCTTTATCCTCAACAGTGCCAATGTACATATGATAAAAGTATATTTATTCATATAAGCAGCAATTGAAAAAATTAAACCAAGAAAGCTTTTATGTGGTACAAAGGAAAATATTACCATATTAGCAAGTTATTCATTGAAGGAAGTATGAAGGAAAATAATTTTAGATACATGAGTAATGTAATACCCTTTATAAAAGGAGCTTGGTCTAACAATGCTTTCCAGGGCTGAATTCATTATATTTTTAACGGTTTCAATTATTTCAAGAGAGTTACCAATACTTTTTCTTTGTAATCCATGCATTCATGCATATTTCTTGAAAATAAGCCCAGTTATAACATTTTTTATCAGTTATTTGTAAAATCGATTTTGTCATAAAATATGCATATTAATTAGCCCTCTTTACGTTTGGAAGTTGTAGTCGTTTAAAAATACAATATAAATCTCAAAATATGTCGGCAGAAAGTTCTAGTGAATGCTTGATGCTAAGTATAATGATTTAATAACAATTACAGTATTCATTCATTCGTAAACGGAGATAAATAAATCATGTAATTGCAGTGTGAAAGAAACTGAATTGAAGTTATTGTGTAATGTTGGTTTATACTGTAATAACTGGATGTTGTGAGGTTTTGGATTTATTATGATTATAGGACATTTCAGTCTGAAATTCTCATATAGCCAGTGTACAGGACTGCACACAGATGTGGTTTTTATAAGCTTTATACACTTTTGACGTCAAACTTAGATCAAACGGTGTCAACTATTTCTGGTCATATTTGAGATATAAGGTCAAGAGAAATGATTTTCAGGTGACAATCTTCCTCATATAAATGCGAAAAAAAAAATGGCTACTGACATTTCACCTTTACCAAAATTAAGCCTTCTCATCAATCTTTCAAATTTTTCTGGTTGCCTTATTTTTTCATATTGGTAAGGTGCATTTTCCTTGTTTCGCGTACAAAAAGAAACAGGAGAAGAAACGAAAAAGAAAGAAAGGAAGAGGAAAAGAAGGAAAAGAACAATAATAAGAAGACTAAAGAGAAGAGAAAGGAGAAGAAATATATATAAAAAGCGAAAGAAAAGTTGAACCAGAAAAGAGAAAGAAAAGGGGATTGAGAAGAAGAAGAAGAAGAAGAAGAAGAAAAAGAAGAAGAAGAAGAAGGAGAAAAAGAATAGGAGAGGGATATAAAAGGAAAAGGAAAAGAAGGATAAAACATCATATATGGAAAATACAAAGCAAGATACAAAAAGAAAAAAAAGGACAACGAAAAGCAAAAAAATAATCAAATGACTAGCAACAATAATCATGCATAGAAGATGAAAACATGCAACAAAAGGAAAAGGGCAAAACGAGAAAACGAGCACATCATTATAGTAATAAAAACGATAGCGTTTAAAAAAATATAACTTTTGTCTGTAACCCGAGGTTATATTTGAGATTAAGGACATCTCAAACCTCATTTTTAATTCATTCAAACTCAAATATTGATACAGTGTGTAGCGAGTTCGTCTAGGCTAAAGGTTCGAGGAGAAATAAGATTACTCAAAGTACTCCAAAGTGATGGAATACTCTCTTTATATCTGAGGGAAATATGCGAAAATGAGAGTGGGCGTGTCTTGTGCTTCCACGACAACACTGTTTATCTCCATCCCGTGGCGTAACGTGGGTTCAGCTATTGAGGAGGGCTGGGGTTGGCGCCGGGGGGGGGGGGGGGGGGGGGGGCAACGAAAACACATGTATGACATTGATGAACTTGGCATTTTTGACATTTTTGGTTTTGCCCACATTTATATTGTGCTGGTATATACAAAAAACACGTCATCTTTTTAGGACCAGCATATTAATCCTGTCCACGTGATAACGGGATAAAATGGAAACCGTTGAAGAGAAATTAATAAAAACCATACACTTTAAAGAGAGAGTTAAGTTCTTGTACGAGTAAAAATGATTGGTGAACTGTATCATTTCCTTGGATGTAGTTTGGAAGAATATCATAGAAGAAAAATATTCCCTGAAAAGGATTGCTCTTCAGATGCCCTTGTATTTGAAATATGTCAAGTAATAGTGGAAAATTTGGACCAAACGTGCATGCCACATTGGTGTCCTATATACTGTGTGCAGTGTACGTGACTTTCAGCAAGCCTGACGCAATTTCTTATCATTTGATGGTCCGAACCTGACACTATACACCATTTCCCATGCCCCACAAAATCAACTTTTCTAAATTGCTTCAAGACAGTTTATTTCGCAACGTAACCACATGACCAGAACTTGAAAGTTATCTTTAACCCAAGGTGAATTTCCAGTCACATCTTAAAGATTGGCCGTAGAAACATGATGGTACCGCCATGGTCCATTTTTATAGCACATTGCCTGCCATTAAAAGTGCTAATGTTATCAGTTACATAATGCATGTCAGATTAAGTGACGCTGTGTCGTGGCAAAATGTTTCATTCAATTGAAAAGTTGAGGGTTTGAAGCCCTGCCCGGTATGAATTGCCTTTGGCATGATATTATTCACATTGGATTCTCCCCTCCCACGTGTAGATGGCTACCTTGTACTACGGTAAAGTTCTACATATTTCGGCTGCTGAAATATAATCAGGATAATAATACATTGCAAAGCGTTGTGGGCAGTTGAACCTGGAAAGGCACTATTATATATAACAGCTATTATTAATCGTAAATTCATAACTGTAGGTCTATTTCGAGCTTAACCGAATGTTGAATTTCACGTAAGAGGAGGCTTTGTTAGTGTGTCCCACCCCTCCCTCCACGATACAATGCATGCATCCATCCGGTATTCCTTCCTGTAAAAGATCGGTTGTTATGGCAACGGGAGCACTTGGATGCTCACTTCGGCGTGATCATGGAGAAATCAGAATGTGGTGATGATGAATGGGATGAAAATATCACGGCGCCTTCTAAGAATGATGATGCTTTATGTCGTTTTCATTTGCTGCCATATATTCACACCAAATTCTCACTGCCCAGTTTTTACACCATTACAATCAAGGGACGTTGCTGGCTCAAACTTCGAGATTTCATACATTAGAACCGTGTCACACACTCCGCATAACATACAGGCACACTCCATCCCAACGCTAACCCACACCCACACTAAATAGAGCAAATTGCTGGACAACCTGATGGGAATAAAATGCTAGAAATATCCTCTATTCATATATTATTCAGTTCTGGCATTTTAATACCCGTCTTGTACACAACGCTTACCATCGTTCTCTTTTGTTTGGTAGTGCTATAAATAACTTGCACGGTATTCTATACGCTCAGAGAATTTTCATGCATGCAATTACCTTTTCTTATCGAAGATCAATAGATCTTGCTCATTATATACATCGGCCGGTAAAATATGATTTTTTTTAAAGCCGGACTCTTTACCCTCTCTCTCTCTCTCTCTTTCTCTCTCACTCACTACGTGTCTAATGCTCTGTCTATATCTTCCTCCCCTCTCTATCTCTCTGTTTCTCTGTCTCTGTCCCTGTCTCTCTCTCTCTCTCTCTGTCTCTGTCTCTCTCTCTGTCTGTCTGTCTCTGTCTCTGTCTCTCTCTCTCTCTCTCTCTCTCAATACACAAGTTCATATGTTATCACTCTCAGCAAATGATTATGCAAACGCGAACGGAGCGAATAGTAGAAATACGCCACCGAGGCCTCGTGAAGTTAGCCAGGCTGAGTATCGACTATAAAAATCCCTGCTCAGTGCCTGGATGTATCTTATTGCTGCTGGCTATGCCCTCATAGATCATTTAGGAAGGTAAAGTCTATTTTCGGATCCTGGGAAAATATAATCGATTAGAGAAGCTGGCTAAACGGACTGTTTTGCAGCGATCTTCTGCCTGCCTGCCCATACACTTGACGCTGAGAGGAGCGCTACTTTCTATTTTCAAACTACCGGTATTTTTTACCTCGCTGCATCCCATGTCGGCTACCATAACACTGGCAGACGCGAGACACGAGTAGGACACGACGTTTAATTACCAGGGTGCGGATATAACAGGAATGGCTAGAGGTAAAGTATTTTATGAACTGTTATCTTTTCCTTTTTTGTGTGTATACTGCTTTAAGTTATAATATGAGTCGATTCGTCTTTACATGGCTATTGTAACTGTGGTGACACCAAGAAAGTGATTTGAAAAAAATTGAACCAGGTCTTAAATGATAATTATTATCGCGGCCCCGAAAACATGATTTTATCAAACTGAATCATAGATTTTGCTCACTATAAAAAAGAACAAAACTATCCTCAAATTTGTTGTAAATTGTTATGCTTAAATATTTTGTACAAAACACAGTAAATAATCAAATTCAAATGTGCAATTCATTCTTTACATGGCTATTGTAACTGTGGTGACACCAAGAAAGTGATTTGAAAAAAATTGAACCAGGTCTTAAATGATATTATCGCGGCCCCGAAAACATGATTTTATCAAACTGAATCATAGATTTTGCTCACTATAAAAAAGAACAAAACTATCCTCAAATTTGTTGTAAATTGTTATGCTTAAATATTTTGTACAAAACACAGTAAATAATCAAATTCAAATGTGCAATTCATTCTTTACATGGCTATTGTAACTGTGGTGACACCAAGAAAGTGATTTGAAAAAAATTGAACCAGGTCTTAAATGATAATTATTATCGCGGCCCCGAAAACATGATTTTATCAAACTGAATCATAGATTTTGCTCACTATAAAAAAGAACAAAACTATCCTCAAATTTGTTGTAAATTGTTATGCTTAAATATTTTGTACAAAACACAGTAAATAATCAAATTCAAATGTGCAATTCATAATGTTCGCAAAATATCTTCAAAATAATTCAGGTATGGAATGACTACAGAATACTTCTGTTATCATCTCAAAGTCGCAAAAGGAGGTGACGGTTGTTCGAATATGGTTAGTTTAAACAAGGGGTGGGGGGGGGGGGCTAGCCCCTAGCCTCCATCTTCCTACACCGCATGATTTCATTGATTTAAAAACGATTTTCGTAAATGAAAGCTATTAAAGTGTAATTGAGGTTAAGCTTATTGAAAGTTTAAGAAGAAAGGGGGGGGGGGTGGGGAGGGGGCAGGTGGGAAGCAAGTGCCGAGAATCGCATTGAGAATAAAGAAAAAGAGGAAAGGGATAAAGAGAAATAAAGAAAATGAGAGGGTATGGAACGTGAATAGAAGGAGATAGGGCCCCTTCCTGATGCCTGCCTTTTTAATAGATGTGGCCTTCTTAATTCGCATTTCATCCTCCTATTAAGATAGGTGTCCCACTCCTTGATGAATGGACTCACGCTACTCCATGACACGATACATTGGTACAAAATGATCAATTGCTGAAGCAGTGTGTGCGAAGAAACCCATATTGCTACGCAGTCAATCAATACATTATCCGTGAATAACCATGGAAGTCAATATCATTTCTATTTATTAAGTATTAAGCGCAGTAGAGTATATTTGTATAGTAGCTGCGCTATATAAATGGACATATTATTATTATTATTATTATTATTATTATTATTATTATTATTATTATTATTATATTATTTTTTAGAAAAAAGGTTTGTGGTACAACCATGTGAGTTGGAATAACTCCACGTTCCGGTCAGAATGCTCTGGCCGTCGTCAGGAGAATAAGAAGAGCGAATAAATCAGGAGAATTTATATATAAAGCGGTAGAAATTCTACAGCTTCACAACTTGTTTGTAATGTTAGGCAATTCACTTTTAAAATGGAGGCAAACAATAACATCACGGAATTAGTATAGAAAGAAATAGTAACAGTAACATCAAAGTACCTGCATTGAAAGGATAAATAACATCAAGGTACCTGCATGAAAGGATAAGTAACATCAAAGGGGGGGGGGGCGCAATTTCTTTATTTGCCTCGGGCGCCAGAATCCCTAGATACGCCACTGAACGTGAGTAACCGAACATTTGCAGGGTTGACAGAAGGTACGTTTCTTTTTCTGAAGTTTTGATAATGTCTTTATGTAAAACGCAATAAGAACTACTTTCGACAAATAAACTCAAGGGCAATTTCAAAGGCCTATTGTACTGCCCATAGAAATCAGGTTCGGATTATGCAATACACCATTGTAATGTTCGCACATATCTAAAGATGATAGACAGGGCTATATGTGTACATTGTTGTATCTAAAACTCACCTGTAGTAAGAGAACAGGAGATTAAAGGGGAATAAAAGGCAACAAACATTAGCCTATAATCACGTAGATAATTGGCAGCCTATTACAAATATCTTGAAATTACTCCTATTTGATTATTTAAGAAGGAGAACAGTGTCTCCAAAAGTTGCGATTTCCTTGCTTGACATTATCCCATGGGGGCTGCCATTTTCTTTACAAAGTAATGTCAGAGCAGTTCTATTTGTGAGATACCCACTGACCTATACACTAGCTACCGCGACACTCATGACCAGCTGTGGAAGGCATGACACTGGATTTTCTCATAATAAACCATTTATGTAGTCATGTACATTCAAATGAAGATACTTTTATCCTGTCATATAACCTATTTGTGTCAAGATATTTGGTTCAGCTGTTTCTTTTGTTAAGCAGGATTTGGCATGCACTTGTAAGTTGCTTGGTCTGACAAAGGTTTGTCAATTCTTCAAAGAAGTGACAAAGACCTACAACTGCTCTTAGATATCACCTGTGAGAGACAATGGGGGTACCAAGATGGCTGCCATTTTGCATGGGTGGCTTTAGTTGTACAATAGATATTCACTATGCAACATCTTATCCATTGTGTAGAGGTAAATAGACATGTACCGCAATGACATCAAAGTTCTTTCAAAATGGCAGCCCCCATGGGGTAATATCTAGCAAGAACTTTTTAGACTTTAGAGAGACTGTTCTCCTTACTGAGTAATCAAATTAGAGTATTTTCAAGATATTTTTAACAGGCTGACAACTTTCCACATGATTATCAGCTAATGTTAGTTGAGTTTCATTCTCCTTTTTTTTTAAAGCTATGGTCACACCCCAGAAAAATAGCCCGCTCCGCGGCCGAGCGGCAAATTTTTAGCCAATTTCGCCCGGGCACCGCGTTGGTCGGTCGCCGCCGAAATTTTAGCGCGGAGTTAAATTCTTCCGGCGCCTGCCCACTTTTGGCTCGCTAATCGAGCGATTTAGGTCAAAAATTGTAGCTGGAATAAAGGCTGCCGAGTGGTCGGCGCCCGGGAATCGGTGGGTCATCAGTCGGTCACTGCCCGGACGCCGCGCGGAGAGGCTATCTCGATTTCACCCATTTGTGACCAAAAATCGACCGCGATCGACGGGAAATCCCGGGCGGGAAATAGGCGGTCGCCGCCAGGGCGCCGTCTTGATCAAGCGGTCGCCTACGAGTAATTTAGCTAAAAAATGGAAGCCGCTAGATCAAAGGCTGCCAAGCGGTCGCCGCCTGGTCGCCGCCCGGTCGCCGCCCGGGAATCTGTAGGTCATCAGTCGGCCACTGCCCGGATGCCGCGTGGAGAATTTCCCCCGATTTCGCTCAGTTTGAAAATGGACCGGCGACCGACGGGAATTCGACAGACCGTCAAGGCATCGCTGGGATTTTAAAGCCCGCTCGACTTCTCCAAAAATCGTTGGCGATGGCTATATTCAAGCAGCGCCCGGGCAGGCTACAAATCGGTTGGTCGCCGCTTTGATTTGTGACCAAAGCATAAGATGTAAAAATCACTGACAAAACGCTTGATGAAACGCTCCCCTGAACTGAACATAATACAGGGACCTCTCGGTTCCCGTAGTCAACAGGTTAAGAATTGTTTTTTAGTCAATACTGTACTAGGGATCAATGTCTAGAAAATATAGTTTATTAGTACGTTGAGTCAAAAGAGAGAGAGAGACACGCACTCATAGATATACAAAGAGAAAGAGAGATAGAGAGAGAGAGAGAGAGAGAGAGAGAGGCATAGCTAGAACAGGAAAATAGGGAGAAAGAAAGCGTTGTGGGTGTGTTTTGTGTGTGTGAGATAAAGAAAGAGAGAGCGAGATAGAGATAAATGAATAGCAAATAGAGATAACAATACTATTCATATCACGTTTATAGCCAGTGTAATTAAATACATGTATATCTGTTATTTTATGAGTCAAATTTAAATCGTACCTAAACTATCATTTGACGGGGTGTACGTATTCCCATTTGATGGCTCGTTGAAATATAGAAATTATAATATTACCAGGCATTTAAATTCTAAATTTATTGCATTTTGCTTAGAAAATATTAAAACGTAGTGCAATGCATTGACTTTGTGTTAAATATGTTAAATATGTTCTTGTATATACACTGGGGTAGCGTAATTCCAGTCATAATAATTAACAAAAAGTGTGTGTGTGTGTGTGTGTGTGGGGGGGGGGGGTTATTACTACTTTATATAATTATAATATGAAAGGTGAAACAGACTAACGTTCTCCCTCTCTTTCGTCTTCTTTGTGGTCACTGTCTTCCTTTTCAGTTAAATTTTCGCCATTCAACTAGGGGTGATGCCTTCCCGTGCCCAACTCTCTCTGGCGCTCCACCGATTTTTTTTTTATGGCGAAACGGGGAGGGGAAAATATCAATCAAGATTAGTACAGGAATAGGCCTAAATAGGCTTCCCAACAAATAAAGAACTTTCTCGAATAAATAATGTTGCTTTAAGCAAGAAGAGGAATCTTGCGAACATTTCTCGTTTTCCACGTTTTTCATTATAATGATTGAAAATCAGCTGACTAAGGTTTTATCAATATGGGACTTTGTAGCCATGATTAAAACCTTCTTCCAATTGGGCCTAGGTATGTCCAAACAACTTTTTAATAAGCTGTTTCCTTATCAGAGTATATTTAAAAATCCGTATGGACAGCACGAATATCGCCACATACTCTGATTGAGTAGATAACTTTGTCCCTATAGCAATGCGATTCACTATTGATCACGAAGAAAACTCCATCAATTTCTATCATCAAGTTAGAATGTTCTAATTAGGGTTATAAAAACGTGGTACGGACACACTATGTTAGATAACTCTCATTGGCCTACTTTCTTACTACATGGTAGTGAGGAGCGTTCATCAGTCATCGATCGATCTCCATATACAGGCCTGTGTATTGCAAGGTCATTACTAAAAAATTATCATCTGGACATTATCGGTTGCTACGTTACATATACCTCTCCAATTCACAGTTGTCGAGGAAGGGGGTATTTACAGGTGATATAACTCATCCAGATTATCTATACAGTTTGGTAACCTTCGGTGATTATCATAATCATTATGATATTACGGTAAATATGATAACCATAGGCCTATGGAGTCTATTCTTGGTAAACAATGGGAATGAATATGAATCAATGAAGGTGGTGAATCATTTGAAATAAACGTTTTGATATCGTTTTAATCGAATATGCTTCAATGGATAGGCACAAAATGGATGTAAATGAGGGAGTATGGAGGGGATGGGAAAGATTGGTAGATAGAGAGAGAGGGGGGGGGGCGGGGGGGGGGGGGGGGGATGAACCAAGGGAGAGACGTCGTTATAAGGGACGCCACTGGAAGAGCGGGATATCTGCTCTCCTTTCCTCATTATAATTAATAGGCGTTTCTAGATAATATAATTCTGTGAAAAATATATAAATGAGGGCGTGGGAGGGGCAGAATAATTGAGACAGTGGAGTTATGAGAGAAAATAGCGGGGCAGAGATGTAAAGGTGTGAGAGAGAGGGAGAGAGAGAGAAAGGGGGGGGGGTGGGGGTGCAAGCTATGGCTCGGGCTGAATGTTCCTGTGTATCTCTTTCACCACTGATGACCCAATTACATTGCATTCTCTATTGATAAATATTGGTAAATGACATTATAATTATTCATGCTACTTTGTATTATAGCTGATGCAAAATACTTCGTGAATACATTCAAATAAAAGGAGGATTTTTATTTGACAGACAGCATGATGTATCATAAAATTGTGAAGCTAGTATGAAGCTAAAGACAAAAATCGTAATAAACATGATTATTATTAAACGTGCAGTTGCTTACGACGTTTCATATCCCACATTTATGAACATGCCTTGTCAAAGACAAATAATGAATTATGAATGTTGATGTATTGAAGCGCCACAAGCACCAAGAGACTGAGAAATCGCAAGCTCTGTGCGAGACGACAATCTTTATTTTACTTAATGAATAAATCAAATCAAATCAGATCATATAAAATGGTCAGGAATTATCAAAATATGCTTGCAATTGGCTTAGCTCTTAGATCACACTAGCCTTTTGACAAGGCCTCGTGACTTGGCTATTTTCCTCGTCATGCTGTGCCTGAGATGAGACTAGCCGGCGACGAAAAGAATCAACACGGCTCGGGTGAACGCGCGATCGAGCGACTTCAGTCGCGAGGCCTTTTGGAACCTGGGTTTCCATCGTCCGATATGAATTATTCACGAGTTGACATTCGTATGCTAACACGCCTACCGAGGATTATCGACCAATCACAACGGTATCTGCGGGGCTTGCTTTCCATGATTGATGTATTAGTAGCTTGCACGGGCCGTGCTAGCTCGAGACGAAGGCGAATTTGCATACCAAATGTATGCTGACGTCATGCGAAGATACGTTTGCTGATTGGCTCCTACCTATAAGGTAGCAGATCCTCGCTAGGAACAAAGGATAACATAAGAAATACAGGCCAGGTTCCAAAAGGCCCTCGGACTCACGTCGCTCGATCGCGCATTCACCGGGCTGGGCGGCTAGTCTTGTTACGCAGCCACTATTAGCTTACTTGCCGAGAAAAATAGCCAAGGCACGAGGGCCTTGTCAAAAGGCTAGGATCACACCAACATAGATCATTGCAGTGGCATATATGATAATGTGATGGAATATAAAAATGGTGGTCAAAGTGTAGCCCGTCCGTATGGCAAGTCATTTTACTATTTAAAGTGATTTTGTGATATCACGATTTGAATTTGTGATATCACGAATTGAATTTGTGATATCACAAATTCGATTTCTTGATATCAAATATTGGGTTTATGTGATAAACCAATGGGAATTTGTGATATCAAAAATTCGAATTCGTGATATCACAAAATCGAATTCGTGATATCACAAATTCGAATTTGTGATATCACAAAATCACTTTAAATAGTAATAAGGCTTGCCGTACGTCCGATACACATTCATATTTTATAGATACATACGGTGCTGGCAACAACGCAATGGACTGTAGAGTTTTGATCCGGCATTTGTGCGAGTTTGGATGTTAAAGGTAATCGTCAACTTTTAAAAAAATGTAAATTGTAAGAATCGTTCCGTAAAATTATGGAAAATAACATTATTGCATGGCGAATATTTTCAGGGATTTCCAAAAATTTAGTTTCGATGATATTAGTTTTTTTTTGGTCATTTCATCTCGTCATTACGAGCCCTCGAAAAGCGTCTAAAAAGGTGTTTCGTAAAATTGGCGTTCCTAGAAAACTAAAACAAAAACAACAACATCAACAACACCAATCCCCCCCCAAAATAAAAAAATTCATCATGTACCAAGCCTGGGCACGCTGGAAGGAGAAGTAAAGGGACGCAGCAAAATAGATGGGCAGATAACATCAAATAATGACCAAAATTAACATGATTAATGCAAAAGAAGAAGAGTGACGTGATAATAATTGTCAAGATATGATCAGAGATAATCACCGACCGGCATTGTTTCAATTGTTCTTTTGCAGTTTGTCATTATGCAAGCATAAATTGTTAGGTGCCTTATAAACGCACACACTCCGACACCCTCATTATGTTATTCCATGCTAAATATGCATTGAAAGTCACTCCGCGAATAGCAAATACAAGATTCAAGATTCAAGATTCAAGATTCAAGATTTATTGTCCATATACAATACATAATTCGATTTCCATTGTTGTCACATGCAATATGTAAAACATAGTATCGTGTGTTAAGAGCCAGAAGGGCGATAATACTGTATGAGAAAAAAAACAGCCCTCCGGCTCTCAGCACACCACATAACACGACTGTATAACATATGGATAGCAAGACAATGTAAATATGATACTGAGTCACATCATGAATGCAATCGGGAATGGATATAAATATGAAACTGGAATAGAAAGCAACATCACAACCGAAAACGAGAATAAAGGGAGTGAGAGAGAGCTCGAGCTCGAAGGACTGATGACAGAGAAAGAGAGAGAGAGAGAGAGAGAGAGGGAGAGAGAGAGAGAGAGGGAGAGATCTAGCGAGCGAGGAAAAAGTGAAAGGGAAGAAAAGAAGACAGGGAAAGGGAACGAAAGAGAAAGAGAACTAGTGATATCTAGGGAGAAAGAGAGGGAGAGGGAAAGCTGGAGAGAGAGAGAAAGAGATGCAGAGAGAGAGAAAGAAATAGAGTGACACAGAGATGGCACAGTCCAACTATCTTGTGCCTAAAATACTAATAGCCTTTCATTGAGCCATTGTATCGATGAAAAGCCAAGCCATATTTCTTTCGATACAATGTTTACTCAAGTCTAATACAAATACATTCATGTTTGTACATATACGAAGACCATGTGGGACCGGTGGGAAACATTCATTTGGTTTTTTTTAATGCCTTGAAACTTTGAAAATATATTGGAAATAATACGGGAACTACCGTGGCCCCTGTATTAAGAACATGTGAACGAAATAATCCATTAATCACGGGTTAAAAGCTAATGGTTATCCTTGGTGTGTTAAAAGATAATTTTACTAATTTATGCGATTGGGAAACTTGTCGTAACTGAATGCATCTTTCCTTCTTTTTTGAAAAATCATATACGTTTCTTCCTTCCTTTACTGCCCATAAACATTTCGATAGCAAAAGGCAATATAAATTTTATTTACATTTTTGATATGCTTAATATTGTATTGTGTAAAACAGCATGTTCATAATAATCGGGTCTGCTCGCTATTCATAAGGACCGCTACTCATTTAACACGCGATATGAATAGTGGTCCTTATGAATGGAGGTCCTTATGAATAGCAAGATAATTTGTCTATGGTTTGTTCGCTATTTAGAAGGACCGCCATTCATACAAAACCGCTATTCATTTAGTCACGCGTTATGGATAGCAGTCCTTATGACTAGCGAGTTTACCGCATAATACTAGTAATTCATACGAATAAGGCATATTTCAAAAGGATTGTACTTTGACTGAGGAGTAAGCTAAATCACCTCTCCAAATGGTTGTTTGTTTACATTACTGGAATCATCACTGATGCATTGTGGGGGCAATTCCGGGTCAGGATTTAGTGTGCAAGGAAAACAGAGGGCCATGTCAGCATGGAATCCCTTAAAATGTTCACAATCCACAATTCCCTGACATTATGAGCCAACAGCACCTTCCCATGTGGTGATAGTCAATAAAACCGAATCACCACTACTTAATCATGTTAATGTAGATGCATTTATGCAGCGTATACACGTTATGGGAAAAATAATAGAAAACTCTCTTTCCGTCAATGAACGTGATGTCCAAAGTAAATGCAGATACACATTGGAGCAGAGCTCGGGAAAAGATTTATGTTTGTTGACTTGATACGAGGACATAGGCATCCCTATTTATTCTCATCAAAGCAAAGTACTCACTGCTTTCCTGCGCCATTATCTAACATAGCTTTAAGGTAAGGGAAGAGTTCACGTTGTCACTGAAAAATGTAGGGAGGTGACGGGATTTTAGAAGTATGAAGAATAGCGTTCTTAGTGGACTAGTTGTTATTCTTCATACCGAACTCTTAACTCAACTCTCAGTCACTTTCATTGAGGAGCAACAAAATAATTATCTTACGTGCTTGGGAACCGGACTAGCCTTTATGTTGGGGGGCTTTACCATGTCGATAGCAACTAGTAATGACCAGATGACCATGATGGCGTGACCGACAGTAAGATCGCATTACTTAATTGGAAAATCAAAGTACTTTCAGACCCCACTAAAAAAGATGGCGTCATGGAATTGATAATTATATTCACTGAAGGCAGTGGTGTATCTAGGGATTATGGCGCCCGGGGCAAAACATTGAAGTCTCCCCCCCCCCCCCCCCCGAGCCCAAACTTATGTACGTTTTTATACAAACGAGGGAGCTAGGCGACCGAGTGGTAGATTCATGTATATTTTTTATCCCTTAAATATCAGTTTCGTAGGGCTTTTTACCCTGGAAATTTCGTAATTGACCACTGCAATTGAGCGGTAGAGAAATTCAACTTTTGTACATTGATAAACGGTTTTCTATTCACTACCTTTTCAAATTGGGCGCAATTGAATTAGCGAAAACCATGGAGACTGCCTTTGATTATGATATATACATTGTTGATTATAAAGGGAAGAGGAAAACTGCTCCAAATACACTCTACAACAAATGACCACAGTAACCAATTCCGAGTCCCTATAACCGAGTGCAAATTTTGTTCCATGGATAAGTTGGTTCAGTCGGTAAAGCGTCTGCCTCTCCAACCAAAGATGGTGGATTCGAATCCTCCCGGGCGGATGTCTGAAGTCTGCGTAATGTATTAACACGCCCCTCTCCTGCTTCATACGCAAGGACGTTAAATGGAGGCCCCGTGTAGAGGAGAGTCACAGCTTTTGCACGTTAAGAACCCACTGCACTATTTGTAGAAGAGTATGGGGAAATCCCAGTGTGGTGGTAAACCTGCGCATCCCAATCAGTTATATCGGGAGGAGAAACCCGAATGTTACAATGACTCAGTTCGTTTTCCCCTCCTGGGGACAAGTGACACCAAATCATTAATAATAATTTTTAAAAAATAGAATAAACGGTACTTTCACCTCCAATAGTTCCCTTTTTCTTTTATTGTGATTAATTCTTTTCTAATGTATATTTGGTAAGCCACTTCTCTAAATCTGGGCACTTGGTAGGAAGAAATCCTTTGAATGCTTGAGCTCGATAAAACTCAAGCTTTAATAATAGTTTTCATCGCTTTGTACCCTCTGAAGAAAAATACTTTATAAATCCAACCAACCTTATTTATGATGATTATTGATTATTTTATATCATTTATGTTTTACTTTGCAGACACGATGTGGACCAATCTATTTGCCGAAGTCTTCCCTTCCTCATGCCTGCGTGTTGATATATACATAGGAGTTCCAGGAGTTTTGCTGCATACTTAATTGTAATTTGTGTTAATGCGTCTTTCGACTGACGTATACTAAGGCTACCTGCAAAATAACAATGATTAGGACATAGAATGCATCATATTTAGCATAGTTGGAACACATTGTTGATGACAATTATTCAATATCAGATAGTCCTTAACGAAGACAAGTTGCCTTGGTTGACAGAGACACAATGGATGACTTGAGTCAACAGACAGATATTAATGATTTGAAGCTCATTCGAATCAGTGCACCGCCATGTCTGAAGCTTTCTAGAGAGCACAGAAGATTTTGAACTAGTAACATTTGGACAGGACCACTGCCTAGAGTATTCAAAAAGAGCAGTCTTATTCAAAGACATTCACGACAAAATCAAGTCAGAGTAGGCCTCTCAGCATGCCAGTTTCGACCAACTACCGTCTGATCACTCCCAGTACCACCGACGAGAACCTGCCGAGAATGGCCGACCCACACTCGGCGGGGGAAGGCACGTGCGAGGCGCTGAGTGCCCGGGATCGCAGCAAGCAGATTGACCGGTATCTCAGGAGGGAAAATACTCGCTTCAAACATTACATGAGAAAGACTATGCGACTCCTGCTGGTGGGTAAGTTAAAGCCTGGGACCTATATTTCTTGAAAGAAAACGTTAACTGGAGGAACGTGCCCATGTCCAGGAGCGGCGACAATGGTCTAGCGTGGGTCAAGCTCTTGAGCGTGGGGACATGTCTTGACTTGGTTTAAATCAAATCAAATCAAATCAAATCAAATCGAATCAATTTATTGAACTAAAATCCACTAGTTTGGATTATCATCAACATACAACATACAACATCATCATCATACAACATATGATTGACCCCATTGGAAATAAGCCATTTCGGCTTTCATGGGTTATCCTGTCATGGTACCTGGTTATGTTTGTATTGCAGTATACCTGACGAATAAAATAAAATCAAATCAAATGCAAATTAACATGGCCAGTCGTTGGGGGGGGGGGGGGGGGGGGGGGGGGGTTCTTTCTTCCTTTCACATCCTTCGCCACTCACTTTCTTTTTCTCTTTCTCATTCTTTAATTCTATTTTGGGCGGGGCATGTTGGTATTAATGCTATGTCACTATAGCCTGTGAAATGATAGTATGTGACGAGTATATTCCATAGAAAAGGAGAATTGCCCCTCCTAGGCCTACAAGGGGGGGGGGGTACGTACCCCACCCTTTCAAGAAATGAAAGGATGAAAAAAGATATTCACAGAGAGACGCACACATGCCCGTATATGAAGAGGGAGAATAAAACTCGAAGAAACTCTTCGAGACAGATATACATGTACTACTTTACCGAAAGATATACTGTAGTTCAAAAACTCTCTTTCACAACTACTCTACTGATAAATACAAACAGTTATTTTCAGAATTACACGCTCATGACCTCTGTGACATGCTCACAACTTTCCTATTAAATGTCGATCACCCTCTCTTTCCTTTCCTCTTTCTTTTTTTCCATTTCACTTAATTTTTGGTGTGTAAACACCGGAAACAGAAAGCAAAAATTTAAATTCGCTCCACTATAATCTCTTTCCTTTTCTTTCCTAACCATTTAAATTTCCTAAATTACTATAAACGCCCTATAAGTAGGTTCCTTTCAAGAAAGAATACACCAACAGCCTTTTCACAGAGGCCACCACATGGTGTTACCGAAAAGCTTTCAATTGTGAAAAACTTTCTACATTGCAGAAGAGGCACTTTGTTTTTTTTCTATTGTACGAAATTGATAAGAAATAGGTTCAACTGTTTCTGAAGAAGGAGAAGAAGAAAAATAATCTTGAAGACGGTTTCTAAAAAAATTGTATACAATAGAACTCAAAGAAATACTCACCGGGATTTTGAAGATGTGAAGACCCCCGCCCCCCCCCCCCCCCCACAATATCCTTCTCATAAGCTTGTAAGAAAAATGTTACCCTAGTTCTAGAATAATCTGTATTAATAAAATAAAGATAACATTTCAAGAGTGTTGGAACTACCTTCAATATGATTAATCAATTTAGCACACCCGTATTATTTGGCGACTATGAACATTTGTAATTTGTTAGTATATTGCTGATACTTCTACTAAATAAACAATTTAAAAATTCCCTTTACAGTGGTATTATAAAGAACCAAACTAACACACCCACAGAGGTTAGTTCTTGACTGCAAAAGTATTTAGTTGTGCTGTTATTATGTTTTATAGTTCTTCTACTGTTGAAATGGACCTGAGAACATGTCACGTACTTTGGTATGTTTGGATATAATATATGCTGATAAAATATATGCTGATCCATATAGACAATAGCGATAAAATTGTTTGCAATCCTCTAAATATAACTTTATTGCGACCTTAGATCCAAGAGGAAATTTACAGTTACTAATTTCAAAGCCGAAATGATCAATAGTACTTTTGATGTAAGTGTACTTTCAAATGTGTCATTAAGATTAAGTTAAGGTACTACCTAATCGGCTCCTTTCACCATTTTTAAATTTCATGTTGTACTCATTTGATTACGAGAAGGAAATAAATGTGTTTGAAATCTGAATACCTTTGTATTATAAAAATATAATTCTAAAGATGATTGCGGTATGATTCTTTTAAAATTTGGACTACATTTCTCAATGTTTGCAGACTTCAACCACGTGCGAGGATTTTTTAAAGGTTTAATGACGATTAATCTTTATAGCAATTCCGTTCGAAGCCAAGAGAAGCTGAAATATTAGAGAAAAAAGACTTGGGGAAATTTTTAAAAGAAATCGGATAAGCACTGCAAAAAAAATTTGAAAGTCAAATCAAAGTTAATGTAACTGCGTATGACAACTCTCCTATTTTCTTTCCTGCCCCCCCCCCCCCAATTGTAATACCATAAAAATGATAATGATTTAAACTTTAAGAAACTATGGAAACATTTTGTCCTGTCCTGCAACAGCTCCTGATATACTCGAAAATACAATGAAAAGTTAATAATATGAATCCATATATAGGAAGCGATTTCCTAATTTCCTGGTACTACAAATTTCAATATGGCACGAAAAAGAGAGATGATAACGAAGCTTTTCGACCTGCACATTCTTCAGGTTATCACGCATGTATGTAACAAATTACTCGCTGATTTCGAGTAATTTGTTTATTATACCTGCGTGATAACCTGATGAGTGCAGGTTGAAATGTTTCGTTATCATGTCTCTTTTTCTTGCCATATTGAGATTTCCTCATTATTAACTTTAAATTATTTCACAGGTTGGGAGCCGCACATGCAAGTGCTCGATCTTCAGACATATTTTTGTTTTATGTAATGACTGAATAAAGACAAAATAACCTTAATAAAATTTTATGTCTGAGCTAGATAATTTGTAAAACCTTTACTTTCACATTTTATTAGAAAGTCCACAATCTCTGTAAGTTCCATGGTTATAGTTTTAAGTAGACAACACATATACATATATTTGGATCGAAAATAAGTGAAGCTCGTCCTAGTTGATTTATTCAGTGAAGAGCATTCCCTAATTCTGTAATAAGTAAAACATACTTGAATTTTAAGTAACTTACAGTAAAATGTGTTAAATTTTGGCTTAAAGTCAATGATATTTAAATACATGTATATTCACTCGGGCACTGACTTATTTTAATAAGTAACACAGTCGATATTTCTTTACTTGATGAAATACTTTTATAGGAGTACTTAAGTACTTTTATAGGAGACTCTGACATTAATAATACTTCATTGTTAAACAAATATAAAAGTTGTCATGGTTAAGTTCAAGGTAAATAAGGCAATTCGAAATTGAAATAATTTGGTCTCGACTTTCATTTCAAAAGTGAATGTATTATTTTTGTACTACTTTCCAGCTTTCTTCAACTTGTTTCTCCGATTTTTTTTATTTCACCCATTTTAATTTTTATTTTCTTGCAATACAAATATTCCATGTAAATTTTATGTTTCTGAGCATGAAGTCCAAAACAGTGGTGGATCTTTTTTAACATGTGGCATTGTGGATACTGTTGTAAAGTGTTCAATCTTGAAAAAAAGTTGACAAGCTTCTATCTTTTAGAAGTCTTTCTTGTCATTGTATCCTATAAAACTCAAGAAGGACACATTTTATACTTCCTTCCTAAGGATAAAACGAGAACATAAGTAAAGGACTTGGGTAAAGCATGGGGATGTCATAAGGGGTTGGGGTGGGAACTGGAATCCAATCGAAGTTAAAATAGAGGTGCTTCAAGTAGTCCTCAAATAAAAGAGAGAAAAATGCGCTTATGAATCCCTTTTTATCACCGCCATCATCACCTCCGCTGTTAAATAGGAATTTTATATGACCGTACCTTCTCTACCGGTTGTGAATCAATAAATTTTGTGGAAATATGAGGGAAATTGGTAAGTGCCAATTATTTTCTTTGGAAGGGAACGTCCCTACTTCGATAATTCAGACGTGATGTCATCATCTTTATGGAAGAGTTGTAATGCTTAAAAGAGATTCGCTTTGGCGCTTTTGTGCTCTCTGATCTGGTCCAGGGTTGTCACCACAATGCATCAGTGACTGTGTAATTCTGTTTACAGTGTTATGACGTCTTTATGACAACATTTTTTTCTCGAGACAAGACAAACCGAACTCCTATAAAGCGTTTGATTACTCTTTGGTTTGATAACATTTTAGTACAAAATGGACATATTTTAAAGCATGGGCTTTAATATTTTATTCTCTTGTTTTGTTTTATAATTCCAGGAGCAGGTGAATCTGGCAAGAGTACTATTGTAAAACAAATGAAGATCCTACATAAAGGAGGATACAATGACAGGTAACTTTGGTTCCTCTCTATCTTTCAAGAAAAGAAACGGATGTTTTTCGATCGCCCAAAAAATTGACTTTGGAATATCTGAAATGTCATAAAAGTATATAATACCTTGTAATCAATATACGAAAAATAGAAATGTATACATTTCTGTTGAATAGACAAATCTCAATAGATAACCGGGGGGGGGGGGGGGGGGGGGAGTTGACTACTTGCATTGACAAGGCATCATTAGCCCTTTCAGCTCATATCAAATCATCTCTCATGTCTGTGGTGAACGGTTTTGAATTCAGAACTTATGAACTGAAGAGGCTTTATTAACGATTCTACCAAATGTATTCCTATCTTGCACTTATGTACAGAGGATAAAACAAAATTATTGCTTTCATTCAGAATATTGAATAATCTGTATTTTGCTATGATTTTACCTCATAATGATCCAGTGGCGTATCCAGGATTTCCCAATAGGGGGGGGGGGGGGCGCCAGAAATTTTTTAATCGCCGTCATGGGGGAGGGGTCTTTGGAAACTTTTTGCTTCTGAAGAAGGGCTGAGATGCAAAATAGTGCTATATGTGACCAATTTTGAAGCCTATATTTAATGAACAATATTTTCAATTGGTATGAGGATTTTTTTTTTTTTAACGACGGCCAATAGGGGGGGGGGGGCGCGCGCCTGTTGCGCCCCCCTGGATACGCCCCTGATGATCTTTTGGAAGCTGTGGAAGTCCTTATGGATAAGACGCACAAACTCCCAAATAGATATGCTAGAATGATTTCGAATAAGGATTATCATACATCTCAGCGTTCCTTGTTACTCACGCTGAAATGGCGACCAGTAGAGCAGCGTATAAAATATCAATATTGTATTCTGGTTTTTAAAATACAAAATAAATATAATATAGGTTTTTCCGGAAAATTTCATATTTTTTTCCATTTTAATTCATTACCGTGCATTAACATTCACAAGGCGTACGCCCGCGAAAATATTCGGGCTTTCAAATTCAGAATCCGATCGATCAATTTCATTTAGTGGCACTCCTTTCCGTAAAATCAAAATCACGCATGTGCGTTCAATTTCCAAATGCGAGCATTGCATTTTCTACTTGTGCATTCAAATTAACGCAATAATCACGATGAGCCAGTTTGGGGCGTTCAATTTCATTTTCAGGTGATCAATTCTTACTTCGTGCACCCAATTTAGTGGAGAAAATAAGATAGATATTTGAAGAAGGGGGTTATAAGGGGGAGAGGGGGACAAGCGTTGGTTGTTTCTGATAAAATGAGCACACACACACACACTCACGCAGATATACTTGTGTGTCTTTCCCTTTGTTCTCTCTATTGTTCAAATAGCCACACAAGCAGCAAAAAAAGCCACACAAGTTTGACGGAATAAAGGCATCTATTGTGTTTGACTGTCCAATTAGTCACACAAGTATACCTCTGTTGGTACACATACACATTCAATCCCACATCCCTAACACACACACACACACACACACACACACGCAAAATCTCCTTTTCATATGCTTCTATGTAGTATGTGTTTTTTTTAAAGTTCTATATTGTTGTATCTCCTTACAATGATATTTAAGGGTGCAAAGGGGCACTAAAGGGTGCAGACAAGAACAAAAAGGTGCATTTTGCACCCTTTTCATGTAGGGTGCCAGATTGCACCCAAAAAGGTGCTGCCAGTGTTGCATTTAGGGTGCAAACTTGAACTTTTTTTTAGTGTGTTATATGTTCATGTATTCTTCAATACTTTCTTTTTTCATTTCAAGAAATTTTATATGATAAGGCCCAGTCAGCAGTGCTTTCAGACAACACAACGACATTTCTAACTTTAACGTACTCCTTGATGACATCACGCATAAACCCCCCCCCCCCCAACACTCACCACAATGCACACAACGCGTCAATTCAAATAATAATTTAATAACATGATCTCAAAATCTCATAAGTGCAAGCAAATAAGATAGCAATAAACAACAAATAAGATGTTTATAATGTTCATATTATCAGTTCAAAACATTTATTGCATAATCCTTCAAAAGATTGGACTAAAGCGTGAAATTATAACATTAAGTATATACTGCTCAACATGCTCAAAAACCTCTAAAGCTGAAAACTTTCCTCCGAAGATACAAACACTTCAGTCATGCCAGTAAAAAAGATAAGTAATGATCATAGTTCAAAGTAAAATAATCCTGTTCTTTCAACCTTCGATTCTTTTCAAATGAATGCACTTATTTGGAACATGGTTGCCTTTTCACGAATATGAATGACCAATGAGATCCCGTGCCCGGCTTGAAATGAATTTGAATGCTCATTGCTCAAAATGCATGCTCGTATTTTAAGTTTGAATGACGCGTGGAATGCGTGAAATTGAATGCTCGGAATATGAACTTGAATGACAAAATTATGAAATTGACTGGGAAACCTATACATATCTAGAATCGTTGATATATTAATAATACCAATGGTGGCTTCTTGTACAGCGCTCATGTCCGTCAAGCTGTGATGCTCCTGGCGCTCAAACATTATTACCCTGGTCATAGCCGAGCAGCCAGTATATATAGCGCTCTAGCATATCGGGTACCCATTTACATCCGGGTGGAGAGTGGCAAATGTGGATTAATGTCTTGCCAAAGGACGTTATGCAAACGAATTGTAAATTATAGGACACGTCATTCTTTAAAATGCCCCCTCAAACTACCCCGCCCAAAGATATAATATAAAAGCAATTGTTTGCATGTTATGGAGCCAGATTTTGGTTAAAATGTACTCCCTGGTAACGTTCAGACGTGTACATCCCTTTATAAATAAAAAAAAATGCAAAGCTTTAAATTTTGATTCAATGGAATTATATCATTGCTATTCAAATAGGTAAATTTTATAATACCATTAATTCACTCTCCCATTTTGTAGTTTACCACGTTACCTAATTGTTATATATTTTTTTAATGTTCATATAGTATGATTTGTTAAACTGCAGGGCACATTTGGAAAGTTTTGCAACTGAACCCAGCAGTATAAGATACAGAAGACAAAATGAATAAATAAATATAATATAAATGAATATATATATGAATGTACTCTATTGCAAATGAAAATCAGACTATGACACTCGCTATGTCCTGTCTTGTTGGCTAAATAATGAATGATCTCTTTATACTATTCATAAAAGCAAATAGTTCCAACACATTGCTTTTAGATGACTGCACTAGGAATATAATTTACATACATTTATTGAATGTAATAAAAGATACAAGACCTCTCTTGATTTTTTTTCTAACAGTGAAAGACGTGAATTCATTCCAGTTATCTTGGAGAACGTTCGAGAATCTATTCTGGTAAGCTATCTATTAAATGTCCTTTTGTATTCGGAGCATATGAATATAACTGAATGTACCTTAGCAAACTCAGTGGCGCGAAAAGATGCATCCGTAATACAGAGGGCAACATTGTTGGCGATAGAAGTGAATGAAAAAGTAGTATTTTGACATTTGTAATGGCAGTTTGGGTTGTAATAATTAAGCCTAATCAAGGTAGTAGAGGTATTTTAACTTGCTCCATTATATGTTTCTAATTAAAATTATGATTTTCAACCATAATGTACTTTGCGTTCCGGACTCGTTTTTTCGCAATAAGGTACCTTATATCTCTTGTTAATATTTTTCTCCACCGGACTA
This sequence comes from Heliocidaris erythrogramma, assembly GCA_025617745.1. NCBI lineage: Eukaryota > Metazoa > Echinodermata > Echinoidea > Camarodonta > Echinometridae > Heliocidaris > Heliocidaris erythrogramma. The sequence goes on along the minus strand of CM046865.1, from coordinate 36,007,334 downwards.
ATTCCTTATTTGGGCATAATTATATCATATGCGTGCAAGTGTAATTCACAATATGACAGGTCTATATTACAATAGTAAATAGAAGGGGGGCATGGACTGAGTCTTCGGGAACTCTCATTGAAACGTCTGTGATGCGATCGGGTGATAATAAATATTTCTGGTGATCAACATGGTCCCAAAGCCCAGGGTTTTCACCAATTCTTCACAGGGTAATTGTAATATCGTGATCATTTTATGGCTCCTATGAATAAAACAAAGCACAAAATAAAATATATCATGCATTAGAACATGAGGTACCTGCATGTTTTATATATTTGAACAGTCATTATGTAACAATAGACCTATTTATCGTTGACAACTGCTGGTATATGCTTCATGCACCTCTTTTGGAAACTCCACTGTCTTTACTTTTTAAGTAGTGTAAGGTATAAAATCGCAGACGAGTGAATCAGTACTGTAGGTTAGATACTTATTGCTGGATAATTTAAAAAATAATGTGAAGATCACTATTTATTCATTCTTGGAAAAGCAGAACAGCTAAATAATTTTTCGATATACCGCGACAGAAGCCTCACGAGATGTACATGTCATTAAGCTGAGTTAAAATAGCTTCCCTTTATACTGCCGTAAGTTTTATCGCGCCTGGATGTGCCAGTCACGGCTACGTTACAAACTGATATACATGTACATGTATACATTTAGATAAAAGCTAACTTTGATAAAAGCTAACTTTGACAGACAGACAATATTGGAAAAGAGAGAATCAGTTATCACAGACAGTAAGTAATAAAGACCATCACAGCAATGACAATGATTATAATACTGACGATGATGATGATGACTATGATAATGATGACCATAATAATTATGACCATAATAATTATGATAACCATCATGACAATAATATAGATAGTAATAATAATATAATAGTAATATAGCTAAGAATAATTGTAATAATAATTTTTAAAAAGCTGATTAGGAGAGAGAGAGAGAGCAAAATGGTCTTAATGATATGTTGGCAAATGATAAAATATATGTTTTTCCAATCTTGAATAGTTGATATAAGAACAAAATAATGTCTGCTTCAATTTTTTACAAATATGAAATCAAGATAAACAAAGAATATAAAATAAATGATATTGGGGAAAACAGGAATGTATGAAAGAAATATGAAGGGGAGCGCAGCGAAAGAAAAATAATAAGACTAAAATAAATAGTGAGACGTATAACTATACACAGATTGAAGATATCCTCGATATATACATCATTAATGAGGGACAGAGAGAGAGAGAGAGAGTGGGGAAGAAATTGAAGAGATGAACTGTACATAAAAGGTTGATCGATGGCATCGAGACGTAACCTTGGCAACAGCTAAATCGGCACAATGCTGATTTGGGATTTTCATTCTTTAATGCTGAGATGGTGAGCTGAAAATAGACGCTGGAAGGAAGCGTGCCAAAACCCTGCTGCTATTAATAGCTCAAAATCTTATTGCGAATTATACTTAAGGGCATTGCGCCTAATGGCCCTGCACTGAGCAGCGTAGATACACCGTCTGTTTATATCAATGTGCTCTAAATACATTAAAATCGATATTACTCATACAATAGGGACGACCAATCCTCACAACAATGTCGAAACCTTGTAGAGAAAATAAATATTATTCTTGAAATACCTTCAGCGTCCATGTTCGGAATTCTATAATTAGAACTGTTAGCTCCATTAATTATGTCCTAATTATTTTTTTATTTGTGATGGTAAAAACGAGACGGTCATATTAAAAAAGAAAATATCGGAATGTACATGTATTTGTATACAATACTGTATCAGTTACCATTATTATTGTTCTTATTGTACTTGGCTTTAAGGAGAATATTTTTTCTTCGATTTTTAAAAAACAGTAGGGCAATTCCACGGAAAATGTTCTCTCGCCCCAAATAAAATAATTGGCGATAACTCAAGAAATATTTGTTCTATCATGACATATTTAGTATGAAATAAATGAGCTCAACTATCAGTTTAACTCAAATGATAAAATGATAAGACTGAAGCATAATAAGATATGATTATCTTAAAGAGATACGCAACCAGGCGGTCGTGGGGAAAGAAAGAGTTGTGTAAGCCCCATTCACTCGTACACAAAGTTTGTGCGTCGAACGCGTCCGTCGGACTACTGGGATTATATTTCGGACTGCACGAAGGCGACCGAATTTCGCACGAAAGCTCGAACTCAGGCAGAGCATGCATGTTGTGCGGCGACCAGTCTATCCCGAATTAACGGCATGATCAGGTAACGATCACTGTGCCCTCTCGAGGAATAAAAACGTCCACAATCTGCGGTTGAGTATCCCTTTAAAAATAACTCACTTTTCTGTCAAAATGTGGCAACAGTTTGGTCAAAACATTGGGTCTCATTATTTCACGCCACGAGCACCAGATTTTTTTGGTAGTAATTTGTGATGAATGTCCGTAACGCTGTAATTGTCCAGTGACAAAGGTATATTTATTAGTAGGTTTCTTAGCAGTGATATGACCGATGAACATTTCCCTATAGAAAAGATACGGCCGGTGCATCCTATGATATTATTGAACGTCAAAACTCAGGTAGTATAGGTAGGTTTTGACAGACATTTCATCTACTGAATCACACGACTATGTCGGGGCGTATAATGTCAGTTGACATTGTCTGCACGGGTAGAGATGCAAATTTGAGGATTGTATTAGAAAGCAGTCGTTTCGTTTTCGTATATGTATTTCGACATGATGTCAGATTCATGGAGAGACAAAATTATGATACAGGTCTATATATTAGCGTAAAGATACATATCATAATTTGATAATATTATTACATAATAGGCCTACATGTTTTTGTAATAAATTATAGGTTTTTGCGGTCATTTTCGCAAGTTCGCCATTCAATTTAATAAAGAAGTCATTCAAATTCGAAAAATAAATCCGCACCATGAAGTTAGTCGTTCAAATTCGCACTTCGGTCAAGTAATTTAGCATTACCATCTTTCAATTTAAAATGCCCGTCGAGGGTATTCAAATTCGCAACCTCGCCGGGAAGCGCCTTTTCGATCATTCAAATTCACACGTGGGCATTCGAATTCGTAATGCGTTCATTCAAATTCGCATGTGCATATTACGCATGTGCATTCTAACTTATGTTTTAGAAATTAAATGTTTAAAATAACTTCTTTTGTGATGCACATTAACTGCTGTTACAGGTAGTATGAAGCAAGTCTTCTTCAAGTCTATAGAGTTCAAGTATATAGAAGTCTTCCATTGCAACATAGGTAATCGTTCAGTGCACTTGTGTTTCACATCTCTATCTACCCTTGTCGCATAATCATGGAACCGAGCGTCAGATATAGGCGAATTTCAAACGAAGCGAATTTGAGGGACATCAGGCAGATTACCTGCAACTTGCGGACACCCTGGGGATCAACAGGAGCACTGCAAGATCCATAGTAGCTACCTACCTAAGGGCATGTAGACGTCACAAATTGCAAAGAGGGGGAGCAAACAACGTGAAGGTTGACGAGGACATGCGAGCCCGTCTTCAGCAAATAATTGGTGCCAATCCCTTAGCAACTCTTTTTTGCAAATGAAGCGCGACTTAGAAGCCTCCCTGCCCCAGAAGCCCGCCGTTTCCGTGACATCTATCTCCAGGGGACTTGATGGGATGCTGATAACCCTCAAACTGGCCGAAGACGTTCCTGATGCCAGAAATACCCCCATAACTATGGAAAAGCGCCAAGAGTACGCACAGTGGTTCATGGCCCAAGGGGTCGTCAGTCATTGTGTATACATCGATGAGTGCGGCTATAACATTTGGACCAGGAGGTCTTTTGGGAGAGCTGCCAGGGGCACCCCTGTTCGTCGCGTCGTCAACCGTCAGCGTGGAAAAACTGCAACATCACATTTGCAGTATCTGGAGAGGTGGGCCTCGTCCACCACACCGTGTCCAGTGTGACGACGACGACGAGGGAATCGTTCGAGGATTTCTTAGCTGCAACAGCACGAGAGTGCGCCAACATGTTCCCGGCAGACGAGGCCATCTTCTTGATTTACGACAATGCCCGGCCACACGTTCGTACCCAGCTCCCAGCTGACGTTGACCCCCGGATCAGCTTGAAACTCCTGCCCCCGTACTCAACTGCACCGAGATGGCACACTCCGCCTTTAATGCGGCCGTCAAACGAGACTTGGCTCGTGCTGAGTGGCAGCAGCGGGTAGGGGACAGGGCAGCTGCAGAAGAAGCGGGCGTGACGATGCAGGATTGGCGAACACGTCTTGTGCAGCAAGTGGCAAGGCGGAACATCGACGCCATCACCCAAGACAAGTGTATGCGCTGGTACAGACACACCCAGACTTACATACCCAGATGTCTTGACCGCCAGGAAATAGATGGCTGAACCCTTATGATCCGGACTCAAATGCAAATGTCAAACATAATTCCCCTTACCCAATGAAAACAAATGTGAAATCAAAGAAATACATTGCCTAACATGTAAAGCAAATGTAAAGCACATTATGAAAAAACAAAATATATATCTACATAATTATATTCTTTGAGTATTCATGTAATAAATTCACAGGATGTGAAAATAAGCAATTTATAAAAACAAAGAAATTAAACAAAATGCACGTGTATGAATTTTCAAAGGCAAAATTGATTTGCTCTCTGAAAAATAAGCATCTGAACACAAATAGATCCCAAATATTGTGTTGTATTTTAAAACTTCATAGCGAAGCTCCTGTATCCAATTTGTAAAGAAACTTACAAAAATTAACTCAAAATCATACAGTATGCAAAGATAAGAGAATTTAGAAAACAATTGGTACATGCGTGCTGAAATTGTCCAAGCAAATGTTAAAATTACTCAATTATCATAACATTATGACCATTAGATGAAATTCAGTTGCTAATTTGAACGCTTAACGTGTTAACGCTGCAATAAGGTTATTGCGCAATACATTTTCGTCTCGTGCTAAATTGAATGACCGTTTGCGAATTGGTGCATTTTTTGGCGAATTGGAATGATAAAAATTTAGAACTGAGTGCCATGAAAACGAATTTGAAAGCTCGAAAATGAATTTAAACGACAAAACGGCTGTGTATGAACCAGATCCTCGAAATTGAATGCACACAGTAGAAATTTGACTGGCCAACTTACACTGCAAAAACTAAAGTGCTACTTTTAGGGGCATGTATAGTGACTGAACCTGAAATGCTGTTTATAGCGGTTCTAGGACTCCTACCCCCTGGACAACCACCCCCCGGATAACCACCCCTAGGATAACCACCCTCTAGGACAACTACCCCCTAGGACAACTACCCCCTAGGGCAACCACCCTCTAGGACGACTACCCCCCTCTAGGACGACTACCCCCCTAGGACAAGTACCCCCCCCGGATAACTACCCCCCAGAGGGTGGTTGCCCTAGGGGGTAGTTGTCCTAGGGGGTAGTTCTCCTAGAGGGTGGTTATCCTAGGGGTGGTTATCCGGGGGGTGGTTGTCCAGGGGGTAGGTGTCCGGATACGGTTTATAGCACTTGTAGTGTGCTAATTTACCAGCAAAAAAAATGTGACCGTGGCGAGCCTCGAACCAGGTTCCGCTGATTGAGAGGCGCTGACGTTACTGATGGACTAACGAATGCTTCTTGCAATCCAGTTTAGTCATGGGAGTCAAGTAGATAACATGAACTATGCGGTGTCGTAAATTCACTATGTAACAATATGATCTGCTCTAAATCGTACGATGTGAGTTAGTCTAGCGGTAATGCCAGCAATTCTCTATCAGCGGACCCTGGTTTGAGGCTCGCCAAAATCATTTTTTGTCTCGCCGAGACTAAGGGATCCAAATGTCGTCCGTCCGTCCGTCACAAACGTTATGACAGATAACTTTGCAACCGTCACTCACTTTTCAACCAAACTTGGGTTGTAGATGCACTGAGGGCACCTGCATGTTATGGTGCCGTTGGAGGTCACATGATAAGGTCAAAGGTCATACGTTAAAGTTTACCTGCAAGACCTTCTTATGACAGATAACTTTGCAACCATCACTCACTTTTCAACCAAACTTGGGTTGTAGATGCACTTGGGGGACCTGCATGTTATGCTGCCATCAGAGGTCACATGGTAAGGTCAAAGGCCATTTCAGGTCAAACATTATAGTTTACCCGCAAGACTCTCTTATGACATAACTTTGTAAACGTCACTTTCCAAACAGTAATGTAGATATATGCAAGCATAGCTTATGCAGATTTATGCACTTGGGGGACCTGTTGCATGGCAACAGAGATCACGATATTTCTAGTTATCGCATGTGGGCGAGACACATTATCGCTAATGCCTTGTTTAATGAATGTTTAGCAGTTTAAGGAGCCGGTCCAGCTCCCGTGAAAGTGCTGAAATAGCACGCTGTGTGCATTCAATAGCACTCTGAGTGCAGTCCATATGCATGCCCTCAAAAAGTGTTATATACAGCACTTAAGTTTTTACAATGTACGAACATGACCGCAAAAACCTATATGTAATTTTTCTGGCGACAAACTTTGCTGATTTAAATAGTAGATATTGATTTTTTTACATTATTGTA